>JAYESD010000007.1:198864108-199564249 GCA_036927565.1 Tuctoria greenei
TCCACAACAACAACGCCGGCGGCGCCGACAACAACAACAACAACGGCGCTGGTGGCGGGCCGAGCCCGTACGGCTCTCCGAACGGGTCGCGCGCGCGCGGGCTGTTCCGGCGTCAGCTGTCGCGCGTGATGACGCGGCAGCGGAGCGGGCCGTCGTCGTTCAAGGAGCCCGCGGAGGAGTTCAGCTTCGCGGAGCTGGAGGCGGCGACCAAGGGCTTCGCGCTGGAGGCCAAGATCGGGGAAGGCAGTTTCGGCACGGTGTACCGTGGCAAGCTCCCCGACGGGCGCGAGGTGGCCATCAAGCGAGGCGGCGGCGGCGACTCGGGGTCGCGCGCGCGGCGGCAGCGGTTCCAGGAGAAGGAGAGCGCGTTCCGGTCGGAGCTGGCATTCCTGTCGCGGCTCCACCACAAGCACCTCGTCGGCCTCGTGGGCTACTGCGACGAGGACCAGGAGCGCCTCCTCGTCTACGAGTACATGAAGAACGGCGCGCTCTTCGACCACCTCCACCACTCCAACACGGCCGCGGCGGCGACGACGGTGTCGCCGGTGGTGGCGTCGTGGAAGCTCCGCATCAAGATCCTCCTGGACGCGTCACGCGGCATCGAGTACCTGCACTCGTACGCCGTGCCGCCCATCATCCACCGCGACATCAAGTCGTCCAACATCCTGCTGGACGCCGCCTGGACGGCGCGCGTGTCCGACTTCGGGCTGTCGCTGATGGGTCCACAGGCGGCAGCGGAGGAGGAGTCTCAGTCGCAGTCGACGACGACGCAAACGCACCTGACGACGGTGAAGGCCGCGGGCACGGTGGGGTACATGGACCCGGAGTACTACGGCCTGCACCACCTTACGGTGAAGAGCGACGTGTACGGTTTCGGCGTGGTCATGCTGGAGGTGCTGACCGGAAAACGCGCCATCTTCAGGGACGACGCTCGGGAGGGCGGTAGCCCCGTCAGCGTCGTGGACCACGCCGTGCCCAGCATCGTGGCCGGGGAGCTCGGGAGGGTGCTGGACGCGCGCGCGCCGCAGCCCGCCGCGCCGCGCGAGGCCGAGGCCGTGGAGCTCGTCGCGTACACCGCGGCGCACTGCGTCCGGCTCGAGGGGAAGGACCGCCCCGCCATGGCCGACGTCGTCGCCAACCTCGAGACCGCGCTCGCGCTCTGCGAGGGCAGCGCCGCCGGCGGTGGGGGGTTCGGGAACAGCTCGTCCAGCGGAGCCAGCCTCTCCGTCACGTCCATGGACCGGTCGGGAGCGTTAGTTTGAAAAAGAGAGACGATTCATGTCCTTTTTTTTCTTTCTCCCCTTCCATCGATCCATCCATTGTTTTGCTTGTTTGGAAGAGATCTGTGATTAGCCTGCCCGGGAACGAAAACGAAGGCTGTTCGATTCAAATTCGTTGCTTAGTTGTTTTTTTTTTTTTTTTGCAGAGGAGGTGTATGTGTTCTTGGTGAATGTCCGTACATGGTTGTATTGCGTGCTCGGATTTCTTCTTCTTCTTGGTCCTTGATAACCAAAATCAAAATGGTTTTGACTACTGATGATCAAAATCAAAATGGTAGCCAATCCCGGAGGCCAAATCAAAACAGTTTTATCCCGTCCAAATCAACAAGCGAGGCAACTGGAAAGTTCACACCAACCTACCTGTGCTGTGTGCTGTGCTCTCATGGACTATCTGCAGCACGGTCAACAGAACACTGAACAGACGAGCGAGCAGGTGGCCGCCGCGGAGCAAACAGGGTCGTCGTCGTCCAGCCAGCATTCACATCACACCACCTCCTTGCCATTGTAAAAAACGCCTCGTCTCGTCGTGGATGATGATCATCTGACCTGACGGTGGTGGTAAGCATGTCTGCATTCGAGGACACACCCGACAGCATTGACCCATGGAGCAGGTGAAGAGACTCGAGGAAGGTCCTGAAAGCTAGTAGCCGGGTGAGAGGGAAATTCTGGGTCATTTTCGTTGAGAAAGCAAATAAGCCATCATGAGCACGCGGCTTGATACTATATAGTAGTAGGGCCCTGATGTAATTCTGAAAAGGATCCTCTCAACTCCTTTTTTTTTTTTTTTTTTTGCTCACTGAACGACCATCAGTCGTTGCGATTATTGATATCTTTCTTCCCTTCATCATTAGTCAAAAAATTCGAAGTGACCAGCAGAACATATAGTACTCCCTCCGGTTCTAATTAAATGTCGTTAGAACACATTTTCATAGCTCATTTTAGTTCAGTTTTTCTGTCTGAAACGACAATTAAAAAGAACCGGAAAGAGTAGTATGAAGTATGAACTGAAGACGATGACGACGACAACAACCAGCCAGCCTTGGGACACTTCACCAGCCTTGTGTTGTGTCAGTCGTCCTTGTTTGTTCTTAAACTAACCTTACGATCCCCTGCATTTCGTTGCTCCTCCTCCTCCTTTCGAATTTATTCAACAAAGCGAACAGGTATCGATAAGTTATTAGGAAAAGCTAGTACGATTGAGTGTCGTGCATTATTAGCTGCAGCATTGCAGCCGAACTACGAAAAAAAAGAGAGGCTTTTAGCGACGTGGCGATCATGCATGGCCGCATATGATTGTTGCTTGTGTTTCAGCGCTTAATACTGCTGGCCCATCCGTAGGAAACAGAAATAGTACATACTCAAATAGTCAAATCCAACGAGAAAGATGAAACCATCCATGTAACACAGGTTTCCCAGATTCTCAGTAAGTGAAACGAGCATCGAGGGAATTTTCAGGTTTATTTATGCGTGAATTGGACAGTTTGATGGTGAGTTCATCTAGAACCTGGTTCTTTCGAAAAAGAGTTCATCTAGAACCACCCTGAACTTTTGGAGCTTCATTATGTTCCTTCCCAATGGGGCTAATAACTGTGGGCTGCAATGGGTGACGACGCGTCAGGCCCAAACTGGATTGTTTTGGGCTCAAAATATGTTACTCCATTCTGCGACTTCATTCATTGGTCTGCAATGTGATGTGACCACTCCACTCCACCCGAACAAGCCAACAGCAATCCCCCGGCCCGTCCTCCGCCGCCGGCGGTGAGAGCAGTCGCCGTCGATGGGGGTGGACTACTACAAGGTGCTCGGCGTCGGCCGCGGCGCCACCGACGACGAGCTCAAGAAAGCATACCGCCGCCTCGCCATGAAGTACCACCCCGACAAGAATCCCTCGCCTCAGGCTGACTCCCTCTTCAAGCAGGTTTCCGAGGCCTACGACGTCCGTACCACCCACCCATCACATCTCCTCCTCCTCCATTCTCGCGGCCGCCGCCGCGCCACCGGTAAAAAAAAAACTCAACTCCGTCATCCCGGCTTTCCCTCGTCTCCTCGCAGGTGCTCAGTGATCCACACAAGCGCGCCGTGTACGACCAGTACGGCGAGGACGGACTCAAGGCTGCCGGTGCGCCGCCGCCGCCGCCCTCCGCTTTTTCCGCGCACGGCGGCCCTGGTCCCGGCGGGTTCCGCTTCAACCCGAGGAGCGCCGAGGAGATCTTCTCGGAGATTTTCGGCGGCGGCGGAGCGGGTCCGCGCGCCCCCGGCGGCGGTGGCGTTCCCCGCGGGTTCCCGGGGTTCGGCGGCGGCGTCAGTGCAGGGGAGACGTCTACCGGGGCAGCAGCGGCGGCGCAGAGGAAAGCGCCGCCGATCGAGCGGCGGCTGGCTTGCAGCCTGGAGGACCTGTACAAGGGCGCCACCAAGAAGATGAGAATCTCCAGGGATGTCCTCGACGCTACCGGGTAAAGATTCCTCCCTCCCTTGCCTACTTAGTTTACGCAGAATACAGACTAACAAGACATGCTAGCATTCCGTTCCTGTGCAAAGATCGAAGCTTTTCGATTTGCTCATCGTTGTAGTCCTGATGAACTAGCAAGTCTGACAACAGTTGTATCAGTGATTACCGGTAACTTAGTGACTAGCTATTGTGCCCTGTTATAGACCTTCCAATTTTGGCTTGCACGTTGAAGATGATTCTGTTGACTGGAGAAAAGACCATGCTCTGTTGCTCTAATTAACAATCTGTCGTGGTCTGGGCAATCAGGATCAGTGCCATGGCTAACTGATTGAGTAATGGTGCAGAATTTTAAACTTTAAAGGGTGGGAATATGAGGGACTTAGAGAAACGGCTGAGAAGATAGAAACTTCATACTAAGACAATTTAGAGAAGTGGAGTGAGGAGGAGGAAACAATGCATATATTGTTGAACTTCCCGATATCTCTTATAGGCTATCGCACTCTCCTACACTCTCTGTGTTGAGTGACCTCAAAGGGGGTGTTAGGTAGCCATATGATTTTTCTAGTTCTTTTACATAATCCCTCTCATTATGCATTTGGGTGATAATGCTGAAATCCTGCGCTGTATAAATAAGCCAATGAAGGATAGTACTGCACTCGGTATTGTCCCATGATGTAAATGTGGTTTATTTGTATCTGTCTAGCCCTGTTTAGGAACATCATATAATGGGTATAGATATATTCATATGATTGGTGATTATTTTGGGTAGTGTTTTAGCAACGCTAGATTTGATGGTTAGTTCTGGATGGATAAGGCCTTGCATTAATTCAGCATGTCTCTTTATCTAAATGAAAACTGTCGAGCTGCTATGATTTGGTGGAGTATATCAAAACTTTAAATTGTTTAATGTCTTGTGCAAAGCCATTATTTTTCTGGAACATGCAAGAAATTCATTATTTCAATGCCTCTTTTTCTGAGAATACATTGATCGTTTTTGAAGGAACCCAACAAACGTTGATGAGATCCTGACTATAGACATCAAGCCGGGATGGAAAAAGGGCACGAAGATCACCTTCCCCGAGAAAGGCAACGAGACGCGTAACGTGATACCATCCGATCTAGTGTTCATAATACAAGAACGGGACCATCCCAGGTTCAAGCGAGACGGGAACGACCTGATTTACACTCACAAGATCTCCCTCGTGGAGGCGTTGACTGGTTGCACAATCCAGCTCGCAACTCTGGACGGACGGAACCTGATTGTTCCTGTGAAGTCCGTCGTCAGTCCTGCTTACGAAGAAGTCGTGCAGGGTGAAGGCATGCCCGTCACTAGAGAGCCCGATAAGAAAGGGAACTTAAGAATCAAGTTCCAGATCAAGTTCCCCAGTAACCTTACGGCTGACCAGAAGGCAGGCATCCAACAGCTTTTGTCTTGACATTTTAGGCTGTAAAATGTGGGCCTGCGTGTGGTATTCTTTGTCGACTGGTTCTAGTTACATTTGTTGTTCAATGTATTGTCACTGTTTCTGCTGCTAGTGTTAGCGTATTCATTTATCCGTTCTGTTTTCTCTTTGTCCTTAAATTATGCGCGATGTTAGTAATTGTCTGTGGTGTATAGGAGCTATTTTATTTGTATAATACTTACTTCGTCTCAAAATACTTGTCGTTTTGTAGTTCAAAAATAAACTATAAAGCGACAAACTTTTTTAAAACTGAGAGAATACGTTATTATCATTCTGGAGCTAATATGCTATGCATCTGTTACATGGTGGGACACTGGATCGATAGCATCTCTCTGTTTTCTCCAGAGTATTTCACTATTTCTTGTATGGGACACCAGTGCCTATGAGTAGTTAGTACTTGCAGCAACTAGCAGTAAGCATGCTTACACCATCAGCACTAGTTTCTTTTAAAACATATTTTATACACTATTCTTCTTTTACTTTTGTAATATCTACTCTAAATTCATACACTCTCCGTTTTAAAATAATTGTCGCCGACTAGTTCATTTTTGAACTAACCGATGACAATTATTTCGAAACAGAGGAAGTAGATATTCAGTATGCCACTGCGGACAGTCTTACAATTTGGTTTGTCTCAGTGACAGTAGGACCGACGCATCGGTGAATGTGATTGCAGTAGTCACTGTCAACCTGAACTGACGACGGTCACGTTACAGTAGGACCGACGTTGTTGCAGCGATTATTGGGAGGCCACGACAGATATGTCTGTCTCGGCTGCCAAGGAGTCCGGTGATTCCAGCGATCGCCATGGAAACACGGTTACTTACTACAGTAGAGCTGAGTAGCTGGAGACGCGTGGTGTGGTTGCCGGCCTGGCCTGCTGGTGATCCATCTGGAGGAGGGACAGGGCAGGAGGAGGGAGGAGATGCTTCGCCGCAAAGGAACAGCTTGCGGCTTGCCCGATACGCCGGCATGTCGTCGGCGTGACGCCACTCCCCACGCACCGCATTGTCTATCCCGGACCTACCGCAGGGAGGCCAGCAGGATCCTCTGTGAACGCAACCCTCTCCGTCTTGCCCTTCGCCTCAACTACTTATTCTATTGACTCCATCCAGTCCGGCGCAGAGGATCCAGATCCGGGAAGAAAGCAGTATGAAAGCAAGCCGTTTCCGCGTTGAAACCCAACACCAACAACAGAGGTTGCTGCTCTCTTCCCCAACCCAATCCAACGCGCGAACGCCCTCCCTTTGACTTCCATTCCACCACCATCGTCTCCCTCCTCCCATTGCACCACGCGCACGCAGCGCAGAGGCAGGCTCCAGCTAGCTGCACTCACCTCCGCCATCCATGGATCCCTTCCACCACCTCAACACCTCCTTCTCCAACCCCTACCACCCGCTGCTCTCCCCCTCCCCACCGCACCACCACCACAACTTCCCTCCCCTCCCGCCGCTCGCCGCCGCCGCGGACCAACCGAAACCGCCACCGTCGCTGCCGCCGTCCTCGTCCTCGTCCCAGCAGCTCGACCGCGAGCGCCTGCCGCAGTGGTCGCACGCCGAGACGGCGGCGTTCCTGGCCATCCGCGCCGATCTCGACCACGCCTTCCTCACCACCAAGCGGAACAAGGCGCTCTGGGAGGCCGTGTCCGCGCGCCTCGCCGCGCGGGGCTTCGCGCGCACCCCCGACCAGTGCAAGTCCAAGTGGAAGAACCTCGTCACCAGGTTCAAGGGCACCGCGGCCGCGACGGAAGCCGATTATCGTCCCTCTTCTGCCGCCGCCGCTTCAACAACAGCAGCTGCTGCGACGACGAGGCAGTTCCCGTTCCACGAGGAGGTGAGGAGGATCTTCGACGCCAGGGCGGAGAGGGCGCGCGCATTATTGGAGAGGAACAAGGCCAACAAGGGCAAGGACATCGTGCGGCCGGATGACCCGGACGACGACGACGAAGCCGCCGGCGGCGGAGAGGAGGGTGACTACGAGGAGGATCTACTAGAGGCGGAGATGATGGCGGGCGAGCTGGAGTTGGAGCCCGGCAGCGCGACGACGGCGGCCGACGAGAGACGCCGGGCCGGTACTGCTGCGGCGGCGAGAAAGCGCAGGCGGGAGTCGAAGGCGCCGAGGACTGGGTCCGCAGACCAGCAGCAGCAGGGCGAGCTGCAGGTGGAGGCCATGCTGCGGGAGTTCATGCGGCGGCAGGCGGAGATGGAGGAGCGGTGGATGGAGGCGGCCGAGGCGCGCGAGGCGCAGCGCCGGGCGCGCGAGGCCGAGTGGCGCGCCGCCATGGTCGCGCTCGGCGAGGAGCGGCTCGCGCTCGTGCGCCGCTGGCGCGACCGCGAGGACGCGTGGCGCGCGCGCGCGGAGGAGCGCGAGGAGCGGCGCCACCAGCTCGTCGCCGCCCTGCTCGCCAAGCTCGGCGGCGGCGGCGACGACGCCTCGCTCGTGACCCATCATCACGATCGTCGTCAATCTTGAATCGTCTTGGATGGCCGCCTCACCCGTCCATCCACACTAGTCGTGCCGGTACGGACCGAATCCACGCGCTAATCCATTCCCAACCATGACCTCTCGTCGCTGTCAGCTAGCTCCATGCACTGAATCAATATTACAATGCTCAAAATGATCTTCTTGTCTCCAATTCGGATGGACAACACCTGTCGTTGGATTCTCTTGCTCAGGATCGAACAACCATCTCTCTCTCCCCTGCAAGCTCAGGAGATCAAAGATAGCTACTTTAATTACATGATCACTGTCGATGTAGCACAACTTATTTATTTGTTACAGGTTAGGGTTTCTTTAGACAACACCTAGTAGAGTGATGACTAGGGTAGGGGAATAATGAGAGGTATGTTCAGGTGGTGAAAAGGGTCGTTTGCAATGCAACTCACCATGAAATCTCTCGTCTTTGTTTAGCCAGCAGCTCCGCAGGCACGTAGTCAGGTCATATCAGCTTCAGGAGCTGGCTGAGCTTTCTGCCTTTTTCATGCATATGATCAACCGAGATGTGCCTTCACCTTGGCTCTTCTTCATCTATCAATGCCATCTCGTCTTTTAAGGATGATCTGTAAGGATCTCGCAAACATGGCCGGTGCTTTGCACCCAAAATGGCGTCCCGCGTCAGTGATGAATGATATTTCCTTGCAGTGCTTGTATAGCTTTTGCGAAACATGCATGGTGTAGCTGCTGCTAGATCTTCCTCTCTTTATTCTTTTCAGTTGCATGGGTAAAGATGCATCACTAGCTAGCCGCTGAAAAGAGATTTCCATCTGAAAAGTAGTCGTACTGGCTAGTGTGATCGGGAAAGAGCGAGGGTGGATACTACTGGAAGCACATGCCGGCCTTCTGCTGATGATATGGGTGCATCTGCTTTGCTTTCCTTTGCATTGCTTATCACACAGGATGGGTATTGATGCCGTTTGCCCCTGGATTATGGTTTCCAGTGTGTATGCGTTTCAAAAGAGCAGTAGTGTGTAGCATAAGCCTCTTTACACCAGATTTGTAGAATATTGGTTCATCAATTGTGCTTGCTTGCTTGCCAGATTAGTATTGTCGTCAGTTATAGGATTAACCCCTAGCTAATCAATGCAAATAAAGCGCGTGGCATTATATAGCTAGCTTGCGCATCATGGCATGACGACGACGAAGATAACGGGCGCATGGCTTGTAGTATGAACCCATGAGCATGCATAGTGTGTACTGTACGTTGGAAACTAAAAGTAGCGTATGAAAGCGCGTTGCATATGTGCAACCATTCTTTCCAAAAAAGGCTGCTGGCCATGTTATGTGGTTTACCTAGTCGAAGAAGCTAGCCATGTCAGGTTTTCAGTGATCTATATGTACATATAGTGAAGCATTCTTTATACATGTCTACACATTTTGAATGATTGGAAATTTATACCTGTGCTTTTCTTCTTGTAAGAGAATAGATAAATCACCATATATCATCAATTTACACATGTTCTAATGCATGCTGTATTTAATTGTTGTGGCTTGTGTGAAATCTTTGGGTGAAAGCCAGACGAATATGATTACATGTGAGACCTTCAGGCCATTACATCCAGCTGTGAAAACTTTAGTGCATATACTACCTGCTACCGTATACTCTCGCTAGTGCGGGTGGTCACATAACAACCATTAATTTGCTGCTGGAGTTGGGTAGTTAATGGACTGATTATTTCGCACTTATCCCTTAATTAATTTGTCATCAAAAATCATATTAATTGATGGGCCGGGGTGACATGATAAACTCTTAATTAACTTGTTTCCACGCATTGACATTATAAGATAAAACACCAGCTGGTGACCTTAGCATGTCACAAGACTGGAACCTTCTGCTTTCCGAAACACCTGTATATATCATAATGACGTGCAAAGTGATATCAGCATATCATCAGTCCGTGACATAATAGTCCTATAGTATATGTGTGAACAAATTGCCTAGTTGGTACGGTCCAGCTTTCTTGATGTTTTTTGTCACTGTTTGCTTTAGATTTGTGTGATCTTGAGTGTTCACAATGGCAACAAGCAATCAGAGGGATATGTTGCTTGACAGTACTTCTTTGGCTTTGGCCCCCCATAACAAAATAAATGATGATCAGATAAATAAAGTCTTGGTCACTTGATTGAACAAGAATACTGAGTCTATTGGTTAACTATATATTTACTTACTGTTTGAACTAGAATTTTTCTGCTATATGAACTAATATAATTATCTTTTTTAATATTTCATTTTTTATGTAGCAACCAACTAACTAAACTATTTTGTTATACATGTGTTAAAATGGTTTACTACCGGCCAACCCATAGGATTGGCTAGATACACACAATATATTTCTTCTACAATTGATTGATACATGTAGTGAGTTTTCATGCTTTTATGTACATGCACTTGTTATTTTCTTTTTGTTCTGAAAATATGTGAGTTTGGTGATGTCACTCTGATTTCATATTTGACAGATACTCCCTCAGTTCTAATTTTTTTGTTGTCAGTGCAATCTTTGTTAGTTTTTTTCTATTTTTTATTGTTGGAACCAACAATTATTTCAAAACAGAAATAATACTTCGTAGTGGCAAATATGAACAACCTAGCCGCCTTTCATACTTTGGTAGTAGTACATTCCAAATAAAGAATAATACCGGCCCTAGGTTGCATTGCATGAAATGAATATGACTGCAGAATCTATGCACATCGATCTGCACAATGACCCAGTAAGCCATTGTTTATGTTACATTCGTGATACGTCAGGTCATCAGTCTGCCCTAGCTAGCTTGAAGTCAAGGGCGGCATGGTTAGAAATAAAAAAATAAAAAGTCTAAGAGAGAGGGAGACCGCTTGACGCGCAATTAATTTATTCTGCAGTTAATAAAGCGCTGCATGCCAATTTGCGACGCAGATCGATGTGAATGTGACTCAAGTAGACAAGGACGGATTATACTGTCCGTTGGATTGATGTGAACCTTACCAAGTAAGGAGGAGTGCACGCTTCTGATGGAGATATGACGAGGATGAGAGATATGTTTCTGTCTTTCTGATGCAACCTGTAGTCATGAAGTTGCGTAAATGGAGTGATCAGGTGGTCATCGTCTATAATTTGGTTTACTGCTAACTATAGTTGCCTAGTTGGTTTACTGCTAGCTAGTGGTAGTACTGATTGATGCGTGTCTTGCTAGCTAGCAGTAGCGGAGAGCGACGTATTTGTTGCTTGAGTTGATTCGTTGATGTTAATTATTCCTTCACAGACAGTCCCACCAGTATTGTGCTGGCGCGCGGCATAGCTTAGTCATGAACAGTATCTGTGTGAACGATTTAACAAGGACCGCTGAAAACAAAGTAATCAACATGCAGAATTAGTTCATAACGTAGCAAATACTGTATTCCGTATACGAAAAAAAAAGTTCATAACGTAGCAGCCTGAATCCCTAATTAATCTAGACTCGAACGAACCAATGGCTAATGCATGTGGAGCTGAAACTTTGATCGGCGGGCAGTGTGTAAAAATGTGGACAGAACACATACAATCTTCAGCTGGCGTTTTTATGTAGTGTGAAAAATCTCTGCTGATTCACATTACATTAGAGTGTGAAACGGTCGTGCTTTGATACACATACTCCCTGCCACGGCGGCTTGATTCCTACTAGAATCTGGAAAGAGCACGTTCCACGTAAGCGTACACGTCATCGTTACCGCATGAAGTCGGTAGCTTCATACTTGAGCGACGAGCTTTGATGCCATTGCGGCGAGGATGACGACTACAAACAGGAAAGTCTGGTGCGGTAAGCCCAATAAATAGCGGGCTTACTACTCCCTCCAGTCCAAAATAAATGTCGTCAGACAGAGAGTCCACGGTGTATTTTTAGTATATCTTGATCTCGGAATCGACAATAATATCGGACCGGAGGGAGTATTACTACCACATAATTGGGCTTCACTGTAGTGGGCCGTAGATCCATCCATCTTTCTGGGATGAATAAGGAAGATGGGCCTTGAATGGACCCTCGTCACATTCGCTCAAATTTCGCTCGCACGGATCTCAAATTTTGGGATGATGGCAGCCACCCAAGATCAGAGAGGAGACAAAAGCTCGTTATCCAAAACCCGAGCTCTGCTCTGAATTTCATAAAAAAAAAGCCTTCGAAAACCCAGCCACGCGCAGCAGTGAGCTTAGCTTAGCTCGAGTGCCGTGCTGAAAACAATATCTTCTTCTTATCCATGGAGGCAGCGGCGGCAGCAGCAGCAGCACTCACGGTGCGTTGCACGTCCCGGTGCCTTGCCGCCTCTGCTCCTGCCGCGCATCATGGCTACCGGCGGCAGCGAGCCGCAGCGTCGTCCGTGCTCGGCCGGAGCCGGAGCCGGCGCCGGGCGCCGTGCGGCCGGCGGCTCCGGGCGTTGCCGCCGGAGCTCAGCGAGTTCCTCAACCCCAAACTGGTGCCCGGGTCGCCGTCCGACACCGGCGATGTGTCGTCGCTCATCCCAGTCAGGCAAGTAATAGCGCTAGCTAGCTGTGGGCAGTTCATTCAGCCACCGTAGAAAATAGAAATCCAGTTTAACGTGGCATTTGCTGGGCCATTTGTTCGTGTTTAATTATACAACTTTTTATTTATAGGAGATAGTATATTTTTCTTTGTCTGAGACATGACTCCACAATATTTATTGGGTCGTCACGATTATTTAACACCTAATTAGTACGTAATAATCTGCCGGTATTTTACGCGTGCAGCGCTGTGATGCTGCTCCTCTACTTGGTGACCAACTGGATCGTGCCTGAGCTGGTCATGAAGAAGCTCCGGCCCACGGCTGAGGAGGAAGCTGCTGCTGCTGCGTCATCGTCGTCGTCCATGTCGTCCGCGCAGCAAGGAGAAGGCAGCGGCAAGGTGAAGAAGAAGAGGAGGAAGAAGAAGAGTGGGAAAGAAACTTTGAATGTTTAGGCGAAATGATTGATTAAACGTGTGATGTACGTGTAAGCTTATTTGATGACAACATCAACAACAGTCCTGACTGTGGAGATTCAGAATGAATAATTAATTAAATGTACGTATAAGCTTATTAATTTCAAGACAACAACAGTCGTGGCATCTCGTTCATCAGAGGCAACTGACAAGAGCTGCCTCAAGCTCGTGACAAGGGCTGTAATGAGCCGGCCCACTTCTGGGGCCAAGAAATAGCCCAGCCCGTACGTGTACTACCTGCTTGTGTTGGAGTTGCAAATGATTCAGTTATCAGTGGGATGGGATGGGTCAGGTTAGGTCAGTCTCCACAAATCCTCCTCTGATTAGTTGACATGGTCAGTCTCCACAAAATTGGAGTACTGTGCGTAGCAGTTGCTGTCGTTGCCGTCGGCACTTTGGGCAGGGGAACCGGGTTGAGCTGTTGAAGCAGCTTCGCTTGTGGTGATGCCAGATTAGCTACCTGCTATTGCGACTCTGCAAGCGAGCTGCTTCGGCAGTCAACTCCACTAGTTTGTGTTCAGCTGCAGTCCAAAGTTTCCGCCGTACCTGCAAGCCTAACTCAAGCAACTAACACGATTCGCACTCGCCAGCATCTCGTGGTGCTGGACTGGACTGTATTTGTTTCCAAAATTTTGAGACACTAGGGGCAATTTTGGTTTTAAATTTGTCGGAGGGGGCAACTGAGGAAGACTTGTCGGCTAGCATCATGATTCGTGCGTTTGTAAAATATCCGAGGAGAGGCGCTACCACTTGCAGTGCAGGCAAGTTCAGTGGCTGGCAGAGGAGAGAGGGAGAAAAGGGTACTAGTACAGTGGAAGAGAAGGGCATGTTTCTTGCTTCCAAGCAAGAGAGGAAACAACGAAGTCAGCGTCCACACACACGCCCATGCCGTCCCTCGTATTTCGATCCGAATCAGGTACTGTACTGTAGTAGTCGCTTTGCTTGCGTATCCACAACACTCGGTTCCTCAAAGGTATACTGTCTGCCTGTTCGTTCCAATCATTGGTTCGTTTGTCATGTAAGTACTGTAGTACCCACAGCTACTCCTATGTTGCAGTGCACATCGCTACACTGTTCCATGGAAAATTGTGCACAGGGATACTCCATCCGTCTTCGAAAACTTGTCGCTTTGTAGTTCACCCCGAAAACTTGTTGGAGTACTCCTTATGTTTCTTAATAAATATCGTTTCAAACAAACCAAAGTAATTAAAATTGAACTGTAGCTTGTTGTGCTAATGACAATTATTAAGAAACAGAGGAAGTAGAATGTGCTTTCCCCGTTCTAAAAAGTTGTTGCTTTGTTCAAAAATAAACTACAAAACGGTAAATTTTTAGAAACGGACAGACGGAGTACACTCGTTTCAGTACCTAATGAAACGCGATTGCTCGAGGTTTAGAGGTGTTCAAAAGAAACTTCTCTAAACAACAACAAGCAGAAATACAGCAGAGAGAAAACAACAACGGCGAGCCGCATATCGCTTTTCTTTTGTGGTGGTGTTGTTAAGTTGCGGCGAAGAAGAGGAGGAGCTGGCAGGACAAGGGATGCTACGAGACCACGCCACGGGTGGCGCAGAACGCTCCGGCGGAGAGGTCAGGTGGTGGTGAAAAGACCCAAACCACAAACAGTGATGAGTGTGATGAGACGACAGGCTAGGGCCGGGGAAGAAGAAGCTTTCGAACGTCACGCGAGCGCGAAGCTGAGTCCCGTAACTCTCTGTTCGTGAAGGACGGACGGACGGAGCGGCGGTGGCGACGTGACGCGGCTCCACTCGCCACCTCAAATAATGCACGGTCGCCATTATCAACTGGCCGTCTGGCCGGATAGCGAGAGGAGAGGAGAGCGACGGGTGCCGGTGGACGGAGGAGGAGGAGGAGGAGCCGCGCTCCTCGTCCGCGTGCGCGTGATGCCAATGCCCCGTCGTCCCTGTCGTCGTGGTCGTCGTTCAGTGGCCGATTCGATCAGGCGGAGAGACGGGGCGTTTATTCAAGGTGCTCCGAACTGAAAGTAAAAGCCAATTCGTCACTCATCAGCACCAACGAACACAGGCGACGCGTGATCCGGTGTTCGTGCTCACCCACGCTTGTTTTTTTTTTCCGGCCGAGATTAATTGCGACAAATATTTCAATTTACCATGACAAGAAGTGCTGTAGGACGTACTGGAACCGAATTCTCTGCGACGAGAACCGGTAAAATCGAACTGTTGTTTTCTTCATTTTTTCGAATGCATTTCTTCGAATGCATAGGAGGAATGTTTTTCGCTGTGAAGTCAGTTTCAACTCACCGTGCACTGTCACGCGTGCGTGTTGCTGGTGGTACACTAAGGTACTCACGGCCGGTGGTCATCAGGGGAAACGGAAGAAGCACGTGCAACAACTTGTGGTACGTACAGTACTACGCTACGCTACGCTACGGCATAGACTAATAATGGACATCCCACTCCATCTCCAGCAGCTCGGATTTTCATGCGGACAAAAAGGCGCGCGGCAAGCCATCACGACCAGATCAAAGTCACTAATCGTTCATGATGATTGCCGCTAGTAGCTAGCTGAACCCACTAAGTAGCAGTAGTACTACAGTAGTAGGACCGCGCGCAACCTCAGTTCACACCAGAGAACACCCAATTGCCGGCTCCGGCCAATTAAATCCAAGTTGGGTTAGGTATCACCACCTTGCGCCGCAGGTAATTAAGCGGCAGCACGAACTCCCAACCCTTTTCTGTTCTTGTTGCGCCGTATCATATTCATATAACTGAACCGTGTAATATGTACTCCCTCCGTCTCTATAAACTTGTCGCTTTGTAGTTCAAAAATGAACTACAAAACGACAAGTTCATAGAGACGGATAGTATTGTAATCCATGCACGCGCGCACGACGGCAGACATGGACGTCCATGCGCGCGCGCCTGCCTGCTAATCCAGATGAGAGCTAAGCTAAGCTCGTGCTCATCGATCGCAGCATCGAGATGCACTGCTGCCGTTTGACGGGCTTCGGGCGCTTGCTCGTCGTCAATCCCTTCCGACCAAATAAATCCTTGCCCGTGAATCCGTCCCAAGTTTCGCCGCACATCCGCGGGCAGGCGCAGCCGTCTCAGGATGTAGGCCGGCCCCACGCGCACTGAGTCCATTTCCTCCGTCCTTCTTTCCGTGCCATTTCCCTTGCACCGTTGACGCGGTCGTCTTCTGCTTCCTACTAGCTGACTAGTCAACGGTAGTACTACCTCTATTGACCTGACGAACGAAGGAACGACCGGATCCAGACCCAGATGGCTCGCTTGAACGGTAATACCTCTACCTACCTCGATCTCTACCACGACTGTATTACTGCGTCAACGACGGCAGAAAGTTTCTTCAGTTTCCTTTTTTTTACGTATGATTGTATGGACTAAAGCCTTTCAGTGCGCATATCTGCTGTTTTGAGTTAGTTACAGCTAGTATGCTACCAGCAACTGCATGAAGCTGCACTGCAACTCTAAAGGAAGTGACACGGGAGGAACATCTGAATCTTAGGCTATCCGCACTGGTTTCCTCTATAGCATTATTTATACACGATTCTTCTTATATTTTTTTCAGTATCTTACTTTAAATCACCTAAATTTACAATATCCAGTAGGTTTTACAATATTGCCTATGCGGATGATCTTATATGGTTCCCAGCTAGCTGCTGCTATTGCTGCATGTGTACTTCCCCATCTTTAAAAATTAGTCACTTTGTAGTTCATTTTTAAACTACAAAGTGACAAACTTTTGAAAACGGAAATAGTAATAACTTATGAAGAAAGCTTTGCTGTTGACCACGCTGCGTATTGTTGGTTCTCCGTCGTCGACCCCGTTTGCTGGTGAAGAAGTCAGAAGTACCTACACGCGGACTGCTCGAATCGATGACGACGGCGCACACTCTGGAAACGAAATCGAAAAAACGAGCCTGCAGGTCGTCTTCCGTTTCTGTTGTCAAGCTCGTCAATTTCCTAGCTTTCGCACCTCCATCTGCCAGGCACGCACCACGGTATGTAGCACCTGGGAATTGAAGTCCACTATACGGATGTGTTCAACTATTAGTGCATCATTACTAGCTGATGCCTGCCTCTCCGGGGCGACGCACAGTCAAGCCCTGATCAGTACTGTACTACTGTTGCAGTAACTTGTTGACTTGACTCACTCACCCGTAATCCACTCATCACACAGCTAGCACTACAGGAATCTCGACGATTTGCGACGGCCGAAGCCGTCGCAAATAAGCCAGATGCCGTCGCAAATAATCTATTTGCGACGGCTTTCTTTATTTGCGACGGCCTCCGGCCGTCGCAAATATGTCGTCGCAAATAAGCTTATTTGCGACGGCCACCGTCGCAAATTAACTTATTTGCGACGGCTAGGGGAGGCCGTCGCAAGTTGTTGCTGCGGGCTGGTGGGACCCGCGGCCTTATTTGCGACGGCCGTACCGTCGCAATTAAAGCTTATTTGCGACGGCCAGGCCGTCGCAATTAAAATCTGCTATTTGCGACGGCTAGGCCGTCGCAAATAAGTTTAGAGGGCAGGGCCCACGTGTCCTCTTCCGGGCCCACGACTCTATTTGCGACGGCCTGGCCGTCGCAATTAAAGCTTACTTGCGACGGCCTGGCCGTCGCAAATAGCAGTGGCTTAATTGCGACGGCTAGGTACCTTATTTGCGACGGTACTGTATAAAAAGCCGTCGCAAATAAGGTTTTTTATTTTTTTTTAAAAACAGAAAACTCTAACCGGCTCGATGGCCAGATTCACAACACAATATACACAGCATACACAGCATACACAATATATACACAAAGATCATCACAATCACAAACTCAAATTCCGATACATCTCACATCGTCATCAACAAAGTATATAAAAGGGCTCACTCGCCCATCTAACCTCCGAAGCCACCTCCGAAGTCGAAGTCGTCGTCGTCGCGCCTCAATCCAGGCGGCGGTAGCGAAGGCGACGGCGTTTGTGCAGCCGTCGCGGATCCCTGCAATTAATAAAACTTAGAGTTAGAATATATGCATCAACATCTCTCTCCCTCCCTCTCCCTCTATCTTCATCTAGATCACCCTCTCTTCCTCTCTCTTTTCATTTCTCTATTTGTCTCTCACTCTATCTTTCTTGCTCACTCTATCTCTCTATTGCTATCCTTTTCCCTCTATCTTCCTCCCTCTATCTCCATCTACATCTCCCTCCCTCTATCTTCCCCTCTCTCTATCTCCATCTACATCTTACTCTCTCTTCATTCCCATCCTACTCTATCTATCTTTCACTCTTTCTTCTGTCTCCCTTTCTTCTATCTCTTTCTTTCTTCTATCTCAATCATTTTCTTCTATCTAACTATCTCTCTCTTTCATCTATCTCAATCTTATTACGCTGGAGAAGAAGGATTACATAGAGACTTACCTGACCCGCTGAAGAAGGATCGCCTGGGAGGACCGGTGGTAGTACCGGTAGCTGGATTCCCAGACCCTGCGCCCGAGCGATGGCCTGTCATTGCAAACATTAAATGCTACCTATTAGTAAGTCATTTAAGCTGAATTAATAAGAATTTTAATTTTTAGATTGTTACCTCCATTGCTTCCCGCATCTGCGCCAACGCTGCTGCCTGGGTTTGGATCGTGGCCTCCATCGCCCTCCTTTCCTCCTCATGTCGCCTTTCATTTTCTTCTACAGTTTCTCGGAGGGACTGCATCTCAATGTCCCTCTGCGAGCGGCGACCTCCCGTACCCGAAGCCTGCGTGGAGCTGCCTCTCGCAGGTCTACCCGCCCTCGAGTCGACAACTCCGTCGAATATGGCGAGCCTATAAAAAAGAAAGTCAGTAATATGAAATTAAAATATCTTGAATACTTTGAATTGAAAACGATAAAATGACTTGCAAACTCACCTTCCGTGTGCTTTTCCACCACCGGTTGCATACGCGGCTTGAGGATCGATCGGTTGACGTTCCCAATCGAAATCCTGGCCGTGTATCTTCCTAGCCTCCTCCCCGTACTTAGCCTGCAAAACAATAAAATCGTGTAAGTTCAACAATCTATATAGTTATATGTAATATGAATGGTTTCTAAACTTACCAACCGCTCGGCTGCAGCCTGACTGCACCCCGTCGGCTGAGAAGGGTCCCTGTGACCTCTCTTCCAAACCTCAGCAGGGGTGGGCGGCACCCCCGTCTCGCGCTCCTGTCAATACATGTTAGTACGAACAATATATTATTAATATATAAACATAAGTTACACACACTTACCATGCGTTTAGCTAAACGCAAGTGGTTATCTTGCCCGTGTCTGCTCTTCCCCTCCACCCCTCTGCAGTCTCGAGCCTTCCCGGACTTAGCTTTAAACTCGTCGCTAGCCCAGTAGCGACAAAGGGCCCGAAATGCATCGTTCCGACCCTGCAACCAGCTCACGTGGCCCTGCACATAGTTGAAAGTCGTTAAAAGTACCATCGAGGACATTATCAGAAAAAAATACTTACTACACTCCACGTACCTGCGCGTACTCCTCCTCCGTCAGGTGCCTCTCGCTCTCCTGCCGGAAGTGTAACACGTGCTGCTGGTTCGCCTTCAAGTGCTCATTAATAATTTGAACACGGGCGTTCGACAAAGCTTGTCGAAGCGCCTTGGCAGCGTTGAAGTGAAACACTCGCCTCGCATCTTCAAACATGCGATGGTCGTCCGGGTCCTCTAAAATATATCTTGCCTGCGATAAAGAATATATTGAAGAGATGTGCACTAAAAGAGTTTAATAGTTGTAACTTAGAAACTTTTTTACATACTTACCATAAAATCGGCTCATACGGCTTCATGAAGGTTGCCGTGCTCCTGGTGATGGACACGTGCGTAGTCCTCCCACGAAAGAGCAGGCACTCCGTCGATGACCCCGGGATAGTGCAAACGCACTATGGACCCGAGGACACCGTTCACCGGTCTCTGGTGTTTCTCACCGGTGAAAGACAAGTCGTCCCAACTCCTGTAAGATATTTATTCATTCATTCATTACTTAAGTAATCAAAAGAAACTAAAATTGAAAACTATAATTTTTATTACCTGTCTCCGACTGGACGAATCACGATCCTCTGTGAAGGGACCGCGGGAGGACTGACAAAGTGAGTCCTCCTCGTCCTCCGCGTCTGCTGGGGCGCCACGTCAGGTGACCCAGACGGCTCCTCACCAGCCGAGTCAAAGGCCTCAGGAACAAAGTCATCGCCAGCCGGGAGCTGGCTGGCCGAGGGCTGACTCGCCGAGGGCTGCCTCGCCGAGTGCTGGCTGGCCGAGGGCTGCCTCGCCGAAGGCTGGCTCACCGAAGGCGCCGCAGCCTCTGAGTCAGCCGGTGAGGACTACAACATTCAAATGATTCATAAGTAAGTTTAATGTGAATTTGAATTTAAAGAATTTGTCAAAAACGAGTGACATTTACCTGTGACGAAGCTCTAGAGCTGGTCTGAACGTGCCCCAGCAGCTGAGAGCGTCTGCTGCCAGTCGACGAGGCACCAACGAAAGCGTCCTCAGGTCTAGAGGGGTAGAACCCCCTCGTCGGCGGCACCTTCTTACCCTTCTTTGACGCCATCCTATTGTAATTAGATAATTAGTAAATATGCAAATAAAATATATAAAATTCATGTTACTATCTTCAAGAAAACATTACTTGTAGTCACTTTCAAAATTCATCAACATCATTGTCATGTGTCTGTGCCCTACTCCTTAAACCAGCCCAACGATCTTCCATCGTGGCCTGTTCTAATTTTCGTTTTCGTGTATCATCTGCCTCTACATCTTCAACGTCTTCAACATCTCCAACTAATTGATCGAGTCCTGCACCAAGCTCGACGATAAAAGTGTCTGGCAACTCTTCTTCTTGGTACACTTCTTCAACGTCTTCGCTATCATGGTAACCATCATCCCCAGGAGTATATAGCCGCTCACGAGGATTCACCTTATATACCACCCACCAAGCACTGAGCTTCGTGCATGGATAAGGTAGATAATACACTTGTTCAACTTGATGCGCAAGAACAAATGTATCGTAACCCCGTAGTCGGTCCTTATGTTTCACTTCCACCATTCCAAATTGGTTTTCTCGAGTTCCATGAGTACGATCAAACCAGTCACAGTCAAAGAAGACAACTCGAAGGGTCTTATTTCCGGTAAAAGTAAATTCAAGGATTTTATTAATGATACCATAATAATCGGTTAAATTCCCTTGAGTGTCCATTGCTCTCGTCACAACACCGGAATTTGATGTTGCCGCAAGAGGACGATGAGCTTCAAAATGAGTTGTACGGAATCGGAAGCCATTTACGTCATATCGACCATAGCTTCTAACATTCACCAATCCATAAGATAGCTGCCGCAAATCTTCATGGACACTGTGAGTCCGACACTGTTATAAAAGACGAGAGAATATTATATAATACTTCTTTAATAATAGTAATTTATAATACATAGAAGACGAGAGAATATTACATATTCTCGAAACCAAGATAGAAAACTCTGTCCCCCATTTATTCCTTCCTTTCGCATCGCTTCTACTTGTTTGGCCGTAGGTTGATGCCTATGTGGCCAATATTGTCTGTGGAACTCGCTGAACATGAAAAAACATCTTTTAGAGTACATGTGTAGCAAAATATGTAGATTAGCATAAACATAGGAGAAACACTTACTCGAAGTATTCCTGCATGCCTTCTATATTTGCGTACATGTAGAGTAAAGCAACAGTCCTTTCCTGTTCGGATAGCACGTAGGTCGTGTAGCTACCAACGGTGGTGCCTCTCGTTTGAAAAATGGAAAGGTCGCTTAGAGGGGGTGTTTCGTCCACATTGTACCGCATAGGCCGAAGTATTGATATTGTTTTCTTCCGCAAAGTAGACACTTGAAAAGTATCCAACTTCTTTAAGAGCATATGCTTCAGCGATGCACCCTTCCACCCTTGCCCTGTTGCCAACCATTGGTTTCAGATATCGTAGCGCTCTTTCAATGTGATACATCCACCTATATTGCACAGGACCGCCAACTTTAGCTTCGAATGGAAGATGGATAAGCAGATGTTGCATTGGATTGAAGAAACCCGGTGGAAAAATTTTTTCCATCTTACATAAAAGTATGTGTATCTCCTTCTCTAACTTATCCATCATCCCGATCTTGATTTCTTTAGCACAAAGCTGTCTATAGAAATAGCTGAGCTCGGCTAAAACCTTCCACACCGCATCATCTAGATAGCCTCGGAACATAACAGGTAGGAGTCTTTCCATTATAATGTGATAATCATGACTCTTCAACCCAGTGAGGTTTCCTGTGTTAACATTTACGGCTCGTTTCAGGCTAGCTGCGTAACCATCTGGGAATTTCAAAGTTTTCATCCATTTCATAACTTCTTTCTTTTCTTTCGATCGAAGACAGAAAGAAGCACGTGGCTTTCCACCACTTTCAGAGATTTCAAGAGTTGGACGGTGACAAATGTCTGCCAAATCTAGTCTAGCTTTATAATTGTCTTTCGTTTTGCCAGGCATATCCATGCAAGTGCTTATGATACTTTCGCTCATATTACGCTCCTGATGCATGACATCAATGTTGTGCATTAGAATCAACGACTTCACATATGGTAGCTCCCAAAGTCCACATATGTGAGTCCAATTGTGTTCCTCTCCATAACCTACGAAATATCCAGGACGACCTTCATCAGGCACCAGTTTGTCCAACATATCAGAAATTTCTGACCCGTTGAGACGCTTCGGTGGTCCTTTAGTGACAACAGTGTTCTTTCGAAAGACATGCCTCTGCTGCCTAAATATATGATTCGAGGGCAGCCAACGTCTGTGACAATCGAAATAAGATATTTTGCCTCCATGAGTTAGTCGAAAGCAATCCGTGTCTGAAGCACATATCGGACACGTCAGACGACCGTGAGTGCTCCATCCGGAAAACATGCCGTATGCCGGCAAATCATGGACGGACCACAAATAAGCAGCTCGAAGGTTGAATTTCTGCTTCTTGTAACTGTCGTACGCTTCGACTCCTGTCCACAAGACTTTCAATTCTTCGATCAGCGGTTTTAACATCACGTTGAGACGTGACCCGGGATGATCAGGTCCAGGTACAATGAGGCTGAGAAACATGAACTCGTTCCTCGTACAAAAAGCAGGTGGCAGGTTGTACGGAATGACAAAGACAGGCCAACATGAGTATGGCGCGGCATTCGTACTGAACGGTGAAAATCCGTCTGTCGCTAATCCGATGCGAACATTCCTCGCATCACGAGAAAAGTCTGGATCGAAACGGTCTAGCGCCTTCCATGCATCACCGTCGGACGGATGCGTCAAGAATTCTTTGTTCTCACGTTTACCTTCTTTGTGCCATCTCATGTGTCTTGCGGTTCTTTTTGAAAGAAACATCCGCTTCAACCGAGGTGTCACAGGCAAGTAACGAAGCTGCTTATGTGCGACATCTGTCATCACATTATCGCCATCGTCATTAACAACTTCGACATACCTCGATTTACCACATTTCAAGCACATCTTCTCATTGGCGTGCTCTTTCCAGAATAGCATGCAGTTGTCTGGGCACACATCAATTTTCTCATACTTCATACCGAGACCAGATATCTTGATCTTTGACTGATACATATGTGGTGGCGCTTTGTGAGGTCGTGGAAGGATATCGCAGATCAATTTCATGAGATCATTGTAGCAGTTGATGGAAAAAAAGTACTTGGACTTAATTGCCATAAATCTGGTCAAGAAAGCAAGTACGGTCACATCCGTGTGTTCATGCAACGGCTCTTGTGATTTCTTCAGCTCCTCGAAGAACTTCTCTGCCTCATTTGTAAGAGGATCCTCCACTTCAAGAGCTTCTAACATCTCATCCATCCTATCAACCTCTGTTATATCATCATCCTCATCCACTTCGGCTATGACTCGAGAATTAGTCTCGCCGTGGAAGGTCCACACTTCATATTGTGGAGTGAAACCGTTTCGACATAAGTGAAACGAAAGCTCCAATCTTCTCAAAAACTTAGTGTTTCGGCATTTTGTACATGGGCACCGCACCATATCTTCCGTTGACAACGAAAATGCTCGATCCAAAAATTGATCTAACTTGATAAACCACTCATCGGAGTGACCACCATTTCTGCTCTTCCAGCCAGTATACATCCAACTGCGGTCTTCACCCATTTTTGACTCTGCAGTTTAATGCGAAAGAAATTGTCGTTAATGTATTGTTGTGTTATGTCACGGCCCTACAACCTAGGCAGATAGATCCTAAACCCACCCAAGAGTGACCGAGCGGAGCGTGCTCATGACGAGACGCGTGATCCGGATTCGAACGAAATTTCGGCAGCATAACCCCGCTGTTCTCCACTGCACGCCCGAAAATGGTGCAGCAGAGAACAACAGGGTTACGCCACCGAAATCTCGTCCAAATCCGGACCCGCGTCTCGTCACAAGCCACGCCCCCTCGGTCACTCCGAGGCTGTCCAAAAAGGGACAATTCCGAACCTGCACGTCTCACATGCCAATGGCATGTGAGACGTGCCGATCCGAAACGGGTAATACATTGCTATAGGTTACGTTGCTCATTTTCATTTTCAGGTCATTTAAGAGAGAGGAAAGAACTAGAGAAAGAGTGAGAGGAAAGTTGGTCTCAGATGACAATTCCACATCCATTTCCACCGTCCACGCAATCGCGGGTCTTTGACGTCCTTACCAACCCTTTCGCTTCCATGTCGCCTACTACTATGGTCTACACGACACGATCACACTTATTGCATGTCGTGCCCTTCCGGGTTGGTCCGAGCCGGACCAAAACCCCTTTATTTACATATATTAAGTAGTCACTCAAAAACATTAAATATCAATAAACTATAAGCACCAATAAAAAAATAAATATCAAACAATAGACAATATGTTATATGAGCATGTGTATGATCATTGGCAATGAAGTAGCAATGAAGCAGGATCATCTAAACATAACTAGCAATGTATGATCATATATGAGCACGTATTTGAGCATGCACAATTTAAAACATTGCATCATCTAAACATAACTAGCAATAAAGTAGCATCATCTAAACATTACCACATGGCATCATATAAACATTGCATCATCTAATCATTCCATCATTCAAACGTCCATCATGCATTACCAAACATAACTTGAAAATTTAACTATTGCATCAAACATCCATCATGTAAACATTGTATCATTGTCACATTCCATCATTCAAACGCATTCCCATACCTATTCGGCGGAGGCGGTGCTGCTGTCCGAGGCTAGGGCACAGAGACGCTGCAGGAGCGGGGCAGGCGGCGACGGGGCAGTGAAGGCGGGCCGGCGGCCGGTGGGGCGGCGCTGCAGAGGCGGGGTAGGGGCGGCGATGGGGGCGACGGGGCGGCGACGGGGGCGGCGGCGGCGGGGCGGCTACGGCGGGCCGGCGACGGGGGCGGCTCGCGGGGCCGCGGCAGTGTGGTGGGGGCGGCTCGGGGCGGCGGGGCGGCGAAGGGGGCGGCGCGCGGGGCCACGGCAGTGCGGTGGGGGCAGCTCGGGGCGGCGGGGCGGCGACGGGGGCGGCTCGGGGCGGCGGGGCGGCGACGGGGGCGGCTCGGGGCGGCGACGGGGGCGGCTCGGGGCGGCGGGGCGGCGACGGGGGCGGCTCGGGGCGGCGACGGGGGCGGCTCGGGGCGGCGGGGCGGCGACGGGGGCGGCTCGGGGCGGCGGGGGCGGCGACGGGGGCGGCTCGGGGCGGCGACGGGGGCGGCGGGGCGGCGACGGGGGCGGCTCGGGGCGGCGGGGCGGCGACGGGGGCGGCTCGGGGCGGCGACGGGGGCGGCGACGGGGGCGGCTCTGGGCGGCGACGGCGGGCCGGCGGCGGAGTCGCGGCAGTGCGGCGGGGGCGAGGCTGGCGGTGTGGAGTTGAATGAACCGTCGGGGGCGGGGGCGGCAGATAGAAACCCTTATTTGCGACAGCTTTCTTAATTGCGACGGCTTGAGTCTGCGGCCGTCGCAATTAGGTTTATTTGCGACGGCACTTTTTGTAGCCGTCGCAAATAACACCTTATTTGCGACGGGCTACTTATTTGCGACGGCTCTAGGGTTGCCCGTCGCAAATAAGGTGCTATTTGCGACGGCCCTAGGGTTGGCCGTCGCAAATAATAGGTTATTTGCGACGGCTACTGTGTTTGCGACGGCGGACGACCAGCCGTCGCAAATTACACTATTTGCGACGGCTGGCCGTCGCAAATAAATGCAGCCGTCGCAAATGATCGCGTTTCCTGTAGTGTAGTGGAAAGTTTCGCCGCGGGTGCGACGACGAAGGCGCGCTGTGTCAGCTAGGGAAGGGCCCACGTCGCAGCGACCGTTTCTTCCTTCCGCGGCCGCCCTGACCGTTGACCGGTCGTATGTCGTCTCCAGCCTTCACCACCCTCAGTGTGGACGGACGCTGACTGTAACTCTATTATACTCCCTCTGTTTCGTTTTAATTGTCGTTAGGACAACCTTCAATAGTTCATTTCTAATTTATTTTGTTGTCTGAAACGACAATTATTTCAGAACGGAGGGAGTAACTAAAAGAATGAAAAAAGTACGTATTACTCACCATCTAGTTCATTTTCGAACTATCTGGTGATAAAAGAAATTCCGAAGAGTAGTACGTAATTTGCAAGAGTACAAGATACTGCCGCAAATTATGCAAGTGTCGTCGTGCTCTTGAATCGGCAGAAAAGCTTATTGATTTTTTTTTAAAAAAATACTCTCTTTGTCTCAGAAAGTTTATCGTTTTATAGTTCATTTTTGAACTATAAAGCGGCAAACTTTGACAGAGGGAGTAAGTAGAAGAAGAAATGGCACGCGGGCATTTATCCTCTGGTGGCCCAGCGCTACGCAGATCCGATAATGGAATTGAGGTATCCACCCAGCACCCACCCACCCACCCACCATATAACCTGTCGTGTCAGTCCGGCACACGGTAATACTACTACTAGAAAATATAAGCAGCGCGTGCGTTGACGCGGTCGCGTGCGTGAAACCGCCGTTAGTTAACGGCAACGCGGGTGGGCGGCCACGAGTGGAAAGACACGGCGCAGGGCCCGCCACTACCGCGGAGCATCAGCGAGCAAGCACGCACGCATTCTTCTAGATCTAACCCAGTGCCACTGAAGGTGGGCCAGTTGTAAGAGCGAAGCTGGTGTCAGGGACGCAAAAAACTTGGGGGCCGCCGGTAACCCGGTGCGACGGTAACCTGCCCAAGAAGTCAAGGGCACGTGTCGCGGAGGAGCGCCCGATATTTTCCCGGCACTCGCCGGCGGTGGTGACGCGGCGCCCAGCGATTGCGCTGTCGGCATCGCGCGGGGCCCGGGCCGGCCGTCGGAGCGGGCACGTCCGTGTCACTAACGGACCCGAGACGGGGTGACTTGCCGCGGCAAGCGCGTAGTACGCCCGGGCCCACGCGCACAGTCGCGCACGCGTGAACCTCGTTGTCTTGGGGTTGGGTCGGAATAATCCATCCGTCCGTCCGTCTCAGCGTGTCGATCCATCTGCTCCAGGCTGCAGCAGTGAAGGTCCAGGTCCAGTGCAGGCTGTGTGGAGCATACCTGCCAGGCGGGACGTGCACTCGCGCTCCGGTCAGCGTCGTGAACACAGACCAACGACACGTCACTCTTTTTTTACCAGGTAATTAACGATTTTTTTTAAAGTAGTAGAATTACATACTCTACGTGTCCTAAATAGACGATCAAATGCTCGCTTTCCAAAGAACATAGTGCACCTTATCACCATCCACAGCTACAACAGCTCCAACTCCTGCTCCTCCGTCCACCTCCAAATAAAACAGGGCAATCAGAGGCCAGAATTTCCTTTGCCGAAGCAGAACGGAAAATCACCATCTCTCGAGTTCGGACGCGCGTGCCGAAGGGAGCAGACGACGATGGGAACCGAAAGCAACTCGCTGAGAAAATTAAAAATTTTGGAAATACGAAAGCAGCGAGAAGCAACGACGTGTGCTTCGCGAGCGCGGCGACGCACTATTAAACTACTGAAAGGACAATTTTTTATTTATTATTTTTCTGTAGCAAAACAATCGATTGCGAAAGCCACGAATAAGAGCAGATGAGAGAGAGACCGTGTCCTAGCAAGCTTCGTGTCGTCCTTCCCTTATCTCTTTCATCAGCTTCTCCATCATCCTCCATTATTATTCTCTCCCACCACTCCTCTCTCTACATATACCCCTCTCTCCCTTCTTCCTCTTCCTCCTCCTCAACCCACCCACTCAGCTTCCCCTAGCTACCTCACCACCGCGTGGTCTGGTTCTGGTCCTCCCTCGTCTAGCAGAGAACGCCTGCGAACCGTATCGACCGTCACCTGTGAACGAGAACGCGAGCTAACAGACAGCTCTCCTTTTACTTCACCATGTGCTCCGGCCCGCGCAAGCCGTCGACTCCGCCGCCGGTGGCGGCGACGGCCAAGGACTCGGCGGCGTCGCTGCTGCTGGAGCTGGCGGCGGCCGACGACCTCGCCGCGTTCAGGCGCGCCGTGGAGGACGACAAAGCCGCCGCCGCCGCGGCCTTGGACGCCGCCTGCCTGTGGTACGGGCCTTCCGCCGCGGCGGCCGTTGCCGGACGGCAGCCGCAGCCGCGCCTCGAGCTGCGCACTCCGGCCATGGTCGCCGCGCTCTACGGCAGCGCGGCGGTGCTGGCGCACGTCCTGTCCGTCGCGCCGGCGGAGGCGGCGCGCGCGTCGGCCTCCGACGGCGCCACGCCGCTCCACCTCGCCGCGGCGGGCGGCGCCGCGGACGCTGTAGCTGCCGCGCGCCTCCTGCTCGCCGCCGGCGCGTCCGCGGACGCGCTCGCCTTCTCCGGTCTCCGCGCCGGGGACCTCCTCCCCCGCGCCGCCTGCGGCGACCGCGCCGCG
Organism: Tuctoria greenei; assembly: GCA_036927565.1. NCBI lineage: Eukaryota > Viridiplantae > Streptophyta > Magnoliopsida > Poales > Poaceae > Tuctoria > Tuctoria greenei. The sequence goes on from JAYESD010000007.1 coordinate 198,892,640, forward strand.
GAGAGAGACAGGTCGCTCCGCGTCCTTCTCAAGTCCCCCGCCGCCGTCTCGCCGTCCTCCTCCCCGAGGAAATCGAAATCCCCCTCCCCGCCGCCGCCGGCGGTTCCGGAACAGAGGAAGGAGTACCCGCCCGACCTGACCCTCCCGGACCTCAAGAGCGGGCTCTTCAGCACCGACGAGTTCCGCATGTACAGCTTCAAGGTGAAGCCGTGCTCCCGCGCCTACTCCCACGACTGGACCGAGTGCCCCTTCGTCCACCCCGGCGAGAACGCGCGCCGCCGCGACCCGCGCCGCTACTCCTACAGCTGCGTCCCCTGCCCCGAGTTCCGCAAGGGCGGCGCGTGCCGGAAGGGCGACAACTGCGAGTACGCGCACGGCGTGTTCGAGTGCTGGCTCCACCCGGCGCAGTACCGGACCCGCCTCTGCAAGGACGAGGTCGGCTGCGCGCGCCGCATCTGCTTCTTCGCGCATAAGCGCGACGAGCTCCGCGCCGTCAACCCATCCGCCGTGTCCGTCGGGATGCAACCCACCGTGTCCTCGCCGCGCTCGTCGCCGCCCAACGTCGGGCTCGACATGGGCGCCGCCATGCTCAACGCCGCTGCGTGGCCCTCGTCCCCGGCGAGCAGCAGGCTCAAGACCGCGCTCAGCGGCCGGGAGATGGACTTCGATCTCGAGCTCCTCGCGCTGGAAAACCAGTACCAGCAGAAGCTGTTCGACAACGTGTCGTCGCCGAGGGCGGCGAGCTGGGGATCGGTCGGCTCGCCGACGCCGGCGCCGAGGAACGTGCCGGACTACACGGACCTGCTCGGCTCCGTCGACCCGGCCATGCTGTCCCAGCTGCACGCGCTGTCTCTGAAGCAGGCCGGCGACATGCCGGCGGCGGCGTACAGCTCCATGCCGGACAACCCCCAGCTGCACATGCCCACCTCGCCCATGGTGGGCGCCAACAACACCGCGTTCGGGATGGACCACTCCATGGCGAAGGCGATCATGAGCTCCCGCGCCTCGGCGTTCGCCAAGCGCAGCCAGAGCTTCATCGACCGCGGCGCCCGCGCCCCGGCCGCGCGCTCGCTCATGTCACCGGCTCCGACTAACAACCCGCCGTACATGCTCTCGGACTGGGGCTCCCCGGACGGCAAGCTGGACTGGGGCGTCCAGGGCGACGAGCTCAACAAGTTCCGCAAGTCCGCATCTTTCGCGTTCCGTGCACAGTCCGCGGCGGCGCCGGTGATGGCCACCCCCGCCGAGCCGGACGTGTCATGGGTCAACTCTCTTGTCAGGGATGGCCACGCCGGCGACATATTTGCGCAGTGGCCGGAGCATGAGCAGATGGTGGCCTGAAGAAATTGATGATCGTTAAATCCTTGGTTCATAGCATCTAGCTGACCAAAAGTTCTTTCCTTCAATTATTTTTTACCCTTTGTTTGCTTAATTTGATTCACATGAGATGTTTCTTAGCACATACTATAGGCTGTTCCCAATAATACCGTTCATCACACAAGTACTATAGCATGGACTCCCAAAGGGTGCTCTATATTGATGAAGATGAAGAACAGCCAATATTTACTTTTATCTCTTTTTATTTCCCTTTCATTCCTCCTGTCTTCGGTTTATAAATAGTTGTACACAAGAATCAGACAGGAGTTTATTTACCTGATTATCAATCTTTTATAGATGAAATATTCTCTGGGAGAGCCGCGAGTTTTGATTCATATGCTTTCTGTCTTGTGACAATTGACAATCACTATGGGAAATTCTATGGCTATCCGTGGTACTACTCATCTCATGGATATGTGTGTGCCAGTATATATGCTGGTTCTAAATTCTACGAGCATATCTTGCTTTGCTCGATTCTCTTCTCTGTTTTTTTAGGAAAAAGGAAAATAAGTAAAAACAAGTGGCATATAATAAGCCATTTGCGAATTTGCAATTGCTTCTACGGCCAAGTGGTTGGTGGGTCACAGGAGGTGGACTGCAAAGCAATCACAGGTTAGATTAGTGGAGATGGTGGCGTCATGCGCCAATTTATATTTAACAAGTTCATTATCAGAAAGTTAGGTTCCATGCACGAACCTTATCATAAAAAAACATGGATAACTAATTGTTCTTCTGTTGGTGCGTTAGGCACAAATCACAAAAAGCCACCCAAAATCTGGGAATAGGTGGAACCACAAGTTTTAGTTTTTTTTTTTAAAAAAAACTATTTTTCACATGTTGCCAATGTTGATTTTGCCTTGACAAAATGGTTGTTCTAGAACACTGGACCTGTTGCCCCTTCCATCAACAGGTCCCTTTCATTTATGTTCCATTTCCATTATTTGCTATTATAAAAAACGTGATAAAACCAGTACCAACGTCAATGCTGTCTCTAGGTTTTTAATGCCGGCGCGCGCCGCTCTTTTGTTTGGACGCGTCGACTTATTGCACAAAACGCAATTCAATTTTTTAATCAAGCCGGAATATTTGTTCTTGCAGTTGGAACAGATTTAGTCGTATTCTATGCCTGTCGTCGAGGTGTTGAATCATTAACGATGTACAGTACTTTCCAGTCTTCCATCTATTATGAGGTTTTTAGTTATCTTATTAATCATGAAGCTACTTATATTGTGTGGTTGTCCTAAACTTGCTCTATGCAGTATGTTGCTTCGACTTTGCGTTTTACAATGTTAGAGAGAGTTGCAATTTACCTGTGATATTAAGGATCATGAGCAGTCAAATCTATAAGGCTTTGGTGATTGTTGCATAAGAGGTCAATACGGATGCAGTTGCAGTCGGAGCATACTCTGAAAGACTGAAGCAACTGCTTGAGTAATACGGAGTAACATGCTTAAACAATACCAGTATATAAGTAGTAAACTAAAACATACTTGCGTCACAAGGTTGTTTGCAGTTGTCTGATCCGTTAATTAAATTTTGGTCATCGTTCTCATGCGAGGGCATTCAAACCTTGCTACGAACGCAATCTTGGACTAGTATTTAATAACCTGTTCGGCGAGGACTGACGACAAATTAAACCCTGTTTCAGACAGGTTTGTTCCAGATGATGTGGCCTGTTTAGCAATGGGATGATGTCCCATATAGCTAATGCCGACTTCTTATCTCCAAACAAAGGATTAGAAAGAAAAAAAAACGAAGCTTTCATCTTCACGGGACCGACTGATCGACTGATTGGTTGATTATAAGGGGCATCGCATTTGTCGTCGACGTTGACATCACGAGAAGAACCTTTTTTTCTTACGGAAACGACACATCACTGACCTCATCCATCTTCGTTGAACCTTTCCGACAAATCATTTCCCTGTCTGAAGAAACGAAATGGGAGTGTCCAACCTCACTGATGAAGAGTTTCCTTCTGTGCTGCAACTTTGAAACCAGCTGGTTTGTTTGGTTGGACCCGTTCAAAAATTTCCTCCCTCCCTCCCTCCCTTCCCTGCAGCATCTTATCATCGCAAGAGCTTGTTCGTTGAACTTGATCGGGCCCATGGGATTCTGACGTACTGTGTCACGCAGGATATGGAACACGGGATTTAGTTTAGTTTATTTTCTGCTGACGACGAAGACTTGGTTTACTGCAGTTTGTCAGGCTTCAACTTCACCAAAACACAGAGATCAGTAGTATCAAACAATCTGCTGTAATTTTATAAGAAGTCACCTCGGATGTCATCAAGTACTTACATGGAGTTGGATTGGGGAGGAAAAAAAAAAGGAAGGTTGGCTTCACAGCTTCGTACTAGTACACAGAGAATGCAAACCAGCTCCTTGGAGCTCTGCTGGCACCAGTATAAACCGAGAGCTTCTTCTACAGTTGAATTGAAACACGGTAAAACAGTAGTTCAGTAGCAAGAAGAAGCATACGCGGCAGCATTCATATGAATATATATGATGACGATTATGACTGACTAGGACAGTTGACAATTCTCTGAATTTCCCCGTTCATACGCTGCCTGATGAATTTTTGGACCAAGTAGTACGTAGGAGGTACTATCAACAGCAATACTGTATCTGCTGGATCCAAGTAGTAGGAGTACAATATTTGGGTGAAGGGTCGCTGTCATGATTCGTGCAAGAACTGGTCCACTGCGCCTGCAGTATTCAGACCAAGAAGAATTCAAGATGTAGAAATGGTTAAGCCGTTTGGGACTCGGTAGATCACTACTGGTTACATGGAGAAGCTGCGTATCCAAGCCTGAGACATGGATCAACGAACCGTTTAGCGGCAACTGTAACAAGCTGGAAAAATTTCAGTTTGTTGTTGATGCGGCAGCCTTGCCGCTCGACGCCGGCGGCCGCCGCCCCTCCAGGTCGAGGTCGATCCCGAGCTCTAGGCCCCAGCCCCCTCAAACCCCAGCGATCTGCATGCACCAGAGGTTTTATACAGCGTCCATTGCCTTGCCTCCAACGGTGGCCGTGACAGCGTTGGTTGAGAGGGTTCGTGGTTGGTTGTGCCAACTCGTCGATGTCCGCGGCGTGCTTGGATGGCAGCAGCCAGCTGCGCCACGATCAAAGATCGGAGAGATGGAAGGAAACCAAAGCCTGACGTGTCAGGGCTTGTTGCAGCAGGAGACGTGTCGTCGAGCTGCTGGACGAAACTGCTTTGCAGCTTTCTTGTCGAGCTCTGTTGCTCCAGTGCGAAGTGAGCTCCTTCTGCAGTAAAGTGTAAAGAGTAATCGGCTCAGAGCATGTGCATAGCACTACTTCGATACCCGACTCCAATTTCCAATTTGAAACCAATTTGCTGCGTAGCAAAAAGTATAACTGGAAACTATGCTTACATGGACATCAGCCAAGTACTGTAATATGTTTACCACTTCTGCAGCGATTTCTCTTAGAAAGAAGGGCTAGTCATCTGCTTGCCATGGCAGAATGATGCCAGCAGATACGAGGAACGAACATGCGGAGACAAACTGCTAGCACATTCAAGATAATGCATAGCACAATTTAAATTTAGCTGGGACTCCTTGTTGCGTACCCCGCTCTTTCCATTCAAACAATAATTACGCTCTGTAATAGGGACACGCCAAGCAAGAAGTTCATTTTTTCCATGCCAGAAAGGTATACCTTACATAAAAGTGCCGACACGGGATGCTAAACTACAGATGAAATTTGATGAACTATGAAGCACCAACATGTCCGAAAATCGCATCCATGTCAATGCTACTAACAACTGGTACGTACACCACCAGAACAATCTGTTCACCTAATAAACTAGTAATAATGACAAGTAGATGAATCCGTCCAGCATCAGAAAAGCTATGTGATCTTGCAAGCACAGTAAGGCTCTGAAACTGGCTGTTGCCTCCCCAAGTGCCAAAAGCTACGATATGAACTACATAACCAGTAAAGCATGAAATAAGCCTACTGGCGCTCGATCTGAATGGTCACATGGCTGATGTTGTACTCCGTCTTGATGTAACCGATGACCTTGTCAAGTATCTGATCAGCATCGGCATCCCTCGTGATTGTCACATGGCATGCCAAGAGCACCTTCCCCACTGTGATGGCCCAGATGTGCAGCTCGTGGACGGCAACCACACCATCCATTGCACACAGCCCCCTCTCAAGCCTAGTAGCGTCAATCTCGCGCGGAGTGCTCTCCATCAGAACTTCAAGTATGTTGCGCAGCATCCTGATTGTGGTAAACAGTACGATCACAGAGAAGATCAGGGTGCATATGAGATCAATGATCTTCCACTCAGGCTTGTACCAGATGACAGCCCCTCCGATCATTACACCGATGCTCTGGATGGAGTCCCCAAGCACATGCAGATAAGCGCTGTGTACATTGATGTTGCGACGAGGCTTCTTAGCAGCCTTGGCACCTGATTGGGTGCTCTCACTGCCATGCTTCAGCAGTGGTTCCTCGACATCATGTTGTTCTCCAGTGCTTGAATGGTGGTGGTGATGGGTAGTGACAGTAATAGAACTGCCATGGCCATGCTCGTGGCGATGGACATGGCCATGCTCTTGTTCTTCATGGTGGGAATGATCATCATCTGATTCACCATGACTATGTCCATGTGAATGTCCATGGTCATGTCCATGGCCGTGCCCGTGTCCATGCCCATGGTCATGACCAAGCAAAACAGCCATTATGATGTTGACAAACAATCCAAAAGCTGATACCGCAAACATGAGGGAGCCCTGCACCTCGCCGCTCTCATTAATGAGCCTTACAATAGCCTCATATACTAATATGCCAGCAAGGAGCCATATAAGCTGAATGGAAACCAATGCACCAAGAATCTCTATGCGAAAGAAACCATACGACTGCTGGGGTGTTGCTTCCCATCCAGCTGCCCAAAGTGAGAACAACGAGATGGCAAATGCAGCAACATCGGAAAGAAGATGGGCAGCATCAGTTAAGATTGCAAGACTGTTTGCTTTGATGCCCCCAACCACTTCCACTGTCATAAATACAACACAAAGGATGACAGCAATCAGGAGCTTCCTCATGGACGCGGATCTCTCAGTTGCATCTTTGGATGTATTACTGCTGTCAGAAAAATCACAAGGTGCACCACTACAAACTTTGGTCCCTGGTGCTCCAGAAACAGACGGTGATATGTCCATTTTCACTTCAGTAATCAGCGGAAGTGATGGATTATGGTTGTCCATCTGAAAGAACATCCAAGTGAATGCGGAATTATAAAACTGTGATAGATGTACCATTCAAATGCCATGTATTGCAAGAACAACATAATACATATAATTCCAACTGAGCTAGTGCATAACTGAAGGAAGAGGCAATAAATTTGTTTGGCACCAAAGGAGGAGAAATAATCGAAATTCCGTAAGAGGCAAAATTTTACAAAAGTTCCCGATATGCAAGATGGTAAAATAAACCATAACAGCATCAATTTGCAAGAACAGTCCTTCAACACCACAATGTACAGAGCATGATCCCTACAACAAATATATGTTTGTGCGCTCACCAATGAACAACATGTATTCCAGTTTCTACAATTGCACATCTGTACCTCCCCGCCCTAGTTTATATAAAAAAAAATCCAAGCAATGAAATAGAGAACTAGCAGAAAAGGCATCATAACCTGATTGTAGAACAACAAAAAGTTTCTGAATAAATAAGTTGCATATCAGGTTCCCTTTTTATTCCTTCCCTCCCCACCAAGTGGCATCAATCACAAGTCTAGATAAAGAAAGTCACACGCATAACGCATTATGAAAGCCAACTAAACATTCAGTTCACACCTGACCATGAACCAGCCTAGAAGATTCTATTTTTTTCGAAAAAAAAGCCTAGAAGATTCAAGCAGGTGTAAGAAAAAACAAAGTAGCTCCCTGAGCGTGTAGCCAAGGATCAAACCCTGTCCCCAAACGCATAAAAAGATGGAGTACAAAACTAATAAAGTTGGAAGCTGAAAGGAAGGCGATTACCAAACTAAGATTCAGAGGTATTGATGTTCCTGCAACACAAGAACCCCTGTAACCAAGCTTAAGGGAAACAAAACGCGACTATTTGGTTGTCTGGAACGAACCAGGTGGTACTTGTACACACACGCATGCACCACCCGGGAGGAGGAATCCGAAGAATACTACTGTCGACGAATCAATCATCTAGCGGCCAACCCAGTCTTCCAGAATCAGCACCTAGAGACATTGGAATCGACACGGCATAAAAAAGGCAGAGCCCACCCAACAGCACAGCACAGCAAATAAGCACAGCATAATGATAAGTGGTGAGACGGGAATCGATCGATCGATCCGATCCGATCCACCACGTCGCTCGCGGACAAGGGTGGTAGAGATGGAGAGGCTTGTCGAGCGCAGCAACCAGCAGCAACGGACCCAGTGGGACCGCGGTCCCGAGTCATCAACCACCGCGTGTTGGCCGGATCATGGGGACGGAAGATTCGTTTTTTTTTCTTCTTCTGATCCCCCGGCCCAAATCGCCTTTCGCGGCGCGCACCGCTCCGTCATCATCGATCGGTGGCGGCGGCGGCGCGCAACAGATCCGGCGCCGCCGCCGCCTCCCTGTTATCCGGATTAGAGATAAACGGGACGGGACGGGACGGGGACGGGGAGGCTGGAAGCGCGTACCGTGGTGCCACCAGCGAATCGAGGCCGTCCTCTCCGCGCCGCCGAGTGCGGCTTGGCGAGTCACCACGGGTCGTCGAGTCGGGTCACGGGGAAGGGAAGATGGGTTTGCAGCAGCGTGGCTTGGCGGCGGTTATATCTTCCCTGCTCTGTTACGAGAGGAGTAAGGCTAGTCCCGTAATTTGCCCGTCGGTCATCGGTGCTCCTTCCCGCGACCAGGGTCCACGTTGCAGACATCCGTAGCCGGTTCCGAGTTCCCTTCCGCTGCCCACGAGCAAACCAAGAGTTCGAATTATAATTCAAATTCAAACGGACTTTGTAATGCGTGCTGTACTGTAGAGTAGTTGCATCGCTTCGCCATTGCTTGGGGTCCTCTTCAAAATGCGTTGAAGAAGACCCAGAACTCCATGCGTTCCTATAGTACTGCTCCTCACATCTTGATACTACTGCACGACGATGTGGCTATCGAGCGCTCTCGGAAGCAAATTCGAGTGACAGAAATTTAAGGTGAAAACCAAGCTCTACTGAAGAAGGTCGGCACGTTCTTTTCCATCGTTTTTAGCTGGCAGCAGATATTTATCTAACTTGAAGACGTACGTGCGCTAGATAATTAGCAGTTGCGCCTCGTTTTCTTTTCCTTTCTCTTCTTGATGACAGGACGGCAGCGAGGACAGGACGGGGTGAAAAGGATGTGCATCATTTGATTTGTCCGTAATACAGTACTCCCTTCTTTCTTAAAAGATTGTCACCTTCTAGTTCATTTTTGTACTAGAAGGTGACAATCTTTCAAGAAAGGAGGGAGTACTAGCTTTCTAGTAGTAGTAAATCCAGATCGCGACATTTTAATACGATTGGCGATTAGGTAGTAGTAGAAAACACTGGAAACCTGATGCTTGGTCATTGCACTGACAGCAGAATAGAATTCTTCGAAAAATCTAGAATTGGTCTCACAATTATGTCGCTATTGACATTGACACCAACGCGTGGAGAATCATGAAGCTCCAATGAATGGGGGAGCCTGAATTCCTAATGACAACCGTGACATAGAAAGATACGTACGTTTTGAAAATACTCCCTCTATCCCTAAAAAAATGTCGTTTTTAACACTAAATTTAGTGTTAAAAACGACATCTTTTAAGGATGGAGGGAGTAGCAAGCAATTGTAGACTTGTAGTACATTAGTGCGTTATACTGGAGAGGTGACATTTCTTTGAGCGACAAACAAGTGGGCGAACTTGATACTCACTTCACTCTTCAAAACGGCTTATTACCATCCGCAGGTCTGATTGAATATCGAGTGGCAGGTGTATTCTATTCAGGAGCAATAATATATAACAGGACACATACGTGAGTCGTTGTCCTGTGGAACAACAGGCAAGTGGTGGCAGACATGTTTGTCCTAGCGCGAGACACGACCTGCTTGGTTGAGTTTGTGCTTGCTTTCATCAGTATGATTAATAATCACGTTTGGACCAGGCAATGTTCTGGTTAACTTAGTGGTAAGTATCACTGTTATCAGGAGATATTTTTAGTTTGGACTGTTTCAGGTCGTAGTACAGTACCGCAGTTCTATGATATTTACCAGGTATACTTACCATAGGCGATGAAGAGAGAAGAAAAATTGGGTCTTTATAGTCTGCAGTTTTTATCCAAACACATGAGAACTTGGAATAGTTCACTAGTCTTCCCTACTGCAATCGCTGTATTTGTTTTTTGGATTTTGTCGCTCTTCCCTCTCTGTAACTGAGACAGTGAAACTTGCTGTTCAATCTATCAAAGTTCAGGTAGGTTAAGACCCTCCGTGGTTGGTGGTTTCCTCTAAAAGTATGCAGGCCTTAAATTCATGAACTACACTGACACAGCTGTTTGCGACACTGTCGCGTGTAGTTCCTTATGGGCTGAACTCCTACCGGCCGGTGTACTTCTGGGAACATTGATTTCTTTAAGCAGCCCATTGAAACCCATATACAGACACTGAATAAATATCGTCGTGCCTTGATCCTAGACGACGCAGATTCTCTTTCGTCTCGAAATTGTCCAGCAGACCAGCAGTATCATAAGACGGTTCATTTGTGTGCATACGTTCAGAGTATTAGCTTACTACAAGCACCTCTGTTGATGAGATATCAATCTCTCCCAGTCCCAGCTGACTGTTGTGAACTTGTGTCATACAGTAAGATGGTTATTTCTGAACTTTTCCAAATACTTTTAAAGCGTCAGCACTTCAGAAGGCACAGCTGGCAGTAGTAATGACCCTAGAAATAAGAATGCCACCTGCAATGCCTGAAAGAGAATTGGTGAATGGTCTTGTACTCCTTGAAGGATATACCTCTTCCCCCCTGCCTTATCGTTCCCGCACTTAACTTCGCCGCCTTATCATCTCCTACAAATTTCAGGCGAAACAGAACAGAGAAATGGATTTGGCAGATTGATTGATCTCATAGTCATATTACAGGTTACGTGGACAAAAAACGGGTTTCAGTAATGATGAATAGGATAACAACCGTGCACAGTTCAGAACTGAGACAACAAAGTTGATTAGCAAAGCAACCATAGTGTAATCGAGACAACAAAAGTTGGTTCCTTGTCTTCCTTGAACGCAAAAGAGAAGGCAGTCCCAAAGGAGACCGAGAAGAAGCACACTGTACTGTGAAGTCCACGTGTTCCGATCAGATGGCCTCCATCTGATGATGCTCATCATGTGCGTCGTGGAACCTGGCTACAGCACGCGAGGCCCGAGCAGGAGGTGAGGTCGAACGAACCTGGCCACGAAAATGCGCCAGGTTCAAGCTCGTGGTAGAACAGTCCAGCTACTGCAGAGAGTTGTAGTAAGTTTGCTAGCTGTTTCCTTCTGCGCATGTGGCGATTATTATAATTAACTGACAGAATAAATCCGGTTCTCTGGATCCAGCACCACGATTTGCGGGTCGTCTAGCAGTACGCCAGTAAGATGGAGTACGGTAAATCTTAAAAGTCAAAGCTGGAACCGCACAAGAGGAGCAATTCATTGCGTGTCGATTTCGACGACGACGATTTCGTTGGGTCAAGAATCCCGCGGTCACGTCACTGTTATACTACAATCACGGCAGAAGATCTCGACGGGGTTCGTCGCCGTTGTTGCTGTTTTTATCCTGTCAAGGTGAAGGTGGCATGCAGCCACCGCAGAGAAATCCCATGCATCATCTTCTTCGTCATTATCAGTGAGGTAGCGTTAGTAGCGAGGAAGCACGAATCATGTGTCACGCCCGGTCATCGCAAAGATGAACAGACGCTAACCACATGTACGCCAGGATCAGTTGAATCGTACATGCGTTGACGAAAGTGAAATACCATTACATTGCCATGTTCGGAATACATAAATAGTCTTACAGCACGACCCGAAGGTCTACAAATACACACCACAAATATTCACAACACTAAACAGTTCAACACTAATGAAAGCAAGATAGATAAGCGGGCTTCGTCTCCACAGGCAGCCGTTGCGCGTGAGGTCGCCAGCCTAGGCCAAGTCCTCCGGGTTGACGTAGAAGTCCTCCGGTGCAGCTTCTTCTTCTTCATACTCTAAAGGAGAATTAAACACTTGAGTACATAGAGTACTCAGCAAGTGCGGGAAGAGAATGATATGATTGGCTAGGGCAAGGAAAGGCCAAATATGGCTTAGCACTATGCTTAGAACCTATCCTTAGCTTTCAATTATCAATATCATAATTCAATAAGTAAATAACGCATGATTAATGATAATGAAAGTACTTGCATCATAATGAACCATCATTTCCCAACCATAGTCTAATTATGAACTGGCCCCAAGCCGCTCTTGACCGTGAGCACGGCTGTCATGACAGTTTTACCAAATCTCTGCAGAGAGTGTACCCTTTCCCCACAAGCAGTGATTTCATCCCCTGTTGCCAGGTGGACTAAGTGAACCTCCCTGATTGCCCGTGGTAGCTAACCACATTACACACTTCCTTTGGTGTGAGGCCAGGAGATCACAACATGGTCTTTACAAAGGTACTCCCGACTAGTGCTAGCCCTCTAAGGTTTCCACCACTGAGGATTCTCGGAGTAACCCTCCGCCCCAGAGCCCCCTCTTGAGCCTTGCGGTTCCAAGAGCAGATCACCCGCCTCATTCCCCGCACCATCCGGCCACTAGCAGTTCATCGGGAGAAACCTAATTAATTGACCAAGCTGCCCCATCTCAGTCTCGTGGTGGTACTATAAGGCTTAGTGGCTTCCTCCATAAACCGGTCCTTAGAATCCGGTGGTAACAAACCCCAATCCCGGGTCTCGTGCAGAATGCACCATACCAAAACTAACCGACCACCAGATTCCTATCCACTATCATTATGTATATCCATCACCAAATTAAAGTACCATAAAGTTGAGCATAGAACATTTGTATGAAAACCCAATCCCATCATCTAAGCATGGCTAAGCATAAATAAAGCCTATCTACTTCCCAACCCATTTCATGTAACAAGGAATGGTAAGGAACAGGGCATGTAAACATGAAGTAGGACATCAAATTAATTAGCATGCAACTAGCTAAATCCCTAAAATAGGTACAAGATGGTCAAGGGCACTTGCCTTCGTTGGAGACTTGAGAATTGACGAAGTCTTGGTCTTGGAAGTTTAGATTAGGGTCGTAGAACGACTCTAGATATATACCAAGCATGGCAAGAATAGAATAAAGCTAAATAAGTAAAGGCACGCAAAACAATGCATCACACATGCACATAGGCACAAAATCCTACACTAATGCGTCCCTACGAGGTATTTATCATTTAACAAGGCCAAAATATGCAATTTATATTTTTCCTACAATTTTGGGATTTTATTATAGCCTAAAACCATTTTTATTGAATTTTCTATAGCAAAAATGTATTTTAAAACATTTTTAATAATTAATCCAGGGACCAAATATATTTTATCTGAACCCTACAATTAATTCACAGCATAAAATAGTTTATGACAATTTTTCCTAATATTTCTACACCTATTTACCATTTTTATCCATCTTCTACACCTCAAATGCAATTAAAAACTCTATTCAGCAATTAAATAAAAGTCCAGGGGCTATATAAATAATTTACTAGACTGTACAGGGACCATTTACATGAATCTACAAAATTACAGGGGTTAGAATGCTTAATTAAATGATTAAAAACCATTTTTAGGGATCCAGGGGCTAGTCTGCAATTTCCAGGGGCTAGATCCGAATTGCAGAAGAGTCCAGGGGGTAGCTAATGAGATTCCAGGGGCCTGGGTGCAAAGTTGGCGGCGGGAAATGGGCTTTGAATGCTGGCCGTCGGATCCAGGATGAACGGTTGGGATTTTAAATAGCAAACCGGTATGAAGATCTAATCCCGGCCGTTCGGTTTGAACCGAGGGCCGAGATGCGGCCACGTCGCCTCTGGCGACGCCGGCGGCGCACAGCGCGGCGGCGCTAAGCCCCCGCGGCGGCGACCTCGCCGGAGATCGCCCAACCGGCGATGCCGACGGCTATTCTACACGCCACCAGTACAGATCGAGAGAGGAGAAGTGGGGGAACTCACCTAGGGGGATGCCGAGGCACGAAATCGGTCGGAGGATGGTCGGCGACGAGGAACGGCGGTGGAGCTCGACGGTGCACGGTGAGGCAGCGATGCGCCCGCGATCTCCTTAGGCTACGACGTCGGGGAGGCTCCTGGTGATGTGGCAAACGCGTTAGGCCGAAAGGGTGGGGAGGAGGAGGTTTGCACCGACGGGAACGCAAGTGCAGTGAGGCTCACCGGCGACGAAGGTTAGGGTTAGAGGGAGAGAGCTCGGGGGAGGGAAAATGGGGCGCTGGCTCCTCTATAGCGCTGAGGGAGGGTGTGCGGTTGTTCTCTCGGCCGAAATGGGAGCGGGGGAGGTGGTTCCGAGGGAGGGGGAAGAAATGGGCGCGGGGTGGAACGTGGGCGCGGCTCGGCGGTTGCACGCGCGACGCGGGAAGAGAGGAGGCGACGGTTGCGCCCTGGAGGTGATGACAGGTGGGCCCCGCCCGGCAGAGAGAAGGAGAGAGGGGGTGGGCAGGCTGGGCCGCCGGGAGAGAGAGAAGGGGAATGGGCCAGAGGGGAAGAATCGGCCCAAAAGGGGATTTTTATCTTTTTCTTTTTCTTTTTCAATTCTTTTCTTTTGATTTGAATTCAAATTAAATTTTGAACGTTTGCTACACGTTTGAATTGCTAAAATTCACCCAAAAATGCATACACTCATGATCAAGGGTTTTGAGCACTTTTGTACATGAAATATGGGTGTTACATCATGCAGCAGCCGCGTTATATGATACTCCCTACTTTCTCAAAAGATTGTCACCTTTAATTCAAAAAATGAACTAGAAGGTGACAATCTTTTGAGAAAGGAGAGAGTACTTTTTATATACAGTAGTACTCGTAGCTTTTGCTGTAATCTTGTCACGACAGCGACCGCAGAGGATCCGCCCGCTCACGCCGCTCACCCCCTGCATCATCGTCTTCTTCGTCATAAGTGAGCCGGTGTTTTAGTAGCAAAGCAAAGCAATGGTGGTCATGGGAGCAGAGCGCGAGCAGCTTGTTCCACTTTCCCGTCAAAGTTTAATGGAATCGGGAACAAATTAAAGAGCACCATCACTAGTGCAGTGCACCTCCTTTTTTGGAAAATTTTGATGAGGGCCCCAAATCATGCCTGTCACCACCCGCCGCCGGCTAGTAGTATTAGCTGCGCACCTGCGGACGGCGCACACGAGCGGCCCGCGCTTCAACGCGGCGTGCGGACGTGGCGGAGTCTGGAGAACTGACTAGCGGGACCCACCTACCGCTTTTATTAGCTACTACCAACTTTCCCGTCTCGCGTCGCAGCGGAAGAAAGAAGCATCATCGGTGTCGAGTGGTCGCCGGCCCGAGACTGCGACTGCGAGCGCTTCTTCCTCCACGCGAACAACCCTAGGTAGCCTCGACGACGTCTCTAGGTGCGCGCGGGGACTCGAGTTCCGACGGCACCGGCGCCGGTACGCGTTCCGGATTCCGCTTACCTTTTTTTTTTTTTTGGGGGGCAGGGTAGTTAGCGGCTTCATGGCGGTGGCGTCGCGTGTGGCGGTCGCGCGGGTGTCGTCGCCGGACGGCGCGGGTCATCCCGCCACGAGGAGCCGCCGGGGGCGCCCGGTGTTCGCGGTGGTCGGGCTCCCGGCGGCCGGGAGGAAGGGGAGGAGGAGGCTCGGCGGCGGGGCCGTGGCGGCCAGCCCCCCGACGGAGGAGGCGGTGCAGATGACGGAGCCGCTCACCAAGGACGACCTCGTCGCCTACCTCGTCTCCGGGTGCAAGCCCAAGGAGAATTGGAGGTCAGTCAGAATATTCGATATGCTCTTCTCTTTTTCATCGCATATAATTAATTGGGTGGCTCTGTTACTTTATTTTTTTGAACTATGCTATGTTACTTCCCTACTAGCAGTGTAATGACTCCGGTGGAGGCTTATTTTTTGTGTTGATTGTGTGGCATCATGGGTTCATACAGGGAGCCATGCTGACTGGCTCTAAAATTTAGGTATTGCGTACTTGTTGAATGACAGAACATTAAGTTACATGAACATGCATATAAGAATGTAGGTTATGTTCTGTAGTGACGAGGGCACGGATCCATCGATGTTGATCTCTTGGCCGTCATTTCATTTTGTGTTCCGAAAATGGCAATTCTTTTTGAATGCTGACGATCTACCCTTTCCGTGCATTCATGTATTTATAGAGAGCATTTTAGTGGATTCTTCTATTATTTTCTAAATGTACGTTCCCTTTCCACAGAATCGGCACCGAACATGAAAAGTTTGGGTTTGAGTTAGAAACATTGCGCCCTATAAAATACGATCAGATCCGCGACATACTGAATGGGCTCGCAGAGAGGTTTGATTGGGACAAGATAATGGAGGGAAATAATGTTATTGCGCTCGCACAGGTACTGTGCTGCATGGCTCCTTTCTTTTCATTATAATGCACACTTTATGTGCTATCGATCAAGACTTTATGTCATTGGATGAGAATTGAAGCGACGATGTTCACGTGTTCTGTTATAATTTTGACGACACAAAGAAACTGAAGGAGTTGATAGTTTCTTTCTTCAGTCAACTTTAAGGTAGCTCTGTAATCTAACTCGTTTGTATTTATATGCATGGATGTAGGGAAAGCAAAGCATTTCACTTGAACCTGGAGGCCAATTTGAGCTTAGCGGTGCTCCTCTTGAAACGTTACATCAAACTTGTGCTGAGGTCAACTCACATCTTTATCAGGTAAATTCTCTTAATGCTGTATCATTCTTTGTGCAGCCTCCTCCAGAAAACTAAGATATGTACATTTGTGTGCTTTTACTTGTGACATCATACCAAATTCTGGTGATCCGATCTATCAATTCTTTGCCGTGAGATCATTCGTCCTAAAAAAAAGGGAAAGCTCCCACGTAATGTGGGTCTACATCCTAACTCCTACAAATATTTTATCTACATCCCAACCTTGCATGATAATCCTACTGAACAGTTGCAGTTGCTTTTAAATCTATTTAACTTGTGGGATTTTTTCTGGTTGCATTTACAAAACTTTAGGTCATGCCAGAACTTGTTTTCACCAAACGGATCAGGATCTCAGGCAAGTAGCTCCTGCTTGCGTAGGTTCTGGGGAAGGGTCCGACCCATTTCAGATCTTTTGTGCGCAAATTTTTCCTGCATTTCAGCAACAGGCTGTTTCCAGGATTCGAACCCGTGACCTCATGGTCACAAGACAACAACTTTACCATTGAGCCAGTGCTTCCCGTCTTCTCACGCAACAAAATGATCCAAAATATTTCGTTGAGTTTTCTTGTTTGCTCTCTAGAGTTTGTCTACTGTAAGCCAACACACTTGCATGATCTTTTGTCATAATATGCAATTACTTGCAGTTACCGTATGATTTTAACAATTACTTGCTCTTTTAGGTCAAAGCACTCGGAGAAGAAATGGGAATAGGATTTCTTGGAATTGGTTTCCAGCCAAAGTGGGCATTGAGTGATATACCAATAATGCCGAAGGTATTTTTGTCTTCAAACTAATTAAGTTTGGATTTTTGAATTTTGCAATATTGCTTAAATGTTAATTAACTGCCACTTTATCTCAATAGTCCTGCTGCGACTTACAGTGTTACCACAACATACTTGATGTTTCCATGAGAAGCTGATATCACTATAAATTGTCATTTGGTGCTTTTCCCCTTGCTTGGCACAACAATATGACATGAAACTTCCGTATTAAATTCATTATTAACTGAGAGCAAAATGGCTTTTAACTCACACTCTGTTGTTCTGTACATTTATCTTATGCAAACTTGTCTTACTTTTTCCTGTTTTTTCTAATAATCTGACTATATAATTGGTGTTGCTTTGTAGGGAAGATATGAGATAATGAGGAATTACATGCCTAAAGTTGGTTCTCTTGGCCTCGATATGATGTTCCGAACATGCACTGTGCAGGTGAGCATACTTATGTCAATAGACAGAGTATCAATTTCATATTGTCTCCATTTGAGTTCATCTCAATGGGACTTGGATATCTAATTTAGATTTAAAGTGAGGCATTTTTGTACAACTTTACTGATTTGGAGTTCAATCTCATGCAGGTTAATCTTGACTTTAGTTCAGAGCAGGATATGATAAGGAAATTCCGTGCTGGCCTTGCATTGCAGCCTGTGAGTATTGGTATTATATATTTTTTCTTATTTTCTCTGCTGCTGTCTCATTATCCTGTGTTCATTTGACAGATTGCAACAGCGATATTTGCGAATTCCCCCTTTAAAGAAGGAAAGCCAAATGGGTTCCTCAGCTTAAGAAGGTGTTTGATTCATATCTCTTCGTAACATACATAAGTTTTTTTTTTCTGTTTTTACCGGAGTCATTAACATCATTTCCGTCATCTGTAGCCATATCTGGACAGATACCGATAACAACCGTGCAGGAATGCTTCCTTTTGTCTTTGATGACTCATTTGGGTTAGTAATGAAGCAAACTCCTCGCCCTACCCTTGAATACTGTGATTTGATTTGATGGCCTCAATTTGGTCAAATATATCCTATATGAAAAAAATTATGATTATAGTATTTGCTTCTATGCAGATTTGAGAGATATGTGGATTATGCATTAGATGTTCCAATGTATTTCGTGTATCGGAATAAGAGATACATTGATTGTACTGGAATGTCATTTCGGGTCTCTTTCTATCTCGGATGCCCTGTTACCTGTTACATCTGTGAAAAAAAGATCCATGCTTTTAGAACTTTGAGATTTGTTAGCTTCCATCTGTGATGCACATATTAATTATTAATTCATAAACTCTGGTTTGGTTTTTATATATTTGGCAGGATTTTATGGCAGGAAAGCTCCCATCAGCTCCTGGGGAGTTGCCTACTTTAAATGATTGGGAGAACCATTTAACTACAATTTTTCCTGAGGTTTACTTTTATTTGGTTACATGGTCGTACATTACTCATTCCTTGTTATGTTATAATTAGTAATAATCACTTGCTACTGTATTCTGCATGCAGGTAAGGTTGAAGAGGTACCTAGAAATGAGAGGGGCTGATGGTGGACCATGGAGGAGATTGTGTGCGTTGCCTGCATTTTGGGTTTGTCAGCTGTTTCCTTCTGAGTTTGTTTTGTGTCAAGATACACTGTCTCTGATGTATAAAATTACTATTTGTTATTTGTTAGTTTCTTGTTTTTGGCTAAAATTTGTATCCCATATGTACCTTATTATCATTTATCTACAGGTTGGGCTGTTATATGATGAGGAATCATTACAGAGCATTTTGGACATGACTTTTGATTGGACAAATGAAGAAAGAGAGATGCTAAGGCGGAAGGTAATTTGTACTCTCTGCCTTTGTGATATGAAATATTTTTGATTGGAATTACAAGTTGTTTTGCCTTACAATTCTGACAGTGCAATCGAGAAAGAATAAAACTGTAGCAGATTTGATCATTTTCACTGTGTATATATTTTGATCAGGTACCATTGACTGGTTTGAAGACGCCATTTCGTGATGGATATGTAAGGGACCTAGCTGAAGAAGTCCTAAAATTGGCCAAGGTTAATAATTTTCCTTGATATCCTTTTTCTCAAGGAAAAGGCAAGTGCCCAAGTTATTCATAGAAATACTGTATGTAACAATGCTCTTGTTGTTGTAATGCAGAGTGGATTAGAAAGAAGAGGATACAAGGAGGTTGGATTCTTGAGAGAGGTGGATGAGGTGGTGAGGACAGGTAATGTACTAATGCCATTCATCATCATGCACACTTTATCTACCTGCTGCTGATAAGAAGGTTGCCAAACATGGTGTCGATGTTCTCTTTCTGTTCCCCCATTTCCACTCTCAAAAACGACATGCAACACCGTGTTCGACCCCCCCCCCCCCCCCTCCTCCCAGAACACCTAATTTTCAGTAATTTTGGGCATGATTTTGCTTTGCTGGTAATCATGCTCTTTTTTTTCGTAATTCTGACTCCCCTTGTCGTTACAGGAGTGACACCTGCAGAGAAGCTTCTGAATTTGTACGAGACGAAATGGCAGCGCAGCGTGGACCCCTGTCTTTGAGGAGTTGTTATACTGAGGACGCTTATACCGTTGGACAGCCTGTAGATGCACTTGCATACAGAACCCGATCTCCATTTGATTGAACGCCTGGTATTTGAAGTCCAACGCCATGTGTTCAAGGTCAGCTTGGTCACTGTCTGATGATGACGGGGGAACCGCCAGCCACGGGTGATGTGGCTACAATAACTTTGTTTGGACCAAACATTTCCCCGCTTTTGATTTTGCTTCTTGTTCAGGGAGGGATTGGAACAAACAACTGTTTGTGCCAACCCGACTCTTGTTCTGACATGATTGTCGTATGGAAATAAACCCATCTGTTGTACGATGGGAGCGATATGCCGATATGTTTTCCTTTGAGAAGTTCTTTCGGCCATGACCTTTTAACGATGGTCCCCCATGTGTGTTGGTTTGGTTTACTTTGATTCCTGTTACTATGGCCATGTTTGGGAGTTGGGACATGTTGAATTTCTCAAAGAAAAAAATGGTGAAAAACTGGTTGTGTTTAAATCTAAGCTTTTAGTTTATTCTGATAAACAATTGGACTAATAAGCTATTGTAGAAGTCTGTTTTTTTGCTTTTTTAAATGGTTTTTTATAAACTGTGCCAAACAAGGCTTATGTTACTTTGGATTGAAAAGTTTTATCAATATTAAATTTGATAAGTACTTTCTCCGTATCAAAAAATTTGTCGCTTTATAGTTCAAAAATGAACTACAAAGCGACAGTTTTTGAGACGGAGGAAGTATTTTCTCTTCGAGGCAGTGCGATGCACTATATCTTTAGAATTAACCACTTAACTAATTAATCCTGTAAGGCAGGTTGGTAATTCGGCTCTATAACTGGTGCTGGATTTTTTTTTAAAAAAAAATATGTTCTCTTGAGTATTTTTGTTTGCCAAAATGACTTTTCATGTGGGCTTGAAATTGGATGAAGAAGCACTGAGAAGTTACTCTCTCCATTTTATTTTCTTTGACATTGATTAATCTTTTTCGATTCGTCAGAAAAATGAATTTACAGTCATTCTTTCAAAGAAAACTGCGTTTTGAGTAAAATCGAAGGCTAACCTTTTTGAATTCACGCAAAAATTTACTTATGGGTAGGTAATGTATGCACAATATGAAATGTAACCTCGATCTCGAAGAAAAAAAATGAATTTACGGTTATTTTTTGGAAGAAAAACTGTGTTTTGAGTAAAATTGAAGGCTAATCATTTCGAATTAACGCAAAAAAATAAAATTTTTAAAAAATTCGTAAAAACTTATGTCTGGATATGCGATACATGCACCACATGAAATACAAGCTCAATTTCAAAGAAAAATGAATTTACGGTCACTTCTTGAAAAAAAACTGTGTTTTGAACAAAATCGAAGGCTAACCTTTCCAATTAACGCAAAAAATTGAAATTTTTTAAAAATTCGTAAAAACTTACGTCTGGGTACGTAATGCATGTAAAACATGAAATACAAGCTCAATCTCGAAGAAAAATGAATTTACGGTCACTTCTTGAAAGAAAACTGCGTTTTGAGTAAAATCGAAGGCTAAACCTTTCGAATTAAAGCGGAAATTTGAATTTTTTGAAAATTCCTAAAAACTTACGTATGGGCACGTAATGCATATACAAAATGGAATACAAGATCGATCTTGAATAAAAATGAATTTACAGTCATTTTTTAGAAGAAAATTGTTTTTTGAGTAAAATGGAAGGCTAAACATTTTGAATTCACGCGAAAATTTGAATTTTTTTAAAATTTGCGAAACTTACGTATGGGTACGTAATGCATATACAACAAGAAATATAAGCTCAATATCAAAGAAAAATAAATTTACTGTCATTCTTTAGAAGAAAATTGTGTTTTGATAAAATTGAAGGCGAAAATTCACGCGAAAATTTGATTTTTTTTTTAAATTCCCGAAAACTTACGTATGGCTACGTAATATATATAAAACATGGAATACAAGCTCGATCTCGAAAAGAAAGGAATTTACGGCCATTCTTTCTAAGAAAACTGCGTTTTGAGTAAAATCAAAAGCTAACCTATTTGCATTCAAGCAAAAATTTTGAATTTTTTAAAATTTTCAAAAACTTACGTATGGGTACGTAATGCATATAAAATATGAAATACAAGCTCGGTATCAAAGAAAAATGAATTTACGGTCATTCTTTGGAAGAAATTTGCGTTTTGAGTAAAATTGAAGGCTAACACATATGAATTCACGCGAAAATTTGATTTTTTTAAATTTCCAAAAATTTACGTATGACTACGTAATACATATACAATATGGAATACAAGCTTGATCTCGAAGAAAAATAAATTTACCGTCATTTTTTAAGAAAACTGCGTTTTGAGTAAAATCGAAGGCTAACCCCTTTGAATTAATGAAAAAATTTGAAATTTTTGAAAATTTGCGAAAACTTACGTATGAGTATGTAATGCATATGGAACATGAAATACAAGCTCGATATCGAAGAAAAATGAACTTACGGTCATTCTTTGGAAGAAAATTGCGTTTTAATTAAAATCAAATGCTAACCTATTGAATTTCACGCGAAAATTTGATTTTTTAAAAAATTTATGAAAACTTACGTATGGGTACGTAATGCATATACAACATGAAATACAAGATCGATATCAAAGAAAAATAAATTTACGGTCATTCTTTGGAAGAAAACCACGTTTTGAGTAAAATTGAAGGCTAATCCCTTTGAATTCACGCGAAATTTTGATTTATTTGAAAATTACGGAAAACTTACGTATGACTATATAATACACATACAACATTGAATAAAAGCTCGATCTCGAAGAAAAATGAATTTACGGTCATTTTTAGAAGAAAACTGCATTTTGAATAAAATCGAAGGGTAACCCCTTCGAATTTACGTGAAAATTTGAATTTTTTAAAAATTCGCGTAAACTTACGTAAAACAAGAAATACAAACTCGATATCGAAGAGAAATGAATTTATTCTCATTTCTTGTAAGAAAACTGCATTTTGATTAAAATCGAAGGCTCACCCATTTGAATTCACGCGAAAATTTGAATTTTTAAAAATTCCAAAGATCTTATATGGGTACATAATACATGTACAATATGGAATACAAGCTCGATATCGAAGAAAAAATGAATCTAAGGTCATTTCTTGAAAGAAAATTGCGTTTTGGCTAAAAAGGAAGGCTAATCCCTTTGAATTCGCGCAATAACTGAATTTTTAAAATTCCCGAATACTTACGTATGGCTACGTAAGACATATACAACATAGAGTACAAGCTCAATTTCGAAGAAAAATGTATTTACGGTCACTTTTTGGAAGAAAACTGCATTTTAAGTAAAATCAAAAGCTAACCCCTTCGAATAAACGCGAAAATTTGATATTTTTAAAAATTCCCGAAAACTTACGTTTGGCTACTAAGAAATAAAAAACATGGTGTACAAGCTCGATATCTAAGAAAAATAAATTTACGGTCATCTTTTGAAAGAAAACTGCATTTTTAGTAAAATCGAAAGTTAACCCCTTTGAATTCACGCGAAAATTTGATTTTGTTTTTTGAAAATTCCTGAAAACTTACGTATGGCTCTGTAATATATATAAAACATGTAATACAAGCTCGATCTCAAAGAAAAATGAATTTACCGTCATTTTTTTAAAGAAAACTGCGTTTTGAGTAAAATCGTAGGCTAACCCCGTCGAATAAACGCGAAAATTAGATATTTTAAAAAATAAGCTTGATCTCGGAGAAAAATGAAGTTACAATCATTTTTTGGAAGAAATTTGCGTTTTGAGTCAAATCAAATGCTAACCCCTTTGAATTCACGCGAAAATTTGAATTTATTTTAAAACTCTCAAAATCTTATGTATGGCTACGTAATACATATACAACATGGAACACAAGATCGATCTCGATGAAAAGTGAGTTTACGGTCATTTTTTGGAAGAAAACTGCGCTTTGAGTAAAATCGAAGGCTAACCCCTATGAATTCACGCGAAAATTTTAAATTTTTAAAAATTTGAGAAAAAATACATATGGGTACGTAATGCATGTACAACATGACATACAAGATCGATCTCGAAGATAAATGAATTTACAATCATTCTATGGAAGAAAACGTCACTTTGAGCAAAAATTGAAAGCTAACCCTTTTGAATTCACGCATAAATTTAAAAATTTTAAGAATCCCCGAAAACTTACGTATGGCTATGTAATTCATATACAATATGGAATTCAAGATCGAACTTAAAGAAAAATGAATTTATGGTTATTATATGGAAGAAAACGTCCCTTTGAGCAAAATCGAAGGCTAACCCCTTTGAATTCACACGAAAATTTAAAATTCTTAAAAATCCCCAAAAACTGACGTATGACTACGTAATGCATATACAACATGGAATACAAGATCGATATCGAATACAAATGAATTTACGGTCATTCTATGGAAGAAAAAATCATGTTGAGCAAAATCGGAGGCTAACCCCTTTAAATTCACGCAAAAATTTTGAAATTTTTAAAAATCCCCCAAAACTTAAGTATGGCTATGTAATGCAAATAAAACATGGAATATAAGCTCGATCTCCAATAAAAATAAATTATCGGTCATTCTATGGAAGAAAACGTAGTTTTAAGAAAAATCAATGACCCATTTGAATAAAAGACCCCTTTGAATTCACGCAAAATTTTAAAATTTTTGAAAATTTCCGAAAACATATGTACACCTACGTAATGCATATCAACATGGAATACACGATCGATCTAAAAAAAATGAATATACAATCATTCTTTGGAAGAAAACTGCGTTTTGAGTAAAATCAAAGGTTAAACCCTTTGAATTCACGCAAAAAATTGAAATTTTTAAAAATCCTTAAAAACTTACGTATGACTACATAATGCATATACGCCATAGAATACAGACTTTATCTCGAAAAAAAATGAATTTACGGTCATTCTATGGAAGAAAACGTTATTTTCAACAAAATGGAAGGCCAACCCCTTTCAATTCACGTAAAAATTTGAAATTTTTAAAAATACTCTAAAACTTACGTATGGCTACGTAATGAATATACAACATGGAATACACGCTCGACCTCGAAGAAAAATTAATTTACGGTCATTTTATGAAAGAACTTCGTTTTAAGCAAAATCGAAGGCTAACCCCTTTGTACTCACGTGAAAATTTAAAAATTTTAAAAATCCATGAAAACTTACGTAAGGCTACATAATGCATATATAACATTGAATACAATCTCCATCCCAAAGAAAAATGAAATTACGAAAATTCTATGGAAGAAAACATCATTTTGAACAAATTCGAAGCCTAACCCCTTTGAATTCACGCAGAAAATTAAAATTATTAAAACCCCACGAAAACTTATGTATTACTACATAATGCATATACAACATGGAATACAAGCTTGATCTTGAAGAAAAATGAATTTACGGCCATTCTATGGAAGAAAACGTCGTTTTGAGCAAAATCGAAGGCTAACCCCTTTAAATTCACGCGAAAATTTAAAAATTTTAAAAATCCCTGAAAATTTAAATATGGCTACGTACTGCATATACAACATGGAATACAAGCTCGATCTCGAAGAAAAATGAAGTTACAGTCATTCTACGGAAAAAACGTCGTATTGAGCAAAATCGAAGGCTAACCCCTTCGAATTCAAGCGAAAATTTGAAATTTTTAAAAATATCCAAAAACATATGTATGGCTACGTAATGCATATAAAAAAATGGAATACAAGCTCGATTTTCAAAGAAAAATGAATTTACGGTAATTCTATAGAAAAAACGTCGTTTTAAGCAAAATCGTAGGCTAACCCATTTGAATTCGCGCGAAATCTTGAAAAATTTAAAAATCCCCAAAAACTTACTTATAGCTACGTACTGCATATACAACATGGAATACAAGCTCGATATCGAAGAAAAATGAATTTACGGTCATTCTATGGAAGAAAACGTCGTGTTGAGCAAAATCGAAGGCTAACCCGTCTAAATGCACACAAAAATTTGAAATTTTTAAAAATTAAAAAACTTATGTATGTCTACTTAATGCATATACAACATGGAATACAAGCTCGATCTGGGTGAAAAATGAATTTACGGTTATTCTATGGAAGAAAACGCCGTTTTGAGCAAAATCGAAGGCTAACCCCTTTGAATTCACGCGAAAATTTGAAAATTTTAAAAATCCCCAAAAACTTATGTATGCTATGTACTGCATATACAACATGGAATACAAGATCGATCTCGAAAAAAAATGAATTTACGATCATTTTACGGAAGAAAACATCGTATTAAGCAAAATCGAAGGCTAACCCCTTTGAATTCAAGCGAAAATTTGAAAATTTTAAAAATCCCCAAAAACTTACGTATGGCTACGTAATGCATATACAACATGGAATACAAGTTTGATTTTCAAAGAAAAATCAATTTACGGTAATTCTATGGAAGAAAACGTCGTTTTGAGCAAAATCGTAGGCTAACCCATTTGAATTCACGCAAAAATTTGAAAATTTAAAAAATCACCGAAAACTTACGTATCGCTACATAATGCATATACAACATGGAATACAAGCTCGATCACGAATAAAAATGAATTTGCAGTAATTCTATGGAAGAAAACGTCGTGTTGAGCAAAATCGAAGGCTAACCCGTCTGAATTTCACGCAAAAATTTGAAATTTTTAAAAATAAAAAAACTTATGTATGGCTACTTAATGCATATACAACATGTAATACAAATTCGATCTCGAAGAAAAGTGAATTTACGGTCATTCTATGGAAGAAAACGTCGTTTTGAGCAAAATTGAAGGCTAACCACTTTGAATTTACGCAAAAATTTGAAATTTTTAAAAATCCCTGAAAACTTACATATGGCTACGTAATACATATACAACATGAAATAGAAGCTCCATCTCGAAGAAAAATGAATTTATGATCATTCTTTGGAAGAAAACTACGTTTTGAGTAAAATCGATGGCTAACCCCTTTGAATTCACGCGAAAATTTGATATTTTTGAAAATTCTCCAAAACTTATGTATGACTACGTAAGACATATACAACATGAAGTACAAGTTTGATCTCGAATAAAAATGTATTTACGATCATTTTTTTTGAAGAAAACTGCGTTTTGAGTAAAACCGAAGTCTAACCACTTTGAATTCACGCGAAAATTTGATATTTTTAGAAATTACCCAGAAACTTATGTATGGCTATGTAGGACATTACAACATGGAATGCAAGCTCGATCTCGAAAAAAAGTTATTTTACGATCATTCATTAGAAGCAAACTGCGCTTTGAGTAAAATCAAAGGCTAACCCCTTTGAATTCACGCGAAAATTTGATATTTTCGAAGAAAAAAAACAAAATCTTAGGTATGGATACATAAGAAATTTATAAGTTGGAATACAAGTTTGATCTCGAAGAAAAGTAATTTACAATCATTCATTTGAAGAAAACTACGTTTTCAGTAAAATTGAAGCTCAACCCATTTGATTTCACGCGAAAAATTTGATATCTTCAAAACTTTTCCAAAACTTATGTATGACTAAATAAAACATATACAACATGAAATACAAGCTCGATATCGAATAAAAATAAATTTATGGTCATTCTTTTGAAGAAAATTGCGTTTTGAGTAAAATGAAGGGTTAACTCCTTTGATTTCATGCGAAAATTTTATATCTTTAAAACTTCTACAAAACTTATGTATGCCTACATAATTCATATACAACATGAAATAAAAGCTCGATCTCAAAGAAAAAAATAATTTACAATCATTCTTTTGAAGAAAACTACGTTTTAAGTAAAAAACAAAAACTAACCTCTTTGAAGTCACGCAAAAATTTGATATATTCGAAACTTAGTCAAAACATACATATGGCTATATGAGACATTTATAACATGGAATACAAGGTCGTCGGTCTCGAAAAAAATATATTTACGATCATTCTATTGAAGAAAACTACGTGTTGAGGCTAGCTAGGATATTTCATTTATTCCCTTTACTTAAAAAAGAGAGAGATATCCAGACAATTACACTTTGCATGATGCATGGATATATCCAACCATATGTCAACGATATCTCCTACTTCCGATTTTGTAACAAACATATAGCTCCTGCCGTCCATATCTACCAAGTCGTTGTACCTAACATATAGCTCCCGCCGCCCATTTCTACGCTCTATATATATAGCTTCTTCAGCTTTGTTGACTTGCCATCACCATGGAGACGTATCTAGGAGCCCGTGTTGCCATCGTCACCGCTGCACTGCTCATGCATAACCTCATCTTCATGGCCACCTCCACTGTTGACCATACTACAATGCGGCCCAACAGTAGCTCAGACGGTGTCACCTTCAGGCTGGTCACGAACAACGCTATCAGCCGTCATAACGATGGTTTCCTGCACCTGCAGCACAGCCTCCGTGAAGACTTGCCGCCACACCCGCAACCAGCAGACACTACTAGATCGTCCTCGGTAGTACTAGCAAACATCACCACCCTACCACCCTCCCAAGTCCTACCAATGGAACACGGCGTGAGAGTTACTTTCGGCACTGGCAACGGGCGACAAGAGTACGTCCTCAAGATGCAGACTGGGCCACTGCTGCCGTGGATACAGTGCAAAGGGTGCAACCCGCGGGCTGCGCAGCTGCATCCACTTTTCGATCCGCTTGCCTCGCCGACCTTCCAGTTCGTCCCGGGCACGAGCCCGGCGCGCGTGCGGAGGACGATACGGCCGAGAAGTGATTGTAGGGGGCCAATCCGTGTGCTACTCCCTCCTTATCTTTTTAATTGACGTTCAGACACGAATCTTAGTTCATTTTTAGTTCAAAATCTTGTCTGAAACGTCAAATAAAAGAATAAGGAGGGAGTATTTTGAAGTGGGTGGACCAAGGAATTTGAGGGCCAAAGGCTACATCTCCATAGACCAAATGACCCAAGGGACGTACGTGGTTCCATACTACATCTTCGGCTGTGCCAACGAGACCTACCATTTCATCAGCGAGGGCATATATGCTGGAGTCATCGGATTAGGATTGTCGCCGCCACCCTCACTTGTGATGCAGCTTGCGACTCTCGGACTAACGCAGTTCTCCTACTGCCTCTCCGGGGGAAGCAGCAGCCACGGTGGCTTTCTCCGTTTCAGCCACAGTATCCAGCTTAATCCAAATTTTAAGACCACCAAGATCCTGCCGACCCGTGATTCCAAGTATCACCTGAGGCTTGTGGGCATCAGCCTGGGCACGCGTAGGCTTGACAGGATTCGCCCCGAGATGTTAGCCCGCGGCAAGGATGATGGACAAGGCGGTGGGTGTGTCATCGACCTTGGCACGCCGCTAACAGTGCTGGTCCAGGAGGCATACCACATAGTTGAGGAGGCAGTATGGTCACACCTTCAGCATCATAAAGCCGAGCGGCTGAAGCATGATAACTTTGGCCTCTGCATCCGAGTGACAGAGGCTATCAAGGGGAAACTCCAACCGTTGTCGCTTCACTTTTCCGAGGAGGATGCAGTGCTTGTATTCCCACCGGAGCAACTGTTCTTGATGATGAGTGACAAACGTGGGCAGATCGCATGCCTCGCCATGATGCCAGGGCATCGAACCATCATCGGCGCATTTCAGCAGGTGGATAAGCGGTTCGTCTTTGACGTTAAGAATAATAAGCTTTCCTTTGCATCCGAGTCATGCATAGATGATACTGCTGAAGTTGATTAAATGGGCTGCTCATCATACTCTATTAAGTGATCTAGAGTATTTAATAAATAAAAGGAAATGTTTTATTTACCAACAAATGGAGTTGTAATGTCCTCTCCCTACTAGTATTTCAAAATTGAGAATGAGCTCCCTACATAGATCCCCCAATTATTTTACCACCAACAATGACGTCCTCCTGTCTAAGGACGCGGCTTCCCTCCTCCCAAATGTACTCCCGCACGCTAGCATCTTTTCATTGATTTAGCATGGTGTGAATGCGCAAATAAAACTGAGAACTACTGGAGAATACGTGGGAGGAAGATTTGGGAGCAGGAAAGCCGTGTTCCCTATTTAAACACACCGAACAGTTAAATGAGGGAAAGAAGGTGAAAGGGGCCACGCATCTTACCTGCACGGCATTGGCAGTTTAGTACAACAGGCATCTACAGATCTCCAGGGATCACACGAAGCCACTTATGATATTGAAAAAGGCAGTCACCTGATCATGCACACCAAGTAAAGAAAATAAGCTTGTCATATTAGGGAGCAAACTGTACGTCAAAATCTTACAGTTATGGTAACCACCTCACAGATTTTTCTGGAAGGTGATGATTAGGTTCTGCTTGGATGAGCTGCAATGAAAGTTCAAGCTGTACAATAGCAATCACCTCACGAGTTGCAATTGGAAAGATCAAATCACACATGAGAATGATAAGTTGCACAGCTAGACATCGAAGGTCCCTGTCTATTGACAGCCACTTACAGGAATAATTTATTTTCATCAAATATCCGGGTAACAAACATGTAAATTAGTAACCAAACCCTAAATACAATGATGATGGTACAACACACATTCACATGTATTTGTCTTGCACCATTGGTGGTCCCCAATTCCTTATACCCCAGTAAACGTCACAGAAAAAATGTACAAACTGCTCCACTAGCCACATTTAGCCCTCACTCCTAGTTAGAAATATTCTGTACCAACCTGATAGATAAGACACAGTAGTTATTTCCAGCAGATAAAACAGTTAAATAGGTAAACAAATGAATTAAAGATTCATGCTCCATTACAGACCTCATGACCTTCTGTGCGATCTATTGATCTTTAATAATATGAAATTGCACAAGGAATTCCAGGCATCCTTACATGTATCAATTCGTGCTAAATAACCAAATAGATAACTTACTACAGATTTAAAATATAAAACATTTGCACACCGTAACAGCACTAATTCCTAACTGCACCACCCATTTAATTGCTGCAATTTACACCCCAATCAGTAGTTATCATCAACGTTAAAAAAACGGTGGAGAAAAACCAGTGGAGGAGTTCTGCCTAGCGCCTAGGATGCACTTGGACATTTCGCGAAAAAGCAGAGTTCAAGCCTATATATACTTTATACTATAATTTTTTAAATTTGACACGGATAAATAGTTCAGTCAGTGAGAAAATGGTCAAGAGTGCCAAACAAGCGGTCAAAAGCAGCAAAAAAAACGCACTTTCAAATGCTTACGCATTCAACTACATAATAGCAGTCGCTTTTAGAAAGTGACGTGTTAGGGCATTGCTCAGCGCATAGACACCATTTTTTCAGACACTGGTTATCATCGATAAAAATGAGAACTGTTTGGAAATTACAGGATCAAGCAGCCAGGATACCGCGTGGGATAGTCATGGCAAACCGTAAGTATCTCATAGTGGATTAAACCTTCCAACTGAGCTCAGATGGTGAAAAGGTACAAAGACTTGTAATTTTAGTTCTCCCAACGTCAAATAAATGGGGACGGAGGGAGTATTTGTTTCTGTTTATTCTGTTCGATTGCATTTCATTTCTTTTGGATCAGATCTTAGATCATGTAAATATCCATGCCATCCCTAACGCCATGTCAAACAACATGCTCAATCGCCAGCCGGACTCTAGAATAAGAAGCCCCCAAATACTCCATCAGATGAAGATATCAATCACCACAATAAGAGTGAACTGAATTAATTCTTACCATCTGATGAACTCCATATCCCACTTGGATCGTATCAAAAGTTTCTCTATGCATCAATCAGAAAACCTGATAACGCTCCACGGTAAAAACGATCAAGATTCTGAAAGTTAACCTTGCCAAATTAATTGCAACTTCAGCTCTTCCAACGTGCCAAACTACTCCGAATCAGTATTTATTGATAGACCCAGGCGCGGCCTAACAGATCGTGGTTGCCGAGGATGAGAAAATATATTTTCAATCCTTGGATTTAAATTAGCTCCGCCACATCTGTCATTCTTCGTGCTTGGAAGAGCAGAAGCTGAAATGGGAGGGAAAAGTATGACAATTGGCAACAGATAGCAATAGGCTAGACGGTAACGAATCTTTTATGATGATTTGTTTTAAAATATCATATTAAAAATCTTGTTCTATGGGAAAAAAATTATGACCTAAGATGTCTGATTTTAAAAGTTGACAATGATGATCCTGAAAACAGTTGAATGGATAACAAATGAAGAGGATGTGCAGTAGACCATTATCTTCCATAAGAGCATAACCACAAAAAGGAAAGAAATAAAAACATTAAATGGAAACAAACCAGCATCAATCAAAGGTTCGACTGTTGCCTCTTTTGGTGAAACATTTGGCTGTGACTTCAGAGCATCAACACTTGTTGAAGATTCTTCATTGCCACCTCCACCTGCTGCAAGTGTAAGAGAGATCCAATCATCAGGGTGGACCCCGTTCGATGCATTTGCATGCTCACTCAATTCTCCTTGAAGGGGAACAAAAGACGGTTGGCTTGGAAGAAAAATTTGCAAAGAAGGATCATCGCCAGCTAAAACCAATGGGTTATCAACCAAGCTTCCATGCATGTCATTAGTATTCCGGCATATTGAAAGACCATGAGATAGTGATGGCTCTTCTGCGGCAACATTACAATCAAGAGAAAAGTCGTCCGTTGCAACATTGAAGGAAATTTTTGAACAAACAAAAGGATTGACAGCATCAGTATCTGTATCGGCCCCAAAAAACTGGAAACCTTGCTCCTGTGGTGCATATGAATGTGTTTGCCAATTATTCGTCTCAAAATCAGCATCATTGCTGCTTAATAATCCAAGACCACTTGTGCCGACACCAGCATCCTCCTGATATGTCTCAGAATACCCAGCACCATTGCTGGTGAAAGGAAAATTGTTGCCGTTTGCTGTAGTATTATTAAATGCAGCTGGTGGGCAAACTATAGCATCATTCTCTTCATCGGAATCACTAAGAACAATGACATCTGCCACACTCTGTGGTTGTTGTGCCCTATCCTCTCTATTGTACGCTTGGCCAAAGTTACGGGCAAAACTGTCAAACTCTTGGTTCAATGATAAATCAAAATGCATACCACCCTCTTGGTTCACACTTGCGTCTTCCCCATCTCCGCTACCAGTGGGGCTACTGCTCATAGGCACAACATTAGGTGCTCGGAAACCAACATTAATGTGAGTGTGATTTCCAACCACAGTGGGTTTTCTATCCTCAGCTTTACTACTAGCTCCCCATAATCCATCAGGATCCCGTTTGATTCCGAGCCTCAAACTTTTATGTCCATCAGAAGTACCCTCTTTCTTGAGTTCATTCACATTTTCTCCACCAGGATTTGTATCTTCCCTTGAGGCACAAAGTGTACCATCAGGCATATGCCACTGAGTTAGTTGTCTATTTGCAGCATCACCCTTCACACGCCAAGACCCATCAGGTTTAACATCAAGCTCATTAACATCTTCACTGCAATTGCGCAGCTGCATACAAAATGGGAACAAAAGAAATTAAACAATATTATAGTATCCAACAGAATACATATGCAAATCTGTGATGAAAGTGTACCAAAGAAGTAATCCGGTTGAAGTAAGGATCAATCATCAAGTTCTCGAGAGAGTAATTCTTTAAACATATTGGGCATTGCCACTGTACAAAAGAGCAGACAAATTGGAGAGGTTTAATACAACATACCAGGTGCATTTCATAAGCTGAGTTGCAGGAGACAAAAAAAAACACAGTATCGTTAATCATGAGCAGCAGGTATTAGAAGACATGGGAAGGAGTGTCCCTCCTCTTCTGTACCACACTGAAATATGAGGAAAACCCCCTTCTCCAACCTTCATTACCCTAACACAGGACAGGCCAGGATCAGCTTTATTTTTGCAGCAAATCTCAAGCATGGTCTGACCCCGGCCGAAAACTGATAGTAGGAACAAAAATAATTTGTTTATGAAAATGATACGTTTAAATTTCCTGCCAATTCTAGAGCAGTCAGTTGTTATTAATGTACGTGCAAAAAGAAAGGCCAGGACTGAAGCCCAGGTTGGGATCACATTCAAACATCCTAGTGGACGTGCAACTAAATGTGCTTCTGCAGACACATTCTGACCTTGCGGGAGCGTTGATTTAATTCAACAAAGGTTTCAAGATCAAAACAACCCATGTGAATGCAAGGCTTGAACCTTCCAGCAATCCTCATTCTTGAACCACTATTCTGAAAAACAAACACATTAGAGAGGTTAGATTTAATTCCAATACTCATCCCAGTATCACACCAAAAACAAAGGGTACCAAATCTACGCTCAGCACAGCATGTCATCTAAAGCCTACCACAATACATTGACAAATACTCCCTCTTGGTCGTTTTATTTGTCGTCCGGACACTGTTTCCTAGTTGTTTTTTCGTTGAGTTGATTGTTGGGAACGTCAATTAATAAAATCTGGAGGTAGTAACACTTTTTGAAACGTTTTTTTTGTTTGTGAATAATATAATAGATAGATTAGCACTCTCCACTCTGTGAGCTGTGGCCATACTATGCAATAGGACCTGATATCAGTATGGCATGATTGTCATCATCTATGAAGAAAAGTTAAAGCAGTGTACGGTATTGAAATTAAACTAAACAGTGGCTACAGTCAGCGGAGCAGTAGCATATCCAGGAAATGGAACATATTGATAAATTGGTTATGAGAAAACTCACAGGGCAGCGAAGGTTAACTGTTACGGACTCAGTAACCACTTCCAAATCACTGTCACTATCAGCATTATCTGTAGCACCACCACCTCCAAGACAGCGCTGAACACGAGCTAGTGCATCCTGAAAAGACTCCCCTTCACCTTCCTTTGGGATCAAATTTAATATCTGGCCATGAATAATAGTTTCAATGAAAAAATTAGGTGTGTTTGATCTTGTGGTAAAATGAAACTACTGAGTAATGAGTGATAATATTAACAGTTCCTTTTTGCGAAAAAGATGTCTTGTTTTTCTTCCAGTGGACTCGTATCAAGTTAAGATGGTCCAAGTGTTGGAAACGTCAAACGTGGATCCCAAATGTATTCATGTTGTTTTTATAAGCTGCAAACATCGTTTGCAAATATAGCAAAACTGGATATTGCAACATTTTGAAACATGCGATGATGTTTGTAGTATTGCTGAACACTGCTGCAACATTTAGTCTTTACAAATTTCAAAACATCATTTGCACTTTTTGAATTCCCAACATTGTGCCCATTCTCACCTATGCACTCAACTCAAAAAATATTGTGTGTGACCTGGACAAGAATTAACACAAACAGCCTACATGAAACTACCACTCATACAAGACCTAATTAACATAGTTTACACTAGACTCTGAAAGATAAAACTATCATGAAAAAGGCATCTACACTAACAAAAACATAAAGTGAAGCAAACACTATCAAGTCAAAATGTCACACAATAGCAATTGTCTTAGCAGCATGCATAGCTGTACTGAGAAAGTGAGAACAAAAACAGAGTTGCAAAAAATTGCATAATCCATGTTTAAAGTGAAACACAGGATGCTGAAATATTTCTAAAACGCGAAAAAGGTTTTCCCACTAGTAAAAAACATGTACATGTAAACAATGACAAGAATCTATATGGTTTATCACAAAAGGAGGTGTGTGATAAAACACCCTTGTTTAACAATGGGTGAAAATTTACAACTACTGCCTAGTACCTACCAATGATACACCACCATACTAGAATTTGCTAAGTTGGGGTGACGCTGGCATACTATGGATCTTTGTAAAGACTTCACAAAACAGCTAGTCTTTAATATACAGAAGAAGCACACTTCAAATATGAAACCATAGTTCTATCAAACTAACATAGGCAATCATGTGGCAACTGGACCTGAAAATAGCAAGTCACAAATCATTTCAACAACATGATATCTAGCAATTCAGATAGAGAAAAACCTGAGCAACAGTCCTCCTCCTGACAATTCTGACCCCAAAGCAAAAGGTCCGAGTATCAACTCTTGATAAGCAAATCTTATTGATTCCATCTCTACTGACAGCAGTTATCTGCAAAAAGAACAAACACACAAGAAAAACATGTTCAAGCAATGAAAAGACAACTTACAACAGATTGATTATGTAATGCAACCAAGCCATTAGATCTTATATTGTGATCTAATGATATTTTTTTTGAAGTTATCATTATCAGTAAGCCCAACAGGAGTCCTATTTGATGGTGGAAACCCAGGTTTAAAAACATCCCATCAAAAGAAATCAATGAATAGTACTGTATCGGCATCCAACCAGCATTTTGATCATACCAATGGGAGTATGGGACAAAGTAAGAGTTAACTCACCAGTGGTCCATCATCCCGTCCATTAATCCCTAGTAACTGAGAACCAGGTCTGGCCACTACTCGTACAGGATAACCTGCAAAAGTCAAACTAATATCACACTGCTAAACCCTTATTTTTCCTGAAATGTGAATGCAAAAAGAACCTGCTTGTTGCAGCTGTAGCTAAAATAAATAAATATTTGGGTTTGAATGCATTTCTAATAATCCAAGTTACAAAAAAAATGTCAGCATACCATTCACTTGTAGTTCAGCATATTGAGGCCATTGCATCCTGAATTGAACTTTGTCATTTATAAGTATGCACCAAGCCTGCCCACAAGACCAAAGCACATTTCAATCTTTTAAAAGGTGCGATAGAGCCAGTGAGTGTTTACCAGTGTTTTCTACTTTTGGATATAATATGATATGACAAGCAAAATCCAAATAACCAAGACATTGGTGAGAGAAGAAATCTTCCATGTACATGGACAAAGTATAAATGGTACACAGTTTGCAATGATGCAAAGTAAACAGTACATAGTTAGGTGGTAACCACATTTTTTTTGACATTGCCTAGGCTACAGGGCGGTCTGGGAGGTCGAGGCATCGGGGTCACCACAATGTTGCTTGTATGGCGTCCGCCTCAAACCATTTGGCTTCACCTAGGCACAATTAGGCGTCAGCCGGACGCTGCGGTAGCACATTGAGAGGGGGAGAGGGAATTTGATGGAGACGGGCGGGAAATCAAGGGGACCTGCACTAATACCCACCCATCGAGCATGCATTGCGCCATTTCTCAGTGAGAGAGAAGGGCAGTAAACCAGGTGCTTGGTGGTGCTGCTGCTCCTCGGCAGATATACTCTAGCCTCCTCCCTCCTGTCCTGGCAGATCTGTGCCGTCTTCCTCCCTCTGCTGCTCCAACTGAGTGGTGCTGTCTTTCTCTGTTGTTCCAGCTGAGCTGTGCGGC
This sequence comes from Tuctoria greenei, assembly GCA_036927565.1. Classification (NCBI taxonomy): domain Eukaryota; kingdom Viridiplantae; phylum Streptophyta; class Magnoliopsida; order Poales; family Poaceae; genus Tuctoria; species Tuctoria greenei. Next base: position 198,929,563 of record JAYESD010000007.1, read on the forward strand.
GGACCTGGAGCTCCTCGGTGGTGGCGCTGCTCCTGCATCCCCCGCTGCATCTGCCCCCACCTTGGTCCCCTCGCCATCGGCATCTTTCCCAGCTTGTCGTCACTCGCTGCGCAAGCACCATCTCCCATCAGCAGTGGATGTCGCCTCCTCTCACCCAGCGTTCTCGTATCCAGCATCCAGACCCGCTCTTCCCCTGCTTGTCTACTCTGCTTGCCTCCTGATCTGCTATTGCTAGACTGCTTGGTGCTGACTTGCTCTGCTTCTCATGGCGCCTGGGATGTGTTTATGGCGCTGCTTAGGTGTCCGCCACGCCATAAACGCTTAGGTGCTTTGAGGGGGGTTACACGCCACAAGACACCACAAAGACGTGGGGTGTTGGCTCTCTCTCTCTCTCTCTTTGCAGCGAAGCAGGAGCAAGAACAGGGAAGAGGAGAGACAGAGGAGGCTTCACACAAAGAAATGTTTTTTTAAACTAAAGCTCTGCCTTTCTTGTTCCATTGCATCGATATGGCAAGCCTACTGGAGTCCAACTCGGACTACAAGGTTCTGGTGCATGCCCCCCTCCCCCCCCAGAGTCCTTCCTGGACTCCAAACTGAGTCCTGCTCTGATTCTGCAGGGGTGCTGCACCTTCTGTCCTTTCCTGGTGTGTGCCAAGAGCTGTCCTGGGGCGGGATCACTAACACAATAAAGGCCACACACCCCAATAGATTGCTCACTTCCACGATATTAGCCAGTAAACATGAGAGAAGTAGAGAACACAGTTCACCCATACTCCCTCAACAAAGTGATAGCATCTAACATACACACACATTTTCTCCCTCGACACTCATGAAAGAGCTAACCATGAAATTTTATCAGATTGCAGCAAGTGAAACTTAGCTTGCACAGGGGAAAGCTGACCTGGAGATCATATTCTGCTCTCTGGATTGTTTCTTTATCTTGTCGAGAAAGTTGGAAGGTTTTCTCCACACTTTGGGTTATGCTTGTTCTACAGTTCAGTGAGGACACAATTAATGTGCAAATGAAGTAAAACAGTATCACTTAATGACCATCAATAACAAGTTCCATTATGTACCCACCCATCATGCCCAACACCAGATGACATAAATTTCACAGGGAGTAATGGATTTCCAGTCGTCACCCAAAACCTGCAAATTCAAAGGGTGGAATTAAGTAAGTAGAGCACTAATTGCAGATTTGCAATCCCCAGCTTGCACAGGAATGAGGAAAACAGGGAGGCGAACCAACTAAGATTAATTAAATGCTTGAAAGTGAATAATATTTAGATGTGCACATGGCATCCTGCACAAGCAAAGTTCTGTTTCTGACTCAGAGTCTGTAACAAAATTTATGCAGTTTTCTGCAGCTTTAGATCATAATTCAATAGAGATTATAAATATTTGTTGCAAAAGCACCAGATATGTACTTGAATATAGTAATAGTAACACAACATGGAAAACCGTGGCAAACTCAACTGCACAAAATCTAGACAGGTTTATTATTTCATCCTTCCAGAAATAGAAATTTCATGATACATTAGTGTTGTTCAAGCCAAGCAGTGAAAAGATGAGTTAAGCTACTATGCGTTGACCAGTTGCACCCAAAAGCTTAAGCTGATGTGGAAGGGTAGACAATTCACTTATACACTCCAACACTCCCCCTCACGTGAGGCTCCCTCAGGCCTCAAACGTGGAGAATAGGAGTAGGCTTGCGCCCGCCAGGATTCGAACTCGAGACATCTGGCTCTGATATCATGTTAAGCAAGGTTCAGGAAGGCGCTAGGCGGGCGGTGACCCTCCGCCTAGAGCTTAGGCGTGCTTAGGTGACGCCTAGGCGTTTCTAGGCGTTACACATTGTAGCAATAATAGATTATAAAATTTATAAAAATACAGAACTCTATCATGCTAGACTGTTTTTTCTTGACCCACATCTTCTCTGTCTTGGCCCAACCCACTTCCAACCCAGCCTGTCTTGGCCCAATTTCTCACTATCTTACGTGTTTCTACTCCTTATCTCCCATACACGGCACAGCGTGTCCCGCACACAGCAGGGCCCCGGGCCGTACTCTTCCCGTCTTCCGGTACAAACTCCCAACTCACCAAGGATTGATCTGGTCGCTCCCCCTCCCCCCGCCCCCAATCCGCCTCCCTTCCTCCACGGGTCTCGGATCGACCGGTCCGCCCATCCTCCACAGTCTCGAGAGGAGATTGATTCGCTGCCCCCTCCCCTCCCACAGATCCGCCTACCTTCCACCACAGAGCTTTCTCTGCAGATCTCGGGCGATCGATCTGCACCGGCGTTTGGGAGGGATTTGTCCCCGCCAGGCCCGCTCCATGGGGACCCCCCCCCCCCCCTTTAATGCGGAATGCCCGCCTACCCCCCGAGGCAAGGCGGAAGGGTCACGCCTCACGCCTAGGCACGCGGAGGCGACCGCCTAATGACGCCTTTCTGAACCCTGATGTTAAGCTACTATGGGCTGACCAGTTGCACTCAAAAGCTTAAGCTGATGGGGAATGGTAGGCAATTCACTTATACACTCCAACAAGATGATGCTTAGAAGGCTCACTATAAACTCAGACAAAGGCAATCAAAAATAAAGGGTGAGCGTAACATTACAATTAAAAGCAAATGGATTTAAAAAGTCAGGAGCATGACAAATTACAGTGAAATAGACTGGCAAACGTGATAGCATGCATCAAGATTCATAATAAGAAACATAAAACATGAAATTAAGAACAAACAAAATTAGGCAGGAAAGAAAACTATGCTGATAGTAGGATATAACAAACATTACTTATTGGAAAATATAAGGGAAACAAAGCAAATCAAACAAGTCATAGTGGTACATACGGGTCTGCACGGTTCAGACGGCACAATTCACAATAAAAATGGAGTGGAACATCAGGGCCAACACCCTCTGTGGGCTTATCTGGAATGAGAACACAGCTCATATGTTGCCACACTTGACACTTGGTATCTTCACACTGCAGAAAATAAGGAGTGTGACAAAAAATCAACGAAAATAAGGAGTGTGACAAAAGATCAACGAAAATAAGGAGTGTGACAAAACATCAACGAGAATCGGCATGAAAACAGATGAGATTGGTTATAGTTCAGAGATCTAGAGAAATTTTGTGCTTTTCAGTTAAAAGCCACAAAAAAAAGTTACCTTGATCATATTGTCATTTAGCATTGTGCTATTGCAGAGACAGCGGACCTTAGTCTCTGTACGGTAGAAGTCATTGGCTTCCTCTTTGGGCCTGAAATGACTGAAATCTGATCCGCTGTGGCTCCTAGATGCTAGGTCAGGCGCAGATTGAACTCGCATTTTCCTGCTAATAAAATCATGGAAAGACCAAAACAAAGAGAGCCAACGGTTTTAGCACTAGTAGTTATGTGTCTGGTCTATTGTTCCGTGCAAGACAATTAGACATGAAGATGAAATTTAACCTGTATGTGTCATCAACAATCTTTGCCACTGCCTCCCTTGTAAGAACATTTTTCCTTCCCCATCCATGGGGGTGTTGACCTGTAACAAGCAAACAGAGGTGGAAAACTGGATTTCACCGAAACAGAACTTAACAATGCAGAAGAAATGGAAAGTACACAATTCTCCATAAAAAAGGTGTGGAGGATTTTCTGTTAGCACTTAATGCTCAACCAAAAAAATAGGATAGGTACTCCATGCAGAATTATAATAGCAAAACTATAAAGCAAGGATATTTGTTTTTGAGTTTTTTTTAGATGCAATTTCATGAGAAACAATTTTTTGGGGGCGGCAGGTGGGGGTACCTTGATCATCAGATAACAGTACCAATACCCTTTCAACAAGATCCTGTGATCGAAGATTACGAAATTGGATCAGATATATAAAATAAAACTGGTTTATTTAGCAAAGATAAGATCTGAAAACAGCATTGCTGAGTTGAAATTCCTTTCTATTATCCCATTGATGCTGAAAGCAAGTTTTACATATCAGACAAGTCCATCAGTGATTTATAACTAGCTAACCAGTTTACCTTGGAGGTTTGTACTCCATACCATTGTCAGTTGGGATTATACTCATCCCGGAAGGTGACACAGTCAATATTAAGAAAAAAAATCTGACCTGCTTCTTTCCTTGCTTCGGTAACCCCAGCTGATGCAAGATATCCTTGAGCTCCTTTATTCTGAAGTACGCAAGTTTGTCCTGCGACAAACAAGAGAAGGATCAACAAACCAAACATCATTACAAAACTATGAACGCCATAACTATTCTGAATTTAAGAGGACTGGTATCCATGTGGTAATCACACACAAACAAGGTGTAGCTTACGCTCAGCATCATGCAATAGAGGTTTACAATCTAACAATTATGATACAAGAGCAAATAATTTACTGACTACGACAGCAAAAACCACAGCCTGGGAGCTCGCAAAGCTCCCAAGTCTGGGACAAACCATGAATGGAGAACCTAAGGGTACTGGTGCTAACAAACGCTACAACAAAGTGCTGGACAGCAATTCTAACACTTCCAAGGGACCCAGAGCTAGTACTGGAGATACCCAGTGTTGAAATCTCCTAAGATTTGGGGAAGGGGATTTCTAGGCAGCCTTTATTTCGCAAAGAGACTGATTACAATGGAGAGACTCTACCACTGTGTCAGGGAACTCTACCAGTGTGCCAGGCATTCCCCTTGCTACTGGAGATAATAAACACTAAAACCAAGCGCGAGCGCCGCCAATTCTGCATCCATCCATCCCCCTAGCGAAATTCGCGCGAAACCGGCGGAGATCGGGGGCAGGGAAGTGGTGTTTGCGCGAGCGCTGAGCGGGCAGGAGTATACCTTGCAGGTCGAAGCCAGGTCCGCCATGGCCGCCACCCGCTTACTCACACCCGCGCGAGGAAACCCCCACAGGCCACAGGCACGGGTGGGGTGGGGGGGGGGGGGGGGGGCGAGGGCGATCGCGGCCCCAAGCAGCTGACGCCGGCGAGGAGATCCAGCGATCGGAGCGCCGAATTGGAGTCGAGCGGCGTCCGCGCGCGGCGAACGGTGGCGGCACTTCCCCCTTCTCCCTCCTCCGCTCTCTCACCTCGGTTTCTATCGACGACGAGTTGTGTGTGTGTTTTTCCTTTCCTTTTCTTATTTTCTCTCTCCTCCCTCTCGCGTCGCGCGTGCTTGTGGGCTTCGTCGTCGAGGAGGAGGATGCGGTGGTTCTCTTTCTCTCTCCTACTCAGCCGCCGCGGCGGACGTATCGGCCGCTATCAAATGCAGTTTTTTCCCCGGGCCGTACGAGTCCGCGACCGACCCAGCGAGCCTCGCCCGTCTGACCCCACCCGCTTTCCTTACGAGGAACCGTCCCGCGCGGCTGCACCACGTGACCTCACCGTGGGCCGGACCGGGCCCATGTGGCGGAAAGGGCTGGAGCCCATAAGAATCTAAGAAAAAGCCCAATAAAAATAGAGATGGGCCCACCAAGTTCGTCGCGGCGCGAGTGTCGGAGCTGTCAGTTAGGGGGCCCTGATGAGCCTCGCTGACAACCAGCCCGCCCTCCTACTCTTCCGGCTCCGATGCCCTCCCCCTCCTCCGCCTCCGGGACAGAGGAGCTCGCCGTGGAGATAGTCAGCGACGAGGAGATGGCGCTCATAGAGGCTGCACTCGCGGCGGCAGCGGCCACCGCCCGCCCGCTCCTCTCCGCCGCCGCCGCCGGACGCCGCGGCGCGCAGCTCTCCTGCGCGGCGGCATGCTCGGCCGCGGGGCACGGCGGAAGCGACATCGAGGACCTTCCTCCTCCTCCTCCTCCCCAGCGGATGCCGCCGCTGATGGCGCGGTTCCGGGACCGCCGCTCGCTCGCCGTCACCGACGTCACCGCCACGGTAGGCCGTGGCCCCCGCCTTTTCTCACTCACTCGCTCACTCAGGCCTCCGGCACCTGGATCGTGCGGTCGTGCCTCGGCGGTTCTGATGACGGGCGGGCGGGACACCTTTCTTGTTGCAGGAGTGGTGCGACAAGCAGATGGAGTTCGTGCTTGAGCACGGCAAGCCTGAGAGGACGGAAGCCATGAAGGCAGGCTCCGACCGTCATGCCCAGCTTGAGCAGGAGGTTACTCCCATTCTTCTTCTTCTTCTTCTTATTATTCCAAGCGGGATGCTGTTTCTTTACATTGGTTGTGTATGGATATGTGCCCCATTACTGAATGACAGTGCCATCAGTTACCGAGGCAGCAATGCAGTAGTTAGTCTCTGTTTTTTTTCACCGTGGCTTGAGGAGACTCTCTGAACATATCACACTCACATCTTATATTGTATTTATCCCATTACATTGATTTGATGTCATTATCATTTTCACTTGTTATATTAAGCGTATTGAGGTTACCCCTTTCAACTGAAGACAATGTGAATCATTTTTTCCCTGTTGTTAGGGTAGGTATTCAGCTAGTAACCGGCTTATTTCATTCTGGATCAGGTTGTTGAGAGAGTGGATATCGCCATTAGATCAGCGGAAGAATCATGGGCGGTGAAATTCATGAACTTTATCGTGGGAACAAACCAGTTACTGTTTCATGGCATCACACGGGAAATTCCAGTGTAAGCACTGAATGAATTAATGATGGCAAGGTCTAGAAATCTTACTCTTTCTCCAGTGCACCTGCAAACCTAATCTGTGTATCGATGGAAATATCTGATGTAGTTTTGGTTCCCCTGAGTGGATATGAAACTATATCTTAGCAAACATTTTTTATTACATTTTAATTGTACATTGTAAATCATCCAATGCAGGATTGGATTTGTCGAAGGTTCATGGATGGTAGGGGTTATTGATGAAATCCGAATGACCATGGATGACATTTCGCTTCGTCCCATACTGGTGGATACAAAGACACGCTTCAAGCAAACTATGCCTTCGGAAGCACAAAAGAGAAATGGAAGGTTTGCTGTTACTGATGCTTACCTAACCATTGAATGTAGAGACGGTAAACTAAGTTATTGGCAAGAAAGATGCTAAGCTTAGCATAAACTATATATTCCCTTCAAGTGACTTCTGTTTCAACCTGCTGTTGCATAAAGTATTACTGATGCTCATTTGGCACATCAAGAGTTCCTATTGCCCAGTTAAACCATCATTACATTGGCATAATAAAATAAGATTATTTACTGCCCGACTATGCATAAAAAAAATTTAGGCAAATTTACTTCGCGTGGATCTCTAAACCTACCCGTGCATCCTATTTTTGGATATTGCTGACTATCGTTTAAAGGAATAAATCTTATGCCAACCATTTAGTATTTGGAAATACAGGATAATGCTTAACTTGCTTTGGGGCTGGGCAAGTGTGCTTGCTATGAGAGACGGTCACACATGCATTTCCTTTCTCTCACGGGCAGGATAATTTTACCTATTTCAGTAGGAAGTCTCAATGAGATAAATGGCATTTTAAAATTTTAAAATTAAGTTCAGATGATTGGTAGTCTGTATGTGCGAGTTTTACTGTCTTGCTTTGCAGTATAATGACAGAAGGATAGTGGCTTTGGATGTATGATTATCTGCTCAACATTTATGTTTCAGGCTTCAGCTGATGTGTTACAAGTACCTGTGGGACAATTTGATTGCTGAGAAATTCCCAGCAGAGAATTTCTTTAGCTATTTTGACCTGGATCCCAACTACTTGTTATCAGATGATGTCAAGTGGTACATTAGTTCACTGGGATTCAGTGCAAAGGTGATATATCCCACCTTTGAAGTCTTTAGTAGCTTTGGCATTTCACTGTTATTTGAATGGCTAGTTATTTATGGAAAATCATTCTATTCATTCTGTTTCGTACTAAACACATCCAGCAATTGACTGCTACAACTGCTTTCTGACTGGCATTTTGGAATTTGGATGTTCATCCCTTTTTCAATAGCATGTGTAACAATTTTAGTATTTTTGTGAGTTGTGGCTGACTTCTTTTTGCAGACCTTTGAAGATGTATTAAAATATTTCAAGGTTACCTGCCATACACTATCACGTTCTCAAGATCAGCTGCTCTTGAGGTAAATTTGAATTTTATAGGCTTACAGCCTAAACAGTACAGACTCTTGAATGTCTAATCACTACTGTTTGGACTTTTGGTAATTAATACGTTGCTGACACATATTGTAATTTTGTTTATCCTTACTTTGGCAGATACGAACTACAGGCGGATCATTCCCTGCTTGAAGAATACTGGTTCTCTTATGATGCTGGTTGGTTTAAGGATCAAATCCATGAAGTCCTCAGCTTCTGGCAAGGAACACGAGAGCCTAAATTTGTGACTGAAGACGAGAGGTGGAAGTGCAGGTTCTGCAAATTTGCTTCAAGTTGCCCAATGCTTGCTTCCACGTGAAAGTGTGGATAATAAGACAAAATTGCATGACTCTAGACTGCAGAGAATGAGAAAGCTTAGCTAGATGACATCTTGAACAGCTTCATATTCATTCTTTCATTTCTTTGTATTTCTCTTGGATGAGGAAATGTATGCAATGTTATTTTATTGCACACTGAGTTTCGTAGCTCAGGTGTTAATGACTGGAGAAAGAATAGGTGTCTTGCTGTACATATCCTAACGAAAAAAAAAACACCTGCTGAGGTATTCCTTTGTATGAATGTTCAATATGATTTTTAACCTTTTTATTGCTTTGATTTGTGGCAATAAAGTTTCAGCTCTTGACTCGAATTGTGTTAACATTCTATAAACGAATACAAAAACAAGTGAAACTACATGTGGATATAGTTTGCCAAGGATATTTCTGAAAATACAAAGAGATGGCTCCCATATATAGATTACCTGTTTACATACATCACATATTAAAGTGACAAATCGATATAGTTTTACAGAAACAACAAATGGAATCAACTGACAGGTAAGCATATTTTTCTAGAGCAACAATGTAGTCGTAACTGGAAAAACAATTTGAATCGTTCATACAGCTGGTATTATCTTAAACTTTGCTCAGGTATGAAATATATCTTGATACTCCGTTGCCCCTCTTAGTACATGTCGTATGACTCACTTGCTTCCACCATTGACCGCCAAGGCCTCTGGCTGTGGCATCACAACTGTATCCTTCACACTCTCTACCTTGGGAGGGCCAGAGTGCCGCCGCATTGGCGAGGCAGACCCCATTCCAGCTTGGAAGGACAACCTCTTCTTGATTGATCCAGCAGAACCACCTTTCTCTGATGTCTCAATGCCATTGGCCACTGCCGAGGCGAGCCGTGACTTGGCCCTTGCAGATTCCGTGGGAACCATGTAGCTTGGAAGCGATGGGGAGCTTGCAAGGCTCTCATCGTCCCGCACTGTCGGGGTGGCTATACTGTGCCTTCTTGGTCTCTCGGACTGCACACTAAACACACTCCTCACGTCATCATCCACAAGTGAGGACCTATTCTTTGGCATGGCAGATTTCTTCCTTGCTGGGATTGGTGTCACTTTAGCAGAGGGTGTCGCAGGGGATTGCCTGGAGGCTGGACGGGTCAGTTTTGGAGTTGTTGGTGATGGCTTGTCTGGCTTGGAGTCTCGACGGTTGAAAGCTTTTGTGATTTCGCCCTCTCCAAGGTTCAGGCTCATACTCTTCACAGATCCACGATCAATGTTACTCTCCTTGTCAGTTCCATTGCGTCCCTCCCAAGGCTTTGCTGCCATCCAGCGCTCCAGCCAGCTCCAGCCCCATTGCAGGTTGTTTGGGTCTACAAACATCGCATTGACGGACCTTGAAGTACTCTTCCACTGAAAAGAACAAACAATATAAGCATATGTTGCAAAAGAGACAAAGTATATATAGATCGGCTTCTGGTCTTGAGAATTCCTACCTGATGGGAAAATGCATATGCAAGCGCTCGTTCTCTTCTTATTGCCGCCTCTTGCCTGCTTATTAGGCTCGCCTCGATTTTCTCCTTGGACTGAGTGCTGTCATCCCAATTATCACCCATCTAAGGTATATTCACAAGCAGAACAAGTTCATTAGTCTTGACAATAAATTTTGTTATTATCTGAAGGGTTAGAATAAAGGAGAAAAAGTATTACTGACATTTGCTTAACACCAGCACATGAAATACTTTAACCGTAGAGCATTGAGATGATCTACATACCCTGAAATTCTCCAGCTCCTGCTTCAGTAGGAGCTGGCGCTGGAGGGCCTGGTTCTCCTCAGACATCTTCGCCCTCCTAGAACGTATTTGTGACTGGACCCGTGATAGAGTCTGCATACAGCGCAGAGTGCTTGCAGATTGGCGCTTAACTGAATTACCCTCAACCAATGACTTCAATCGAACAAGGCCCCGTAGAGCTCTTAGTGCCCTCCTTGCCTGCATTATCACAATGAAGAATAGTCAGTAATCCAGACTGTTGGTAGCAAAAGTAAAATTCTTTTTTTATTGATTTTTACAGTTGAACAAGTAAAATTTCCACAAAGTCGTACATTCCTCAAGGAATGTATACGTTCCTACGAAGTCGTGTTCATGGATCGCTATCTCAAGGATACATCAGTAACATAACAGGCAGGCCATCCATATCAAAAAATGATTGAAAAGAGAAAAGGAAGCAAGTGACGAAAGGTGGCTGCCACCAACTGTCGGTTGTTCTTCTTCATGACTTATTTTTGTAACACTTGGCAGAACCGACTCGTTTGCCCTCTCAGCAAAAATATCAAAATAAACAATAGAATGCACCTAAAAACAATAATGACCACTTCAATGAGAGGAATGACATTACCCACTTCCCCAAGGTGCAGCTGAAGCAAGAAAATATACTTCTTAGACTTTTTTAAAACCCAATTGCCAGACAAAATGATAAAAATGAATTGGAAACCGTAAATAGCTGAAATATGGAACCAAGAGGTAGTACCACTCAAGATTGACAGCAACTGACCAACTACCACCTGCAAGGTTGGCAAGCTGCCGACACCTAAAAGCTATAAGAAATTTTCTAACTGCCAGAGCAAGCACTTATGCCAAGAGAAAATAGCAAGCATGCACGTTTCCAGATGGCATCAAACAGCTGGATTCTAAATTGATTTCACATTACCAGGTAACCACGGAAGGCGGTCTGGATCTTGATAGCAGCAAGTTCTTCACTTGATACACCAGGAGGCAACACCAACGCCTGTGCTGGCTCGGCGGCAGGGACAGCCTCTACAGTAACATGATTGATGTGCTCGTCGGCTTCAGGGACCCTGACCTCCTCCTCAGCCTGGTGAAGAGTTGGTTGGGCAGCAGGGGGCGGCACCGAGAGATTGACTTCCAGAGAAGCAGATGGGGTCAGATCTAGTGGAGTTGGGTTGCTTGCTGCCGACTTCCTCCTCAGTCTCTGTCCAATTCATGGGGGAAATTTAGTTTGATCAGAATCCAGTTAGAAGAAGTTGAAAAGGTGTCGCTTCGATCACAGATCTGTGAAACATGACAGGGAAGTTGAACCGTATAAATGTCATCTTATCATATTGGAACTACTTGATACCCAAATCAAAATCCAACCTTTTTCTTTTCACAAACAAGAGAAGCCAATCGAAGCTAGGATCACGAGTCCAGAAATCGTAAACTAATTACACGCGTCAGTGAAAAGGCGGCCATTTTCACCACAGATACTTGACATCAAGGCACTGAATTCTTCCCGATTAGTTAGGTGAAACCCAAATCTTTATCAGATCCAAGCGCCAACCTCACGAAAAATGCGAAACAAAACCCGTAAAACACGAGAATTCGAGACAGAAGGGTTACCTCCTCCTGCTTCTCCTTGGATTCAGGACTGAACACCTTCTTGACCGCACGAAACCACTTGCCCTTCTTCCCCATGGCTCCGCAGCGAGAACCAATCGCTCTGGAGAGGAACAAGTCGCCCGCCCGCCCGCCCGAATCTATATCTATCAGACCCAACACAAGACAGAACGAGATGAGCTGACAGGCGCACGCACAAAGGAGATGCAACTTTACAAGAAGAAATCGCCAAATCTTTCTGCGAAAGCAAGGGGGGTACGCGCAGGCAGGCAACAACAAGAATGTGTCAGTGGCGTGCGAAGAGAAGACAGCTGAATTCTACAGGAACCTGCAATGCAATCATGTCGAGGGGAAGCAGGTTGGAAGGAAGGCGAGTAGGAGAAGCCAACTAATTTTGGCTGGATGGAGCTATGCCTGACAGATCGATGTGCTTTGGATTGGATTAGCTGTTTGGAGCTGGGAGCTAGCAGGAGTGATGATGAGAGAGAAGAACAAGAGCCAGGTGTGTGTACATTACCTTTGGTGCTTGTTGCGATGACTTGCGACGCGCCCTCTCTCTCCTCTCACACAGTGGTGACTGGTGAGGAGTTTTTAGAGAGAAGGCTGGCTTTGGACAGCTCGGAGACAGCTGACGAGGTGAGGAATGGTATTGGAATCTCCACTAATCATGCTCTTCAGTGTGGCCTTGTGTTGTGTTCTTGCGTGGATTAAATGACTTTATCCTAATCACGTTGGGTAGGCTAACCAGTTTTTAAAATTATTATTATTAAAATAATTCAAATTAAATTAAATTTATTATACAAACAACATCAGTTTGAAAATGTGTAGAGTTCGTCAAGTGACAGAAGTAATATTAAAACTAATCAGTTGTAGGCTTACATAAACAATTTAGCGGATTTATATGCAAACCTTTGCCCTATAATAGCACACAAAATTCTTTACCTCGAATTACTGATTTATTGTCCTAGTACAGGCAGAAATTAGCTAGTTGACGGTTGTTAGTAGCCAGTGCAATCAGTGTGTGCGTGAGAGAGGGAAAACTGTCCTGCATACAACGTGCCTAGGTGGCAAAAATCATTTGGTGGTTCGTGCTCAATAATACGCCAGCTCAGCACAAGTTCTATTCCCCTTCCATGTTCGCGCTGGCAAAGCTTTACGTACTAATTAACTCCTCATTATTATGTAACGAACACTCTTGCATGGTACACACCAAACAGATCAAACATTAGTTTATTCGTCATAAGAGAGAAGAGAAAGGTATTTACCTCTGTCTCTCTCTCTCTTTCTATTGGAGCTTGGAGAATCCAAGGCGTTCTTCAGTTATTTAGGATTCCAATCGAACAATTACCAATGCAAGATACTACCAAGATACGTAAGAGAGAGCTGAAGAAGGCGAGAAGTTCATGTAGCAATTCCGCGTATTGATCTGACTGACACCACGGGATTACGGATCAAGTTGCTGACAACAATCACGGTCAAACAAAACACTGATTAATGATACGCGTACTATTCTACTATAATATATGTCAGCTGCGAGTCTCCTGCATAGTGTTTCCCACCAGACAGATGCTTAGCTAGAAAATGTCACGAGTTGCAACGCTTTGACAGCTTAACGCGCGCTGCTGCTTCTTCTTCAATATACAACCTGTCTCTGAGATTATAGTACGTCAGACACTGTTCGTGATTCCTGAAGCTTTGTTTAGACGCCACACACGAAACCACGCAGAGAAATCTCGTAACTCAACCTGACTGTTTCCTATAGTAGCTCAATTAAACTTGGAACCTGATTAAAAAAATTGAACAAATGAACCTGGTTAATTCATGTTGATGATTACATGAGGTAGAAGAAAGGTGAGACGCCGTTTTCAACTTTGAGAAAGCATGGAGAAGTGGTTGCTTGCATTGTATTGCCTCTTTGGATACGATCTCTTTCTCGTTGGAGACGAAAGGCACATATTATTGACATCTTCTTCAGTCGTAAGTGATGCATACGTAGTACGCTGCTACCGCCGTGCGTAATAACTGACGGCGACACCGGCGGCCGGCCGGCAGCGTAGGTACGTCGAGGCGCGGGATCCGGTCATCACGAGTTGTATCTGTATGTGATTATTTATGTCGTGCCATCAAGGTAGATGTAGATCCTATGCAACCAGCAATGGATGCAGGCTCTCTCGTGACTATCTTCATCTCCTTTGTCCTTTCCTTGCACCGTCTTGTTGAACTTGTAAGCCTTTCCAGATTCTAACATTTCCAATCACCCTTATTTCTTTTAAGTTTGGTTTGGTTTGCTTTAGATACGAATTTTGGTGTGATGGCTTGGACTGGGCTTTCGTATGACAAAATAATGTTTTGGTTTGGAGTATGGGCTGGTTCTTGGCACATTAGAGGTTTACCACTGCCCACTGGAATATCAAGATACTCTCTTCATCTATAAAAACTCGTCGCTTTGTAGTTTAAAAATGAATTACAAAACGACAAGCTTTTAGAGACAGAAAGAGTAATTTATTGCGAATTTACCCACTTGGCAGTTGAAAAGAGTAGCCTACTGCAGTTCAATTAGCCTACTGCAGTTCAATCTTTGAACGTTCATGGATGAGAAAAACAGATACTGCCAAAACAGTAGCCTCGTTTCACTTCTAGAATCGGAATTACTGCATCAGTTTAATTGAAAAGGATTCATATGTCCTCGCGTCTCACAGAAGAATTTTATCCGATGAATGCATGTTTACCAAAGAGGGGAGCAGGTCAAAGAGGGCATCAGAATTACTGCATCAGTTTACGGTTCAATCTGTCCATATTTCCACCGAAGGCTCATACAAGTTTCCTGGTCAATCAGTGTGGTTTACCAAACAACTTTGATCGCAAGACTGGTGAAACTGCATGGTTCTCACGCATCTTACACGTGGTCTCTCAACAGGGCAATCTGATGAAACTGCACGGTTCTCATGGAAACAACTCAGAAACGAGAAAGAAGAGAGACTGAAGTAGTTCATATGCATTCCAACTAGTTCTTGAGAGTGTAACTGCTAGAAACCCACAAACTTTCTCATCTCATGGCCATTTTTCTCACCCCACACATGGTATTATTGCGATCCACCAGGGAAATTTGCAAGGCTACAGCACCTCACGGAGTGGGGACCAGGTCAAAGAATCGCAAAATAAATCAGAATAAATACTAACACTTGGGGGGCTATTTCCCACAGATAATCCATGCCCCCAAAACTTAAAAACAAAGACCAAAAATGAGAGAAAGAAAGGGAAAACAACTTAGTAAGACCTTCTTCCTTTCCTTTGTTATCGCCACATTTACATCAACTCCCCACCAGTTTTTTTCAACTTCCGCAACAGCTCGCTCTCTACCTTCTATTGTGAGTTTTCGGAGCAGAAGTTTGAATAGGAGCGTAGTTGGGCACACTGTATTGCCACACCATGATTTGCGAGCAATCTGAGGGAATTCCCTTCAGCTTAGTCCGATCTTCCAATACCACTTCTTGCACAAACTTAATAGAGTCCTGTAATCACATCAAGAAAATTGTTTTTATTTACTAACTGAGAGTAGAAATTTGGGTGACTTGATAAAAGAGTAACATTCACAGGTGGGTGTAGGAATGCTAAGCAACCTATATATTCACCAAGTCACCATCAAGTAACTATTTTTTGCTTATTGCACATGACAGTGGAAGAGGAATAAGATGTAAGCTCGTAGTTCACAGCAAGCTTAGAGCTGATGTATCTACATGGTCTTTAAGCTCATAGTTCAGAACAAGCTTATCTACATGGTCCTCAAACTCATAGTTCAGAACAAGCTTAGAGCTGATTGTTTCAGGGAGTGTTCATCATAATGAGGTAAACAGAATTAGGATCTTTCTCATGCAACTAGCTTGTAGGTAGCCCAATTGGAGAGTCAAGAGTTTGTTGAGGAGTCGAAGTGTGTGATTAGCTCATTCCAGTGACCAATCACTATCATTTTTAGTGGCATTTGCATCTTTCAGCATCCTTACTGGATGCATCCCTAGTAAGTACTCCCTCCGTCCCTAACTACTTGTCGCTTTGTAATTCATTTTTGAACTACAAAGCGATAAGTATTTAGAGACGGAGGGAGTAGGTAAGTAGGTGCTATGAAATCATATCATAATTTTTTTTAAAAAAAAAGTTGTATAAAAGTGATAGGGGTACCCCATCTGTTCCCTGCCATTTTCCTTTGAAAATGAATTTGATAATTGCATATATGGTTCTGGTGGTCAGAATAATTCAGGGGACTGATTTTGATAACTGTGTATCAAGGCCGGTTCAATCGGAACCAGATAAGATCTAGGTCGGTTCTATTCAGGGGAGTTGAATCCACAATTCTACTATGATAAAAATAACCGTCAGTCCTAAGAACTGTGTTGTACTACGGTAACTTTGGGTAAAAAACTGAAAATACTTTTTAGAACCTGTAGATGGAATACAGAAAATTTATCCAGAGTGAATCTTCTTGTTGGTGCTCATGCTTAACATGAAAATGATTTGATCAGGGGCATTAACATAGTATCCAGTTATGTCAAGACCACTCGTCTAGAAAACTAATGAATCAGTTTTCAAAGACTTACAAAAAATGCATAGAGTACACAAGAAAGGTTTGGAGCTCCATTAACCTAGACATGTATTCCACACTTCACACTTTCACAGGGTTCTGATGGGTGCTCTATTTAGGATCAATACATGGACAGCTTGAAACTGTTGTAATCTCAGACTAAGTCTTTTCATTAGTAAATGTTATTATAGCTCCAAAATTTTATTTTTATTCTGACTTCCGAACTTCCACAAATGACAATGCCATTACTAAAGTGCAGCATCTACTTTTACCAGCAAGATGCATCACACCAAACGAGATCATAGTGGTTTGCATAATAACAAAAACAGAAGTTAATTCAGGAAACACAGAAAGCATTTTAGTTACAGCCTCATTAAGTGTGGACTAACCTGTGAAGTATCTGGTAATGATGTTGGTCGTCCCCACCGCTCAGGATCCCACAAAATAGAACTGTTGAATGCAAATCCTGAGACATCGATTGTGTGGGCTCGTGTACCAGCAGCACCAGCAGGATTCAACTCAGCTTCCGTGTTATATGTCACTGCACGGGTAGTCCCATCGTTGAAGTCCCGAGAGAACCAACCAACGACCTTTGAGGCACTGCACAGTGGACCCTCCACTACCACTTTCTTCTCGCCTGCCGACATTGTCGCCACAGGCCATGTGCCAAATGCCCTGCATATTTGAAATGTTAGAAAGAACAACACAAGTGCAATTAAGCACTAAGCAATATGTACCAGCAAACATATTCATGGAAGAGCTAGTTGTGCCTGTAATCATTTAATCTTGATTGTCGGTAGAATTTATGACATACGATGACTAGAAGTAGGCTCCATGGACAAGTAGCATACACTACATTAATTTGGGGAAAAAAAAAGGCTTCTCCACAAGTAGGATATCAAAGGAGGATGCCATAGTTCACATCTCCCATATTTTGCCTTACTGATATTATCATAAGTGCAATACCATACTACACTTTTGTAGTTTTGTTCACTCGTCCAATCACTAGTAATTAAGGGCCCGTTTGGTTTATGGCCGAAGATTGCCGCGCCGCAGCTGCGGCGCCGCCACAGTTGTGGTGCCCGATTTTGCCGCCACAGTTGTGGCGTGTCGTGGCAGCCAAAAACAACTGCGGGGGAACGAGGCGGGACGGGGCAGCCTAAGCGTCGGTAAGAAACCAAACATCGATGAAACATGCCGCACTTACGGCGTTGACCAAGTGTCGCAAGGTGCGGCTGCGATCCAAACACCCCCTAAGTGTAGGAACAACCCAAGGGACAGAACATACACTGGGATTGACTGAACCGTCCACTTGCCCATTCCAAAGTTTGAAACACCTTGACAAATCTAGAGTAAATTAACTATAGGCAGATGCAATCGTTGACAAGAAAGGTAAACTTTAATGACCACGTGTTTACAATATGCAGTCATCACACATTACTAGCCTGATTGGATTAATAAAAAAACAACTTGAACATGTGAACTTCATTAGACACATACGCACACTGTACACAAATTTTGTCATTGTGGCACATACTGAGATGATAAAAATATTCAGTAATTCCAAATTAACATGTACAAAGAGACATTTACCACCGTTCCAAAACTAATACGTTAGTTCACTGTCATGTAGTGCCACTGTATTGTGCATTCGCGCTCCTTTTGTTTCTAGTAACTGCTAAATTCTGGGGCATTGTCACTTGTCAGGTCATATGTGCTACAAGCCAGGAGCAATGGAGTGTGATGCATCTGCTGGCAAGCCCACACAAGAATGAGGGGGGCCAAAAGGGAAGACATGCACACATCACGAGAAGTGGGGATAAAAGCAAGGAAAAAACAGTGTGTTTTGGTGCCAAGATGCAGCAACACCTTGCTTGCGGAAAAGAAAGCTGCTTTTATCCCATCATGTTCCCTTCATCAAAAGATTGATATTCCTGTGAACATTACCACTATGCTCTCACATGTCACGAGTAGTAGTGATAGTACCTCGGTATTGAATCACAGTGCAAATCGTTTTTAGTAAAGCAGTTCACGGGGTCTGAGAACCATTAGACGGTATGGATGAGGACTTTTTCATTGGAGTTATCTGCTATTTTGTATCTGCACATTGTTGGTTAATTTCTTCCAGCACTTTGCAGAGCCAAACTGGAGAGTACCAGCATTTGTACAGTCAATTCAAGGATGTTATATCTTCATTTACCGTGGATTTGATTAGGTGCCACCGACACTGTTGTGGGCCCTTTTGTCATTGACACAACAGCTAATGCTACCACTGCTTTTATTAATAACTAGTACAGTACTGCTGATTTTTTTTAGGGACGCTTTGGACTGGAGACACGCTTAAAGTCTTAATTAAACTAATTGGAGTGTTTGGCATGAACACATTTGTTCGTTGGGGTGAGCAAAAGCAAAAGATTAAATCTTCAAAAGAAGCATTGTTTGTTGGGGCGAAAGGGACTGAAAAGCTGGATCCAATAATTGACTTCTTGCATCAGAGCAACGGAAACATAATTGAAGTATTGTGAGCATCTGCACCGTCCATGACAACGGAATACAAGAAAACGTTGCCTCCACTCTTATTCCTCCACTAATGACAGCTTCTGCCTTTCAATTATTCGCCCACCAAATTATACGGCTACTAAAACATTTATTACATGAGTAATCTATTGCTAAATTATAAGACGTGGTGATTAATTATGAGCAAGCCTAGTCGGAGGGTCTAACAATTCGATAATTAAGGTAAAAACTTGAAATTTGAAGTACTCTGCTCTGATTCATGTTCGGGCAATACTGTGGAAGAACAAAAAGTACGCAAGAAATGGATATCCATTTGGCTCAAGACAGAAGAGGAAACAAGTAAAGCTCGAACCTTTGAGCACACAAATCAACAAGGAAACGTATAATAAGAAGTTTGCTTCCAAATTGAGACATTCTAATTTTCAGCATCCTGAAAGGATTCGGATAAGACGAAGAACCAAGCAATTTGAGAAAGCAACGAAACTGATGAGGTAGATCAGGATGGAGTGGTGGGGACTCACTCGATCTGGCGGATCTCGTCAAAGAAGTGCGTGTCGTAGACGCCGGCGGCGTCGGCGAAGTGGACGACGCCGGCGAGGCGGTGCTTCTCGACGTGGGCGAGCGCGGCGTTCCGCTGCGCGTGCGCCTCGGCGTCGGCGGTGGTGAAGTTCTCCTCGGGCTTGAACGCGAGGTGCCTGTACATGACCCCCGTGCCGCGCAGCACCTCGGCCGTGGCGGGCGCGTCGGGCGCCGGCTCCACCACGACCCAGACGACCGGCGGGCGCACGAGCCGCAGCGTGTGCGCCAGCCGCAGCAGCTCCGCCCTGCGCCGCCGCCGCTCCCCGGCGCCCGACCGCGTCGTGGTGACCACTATCAGCAGCCGCCGCCGCGGCCCGGCCTCCCCCTCGTCGTCGTCGCCCACGTCCACCGTCGCGCCGCCCGCGCTTTCCGCTGTCGGCGGCGGCGGCGGCGGCGGCACCAGGTTGGCAGCGCGCCTGTCGACGGCGAGGCGGGAGGCGGCGAGCGGGTCCCCCGCCCGGTGCGCCGGCTGCGGCGTCCCGGCCTTCCAGGACGACGACGACGACGGCGCGAAGCCGGTGAAGAAGCCCATGACGAAGCAGAGGGAGAAGTGGAGCAGCGCCTTCTTCCACAGGTGCCCGCCCCGCCGCTGCTTCGCCCGCTCCACAGCCGCCACCGCGGCCACCGCTCCCGTGCCCATGACTCCCCGACCTCTCAGATCGCAGCAAACCAAGCTCCCAGATCACGACGGCGCCGCAAGAATCTCAACAGAGCCTGGAAAATCAATCTGGACCAAGGCCGCGCAGAGGGAGGCAAGCTATGGAAAACTGAATAGGCTGGCTGATTTACCAACACGCCATTAATGTCAATAACTAGAGATCATCAGCAAGATGCAAGCAAGATTGGAGGAACAATGTATCTGGTCGCGAAGAGGAGGAAGGGAGGGAGGGGGAAGGAGAAGGAGCAATGATGAGAGAGAGAGGGGGAAGAGGGGAGAGGAACAAGATGCAGAAGCAGGACAAGGTAGGGGAGGAGGTGGACGGAATGAATACGGCGTGAAGCTGGCTGTGAAGGCGGCGGGCGGTGGTGAATCACTGAATCTGTGATGAGGTGAAAAAGGAAATGAGGTTGGTGAGGGCGGGAGGAGGATGGGGACACTCGTCTTCATTCACTGATGAAAATGGTAGGAGTACGTAGCTGACGGCGACGCTGCTCCAACATGCTCTCGCCCTCACCAACCGAGCTACACTACTCGGGCGGGCAGACATGCTTTGCTTTGGATGGTCACCGGGTAACTTGCAGCAACCACCGACGGATGAGTGAAAAGTACACCCATCTTTCCTCTCCATTTTTGTTACCTAACCCAAAATGGCTCTGATCTTGGCCTGCTCATCTTGCACACTAAGCAAAAAAAAAAAAGTTTTTTCCTTTAACAATACCAATTAAGCCGGCCGATTCATGTCGAATTTCTGACGTGCTGCAACCGAATTGCGTGCCTTTTGCGATGGGAGCCAGCAGCATATACCGGTACCACCAATTCCGTGGAATGAATATGGAGCACTTGCTATACCCGTGAATGATGGAACTCGTGGCCGTTTTCGTGTGTTGCTCGTTCTGGCTACCACACTCCATTGTGTCTGAAAACTAGTTTTAATTAAAACGGGGCTACTACACTGCTGAAGCTTGTTGGAACGGACTGATGAGAGAATCTGCCGGTTATTTGGCTGGTTCTGATGATGATTCCATTGTGGGGAAGCAAACAGCCGCAAGATCAGAGCAAGAGGCCAAGCACCAGTACCTTTTTTAACTCGACATTAGTACAGCCATTGAGCGGTACAGCAGTCCTTGTTTGTTCTTTGAGCGGTTTGGTCATGGTAAATTAGGGTTTCAAGAGATCTCCTCAGGACCGGATCCAGAGCCCAGAGAAGAATATTATTAGGTGGCCTGCAGCTTTTGCCCCTCACTTTTAATCTCAGTTTATAAGCCGCTGTCTCTCTCCCGTGAAGCCAAAGGAAGCGGTTTGAGGTGGAACGGCACCTCTGAGTTGGTTGGGATTGGAACATGGAACTTATTTTATTATTATTATTATTATTATCATAAGCAAATTGTATATCGACTTGTTATAGCAAATATACACGGGAAAAATTGAGCCGATAAGTTTGGTACTCCTCTCTTCCGATATTAATTGTCGTTTAGGACAAAGATTTTAGTTCATTTATTCATTTTGAACTAAAAGTCTTGTCTTAAACCACAAATAATATGGGAAGGAGGGAGTATTAGGAAGAGTACGTATGGGTAGAAGTAGCAGTGCATGCATGCATCTGGATCTGGAAAGAAATTACTACTCTCCTGATGCCGTTTGTGATGAACTGGCACGGATCAATAAGTTCATCACCAACAAGCTAGGGAGGGGATCTTCAAAAAAACAGGAAAGGGATCTAAAAGCACATATAGGGCAAGTTCGTCAACGCGTGGCTCAATCCACTGGTCAGGTACCCAGTTCGTCAACGCGTGGCTCAATCCACTGGTCAGGTACCCACGCAGGAAAGTCTCGATTAATACGACATCGCAACTGTTTACAAACCCATGCATGGAATGGAACGGAACGGAACGGAAAGGAAAGCTGAGCTCTCGCTCTCTCTTGCTGAGCCCTACCGCTACCACCGGAACAGAGGCTTGACTTGAGTACGTATTAACCAACGCTAATGATAGAGAGAGAGGTGAGAGCTAGCGCCCATGTGATGGTGCCCAACCAACTTCTCCGATCCTGTGTCGTTGAACATGTTAGTCCAGGTGTAGCGTTATCATCACTATAGTATAATCTAATCTACAATGACATGTTTCTTCGCGCCTACGCGGTCGTCCGAATATATATTGATTGATTCACTCGTCGTCCTAGCTAGTTGGTCTTCCACATCGACGAACAGGCAAACGATGGTATAGATAACAATCGAAACAGCTAGCTGGGCAACTGGCCTCTGCTTGAGACTTGAGACCACTTACCCAGAAGCAAAGAGGGAATGGAGAAGGAAACACACTAGTCACTACAGTGCGCTGACGAAACAAGTCTCCAACACGTCCATACGTATCACCCGGCTGGCGAAACTGAAACGTCGTCGTTATTGCTCTGCGTGTACGGTGCAAGCTGTTATATATAACGGTCGTCATCAGCGGCCCGATAGTTCGTACAGTAGCTTAGACTCTCGATCGTTCACGCATCGGGAGGTGGGTTTCCGTCGCTTTCGGATCCGTGAGGCGTCTCGTCAGCTTCACCGGCTAGCTTATTCACACTTCGCTTCGGTTTCGATCGGCAGTGCATCAATGCGTACAGGAATTAAGCAGCAGCCAGCAGGATCGCTGTCGGTCATGTGTAGCTGACGTGTGGCCCCCTCCTGCCAAACTCTCTCTCTCTCTCTTCTGCGTTTCGATCCAAGGGTAGGCCGGGTTCCTTCCAAGTTCCAACGACAGACCCTGCGACCAGCAGCCAGGTGGTGCATGCGTCGATGGACGACCTGCGCGCGCGGCACGGCGGCGACCAAGGACGGCGGCGGCAAAGCGGCGGGGTCGATCTCCACCTACTAGTACTACAGTATTAGTATGGTCGTACGCATTGCATGGCAATGGCACTAGTCATCTTGCGTCGCATTTGCCCCGTATGTACTGTACTATATATGAGCTGTCTCGCCTCGTCCTCTTCCCCCGTTTAATTTCTTCTCCGCGCGCTAGCTTTGTCGTCGTCCCGAGGTCTCTGGTCGTGTCACGCTCAATCCAGCGCGTCGTCACCACCATATATAGACTCATCAACAACCGCAAGCTAGCAGTCCACGTCGCGTGGAATCAACTCAACTCAACTCAAACTCGTCGTCGTCATGATGAATGATGATGGTGTACTACCTAATTGGGGAAGTGGAGTCTCATGCACCTTAACCGAGAATTTCGTGGAAATTTCAGAACAACACTTTAATTACACAGGACACACGGAATCAAGCTCCTCCTCACTGTCTGTCGTTGGCCTTGTGCAACACACATGTTCCTGTTCGTGCAATGATGAGATATTGAGATGAATCGAACACATGTTTCTTCCTCACACAAATGAGCTGGTACACTGAACGCATCACACGCGCCCAACCGTTTTCCTGAGCTGCAGCATGTGAAGCCTCTCACCTACAGTTGGTCAGCTCAATCATCTCCTGAAAAAACACCAAACCCACGCGGCTGAACCAAAGGCTCAGACATCCCAAAGTTTTTTGTTTTGATTCCTAAGCTATCGTCTCCTCCCCGGCCCTGCGTAAACAATGCCTGACCTGACCAGGAGGGGAAACGGCACATGCACAGGTGACCTGTTTTGCGCATCCTCCAGCCAATGGCCGCCTGTATAACTTGGAGCCAACGAAGAGGCCTGCCGGCCTGCCGGGGACGAGGCAGAAGAAGGTGGTGATGGGCTGCTGCTGTGTACGCGCGTGCCCTCTTGACGGCTGACGCGGACAGTAGTGAGTGCAATTAATCAATCACCGTTTCCGCAAAACAAGATACTGTGCAGTACTACTGTAACTGGCAGTAGTGACTGCTTCTTGCACTCTCATCAAGTACTCCCTCCTCGCTTTGTAATTCATTTTTGAACTACAAAGCGACAAGTTTATGGAGACGGAGGGAGTAGTACCGACCAGTGTGCGAGCAGTACTATCTTTACTGGCCATGGCCCGACGTTTCTGTACGTCGGGGAGCATTCGGCATCTGCTCTGATGATGATGGGAAAGGTTTCCATTTCTTCAGCATCTAGTGGTAGCCAGTGGCAAGCCAGGCAGATGCAGAACTGCAGTACTCCGTAATAAACACAGCTTGATCGTCCTCGTGCATCAGCTATTTCTCAATTTGACAGTTCAGTTTTTTCACCTGGAGTTTTGGTATGGCTGCTGCTGCACCGTTGCAGAAAAATTGTTAAACGTGATGAGCTCGTTTTGAAAACCTTTAATAAGGGCCTCTTCTTCTAGCTTATCGTCCTCTTGTGGAGTGGAGTGCAGCAAGTGAATTCAGACATCGTGCAAGTAGCTGCAGTGCCTGCTTTGCTGAGCTTTTATTAGTTTTATCGTCTTCCTCAACTGTTGGGCTGCCGAAGATAACAATGGCTACTGCAAGATGGACTCGCCATTTGGTACAGGCCGATGTAGGCCCGTTCCGTCGATTGCAGTGGTCAGCCCGATGACTTGTTGGGCTATCAGTATTTTCCCATCCTTTTGAGAGCAGGTGCACTGAACTGTTGCCTCCTTTTGTGAGGCTGTGAGCAGTGAGCGCCACGGATAATGCACCGGCAGCAGAAGCAATTAACCATACCAACAAGTACTCCTTCCGTTCCTATGAACTTGTCGTTTTGTAGTTCAAAAATGAACTACAAAGCGACAAGTTTATGGGGACGGAGGGAGTAGTTGCTTCGAATTAATATTACTGTATTATCATTGTCGATCGAAACAGAAGCAGCGAAGGAGTAGGATCCTATATATCTCCGTCCGTCCGTCCGGAAATTCCAATCCCATCATCGATCTGTTTCCGCGTCTGCTGCGCCGAATCGTACGTGGAGTTCGGTACACTGCCATTATCATTTTGGCCTTGCTGGTTCCAGGAGAAAATTAAAGGTCGTTGTGCATTGCATGGATCAGTGCTTGGTGAGTAACGAACGAACTGCACCCTGTTCACACCTGACAAGCTAAACCGTCACGAGTTTTCTTCGTGGCTGTGGATCACCATACCTAACTGTCGTAGCATCTGTTCCTCCATCATCAGCTGGAAAAAACCCTTCCAGGTTGGACTCAACCTGGGCGTCACAAAGTGCGTTCCAGCCGCCCCCGTTCCGCTCTCTCCATCCTCAATCTCTAGGAGCGTGTTGCAGATACATCAGCTGATTTTTGTAAAGTACAATGCAGCAGCAGTGTCGTATGGATATCTGAATTTGCTCTCTCTCTCTCTCTCTCTCTCTCTCTCTCCCCCTCTCCAGAATATTGCAGTTTGCAGGTAGGAAAATGCTTTCATTCGCCTCTTTCAAGCTTACAAATGTTCAACGTCGCTGGTAATTGCAGGTACGTATATCTGAACTTTGTTGGCATGTCGGCAGCTGGAAGATGGCTGGCTAGTCCCTTCTACCAATCCCATTTTTTTGACTGCAAAAAGTAAGCGAAAAGAGACGGCATCAGCAGCAGCAGAAGTACGTAGTTTGGTTAACTCTTCTGGTAATTGGTACGCTCTTCTAGATTTTCATCATCAGACAGCAATATAATCATGAGTCCAAAAGCGAACTACTGTATTATTATTGTTGTAGCACCAGCTACCTGTGGTGCAGAGTGCTCCTAAAGTCCACACGGCATATGCACTTACAATTATGCGAACTTTAGAAATTGGGCGTTGTTGGAAGAACAAATACGCGATGATCGAGTATAGGTGGCGAGAATTGTGTTCGTAGTGGGTGATATACTACATGCCACGGAATTCTTCCACTACACCTACATATGCCTTAATCGTGCAACGCAAGCTGTTCCACTATTGTGCAGCTTCTAGCTACATCTCTCTCTTTCTCTCCCTCTCTCTCTCTCCTCTACTTCATCTCCGTGGTATCCGATAGGTACACTGATCGAGCAAGGTGGAAGAGCTAGTAGTAATGAGCTGAACAGCTCATGTGTGTACTAGTACTGAAGCTAACATTGAGAGCTTAATAGTACCATAAAGATCTTCTAGAAGATCCGGTGAGCAAACTGCGTGAGAATTAGTAGCAGAGGCGCTCTCTCAGTTATGAACAAGCTAGCTGTCATGTGAGGAAGAGGGACGAATTGAAGCGGGCGGCATGCAAGACGAGCATATGTGTCTATAGTTCCCCAAATGGACCGCCCGACACGGGCCCGGCACGGCCCGATATGGCCCGACACGATGTGGCCCAGCACGACCTGGCCCGGTTCGTCTTCCGTGCCGTGTCGGGTTGTGTCGTCGTACTCACCAAGCGGCCCAGGCACGGCACAGAGGCCGCTTTTTCTTGTCGTGCCAGCACGGCGACACGACGGGCCGAGCGGACGACGGGTGGAGGCTCGGAGGACGGACGCAGGAGCGCCGTCGGCGGCTCGGAGGCCGGCGGGCGGCGTTGAAGCGGCGGCCGACCGAGGCGAGGCTGGCGGGCACGTGGCTGGAGGCGCGATGCCGACAGGCGCGCAGCTGGAGGCGCGATGCCGTCGGGTGCAGGGCCGGCGGGGGCGAGGCCGGCGGGGGCACGATCGGCGGGCGCAGGGCCGGCGGGGCCGCAACAGCTCGGTGGCTAGCGACTACGGTTAGGGACTGGGGAAGGCTGCTAGGGTTTGAGAAATAAGCTGTATTTATATGTCCATCTATTATTAGATCCAAAGGTTAGAAATGGACTTCTGGAAACATTGAGCCACGACGAGCCGACCTAAAAATTGTGTCGGGCTTGGGCTGGCCCAACGTGCTGGGAAGCCGGCCCAAGCATGGTCCGACTATCGTGCTCGGGCCGGCCTGACACTATTCGCCTCAGGTCCGGCCCGTGATCGGGCCTTGCTTTTTCGTGTCGGGCCTCGGGCCGCCCAATAGGCCCAGCCCATTTAGGAAACTACATATGTGTCATCGTCACGCCACCCCTGCAATATAGACCGGGAAGCTCTCTATTTGGGCCGACTTATTTGCAACCGGAGTCTTGCCTGATTCCTTCTAGCACTATCTAGCTAGCTAGCCTGCCCGCCCACGCTCTTATAAATACACTGGGTTGCCGCCAAACTTGGAAGCCACATCGGTTAGTCTTGCCAAGCACGCACAGAGCAACAATGGACTCCTCGTCGTCAGGCGACACTACGGCGGGCACCACCGTGGTCGCGACGACGCTGCGGCACGGGTCTCCGCAGCCGCAGCCGGCTGCGGCGGTTGTGCTGAGCCCGTGCGCGGCGTGCAAGATCCTCCGACGCCGGTGCGTCGACAGGTGCGTGCTGGCGCCCTACTTCCCGCCGACGGAGCCGCACAAGTTCGCCACCGCGCACCGCGTCTTCGGCGCCAGCAACATCATCAAGCTCCTCCAGGTCAGTCGGTCAGTCTCAGTCACCGAGCACTGAGAGGTCGTCAAGCTCCCACCCGTCGTCTATTTTTATCGCGCACAATCGCAGTAGTTGCGACTTGCGAGCAAACATGGATTACTTGACTGACCGACCGTACGAGCACCGGGCATGCAGGAGCTGCCGGAAGAGCACCGGGCGGACGCGGTGAGCAGCATGGTGTACGAGGCGAGCGCGCGCATCCGGGACCCCGTCTACGGCTGCGCCGGCGCCATCTGCCAGCTGCAGAAGCAGGTCGACGACCTCAAGGCGCAGCTCGCGCGCGCCCACGCCGAGCTCGCCGGCGCCCGCGCGCAGCACGCGCACCTCCTCGCGCTCGTGTGCATGGCGGAGGTGGCCGCCGCCGCGTCGTCGTCCTCCACACCCCCGGCGCCGGCCGCCTACTGCGCCGTCAACTACCCCTCCCAGCTCACGGCGGCGGTCGGCCCCGCAACCGCGCAGGCCGCCGCCGTCGACGCGGTGTACGTCGTCGACGGGTTGCAGCTGCAGCAGGCCAGCACCGTCAGCTGGGGCGACGAGCCGCTGATCTGGACATGAGCACCGCCGTACCGTACCACGTCAACTGTTTAATTAAGCTTACCATATACTCCCTCTAGATTTTTTTAATTGACGTTGGGACGGGAAAAACTAGTTCATTTGTAGTTCAAATTTTTGTCTGAAACGTCAATTAAAAAGATAAGGAGGGAGTATACAATTATACGGTTATAATATGTAGAGGGTATGAGTTTAAGTTGTACTCGATGGAATAATTCCAAGCTAAGCAAAGGGTTAGCCTTGGATGAGTAACGAGTTGTTGAGTTTTATCGTTTCTGCTATTCCTGCTGTATCGTGTGCAATAAGTACTCCAAAGGGACAAGCTTATTGTTTAACGCACTACTCCCTCCCTATTCTTTTATTTGTCATTTCAGACAAAGGTTTAAATTAGAAATGAACTGAGATGTGTTATCTTAATGACAATTAAAAAGATAAGGAGGGAATATTTTAGAAACCGTATGTATGCCCGCTTTGAAAACAAAGTTCAAATTTGTTCTGAACTCGTATTATTCCAATTTGCCAATCATCAGGCGGTACTTGTGCATAGTTCTTTAATGATTATCTGAAACACCAGACATGGAACGGTTCCAAATAAAATTCAAACCGTTAGATTAAGAGGAGTGAACGGTCCATATTTATTTCAACCCACGCCGTAAAGGTACGCAATCAACAAACTAATTCCCAGCTGACTCACTTCGATTCTCAGTGTCCATTTGGTCTATCTCTGGCAGAAAAATGTTGACGCTTTACATCATGGATTAATTGGTCAAATCTAGTCGTACGAAATACTCCATCCGTCTCGAATTAGAAACGGAGGGACGATGTATATTGATGGAACATGCATCAACTTAAGTTGTAGCTACAAGCAGTAGAGATATGCATTGTCCCTCCGTTTGGTAACTCGACTGAATTACTTATATGACTGCAGCTGCAAGCAGCAACTGGCACAAATGGATGATTAGCGTTTCCGCGACCAAATGTCCTTGCAGTACAGCCAGATAGAGACTTTAAGACATGCCGTTCAGCCAGAATAATGTCCTGCACATGCATGGCTGCATTTCCCCGTGTTGAAACTCGAAGCTTTTGCTCCCCGTCTGTCAAACGGTGCAATTTGGCATGCGACTCTAAAGATCACCTGATGCGTCGCGCCGCCGCAATTTCCGGTTCACATGCTTTCTTCCTAATGATCCCCATGAACTTAGAGAGAATTGTACTCTCTCCGTCCTCATGAACTTGTCGCTTTATAGTTCAAAAATGAACTACAAAGCGACAAGTTTATGAATACGGAGGGAGTAAGTCCGTTTCGGAGACATGGATGCGGCACACATGTCGGAACTCTGAACATTTGACAACTGTCTGACATTCGTCTGCCAATGCGTCAAAAGAAATCGGTGACTGTCTAGTCACTTGACAAGTGTTGTAGTCGTTGCCTGAAAATTGCTTCCAGTGTAATACGCTGCTTCTGATGAATAAGCTAAAGCCAATGCATGAACTCGTGAAGAATGTAGTACGTACCCTTGGACGGTTTATCATGCGTCTCCCTTGCAGAAATGATTGCGGAACTTATTCCCTCCGTCCCGAAAAATTTGTCGCTTTGTAGTTCAAAAATGAACTACAAAGCGACAAACTTTCCGGGACGGGGGGAGTACTAGCGTTGACGCGAATTTCCATCGACCAGACGGCAACGATCTCTCCAAATGGAATCAATATGTTCCTTAGCCGATTCCTGACTTTTGCTAATCTGTGCTCATACGGACCCCTAGTTGAAATGTAAGCAGACCTTGCTCGACCAACAGTGTGCTGTGATGATGACCAAGCAGGCGTTCTGCACCAACATGCTATAGTTTATGTTGTACAGTATCCCAATACACAAGGAAGAAAAAAATATCAAACATAAGTTGACCTATGCGATTTTTTTTATGTGTCATCAGAAGTTAGGGGCGCGAATAAAATGCATCACAACATGAACTAGTTTATTACCTTCCCGCTACCAGCTGATGCGTTGTACATTGACCTAACTACTTAAAATTTAACACTACCTAGCCATATATAGATTACCCGTACATGCAAACTTGACCAAAAGTAGCAACTGGCAAGTCTGAAAACGTAAGAACACGGCCTTTCCGTCCTGCAATAGCACTAGGTTCCTAGACTAGCCATACAAAAGTTCAGCAAAAAAGACAGATGAAACAAAACAAGCAGGCCTGATTGAGTGGCTACCTACCTACCTGGAGCACATGCAGCATGGAGACGGCTCCAAACCCGAAGCCAAACCGTCCGCGAATCCACCGACGCATGCTGTTTCTTCGTTGACATATTTCCCCAAATTTTTGGGAGGTTAATTTGTTCATCCGTCAGAGGACAGACAGACATGTGCATCGCCAGCATTCGCTGGACGACACTGTTTATTGTCAGCAAAAAATGTCAACCGGAGTCCGTGTCCGTTCGTAGCAAATTCTAAAGGCCTTTGGCTGCAGATCATGACGGTGCCAGATTTTTTTTTCAGCACGAGATCGAAGGGTTGTGTTTGAACCAGAGGAATCGAGGAGACGCCGTGCCGAAATTCAGATGTGTTTATTTGTGGCGATGGTTTTCTAGTGGGCCTGTTGATTGCACCCACATTGTTTAGTGGGCTGAAACGATGGCTCGTATCGAGGCCATATACCATATTGACTGAGCAGAGAGTTTTTTTTTCAAAAAAAAAATCATAATTGACACAGAACAATTTTTCTTCTAGATAATTGACACAGAACAGACTTGAGCACTGACATTTTTCAATTCATAATACTGTCTCCCAGAATGTAAGACGACAACATACTCCTCTAAAAAAGACAAACAGAAAATATCGAATCCAGAATACTGCAATCCTAAATGACTGTTCTCTTGATTCTTGCAGACAGAATTCACCTGGTACCCAATACATAACAGACCTACCCCGAGTCTCGAGCAAGCACAGATTCAAACCACACCTAAAAACTTTTGTTACAAGAACTTGTTCCCTTTCCACCACCCAAATGTAGCTGATTCTGCAATTCAGTTCTGTAGAACATAACAAAGGCCCCAAGCTGAAGAAGGTTTCACCGCTCACTGGCGGTCTTTTTGTACAGGCGAAAAAGGCTTCAGATTTCGCCGCCACCGCCGTGCGCCTATAGTTGGAACCTGCTTGGTCGGGTCTTGGTCATCCGCGCCATGCCGATCGGCTCATCGTTATCATTCCTCTTGGCGTTGCGGAACGCGGCGCAGCCGGCGACGTAAACGATCACCAGGATGATGAGCACGACGATGTTCAGGATGGCGACCTTGCGCCAGCTCTTCTTGATGCTGGCAAGGACGCCTGCCTTGCACGAGTCGCACTGGAAGCAAAGCGTCTGCTGGTCGTTGCTCCACTTGGCGCAGTCAGGCTCGGTCATAGGAATGCCAGGGTTTTGCATCCAAAACGTCTCGTTCATATATGTGAACGCACATGACGATGGTGGCTTGCAGCATCCAGACTGCAATGTTCAGTTACAAAATGGTATTAGTATCCAGAGAGATCACATGGTTGATCTGTTTGTTAATCCGGAAGTCCAAAAACTCGCACATGTAAACCAGGAAACTAGTTTTACTATCTTAACCAAAACATGGCACCACATAATCTAAAATTTATGCTAGGGGATTGAGAAATGCTCATTGATCTGGAATAGTCAGGCATCTGAACTTAAATTCATCAAAATAAACATTTTAGAGTTTTGAAACATATAATAATTAGAAAAGTGTATCTTCAGGAAAATTTACATAAAACTATAACTAAAATTAGACACCAACAGTAGAAAATGGCAAAATAAGTTGCCCATGAGATTGATAGTATCACCACAAAGACTGACATCCTTGACTTCCAAGCTCTAGGGAGAAAATAGATTAAATGGTAACTACCACAAATGCATTTGAATAGGATTGATCCCCTACTCATTATGTATTGTCCAGAGCAACTTGACTACGAATTGATGAACATATGACATATTCCACATGCTTGAAGACATTGGGAAAAAAACAAACTACCAAAACCATACAACCAGTCATTCAACAATTAGCTAGGTGCCAGTCCAATTCAATGGTACATTCTACCCATGACAACATACACAAACAATGATCTGGCATGGACAATAGTTAATCTTGTCTGAGTACCTTGTCTAAGCACAACAAATAATGTGGAGTACCTTATCTACAAAAACAACTAGAAGGCCAAAGGTACAACTGCAGATGATTTGTGAGACTGTAAACAAGGTGGAAAGGGACAAATTTGATAGTTAGGAGATTGACAGCACAGGGAATATACTGACAGCACAGAGAATTCCAACACTGAGATGTGACACCTGGCTAGCAACTGGCTCTGGGCTGTGATGGTCACACTTTGGTGTTTTTGCCTATTTGGTGGGACGCGAGAGAGGCCCTGAACCCTCAATCATACAAATATCTTTTTTGAGAATAATCATACAAATATTGTGGTCCTCCTTGTCTTCTTGTATCTGACAAGATGGGGGGAAAGCTAGGAAAATGTCACTACCCTCAGTCTTACTTCCTCCTTTCTCAAAAGATTGTCACCTTCTAGTTCATTTTTGTACTAGAAGGTGACAATCTTTTGAGAAAGGAGGGAGTACCAATCACCACCACAGATGACAGATCCTACTACTTACCACTGTAATAGTGTGAACTCCTAGCAGTACCTGTTCTTTGCACTACAATGACTATGGAAAATGACTGAAAGATATTAAGACTAAAATTGACCAATGAGTCAATACTTACTGGTTAAGTTTCTTTATGCATGGTTGGGACGCAAAGGTCTATTCCGTGCAAAAGGGACACTATCCTTTTTTAGTGGTTCACATTTTAGCAAAAATGTTGAGAACTTTTTTCCATATATGATCGATGATAAACTTTATTTCCTTATCCATGATTTGTGGTCTCTTAGTCGTAATCACCCCGAAGAGTCTGTACTTAAGGGAACCTGCTACAGAACTACAGACGCAAGACCTTTCTGCGATGTAAAGCCATTCGATTCAAAGAACAAAGCTAAACCATGAAAAAAAAAAACATTGCTTTTGAAGAAAGGTATATGCTGGAATCGAAGGGGCTGACAAAGTCAGTGCTGTTCTAGCTGCTTTGCCCCAAATCAGGAACAAGCAAAAGGCGACCGAAACAACAATTTATCGAAGGTGACTGCTGCTGGTGCATGAATGAATGAACAAATACTAACATGACTGCTAAGCTGAAAGGGATGAAAGGGGGTTGCTGATAAAAGGGACAAGCAAAGTTCGTCCCGAGATCCGTACATCCTGGTACCGAGTAGAAGTAACTGGAATATCCTACGCCACTTTTGCAACAAGCAATCACAGGAAGAACCTAGACTTTGTATCCCGTAATAGATTAAAAAATCAGCAATATTTTCCCTACAAAATCGTTGTCTTTCTTTCTTTTCCCTAAATTGCTGGTGAAGCAGAGGACAGGAATACCAAATGATGGAACTGTATATCGCGGAGTCCTCGCGTAATCCCCATTTTTCCGCGGTAAAAATCGAACCTTCGGACACCAGAACATCTAAATACTATACACGCTCCAGTGGAAAAAGAGATGATGTTTCTATCCCAAATCACATCACACGGAGAGCAAGCAAGGCAAGAGGTCTGAGGAGGGATCTTTGGAGGCAAAAAGAAAGAAAAATAAAAAAGTTGAGGAGGAATCGAGAATCGCCGGAGGACTGATGAGAGGCTATACCTGAATAGGGGAGAGGTCGCGGGAGTAGAACATGCCGGGCGTCTCGGGCACGAGCATGCCGGTGTTGGGGTCGCGCGCGAGGCGGCGCATCCCGGAGCAGGCGCGGCCGTCGCGGAGGCAGGCGGCGATGGTGGCCCAGTACCGCGGGTCGCTGACGCGGTCCCTGAGCCAGCCGCCGTAGTCGGAGAGCTGGTACTCGAGGAAGCGGCGGTTCATGACGACCTGGCCGTCGCCGCGGTCGGTGACGGCGAAGGCGAAGACGACGAAGAAGAGGAGCGCGAGGACGACGAAGAACATGGCGAAGAGGTAGAGCCGCAGCAGCCAGGTCTGGCGGTAGCACGCGCCGGCGAAGCCCATGAGCGAGATGACCATCAGCGTCAGCCCCACGACGATGATGGGCCACTGCAGGAACCGGATGCAGTCGGTGGAGTTGGCCCTCGACGCTAGCCAGATTCCGCCGCCCAGGATCGGGATCGAGATCAGGAAGGTGATGAAGTTGATTATCCCTAGCACGCTCGTGCTCCCGCGCCCGCGAAGCATCTTCCTTCTCCTTCCTTCGTTCCTTCCCTTCTTGGCTGCTTCTTTGTTCTTCTCCCCCCTTCTTGGACCAGCAGCAGCTCGCCCCTCCCTCCTGCTCTGCTCTCTAGCTTGGCTCTGCTTCTCTCTCCCTAGTCTCTACCTGCCTGCTATCTTCACCAAGTGGTGTGCCGTTGCCTGCTTTGTGCGAGCGGGGGCCAGATAGAGATAGAGAGAGGAGCGGGTTGGCTTTTAGCGAGCCCGAGGAGGCTTTGGCAGCAGTAGCCGAGCCCGAGCAGCAGTGTCAGTGTGTGTGTGCACGCCTGAGCTGTACTACGAGCCAAGCGGCAGGTGCGAGAGGCCACAAGTAAAAATCAGCCATGCGAAAGCGATGCGTGACTGCAGCAAAACTTGTTTACAAAACTGACGAGCATTACGGTTACACGTTCCGATGCAGTATGGCGCACGATACGCCGCGACGATTCAGCAGAAATTTCAGGGACAAATAACCAGCCAGAACAGTCCTGCAGCACGAGAACACGCGAGCAAGCCGTGCGCACGAAAACGCCGGGCACGTTTCACTCCATTCAGTTTTTATCAGCAGTTCAGCACCCATGCTTGCTTGCTTCCGTATCTGCCGATGACTGATGCGACGACGATGAACATGCTGCTGATTCATCAATCATGATGTATTTCTCCTACCTCCTCCTCTGGATGGATGGATGGGTAGGCAAGGCAAGCCCGTGCCCATGCCCATGTGGATCCCATGATTCCCTGAAATTGAGATGGGCGCCTGCCTGCCTGCTTGTTTCTTTAAGCAATCAAGCAATGCACCGGAAATGGCGCGGCTTGGATTCGCAATCCAACCTGAACCTGAAGCTGAAGGTTTCGAGAGGCCGGGAGATGCATGTGCAGTGGCGTGGTCACGAATATCAGAAGAGCCAGATTATTACGAGGAGAAGGAACTCCACGTTCATCTCACGTGCTGCTGGCTCCGTTCGGAAACAACTCCAAACTGAATTGCTTCTCTTCTTGTAGCAAGGTTTCAGCTGCCTTTTTCGCGATAAAAATCAGTTGCAATGACCTCTGGAGAGGTGAATCGTGCAGTATCATGGGTGGGCACCTCTGCTCTACTCAACTCCGCGTCACATCCACAGTGCATGGTGGACCCGAAGACGATCGCTACTGAATTTCGTCGTGTTCCCTTTTCCAACGCAAAGATAAATAAAAAGATCTATCCCACGCTTTGCTCTGCAAAAAATAAAATGAATTCAGACAACCATGAGTCTCACGGGGTGAGGAGAACTGAGAAGGACATCATCTTCTGGGTTTAAAATGGGGGCAAAAGAAACAACGTTTCCTTTGCGTGAATTCGATTAAAATTCTTTTTTTTATACGATGGAGACGACGAAAGTTGATCAGGAAACAAAACCAGCGCTTATATCACTTACTCGCAGAAGTGGCCAAACTGTGCGTGCAGCGATGCTTGTACAGATCGATGCATGCACGAGTGCGGCCGACATGTAACGTAACGGGCAGCTGGACCGCAGATCGCATCAGGTGGCGGCATCGTAGAGGCCACTGCATCCTCGATCGATCGATGTCAAAGAATCGACTTTTGCTGCTCTGGCAGCAAAGCAAGCAAGTTATACTGTCAACGTAATCTAAGCAAAGCTGGCACCGGCCAAGGAGTATAATAAGATTGTTATGGAAAACGCATGGCGCAGAGTTGCTTAGAGGGATTCTCAATGTCCGCGACGCGTCTCCGTGGTCGGCGAGAAGATGCCGTCTGAGTATGCCCCAAGCATGCTCCCCAAAGTCTCCGCGCTGCTTCGATCACAGGCAATGGCAAGTCTCCGCGTTTACTCTGGCTCGTACACTTGAACATGGGCAAGCAACGCAAGCACGACCGTGTCTCGAACAGTCAGTGGATTCCAGTCTGGTCACGGCGACACCGAAAATTTACTTTTAGGTGACGAAGATAAAAAGGGGAGCTCGAAGCTAAAAAGGGGGCAGCTGGAGGTGGCAGAACAGAGCGTGTTGATGACACGTGTGGGTCAGGCGAGGCCAGGTGTCGCGCCGGCGACGCGAACCGGCGCCACGTCTTCTCGCTTGCTCCCCGGCTTCATCCGCTGCCGTTACCCAACTTCTTCGTCATCCTCGTACGTAGTACTCCCTCCTTATCTTTTTAATTGACGTTTCAGACAAAATTTTGAACTAAAAATGAACTAAGTTTCCTGTCCTAACGTCAATTAAAAGAATCTAGAGGGAGTACATCCTTCAGCTAACAGGACTCCTCGCGTCCGACTCGAGTCGGGCTCTGAAAAACCGGACCTGCTAGGTGCAGTATCAAGGTACGGTGCAGACGAAAGCTAGAAGAACCATGGGGTCGGAGACGTTCCTGGAGATCCTGCTCGCCATCCTCCTGCCGCCTCTCGGCGTCTTCCTCCGCTACGGCATCGGGGTATACTGCTGTGATTCCAATCCATCAATCTCTCTCTGGCTAATGCCTCTCGTCATATATACAGTATTAATTCTGCTGCCGGCCGGTCACTGATGGGTCCAGTCTGTTCCTGCTGATCGTCGATCTCTGCATGCAGGCGGAGTTCTGGATCTGCCTGCTGCTCACCGTCCTCGGCTACATCCCCGGCATCATCTACGCCGTCTACGTGCTCGTCGCCTAACGATTTTCAGGCTATTTAGTTACTACTAGAATTAGCTACCTGCTTCTATCATGCTGTTACTGTTCTTGTCCATCCGTGATTGGGACGAAGCCATGTCAACAGCTTCGTGTACTAGTAGTAAATACAGAGGTGTAAAAGGCTTGCTCATATGTGGTCGTGGCCCATGGCGTCGCCAAAGCATGGGCTCAGCCCAACGGCCGTCGTCGGCTTGGGCTTGGCCCAGAATCTGTTTTCCGCCTGCGAAAATGTGGCATTGAATCAAGATGGAAGCAGAATGAGGAATATGCGGCCCACCTTAACTTAAATGCCGGGTTGAGTAGTCAGGCTCACGCTCACTCAATCGAAAAAAAGAAAAAAAAAATCCTCAACAACCAACAGAGATACTCTCTCCATCCCATAAAGTTTGTCGCTTTGTAGTTCATTTTTGAATTGCAAAGCTAGAGGAAGTACTCTACACCCTCAGCCTTCGAAAGTTTGTCACGTAAACTTTTGAAAACAGAGTAGCAAGAAAAGCATACGCATGAACGACATTCAGCAAACACCCCGAGCAGCAGCACGTCCACACAAGGTTCTGGTTCTTTCCAAGTTTTTAACCGCAGCACAGCCAGCCAGTTAACACAAAACGATGTTCGAAAAGTTTTAACTGTAGATCGAAAACATGACAGATGCTTGCACTGCTAACCAAACTCTCCTTCCATCAGTAGTGACCACAGCCAGAATCTATCCGGTGGTGTCTGCTCTCTGCTGCTGCTGCCGCACCGGCATGGTTGTGCTTACCTGGCTACCTAGGTTGGTTGATTAGATTCGAACGATCTCACTTGGGGCTCTTCTTCCACAACCCGCTCATCCTCCTCAGCACGCCGCCGCCGCCACCACCGCTGTTACGTCGTCGGACTGGCGACTCCTCGTCCACCTCGTCCGAGAACGGCGAGCTCATCAGCTTCCGTCCGATGGAGTTGTTGCTGTTGTACTCCGGGTCCAGCGACCCCGTCCTCACCACCGCCCTCCCCTTGTTGCCGCCGTCGTCCCCAGCACCACCACCTAACGCGGCGGCGGCTGCCTCGGCGGCCTTGCGCCACTGGTCGGACTGCACGCGCAGCCGGCGCAGCTCGGCCTCCATCTCCGCGGCGGCCGCCCGCGCCGCGTCCAGCTGCTCCGCCGCCCGCGCGGCGCGCCGGCCGGTCTCGTCGGCCTCCTCGGTGACCAGGCCCAGCCGCATCCGGACGTCCTGCTCCGCGGCCTTGGCCAGCTCCAGCTCCGCCACGGCCGCCTCGTACCTCGCCCGCAGCTCGGCCTCCGCCGTCTTACCGGTCTTACCGGCCTCTTCTGACCTCAGTCTCTCGTTCTCCTCCGCCATGCTCTGCAGCGCGGTCTCCTTGTCCATCAGGCTCGCTTTCAGCTCCGTGATCGACGACTTCATCAGCCGCTTCTCCTCGTCGTCCAGCTCCTCCGGCTGCATGCCGCCACCGCTCGTGACGTGGTCTACTGACTTGGGAACCTCCACCTCCTGCTGCTGCGTGTTGCCTGCACATGCACTTGCAGCCTTCGCTGCCACTGCCACCAGCTCGTCATGCTTGTTCTTCTTCAGTTCGAGCTCAAGCTCGCGCACTCTGCGCGCGCACTCGGTCTTCACGTTCTCCAGCATTTCGTAGGCGGTATTTGTCTCAATACACATCCGAGTTTGCTCCTCCTGGTACCTCAACTCAGCAACCTCAAGCGCCGTCCGTAACTGTTCGATCTCTGGATCGGGACTCCCATTGACATCGTCACTAGAAGTCGTCAGCACCTTCTTCAGAGCTTCTGCAGGTTCAGGAGTGCCGAAGCTGACATCCATATTAGTACCTAAGTTCTGAGCCTTCTTCAG
Source organism: Tuctoria greenei (assembly GCA_036927565.1). Classification (NCBI taxonomy): domain Eukaryota; kingdom Viridiplantae; phylum Streptophyta; class Magnoliopsida; order Poales; family Poaceae; genus Tuctoria; species Tuctoria greenei. Next base: position 198,968,329 of record JAYESD010000007.1, read on the forward strand.
AGATTCGATAGCTTCAGCCTGTACTTTCTTCAGCTCTTCCTCGAGTGACGCTATGCGAGCCTCGGACTCACTAAGATCTATGTCCTTCAACTTCAGGTGTTCTCGCAACCGGGCACCCTCGGATACAAGCGAGTCGATGGTGGCTTTCGCTGTATCCAGCTGCTGCTTGGTCTCAGCTGCCAAGGCGTTCGCCTCAGCAGCAGCCTTGTCGCTCTCGCCTACATTGACCTTCAGGCCCTCAATCGTCGCCAGGCGGATTTCCATCTCCTGCTTTAAGCCCTCGATCTCAGATTCTGCGTACTCGCATTGCTTTGCACGGGCTGCGTCAGACTCTGCTGTGGCTTCCAGCTCCTGCTTCAACCTCTGGATCTCAGACATGGCTGAACTGAGCGCGGTGGCATCTACCGACTGCTGCTTCTGAACAACATCGAGCTCAGACTCCCAGGCGCGGTCGCGCTCCTGCGAGATCTTGCGCAGTTCCTGGATACGGGTGTCCTCTGCAGCTGACAACTCAGCAAGCTGGCGCTTCGAGTCCTCCATCTTTGAGATTGCATCCTGCTCCTGCTTTTTAGCTTCCTCAGCCTCTTGCTGTGCGTGGCGCCTTCGTGCTTCTGATGCACTCAGCTGCTCCTTGGCCTTCTTTAGTTCATCTTGAAGCTGGTTCACCTTAGACTCCAATTCAGACAGCCTACTCGGACGCTTCTTCTGAAACAGAATGAAAAGTATGTGACCAAAATGAAGCAAACCATATAACAGCCTACTTTCGTCATATATGATGATGTGTACATATGCACTTAATCATCTTGGTAAGTGCAAGACATTTCAAAAATTCATCAGCTTCTAAAAACATTAAAAAAAAGGGAACGGTGTGGTGGCTGCAAGACAAACAATATCACTACCTCAGTAATTGGGCTTCGTGGTGACCGACGTTCAGTGACCTTCGGGCTCCTATCCGTAGGTGTTCTTGTCGGGGTAACTCCTGCAGAGTCAGTTTCATTCCCTCCAGTTTTGGCCACACGAGATGACCTTGGTGTTCTCGGAGAAGTCCTCTGCGGGGCATCTGAAGACCCATTCCTGCAGAACTCAAATATAAGTGCCTAGCATCATGTCATGATCAAAGAAGCATGTAAAAAAATTAACAACCTAAAAAGAAGGGAAATACTTGACAAACACCGGGAGAAACAGAAGCATAGGGACACATCTGAATATATCTGGTTCAAATATGTGCAGGTTAAATGTGGAAGTCCATGATTTTTCATTATTTAAAACAAAAAAAATCACCACACATGTATGTCTAGCACCAAATTCCAGCTCCTACTAAGCATCTTAGGATTGACCTCAAACCAGATCAGTTTTAGGATTGTGGATACTGATTTGGAAGAAGCAACCTAGACATGGTCCCCTGGACACTAAGAACAAAGGAAAAAATGTATTTGACACTAACACGAGAAAAAAAAACATAACAGAACCTCTTTAACATCTATAACTTGATAGTATAGTACATTTATAGATCAGTGTCTGTGCATTCATGATACAGAAGCCGAAGATGCCACTGCATTCACTGCTTGCATTGTGACCAATAAGCCAGGAACCAAAACAACGTATATGAAATGTGGTACTAGTTTGTGCATTCAACACATATGCTACTGTGGCAGAGCAGTAATGTCAGCTTAAGCAAAATGGTACACCAGTGCCTACAAGTACAATGGAGAATGGACCTAACCTATAATGGTAGTAGGTCACACTCAAATTATGCAATTCAATCGCATGGCTTCACCAGGTAAAAGAGAAGTCAGCACAAGATCTAAGATGTCCAAAACCAAGCTTTCTTATTTCAAAAATGGTAGAGTTGCAAATGCTAGTTTGATTATGTAACACCCATATTTTATGTACAAAATTTGTTCAAACCCTTGATCATTGTAGCCTGCATTTTTGTGTGAATTTTTGGTGTTCAAACGAGTAGCAAGCGTTCAAATTTGAATTTGAATTCAAATCAAAAGAAAAGAAATGAAAAAGAAAAAGAAAAGAATTAAAACCCCCTTTTGGGCCGATTTCCCCCCCTGGCCCATCTCCCCTCCCCTCTCCTGCGGCCCAGCCGAATCCCACCCCCCTCCTCTCTCCCGCTGCCACCCGGGCCCACATGTCATCCCCGCCCCCGCGTAACCGTCGCTCGCCTCCCTCCCGCGCGCAACGGCTGCCTGTGGAGATGAAGCTACCCTCACCTATTAGCCTTCTGCTGTAGTTTGAACCTTGTTAACCTAGTTGTTGATGTAAATATTTGTGGAGTGTATTTGTAGACCTTCGGGTCATACTGTAAGACTATTTATGTAATCGAACATGGCAATGTAATGGTATTTCACTTTCGTCGACGCATGTACGATTCAACTGATCCTGGTGTACATGTGATTAGCGTCTGTTCATCTTTACGATGACCGGGCGTGACAGATTAACAGCAGAAAAGCAAGAGTGGACTCCCCTAAAATAAAACAACCTGCATTGGCCCCATTGCAATGGATCCTTAAAATACAAACCAGGTGTTAATCCTTTGATGCTAACTGTCTACAGCGGGAGTAAACATGTCCACCTAGAAATGCACATGTACGGATGTATGTGCAGAACTACAGATGTGCTTGATTAAAAACAAAAAAAGATAAGAGAAAAATAACACAAGAAAGTTGCAGGGCGTCTAAAGCTAACCTTGTTTTTGAAGTCTGCATGATGAGATTCGTCACCAAATCCTTTGCGCTCACCTAACTGCAACAGCAAATATGAAAGTACTGATAGGTGAGTAAAAAACTGCATATAAACTATTCTCGGTACACAATCTTTCTTCTATCTACAAAGGAAAGCATTTCTAGGTTGCTGTTTTTTTTGAGTCGGTAAAACCACTTCCATTCCATTGCAGAAACGGAGATCACATATGTTTGTCCAGGAGATTATCAGCTGATCATATCTATGTATGAGCAGCTGCATCACCCACACACATACCGTTCTCAACAAGTTTTAGAAACCCCCATCAGTTCTACTGATGACAAGACAGACAGATGCACTTAAAACCAACATAGAACAAAACTAGATATGGTCCTATTTTCTCAGACTTTTTTAGTGGAGACCACACCACCTCTCCAGTTCTCTTGCTCTTTTTTCTTTTTTCCTTCAGGAGTCCTCCGCTCTTTTACTGATCTCTATCATCCCCCGCCATCCTTGGTCCTTCCAGAGTCCTGATGTCTGCAACATCCGATCTTCCAGGAGTCACCTGATCTTCATTGTTGCGTATCACAGGTAGAAGGATATAGCCCTTCATGCCTTTGACAACCTTTATCGCAGCTTCCAGCAAAGAGTCAGCTCCACTTTTCACCTTTTTATGCATTTCCTCCGGATATAAACCTTCAAATGCTCTTTTTTTCGCTCTAACCTCTGCCAGCTCTTCAGCTTTACACATCATCACCTTCTGAACCCTGTCACTCTTCCTAGCATACGGAATCTCTTGCTCTTTAGTAATCTTCATCGCGCCTTCCCCTTGATTTGTCTTCTCCTGTTCCCCAGACTCTTCAATTGTATTCACATTTTTTGTGAGGTTTTCTCCAGTTAGTTGTTTTACAACTAATGGTTGAGACACCACACATTTGTTCATCATCATATGAGTATGAATCTTTTTAGACTTGTGACCTTCCTCTTCATCCGACAGAAGGTCATCCTCACTCGAATTCCATAGCATATTATCATCTTCCTTAATGTAAGAATCAGGTTTTACCCCTATTTCTAGGTTGCTGTTGTTGTAAGTACTTAACATTTTATAAACTCAAAAGATAAAAGGCTTAAAATGACATGCAATCGGTAAACCAGAAATTTATTTCCACAATAGCCTGAAAACTTCAGTACATTCAAGAACGATGATTTCTGTAAAAGGACGTGGTGGTTATCCTTCCTTTCACATCGGATTGATTAATAAAAAATGTGCACTGTCACGCCCTATATCCTCAGGCAGAGGTAACAGCCGCGCACCAAGCTGAACACAAGGAGCCAATCCAATCCAAGGACTTTGGCGGAAGGAATCCAGCAAAGAGCCGAACCCCCACTCCCACAACAAATCTAAAATATTCCGAACACCCCAAACTACCCCCGCCTCGTCCCGTCCAGCACACTTTAACATTGAGGGCCGAAACGGGAATTCAGACAGTATTGGCAGTGGCAGCCTTTACATAGAGTGGAGCGCAGACCACAGAGTAAAGAAAGGGGGAGCGAAAATTCAAAGGGAACAGGCGCAGTAACTTGCACAGTTACATAGACAGCCGTAGATCCTAAACCTAAACTGTTCTTTCTCTGATGTCTCGTTGTTGGAAACGCATCGGTGGTCAAGAACAGGAACAGGTACCGGAGTACAGTACAGAAAAGTTCAGATCGAAGAGAGTACTAAACATCTCCACTTATAGAAGAAGCATTTGCATTGCATATACGTATGCACTTCTTGAAACGCATCGTTCGAGGCTTTTATTAATGCATTGATACTGTACTAAGAGTAGTGCAGTCAAAGGCATTCTTCAATACGTTGTTTCAGTTGTCGAAGGGAAAGAAAGAAATCGATGTTGTGCTAGTAGATCCTTCCTTCGGTTCATGGCCAGCCAGCCAGGAGGAGAAGAGGAATACGGATTGATGAAAGGGTAACGGACTTCTGAAACCAAAGAAATCGCCGTATGGAGTAGTATCGAATAAATAAACAAGCCGTGGAAGAGAAGCGGAGAGATGCAAGCGAAAGGAGCAGGCTTTCTTGTTGGTCCTCCGCTCGCTCGACCTAGCCGTGGAGAAATGCACCCAAAAATCTGAGCCTCGTCGGCTCTCCCCTTCTTCTTCCTGCAGCATTTCCGAACCGCAGAACCCTACTATGCATGTATACAAATCTAAAGGGAAACGGATCCTCACTCTATTCAGGAATCCATCCCACAACCAAAGGCAAGCCAAACCAACGACATGCATTTCTGCAACAGGAAGAACGGATTCGAAGGCAGTGCGAGGTGATCACCTGTGTGCTTTGCTCCTCCAAGGTTTCTTCTTCCTGTTCTTGCGCCTCCTTTCCCCTCGCTCGCTCGCTCTCTCTCTCTCTCTCTCTGTCTCGTCCTGGTGGTAGCCAGCTAGTACAGTCCAGGTCCAGCGTCTTCCCGTTGTTTGCCTGTGACGTCAGTCAGGTTTCCGAGGCCACGCGCGCTTCCCGGTTTGCTCGCCTTTCACTCGGTTCAATGGAGGCGGACGGGGCGTGGTGGTGCGGCCGCTGCGCCTGTGCGCCACCCTGTGCCGCCGTCGCGGGGCACGCGTCCCGAGGGGGGGAGCGGGGCTCACGTGGAAGTCACGGTGACCGGCCCGCCGGTCAGAGCTTCCAAGCTTGGACGCTAGTAGCCCCGACGACCGTTGCGCGTACGTACGTCCACCTAGTTGGGTGGCTGTGGCTGGACCCTACCTGTCAGGTGAAGGGACGTGCAACGGCGTGTGGACCCGCCTGTCAGCAGTTGAAGTCCCAAACCGAAGGGGTGTCGGGTGCCGGGTGCGGCCTAGGGGATCCCGACAAGAACTGGTGAGCCAAACAGTATGGTCACTCCCTGACCTAGCCCCTAGTACGACATTAATCAAACAATTAAAAAGATTTTTTTCACTGAGAGAATAAAAAATTCATGGATTGGTTAGTCTGACCATGCGTTGTTCTTTCGGTGCTTCTTGGGCATCGTAATGCACACAACCTAAAAAGCAGCCGAGTGGGGGGCAAAATTTTGAGACTTGCGTTTCATGGCCATAATTTTTTGGAGATTCTATTTTCAGGCACGGACTCGACCTCTCAACTCTCGGGTTGGCAGCAAACACTACGTATTTCCTCCGTTCTAAAAAAAAATTATCATTATATAATTCATTTTGTACAAGGTGACAAGTTTTTTGTTACAAAGAGAGTACATTTTACGAAGAGTTAGTGTAAATGTCGGATTACATTAGAGCATATAGACCTCTGTCAGACAGCTTTAATTGCTTTTGAACTCTTGGTACAAGAGGGGATGTTAAAGAACGCTTAAATAAACATGCAAACGACGGAGGAGGTTGCGGTTGCGGGAAGTGTGTGGGTTCCGCCACCGGTCAGAAAAGTTCTGTTCCGGGTGGTTTTTTGTCGTGTAACGAAAGCAACGATCCATTCTCAGGGTAGGCATAAATACAGTGTAATCTACGTACAGTAGTTGTTATAGCAGCAATAGATTAGTAGTCCCTACTTCCTTATTGATTTGGGTTGGGTAAACCCAAGAGTTTTGTAGAGTGGCTCATCATCTGTCTTGCGTTTTTTTTTTTAATCAACGAGTTCTTGCGTTCATAACTTAGTTTTTTCAAAAAAAAATTGATTACTGTTTTTTAATCTCCATAAACAGACGGAGCCGGAAAGAGTAGTGAAAAATGCAGGGTAACAACAAACTGAATTTCTCAACGAAGCTTCGCCATCGTCACACTCTCTCATCTGCAAACCATTACAAGTTCAGGGTTTACCATACGATAGCAGATTTATGTTGCGCCTCTCTATCCTCTAGCAACTAATCCCCACTAGAAACCTCATATCCTCTACCAACTAATCCTAACTAGAAAAAAAAACTCACTAAACCATAAGACTGGAAATTCTAGAGACTAAGCTTCTATCTGTACATAAAATCTGTTCTGCAAATCCTCTATACACTTGATGAATGCCAATAATGATAAGCTATCCACGCATACTATCATGCACATCCTTCTCTGTTTTTACTCTAGAGACCTTGTGCTGCTTGTCATGAAAGGTGGAACGAGCCTTGACCCTCCGCGAGTGCATATTTAAGCTTCTTTCTCATTATCTCCTGGAATCGATCAATGAACAGAGGTCAGAGGAAAAAAAGTTAGCACTCATTGACGAGATGAAACGGTTTACTGGAAATGATATGTTTTTTATGGAACCTTTGAGGAGTAAGGAGGGAGTTTGATGAAGTGCCGGCAGGTATTGACACTTGGCAGCTCATCATCTACGTTGCCATCACAGTGCTGTTGAGCAAGATGCATGTTTCAGTAAGTATCCATGACAAACAATTAGGCTTGTGGCTACTGGGATTTTTTTTCCCGAAAAACGACCTACTGGGATTGTTCGCTGTGCTGAAAAGAATTGCAAACCTTTCGCACGACGGTGAGCTTGGGATCAAGCGAAGCTAGGCCACCAAGTGGGAGTTGAGGCGCTCCGGTAGTGAATTGTATAAAAGTCCGCTGCTCCTCTCTTCCAAACTCTCGCAATATCTCCAGGAACTGCATGTTGTTTACAGATTAAGCTCTTAATTAGGTGTTCAAGGACTACAACATTTAATAGGATTTTGGTGTCCCTGCTGCACTTACGCTAATAATTGATGGACTGGTCCTGTCATAGCCATGCTCAAACTCAATGTGATCCTCAAGGTTCTTTGACTGAAAGAAATATGCAGAATTAGACAACCATAATATTTTAAGATGATTTTATTAAGAGATTAAATGAGTAGAGAAATATGCATACATCCCAAGCGTCTTGTTCACCACACAGTATGCGCTCCATCTCCTGCTCTGTGAACATTTGGAGAGTCTTGAGAGCAAAAACCTGCAAGCATTATACTTGAATCAGTATTTGTAATTTTTTTCTGAGAAGCAGAGAGGAATTCATTAGGCTCTAATTCATGACCTCGTTAATTCCAGACTTGAAAGCTTTTATCTGTTTCGCAATCCCGCTCTTCACTGTTGCATCAACAACCAAAGATACATATTCCTCCAAGTTGCCAATGGTCAACATCTTCTCCGAGCCTCCAGGTACAAGTTCAAATTCAGGATTCCCGGGAAGAGTAAAGTCAAGGAACAAATCATCCAGTGTCACGTTTTTATAGGACAAATCGGCAGCAGGGTTAGATGTTTCTATTGAGAATATCTCCAAGAACTTCTTCCTCTCTACAAGTGCTTGAAACTGTATTATTGTCTTGCCCAGCTCAGGATCAAATGATGGGATGTCATATATGTCGAGCTCCTAAAACCAAAATACATATGAACAGAAAAAAAAATGGAGATTGAATGAGAAAGATCATAGTGGAGGGAAGCAATCAACAATGATGATTGCTGAAAGAATTACCTGTTCAAGCATGATCTTGTAAAATGCTTTAGAAAGAGGGATGTCCAGAATCCGCCCATCCAGAACTGCTCGTGCTACAAGATGCCCAAGAAGCTTGAATTTCTGGATCACTTTCGAAAAATCTACCCCTTTTGAAGATGTACTGCATGAAGACCACGGCTTTGGAAATAGTCCAAAAGGAGCATGAATGAATCCAGCTTCACCATTGTCTCCTCTCCACATTCCAAGCCCGACTCTTTGAAGTTCATGGCTGACTGTAGTGTAGAATTCAAATGATGGACCTCGCCCAGTCCCAACCTCTCCTGCGAATTCCACCTCCACGATCCTGCTGCTTGGACAATGGCTGATCATCAACGATGCAGCATCTTCAATGGTAGCACTTCGGCTTACTCTATACCTTTTAGTTTCTGGAGGACTCTTAACCTGGTCCGCGTTACTGTTGACCTGGTCTGGAGTATTGTTAACCTGTTCCGGAGAACTGTTTGTCTGGTTTGTCAAGAATGAACGATGCACAGTCAGGCAGAAGTACTTCCATCGCGTGTCAAAGGAAAACAAGAATGGGCAAGTTTGGACCACAGAGACACACCACGCGGGTATGAGGCCATACTCAAACAAGCTATCTTGCATTTGCAGCTCTATCTTCTTTATCAGAAGATCGCTCATGAACTGATGTCGTGGAATTGGATAAAGTGTCACCTTAACATCATCGATATCTTGTAGAGCGCCTTCAGAAAATTTGCATATCTGATCATCCATCAAAAGTTGATACGACAAACGATTCAACCCTTCAAGAACTTTCAGCATGAGCAAGATACTGTATGATGGATTAGACTCGTCCAGATCACTAGGAAGCTTGCCAAGCAGTATGGTAGAGAAAAATGGATCCTTTAGCCAAGATTGTTCAAGCTTTTCATGCATAAGAGATAACTGAGTATCATCGGAACTTCGAGAAGAGATTTCATTGGTTTCATTTATCCTACTATATGTTATTATGTTTTCTTTATCCCAAAAAGATGGATCAATTAGGAAATCTGAATGTTCCTTGTTAGTTAGACGGAGGATCGACTCAAAAAGTGGTGCAGATGGTGGTAGAATCGTGCCATTGTAAGAGAACTTCAGTCTCAGTGGTTTGTTCCTGTCACCTGGAGAATATAACATAAGTATTACTCCCTCCTTTTCCTTTTATTTGTCACCGGCTAGTTTCTTTTAAAATCACTCGACATTCAAGTAATCAATGTTGCGATTTAGATTAACATAGAAAATCGTCTACACAAAAAAGAGCAGGAGGCAAACAAAAGGGATGAAACACGCTTTTTACCATTTTTGGACTCCACAAACTTTCTGATATGAATCACATCTCTCTCTTGGTTCTGTAATCATAGCAACAACAGAGTTATTTAACTTTCCATGTTAGTTTATGATATCAAAAACAAAAGCAAAATCACTGCATTGGGCTGGTGAAAATAACTAAAGAGAATTCTAAGAAAATAAATATTTCAAGTTCAAGATAATTAGCTCTAGTGGTTTGTCCATGATACTGGGAACATTTCAGTAAGACAAGCAAGTTTATGTTGATACCTTGGAAGCAGGTTCCTTATCATTTATTTTACAAACATGAGGCCAGAGAATTGGTTCAATGTCTTCAGGTGTTGAGGAAAGGTCAACAGAGAGAACATCATTGTACTTCCCCAATACCTTCTCCCTAGACGACCTTTTAAATTTCAATTTCAGTGATGTCCGTTCCTGAGTCTCACAAAGTCGCAGTGGAATCACCATGCTCTCACGTGCGCACTGTTCATTAGATAGCATTACAGGAAAACAGTCATAGTACATGTGCAAGGCATCCAGTAGCTTCTCCACTAAAATCCCAAGGGGCTTCACTGAGGTTTCATTAGACCCAGTGAGAGCCAAACAAGTGAACTTTTGTAGCCGACTCCGCACCTCATTAAGCTGCCCCAGTAAATCCTGTTCGTTCTTCGTATTTGCATTGAAGCATGCCCCGTTTGATAGATAATCTGCTAAATATTTGATAGACCTACTTTCTACAAACTCAAAAGTAGAAGTAACTGGTAGCTTGTCCGATAGTAATCTCCTTGAAAGATCCGCCAACTGTTTGCAGCTATCTGGATTTTCAGTGGGGGGTGTCATGTCAATAACATTCAACCTAGTAAAAAAATCTCTCACCATTTTAAGAGCCAATCCAATCTTATTTGGAGGTTTTTTGCTTCCTTTCACCGCCAATAAACTTTTCTTTATCTCTTCTGCCAGCTTCATGATAGCATTATCCGCAATCCTACATGCCTCATTTGTCGAGGATGACTCCAAGTCCATATCAAAGCAAAGGCAAATTTCTTGCATTTCATTATTTCTTTTCGCTTGGTGAATGTAGTTTAACTCTTGCGATACTAGTGAAAAAATTGCATGCTTTACACCCTCCTTATTAAAGGTTTCATAGAAAAACTGTTGGTGCTTCTCCAGAAGGGTTCTTGAAATCTTAAGTGTCTGGTATACGATGTGGCAGTTTCTTCGGGCCAACAAACAAGTAAGAAAGCTAGTGCAAAGATGAGATAAACATGAACATCATGAAGGTGAAATATAACTTAAGGCTAAGGCATCTAAAAGCTGAATACCTTATTTATTATTTAAGAAAATAAATTGTGAGGAAAAGTCACCTTGAGATATTCACAGTCTTCTGTAATTCAATTAGAAAACTAGATGTGCTTAGTTCAACAATATTGCTGATGACAACAACACAGTTGTAGCAAATTGATGATAGTGCAGCAGATTTTGCAACCTACATTCAAGAACGAAATAAGTACGTCAAGGAAATGCAGACACCTCCTTTCTAACTATAAGACTGGAAACTCGTACCTGTACTATGAGGGTAGCAATGCTAGCGAGCTGGTTAATGTATGTCTTCTGTTCCGTGATGGCATTCTTCTTTGCAATAACTAGTTCAGCATGTTGATTAGATGTTCCTAGCGGTGGCATAAGCTGGTACATGAGCTCTACAAGCATCTTCACCTGCAGTTCAAAATGAACAATGTCAATAGATTCTCAGCAAATATGTCCGTGAGTGATATTCATGTAGATGGAACCCACATATCTTACTATCCTGTAACATCACAGACAAACATAAAACAACTGTCGAATGGAGACTTGAATTTACAGTGACGCCCTTTTACTTGTTTTACAAGCACATCGGTGTGTACTCTGATTTTACTATAAACATGTGATACATAATTTTGACACAGGTTTATGGATGGAATTTAAAAGTTAGTCTAAAAGTCCAGGAACCTCAAATGTGCATGATCACAAAATTTCGTTGTAACAAAAAGAAAAAGTTTCACTGCAGGGGCTTCCCTTGCAGTTTCGGTTAAAAAAAACAAAAAGAAAAAGTACCTTCTCATTGAAAACATTTGAGCTACTGTAGTAAGATATCATCTCCTTGAGCAGCCCACAAACATCTGACTCAAAAAGAGACTTCACAGCCTTTGCAGAGACAGAAGTAACATTTTTAAGCAGCCCAAGTATATCCTATGACATGTAACTCAGTCATGAAGCCTCATGTGTTATAGGTAAGAAACGAATGATGGTGATGACTAAGAAAGTTTCGTGTTACATACAGTTAATATGTCGTCACTTAGGCTCTTCCACCCACCGTTATTAATCAATCTCATCGTTGCCTCTATTGTGTTAGATTCACATAGCTTATCCATGTGTTCAACACTTCCGGAAGCACCAGCAACCACCATTGCTAAGCAAGATAGAGCGGATCCAAGAACCTTGCATGCACAATGTAAGGGCCCGTCAACATAGTTGCTCATTATTAAAAGCAAGAATGAAAAAGGAAAGTGAACTCTAGCTCGTTGTATAATTTTTAACACTCAGTACCGTCTTATCCGCAGATTGCAGGAGGTTGCACAAAACGGGCAAAGCCTCCATGGCTGTAGTCGCATATTCTTCATCATACTCATCGAAGATATTTGAAACGATCTCAAGTGCTACTTTCTGTAGGCATTGCCACAAACAGGTGGTGAGCACGGGACGTGCATAAACAACGCAGTGCAAGGGCAAACCATAAATGATATCCACTGATGCCTTACCTGTTTGCTCACTGAAAAGAAGTCGAAGAACTGAAGCACAGCGGCTGCAACCCCCAGGCGGAGGCAGTCGTGCGGGCACTCCAAAGATATTGCATCCAGAGCTCGCAGGCACTGCCAAATACAGAAGAAAAAGGGAAGCCTCTTTCAGCATCAAATCGCAACATACGGACAACGTGTGGAAGTAGAAGGTGAGTCAAATAGCTAGACCACGTACTACACTGCCAATAGAAGACGAATTGACAAACAAATCAACTAAATAGCAAAACGGCAGTCCACTGGCACGCAGCTCCCGTTTGCACAATGTCAGAGAAAGGTCATATAGTATAAACTAAAGCAGGGTAGTGCATTGTCTATTCTGTTGTTCATCGACCCAAGCATTAAAATATGATTAGTTTATATGAGGAAACCCACGTTAAAAAGACCCACAGGGACCCACGATCAAGATGAACTGGTGGCGGGGTTTATAAGCCGGGGTTTATTTTAGGTTTAACGACGACAATTAATGGTGGTGAACGACGAACCTCCTCGGCGAGCTCGATGCAGTCGAAGGCTAGCAGCCTGTCGCGGAGCGCCTCGACGGCGCCGTTCCTGGCGAACCAGAGGGCCCACTCCGGCGCGCCCTCGACGGCCTCGGCGATGGCGCGCGCGGCGAACAGCGACACGTCGTCGCCCGCGCCTCCCGCGGCGGCGACGAGCGCGGGGAGGCGCTTGGACAGCGTCGCCGAGGGGAGGGTTAGGATGATCTCCTCCCCAGAGACCGCGAGCACGTCGCAGAGCGCGGCCAGCGCCGCCGCCAGCTCCCCGGCCCCCGCGGCCTCGTCGGCGATCACCGCCACCGCGTACGACAGCACCGCCGCACCCGCCTCCGCGTCCATCACGCACGCCCTTGGTGGTAGAGTAGAGTAGTACGCTAGTGGCGATCGATCGAGCGCCTGATCGGCCGGTGGAGGTGGCGGCAGTTGCGCGCGTCCCCGAGTCGCGTCGGCCGGCCGCCTGTTGGTTTGGTACCTGATAGGGTGGTGCGGTGTTGGGGCGGGCGGCTGGATTTATATGGCAGGCGTGGATGATGGCGGCGAGGGATGAGCTCACCGTCCCGGACTCGAATTCCAATGCGGTTTCCCGGTCGACTCCGCCCCCGCCACGTCTTGGACTCTGGGGCCCACGGTTCCACTGTCGTGTCACGCAAGTCTCGGCTATCGTCTGCTGGGATTTTTTTTCTAAAAACAATAACATTTCATCGCCGCAAAGAAAACGTGCAAACTGAAAATTTCGAATCCAAATTCCCTAACCCGCCGAGTGTCGAGGCCGAACGCCTTGCTCGGCGATCGATCACGATGGCGAACAGGACGGTCACGGAGATGCGGCTGCCTCCGCCTCCCCACCTGTCGGCCAAGCAGTGGTGGATCCAAGATTTTACTACAGGGTATGTCAATTTTTTTATTGATTTCATAGAACTATTTATCCAATCAGTAAATAGATGTACATTTTGTAACATAATTTGATAAAAAATAATAACATGACAGTTACTATAGTGAATAAATTACAAAATATAAATTTAATCATGAAATAAACTTACAATATTACTTGTTCGATTTATTTAGCCGTCGCTTTCTGAATAGCATGAATGTATTGAGTATTTTATCTTCATCTACTTGAAAGAAAATATCTCGCTCGATAATTTTTATGTAAGTATGATAATTAACAGAATATAATACCAACATATATAATTTATTTGATCGCATAAAAACATACGCGCGTTTGCTGAAACTTTCCAAGGGCAAAGGAAACGTTGAGTTACCAACCCATCTTCGTCTGCTCTGTTTGGGCGAAGGGGCCAACGGTCAATGGGGTGCGTCCTGCGTGTCTTCCTTCTCGGTATCACTGCAGCAGTACAACCCCGCGAGCCATGAGACGTTGAGATTCAGACAGCAGGTAGCAGCGACTACAGCGTGATCACGTGAGGCTTACTATTTTATTCGTATGCAAGCTACGACCGCAAGCGCGTGAGTCCGTGACTCGGTTCTAGTTTCCAATGCCCATACTGTACACAACCAACCACTCACGCCCGGCCAAAAAAAGCTACGATGTACACATACTTAACTTATATGTGTCTGGGTCCATGGTATGTTGGGGCCCACCCGGCATATCCTGTAGGTCCGCCACTGCGGCTAAGGTCAGCCTCGTCTCGGTCTCTCTCTCTCCCCAGTCTACTCCGTCGAGACCCCGCCTCATTAACCAACCAACCGCCTCGTCAGGCCCTGCTTTTCATTCAGGATGTGTTGTCGCTGTCGAAGCTGGAGCTCATGGTCGTCCTTGACACCGACCTCCTCACCGGGTGCACGTACCGTATACCCCTTGGGACTACAAAAAGACTAAAGGAACTTCACATGTCTGAGTTGAAGACCTGTGAAGGCCCCACATGTCATACGGGACCGGACATGCCTCCCTTCTATGGTTAGTCCCGGTGTTGCCACATGTATACTGCAATCGGACCTACATCCCACACATGGGATAGCTCCAAACTAAATACATGCGCGGCACCCCTGGACCTAACCCCCGACAGAGGGAAGCTCCGGTACCGACACGTGTACAACTGCATCGGACATACCCGTCCCAGACAGTAAGCTCCGGAGCTGCCACGTGTCCAACTGCCGGACCTTTAACTTCAACAAGCAGACAGGAGGACCCTCAACAACTCAGACCTTCAAGAGGCAATCAAAGACTTCAATATCCAATTAAGCGTCATTAATACCATATTAATGACACACGATCGGAGGGCCCTTAATACTAGTAACGACACTGTCAAGGCATGTTACCACACTATTAAGGGTATTTAACCTTATTAATTGTGTATTAAACATCAGTAACTGTCAGGACCACATGTCGAGTCAGGCTAACGCTGTAACGACCAGTCCTTGTACTATAAAAGGACTGGTCGAGCGATACACGGAGGCTCTCTCAACTCTTAGACACTCTCATACTCGGCTCTGACACACATTCACAAGTGATCGGACGCTCAATACAACAACCGCACACCCCATGGAGTATGGTATTACGCTTAGGTGGCCCGAACCACGTAAATCCTCGTGTCTACTTGCCATCGTGTCTTGAATCTCTGCGCGTCCAATACCGAACTACAAACTCCGCGGGCTACCAACAATAGTACTGAGATAATTGCCGGAACCAGACTTTGGCAAGGTATGTCACAAAAAATCTATATGTAACTCAAAAAATATTGATATGTCGAAAATATCTAATACTGATATTTACGTTGAGCGATCTGATCTCTAATTTAATTAGCAGGCTCGTTGTTGTTTCTCTTAGTGATGTTATGATACAAAAATAAATTATTGACAAGAACACATAAAAGAAGATAACATGAACAATTCATCCAATTCAAAGAAACTACTACCTTCGTTCTTAAAAAATTGTCACTTGTTACTTCAAAAATGAACTATAAACATCAAATTTTTAAAGTTAGAAGGAGTACTTATCAAGCTGCAAACTAATGGGTGAAAAAAAAGAACCTGCTCCGCTCGATGACTATAGCAGACCGCTTGTATCTTCTCTTGTATCCGTAGATAAGTGATTGACGTCTGTCCGCGAGACGTGAACCACACTCCACCCGTGCATGTGTATCAACCGACGTAGCATCCGCATACCTGAGCCATTGCGATTGGGATCGGAGATGAC
This sequence comes from Tuctoria greenei, assembly GCA_036927565.1. Classification (NCBI taxonomy): domain Eukaryota; kingdom Viridiplantae; phylum Streptophyta; class Magnoliopsida; order Poales; family Poaceae; genus Tuctoria; species Tuctoria greenei. The sequence continues at coordinate 198,984,256 of JAYESD010000007.1, forward strand.
AAATAATGATAAGGATTCAAGAGACACAAGGATGATTATATTTGTTCATGCCGCCCACTTACACATTCGAATTTGTTCATAGTCTGCTGATTTGCTATTTGTTTCCAGCTTCTCAATATGTTATAAACGCTCCGACCTCAAAGTTGTTCTGTAGACGTAGACACCATGTGACTCAATTTCTGACGGCTTGTCTCACGTAGGCAGTAGGCCAACAACTGCGAAACAATTCCTATTGCTTGATTTGGTGCATCCATCCGTATTGCTGGTTTCACGGTTTTGTGTGTTGATCTCACAATCTCACGATTTGTTGTTTTCTCTTCAATTTCTCTAGCTCCACCCGTCATTTGGCTAATGCGCGTGCTTGGCTGATGGCTTGCTCACAAGAAATGCCATAGTCCACGTGGCAATACCATTTGTGTTCGTCCCTGCATTAAAACCATGTCTTTTCTCATGCAGAAAATTCACATCCGCATTTGCATAAAAACAATTGAGAAAATTCATTTTCCCACAGCACAACCCCGGAGGCCTCGATCGAGAGGAAGCGCGCAAACCCGAACATTTCGAATCCCAAAATTCCCCAACTTGCCGAGGCCGAACCCCTCGTCGAGCTCTTCCCGCGGCGATCGATCGCGATGGCGAACAGGCCGGTCGCGGAGATGCGGCTGCCTCCCCACCTCGCCCACCTCCTCGCCGCGCGCCGCCTCACCACGGCCAAGGTCAGCCTCGACTCGGTCTCTCTCCTCCAGTCTCCTCCGTTGAGACCCCACCTTAACCAACCTCCTCGTCGGGCTCGCGCTTTTTATCCAGGACGTGCTGTCGCTGCCGGAGGTTGAGCTCATGGCCGTCCTCGACGCCGGCCTCCACACCGCGCGCGCCGCCGTCGCGCACGTCAGCGAGGTCGCCTGCCCGCCCTGCCAGACGGTACCCTCCCGCTCCCACTCCCACTGCTTCCCCCGCCTCGCCTCGCTTCGCCGTACCGGATTTTGGGTCTCGGCTTACACATTCCCCACCTGCCGCAGGCGCTTTCCCTTCTGGAGGAGCGCGTCCGGCTAGGATGCGGCGGGCGGCTGGCCACCACGCTCGCTGGGTTGGACGAGGCGCTGGGCGGAGGAATCCCCTTGTGCAAGCTCACCGAGGTCGTTGGGCCTTCCGGGATTGGTAAAACGCAGGTGAACTGCTGGTTTTCAGTGTTTGCACTGGTTTTTTTCTTCTCGCCGCTTAGTGTTACTTGCGCTGTGGATGTATGAATTGTTCTCCTACGCACGTGAGCGCTCATGTGCTTGTGAATACGTACCAACCATGCGTCTGGGGACTACAAGGTCGGGAACTATGCCCATTATCTAAAAAAATGACACGTGCAAAATTTCTCGCACACCAGTACTACACGGAAACGAACCTTCTGTGCTATATACCACATGTATGATATGGTGCTGCATTATAGTTTGCTGCGTTGTAATTCCAACGACCTTGAACCTCTTGACTGAAGATACTGGTCAATTGTATTTTCATACTGAAATGTTTTCCTTGTGCTGTTCTTAGTCATTTCAATTCCATAAGCAATCACTAGGTTTGGCCATCCAAAGTTAAATCACTCATGATTCAACTGTTTTTATATGGTTTCAGTTATAGAGAATCTCAAGCATTTTAAGTTGATCATTCCAGCGTTATACTAAATTGCCTGTTGTTTGATTCTGCTGTTTTCTTGTATGCTTACCACTTTTTAACTTACAATTTTGCACACACTGCAGTTCTGCCTTAAGCTTGCATTGTTAGCAGCATTACCGGAATGCTATGGAGGTTTAAATGGTCGAGTTGTGTATATTGATACGGAATCAAAGTTTTCTTCGCGGAGGTAGCTGAAATTTCTAATTACCGCTTATACTATTTTGAAGGATATTATTGAAGAACTACCATTATTTAACCTTGTTGCTTATTTTTCATATGTTGCAGGATGATTGAGATTGGTCAGAAAAGCTTTCCTCAAATATTCCGGCAAGAAGGTTTGGCGCAAAAGGTTCTCGTACTTAATCTTCGAGAATCCACATGTTTATGCATGGGAACCTTTATTTTAGGAAGCTTTCTGTCGGTACTTTGTTCCCATAGAATTTCCTTGCTGTTTCTTTTCTTTTTCATATCCTTCTTATCTTATTGCTGCAGATGGCTGGGAGGATCCTAGTAATGCGACCAACGTCTTTAGCTGATTTCACCAAGAGGTATAGCTTCTTTTGAAATCAATGAACTGCAGCAAACAATCTTCTATTCAATTGACAGACCAACCAGAAATCGAAAGATGTTTTAGGATTGAATACCATATTGTTGAAAATGTCAGATCTGATATTCCCAATCTAGTGCAGTCCTATGGTTTAAGTATGCACTCAGCACCCCTCACCTTTATGTACAGAAAGACCAACATGTTGCACTAAGAATGTTTCTCTTCTGGGATCTTTGTCTGCCTTTTCGACAGTTTGGAACAGATGAAGGTGACTCTGCTTCAACACGATGTGAAGTTACTCCTTGTTGATAGCATTGCTGCTCTTACAGCATTGTAAGTATGAATGCAAATTTCTTTATCTAGTTCCCTTCTGCCAGATAGATTACCGACTTTGTAGATATTTAAAGAATGTACTGTCTTTTTGTAGACACTGTTGTTCATAGGTATTATTTTCTTTTCACTGCAAACCAGATTGTAAAATAATAATAATCCAATTTCAAGATGAAGTATATTTGCCGTATTGGCCATTACATCAAACAATCATACAAACTTTTGATGTCAATCAACTAATTTAAATGCCACTACTTTAGGTTGTTAACTTGTTGGTACAGTAGACAAAGGCCCTGGCGTAGTGAGCTTGTGTTTTTGCTATCTTGTGTTTTTCAAGTCAGTTGCAGTGGCCTATTACACCTTCTCTTTGTCTGTGTTGTGTTTAGGATCAACAAACATGAGTACATTTCAGGTTTCTATATGAGCTTATTATTTCTTAATTTAAGCTATTATTTTATTAATATTTGAATAATTGTATTCTTATATCTGATAGAAATCTAATCCATTTCATCATGTATGCAACAGGGAAAATGAAAAAGCTACAAAAGGTTTCAGACAACACCCTCTAAGATGGGCCCTTTCTTTTCTTAAGTGGGTTCCGAGCCTCTTGAAATTCATAGTATTTTCTCTATAATTTTAGTTCACAAATACAAAGAAGGGCGTACCTGGAAAGTAGTAGTGTGTCTCCACTTGTGTCTTGAAATCTTGGGTTTGAACCAGCCTCTATGCAAAAGCAGGGGTAAGGTTGTCGAAATAACCCTTCTCCAGACCCCACAATGTGTGGGAGCCTTCGGCACTGAGAACACCTTTTTTTTTTAGTTCAAAAATAGTTATCCTGCTGAAATACTTTTGATTTCCTTTCTTATTTATTTCGTTTCTGGAACAGGTCTATAGCAGAGTTCTCAAGAATTCCAGTTGTTGTAACAAACCAAGTACGCAGCCAAAGTAATGATGATGGTTACCATTTTCCTTTCGAAGGTTTGGGTTTTCCTCTTGTAAAAGCAATGGGCAATATGTTGTTGAACTGGACTGAAATAGTTGTGTAAATCACATGCAGTTGATGGGAAGAATGGTATTAACTGTGCTGAAAGGTTTGATTCTCATCTTGTTGCTGCTCTAGGCGTCCAGTGGGCTCATGCTGTTACTATCCGTCTAGTCTTTGAGTCCCATTCAGGTTTGTATTGATATTTATCGTACTGTAAAAGAGAATCCGTGTGCTCTTTTTCAATTACCATTGACTGACACATTATATCAGTACCTATTTAGATATTAAGAATGCTTGGAACTTTTTTTTTCTAAAAAAAACTAAGCCAGTGAGGGATAGACCGTCCCATAGTTTTCTTTTTAAGAAGAGTTCAACCGGAGCCGGCAGAAAGGTCACGGAAGTTGCCCCCCTTGCAACATGAGGGTGCACCCCTCTGTGGTTTAGGTAAAATATGGTAGGACTAGGACATGAATACATATACCCACTACCCCTTAAAGAAAATTACAACTCTGTTGATGAGGCTTAATGTGACAATATCATCTTTACATCAGTTATTATTGAATATGTGCATATGCCTACCTGAACAATACCTCTGCTTCTATATGTTAAGCTTCCCCCCTTAAGTTACATAAACCAATTAGCAGTTTCGCATCTATCCCTTGTCTAATTATAGATTAACTATAAAATGCGTCCTCCACAGGCCACAGGTTCATCAAAGTGGCAAAATCGCCTATGTCTCCAGCAGTAGCATTTCCATTCACTGTTGAGTCATCGGGCATTACATTACTAAGCGATGAAGGCATTGATGTGACAGGTCCTGACATAACCTCAATTCGTTGTCAAGGTACAATCTATATGGTTGCAGATAATGACCTTAAACTTGCAGTCTTTGTGTTATTATTCCTTTTCTAAGACAGATATTTCTCCAGGGCAAAATAATGTTCTGCATCCATAGTCATTTGATTGCTACTACATCTGCAACTGAACAGGTGTAGTCCCATGCTCCGTGTTGTCTGCTGGTTACATGAACAAATGTAGTTTAATTTCATTACACTCTCCTTCAAGTTCAGGAGTAGTCTTGCTTATGTATCATGTTTTTTGTTTGTACTGAGCCTTGTAAAGACGAGAGGTTTTACTACTATAACATCTATAAAATTGCTTAAAGGTGGGGTGGCTTTGCAAGTTTTGGTTTGAACATATGGTGATAAGATGCTGCCCTTTTTAACCATAGAGCATATGAGAATAACTGGAATGCCCAAACGAACTCCATTTTTACGATCAAAGCTGCTGCTTACAAGGCTGGATCCATCAACTATCAGGGTGTGTCTTATTGTCACATGCAGAAAACTGATACCGAAGGCACAATTGTTGTACAGCGGGCGACTGGGAGATGGGTTTAAGGGGATTTCTCTTCTCCCTTCCACTGTGGACTCTCGTGGGGCGGAAAAGGGCCCGCGAGTCCGGGACGGCGGTCACGTGGTTCATTTGTGTGTGGGCCGTGGGACAAGCGTCAGCGGATGGAATGTTGTACTGTCTATAATTACAAATCCCAATGCCAAATCGAGTTTTTACATGGGCTCATTTCTTTCACTGATTGGTCCTAACCTGTTTTATTTTCTTGAATTCCTTGCCTTTCTAACTTTCAAAATTGAACTTTCCATTTATGCAGGTAAGGTAAATATGCATTAACTGTCGTCCAGTATGTGCTTATCTAAAAACGATGAAAAATAAGTACTACTCCCTCTGTTCTGAGATAAATGACGTTTAGGACTAGATTAGCTGTCCTAAACATCATTTATTTCAGAACAGAGGGAGTACAAATTATTTCCAATCTTTGCTGTTTTCTTGCATTGCAAGCGTCAGAGGTAGGTAGCATTCCAGTGCTTATTTATGAGTCATGGTAGCAATAGCAACATGATTAACTCCTGTGATGATCTGGTTCTTTACCTTGCACGTGGAACTGTATAGGACAAAAAGTCACCTGCATGGGTCAAAGTTAATTGATACTCCCTCCGTCTCCATGAACTTGTCGCTTTGTAGTTCAAAAATGAACTACAAAGCGACAAGTTCATGGGGACGGAGGGAGTATATCATATATGTTATAGTGGGTGCTATGTTTTTTTTTTCTGTTCTGTTAGTGGGAGGGTATTGCTTCTGCTGCCTACTTTATTCCGCAAAAATATTTCAATTATTTCAGCTTTTGTTTTTTTGATTCTGCTTCCTCTCAATGCAGTTGTTCTGTAAGGCCTGAGCTAAAAGGATCATTCCTTTGCGAAAAAACTTATTTATGAGTTTTTTATTTTGGTTTTGCAGGTTTCCATGCTTACATAAGGTGCTCATCAAATGAATGAGTGGTTTTCTTAAGGGAAGACATGAAATAGCTGGCATTCCTGCAGGTGACAAATTTCAAAACATATTTCATATTTGTACTTATAAGGTATCTTGATTCTTGAACAAGATAAATTGATATACGGTATTGTCAAGGGAAGCACGGAACAATACCTCCTTATAAAATGTTAGTTAGAAAGCTTACTCACATCTATTGGGGTGGGAAAAAGACTTTTGGAGACCTGCACACTCTTTGCATTAAGGGCCGAGGACACAAATACATTCTGATAAGGGCTGGGCCTATATGGACTCATGTATATCTATGCTCATTCATAAATTCATATACTAAGAACTCTGGTGCAAACGTTTTCCATCTAGAAAGAGATTATGAATTCACCTCCAAAATAAGCTCAAGAAGATTTGTGCAAGACAAACATTTTTCTTTGGTAGGAAGAGGATACCTACATATGGGCCTTTATAGGATAAAGTTAGACACCAATTATAGAAGTGCTAGTAAACCATCATATGATGCTCAATTACTAGAGAAAAATGGTGGTCATGCACTTGACAGATACTACCTTAACATAGTTTTGTGTAATTCTTGTGGAGGTGAAAGCAATAGTTGCTTTTACCGACTAACATAACATGTTTATTCTGTGAGTCATATTCTACCTTTGGTCCTTGACATTTGCAATACATTGCACTTGTCTGAACTACGTAGGTTTGTTGGACTGTGTTTGGGCCTAGCCTGTATACCGGCCCATCTATGTATCTATAAATATGTACCTAGACCTATGATTAATTGAGCAATTCATTCTATCATGGTATCATTAGCCAAACCCTAATCCCCACCACCCTAACCCTAACCCTAGCCGCCCCTCCCCCCCCCCCCCCCCCCCATGGCCGGCGCCCCCCACGCCGCCGCCGCCGCGGGGGCCGTCCCTCCCCTGGCCACCGGCGCTGGTGCCCCCCCTGCCGCCGCCGCCGGCCGCCCCCTTCTGGCCGCCGCCGGGGCCAACCCTCCCCTGGCCGCCGGCGCTGGTGCCCCCCCTGCCGCCGACGCCGGCCGCCCTCTCCTGGCCGCCGCCGGGGCCGCCCCTCCCCTGACCGCCGGCGCAGGCGCTCCCCACGCCGCCGCCGCCGGCCGCCCCCTCCTGGCCGCCGCCGGGGCCGCCCCTCCCCTGGCCGCCGGTGCCTTTCCCCTGGCTGCCCCCGCCGCCGGCGCCCCCGCCGCCGCCGCAGCCACCGGTCGCCCCCCTCCTGGCCGCCGACGGGGCCGCCCCTACCCTGGCCGCCGGCGCTCCCCTGGTCCAGCCGCCGGCAGCCTCCCCCCCTGGGCCGGCGCGCCCCTGGCCCAGCCGCCTCCCTCCCTGGTCGGCGCGCCTCTGACTAGCGCATCTCTGGCCGGCGCCGTCCCCTCCCTGGCCGGCTCCCTCCCCTGCGCCGGTGCGCCTGCCACTGGTCCTGCAGCGGACGCGCCCCTCATCGACATGATCCGACCTGCGTACGGCGCTGCGACTGGTCCTGCCGCCGGCGGACCACTTGCCGGCCCCACTGCCGTCGCCTTCATGACGGGCTCCGGATCTGCTGTTGGCACTGCTACTACTCCTCGTGCGGCCACTGATCCTTTCTACGGCGTCGCCAGCATCACCACGACGGCCGCGGACACCTCCGGTGTCTTCGCGGCTCTGGCTGCCTCTCGCGATCGCTATAGCTGTCCAAATGGGCCGGCACGAAAGCCCGCAAAAAAAGCACGGCCCGAACCCGGCACTACCCGAAAAAAATCGGGCCCGGGCCGGCCCGAAGCCCGTTGCGGGCCGTGCCCGGGCCTCGACTTCCGGCCCGTCGGGTTGTCGGGCACGGCCCGTTTAGGCCCGGCACGACACGACCCGTTTAGGCCCGAATTTTGATTTTTTCGCATTTTTAAGTATATTTTTAACTTAAACCGGCTGCGGGCCGGGCCGGCCCGGCACGGCCCGTTTATGGCCCGGCACGCCTAAATTGGACTCGGGCCGTGCCCGGGCCTCAACCTTCGGCCCGCAGGCCGGCCGGCACGTCCCGATTTTTTTCCGGGCCGTGCCGGGCCAAGATTTCTAAGGCCCGAGCCCGGTCGGGCTCGGGCCGGGCCGGCCCGGCACGGCCCATTGGACACCTATAGCGATCGCGAGCGGGCACTCGCTCTTGCCTTAGAGCAGGAGCGCGCCTCGGCGGCTGCTCTCTCGCACCAGATCCAGGAGAGCGCTCACCGACCACCGGGCGCGACGTACGAGCCCACCTCGGACACCGGTGTGCACTCCGCATATTCGGCGTCGCTCACCGCCGCCCTACACGCCCAGGCGGCTGGAGTTCAGAACATTCGGACACTAGTGCCGACTGTTCTGAGTTGTACCTCTACCACCTACGCCCGCTGGCGTAACGAGTTCCTTCTCACGTTACGGCGGTACCAGCTTGCGGACCACGTCCAGCAGGACGACGCCCCGTGGGATGACTCTTGGATCAGCATGGACAGTCTGGTCCTTGCTTGGATCTTTGGCACTCTCGCCGATGATCTGTACAAGCTTGTCGGACAGCGCGGTGGGGGGACCGCGCGCCAGGCTTGGCAGATACTGGAGCACCACTTCTTGGGGAACCGTGCGACTCAGGCTCTTCACATTAACGCACGGTTCCAGAATACAGTGCAGGGAGACCGCTCCATCTCGGCCTACTGTGGAGAGGTGAAGGGCATGGCTGACTCCTTGCGCGACCTTGGCGAGCCGGTCACTGACAACACTCTAGTACTTCGGGTCCTTCACGGCCTGAACGAGCGCTTCAGCCATCTTCGCTTCTGGCTTCTCCGTATGGAGCCGCCACCGACCTTCGAGAAGGTCTGGTCTGATCTCGAGCTTGAGGAGATCACGACTGGTGGATCTGCTACCTCTGGGACTGCCACGGCCTTCTATGGCTCTGGGCAGCCCTCACGCCCACCGTCTTCTGGGGGACCACTACCGCGACCACCTACTCCACCTACCGCCCCGGGTGCCTCTGCTGGCTCTGGGGGTGATACTCGTCGACGTCGCGGCGGAAGGCGCACAGGACGAGGTGCTGGCGGCACTCCTACGTCCACTGCTCCTACTGGTAGTGGTACTGGTGGCACTGGCCAGGGAGGTGCGCCCTGGCCCACACCGTACAACCCGTGGACTGGCCAGATCTCTATGTAGCCTGGACCGTCTCCGGGTCTTCTTGGGACGCCAGCGACTTCCTCCACTCCGCGCCAGCCACGTCCTCAGGCGGCGTACGTAGCCCATCCGGGCTATGGTGGACCTGGTCGCCCTGCGGCTGGATCGCCAACTCCAGCCTACGGCGGTGTTTCCTACCCCGCTGGGTACTCGGAGCCACCAGCACCTCTCCAGGAGCCGCCCATAGGGTGGGACCGTCAGGACTTGGCGTCTTCCTTCAGCACCATGCACCTTACACCGCCGTCTACTGATTGGGTGGCTGATTCTGGCGCCTCCTACCACACTACCCCAGATGCTGGTATTCTCTCTTCTACCCACACACCTCATCCGCCGTTTCCTTCATCGATCGTTGTTGGAAATGGATCCGTTCTTCCAGTCACCTCAGTAGGTGACTCAGTTTCTCCGGGTTCATTCCATCTTAATAATGTCCTTGTTGCTCCAGACATTATTCAAAATTTGCTTTCCATTCGTCGTTTCACCACTGATAATAATATTTCTGTTGAGTTTGATCCTTTTGGTTTGTCTGTGAAGGATCTTTCCACCCCACGTCTTCTTCTTCGATGTGATAGTCCGGGGCCCCTGTACACTCTTCGACTTCCTTCTTCCGCTGCGTCTTCGTCCTTTGCTCTGGCTACGACAACTTCGTCCGCTACTTGGCACCGTCGGCTTGGTCACCCTGGCGCTGATGCTATGTCGAAGTTGTCTAGTAGTTCAGTTATCTCGTGTACTAGGGGCACACATGAGTCATTGTGTCACGCTTGTCAGCTTGGTCGCCATGTTCGGATTCCCTTTCCCACTTCTGTGTCTCATGTGCAACATATTTTTGATCTTATCCATTGTGATTTGTGGACATCTCTTGTTATCAGTGTCTCGGGTTTTAAATATTATTTGGTGGTACTTGATGATTTCTCACATTTTTCTTGGACTTTTCCGTTACATCTGAAATCTGAGACATTTGATACTCCCTCTCACTTCTTCACTTGGGTTTCCACACAGTTTGGGCGTACTGTTCATGCTCTCCAGTGTGACAACGGACGAGAGTTTGACAACTCGCGACTCCGTGACTTTCTCCTTACACATGGCACACAGCTACGCATGTCTTGCCCATACACATCCCCTCAGAATGGCAAGGCTGAGCGCATGCTTCGCACCACTAATGATGTCATGTGTTCCTTGATGTTTCAGGCATCTATCCCCGCTCGATACTGGGTAGAGGCACTTCACACTGCCACCTTCCTCCTTAATCGCCTTCCTACCAAGGCGATTCAAGCGCCGACTCCTTTCTTTGCCCTGTATGGCACTACCCCTCTCTACGACCACCTCCGTGTCTTCGGGTGCGCCTGCTACCCTAATCTTTCCGCCACTGCTCCACATAAGCTTGTGCCCCGTTCTACTAGGTGTGTCTTTCTTGGGTACTCCCTTGAGCATAAGGGATACCGGTGTCTCGACCTCTCTACCCACCGCATTTTGATCTCTCGGCACGTCGTCTTCGACGAGTCATCCTTCCCCTTTTCTTCCTCCACCTCTGGTTCAGCTGCAGAGCTGGACTCTCTTTTTTCTACTGACACCGAGGCTGCTCCACCACAGCTGTCTTGACCTTTTTTTGCAGGTACATCACCCACCAGTTCCCAGGTGGCTCCCACGACGTCGCCAGCTGCACCTTATGCAGCACCGACACCTGTGGTGACTCCGGCTGTGCCTCCTACAGCCACGACTCGGCGGTTCACTGACCCTGCTCTCGTCTACCAGCGACGAGTGCGGGTTGGTGCCCAGGCTCCGTCGACCCTGGGGACGAGTGCCGCACCATGCGTGGCACCGACGTCTCCCGCTGTGCCACGCGCGGCACCGGCGTCTCCGACCTCGTCTCCTGCACCACACGAGGCCCTGGCGCGGCGCCTCCTACAGCTGCGCCACGCGCGGCAACGGTGTCTCCGACCATGACTCCTGCGGCACACGAGGTCCCGATGTCCCCTACGGCTGCGCCACGCGCGGCCCCAACGTCTCCAGCCTCGACTCCCCGCGCCACGCGCGGCCCCGGCGACCCCTACAGCTGCGCCACGCGCGGCCTCGGCGTCTCCGGCCTCGACTCCTGCGCCGTGCAGGGACCCGATGACTACTCTGGCTCCCGGGTCCCCCGCTGCGCCACGCGTGGCCCCTGTTCCACGGTTCGCCGATCCTGCTCTTGTCTACCAGCGACGAGAGCAGATTGGTGTCTCTACGCCTGCGCGTCCAGAGCCCTCGGTGTACCACCCACCGTTGCTTCACCGGGACCCAGGACACGTTCACCCCGATGGTGACTAGACGTGCCGCTGGGGTTCTCCGGCCTCTTGAGAGGTTCTCCGGAGTGGTACTCTCTTCGACGACACCGACACCATCCACTTCCTCTTTGGTATACCTATACCGACCTCCGTCCGTAGCGCCCTCGCTGACCCTCACTGGCGCCGCGCTATGGAGGAGGAGTATGCGGCCCTACTTGCTAACCGGACATGGGACCTTGTTCCCCGTCCTTCCCGTGGCAACGTTGTCACAGGCAAGTGGGTTTTCACGCATAAGAGGAAGGCGGATGGCTCCCTGGAGAGATATAAGGCTCGTTGGGTACTTCGGGGCTTCACTCAGCGCCCTGGAGTGGACTACGACGAGACCTTCAGTCCGGTGGTTAAGCCAGCGACAGTACGGACTGTTCTGTCGTTGGCTCTCTCGCGTTCTTGGCCTGTCCACCAGCTGGACGTCAAGAACGCCTTCCTTCACGGGACGCTGACAGAGACGGTGTACTGCAGTCAGCCGACAGGGTTCGTTGATTCAGCCCGTCCAGACTTGGTCTGCCGGCTGAACAAGTCTCTATACGGGCTGAAGCAGGCGCCTCGGGCTTGGTACAGCCGGTTTGCCTCCTTCCTGGCCTCGCTTGGCTTCGTCGAGGCCAAGTCGGACACCTCACTCCTTCGTTTACAAGCATGAGGGTGACACTGTTTACCTCCTCCTGTACGTGGACGATATTGTCCTCACGGCGTCCAGCTCGACTCTTCTTCAGCGCACGATCTCCGCACTGCAGCGCGAGTTCGCGATGAAGGACCCCGGCCAGCTCCACCACTTCCTGGGCGTTGCAGTCGAGCACCATCCGGACGCTCTGTTCCTCCACCAGCGCCAGTACTGCCTGGATATCCTCGAGCGAGCGGGCATGGCTGATTGCAAGCCGTGCTCCACTCCCGTGGACACCCAGGCGAAGCTGGCTTCGGCTGACGGCGCCTCGGTCGCCGACCCCCACCTCTTACAGGAGTCTTGCAGGTGCCCTGCAGTACCTCACCTTCACCAGGCCGGACATCTCATACGCGGTTCAGCAGGTGTGTCTCCACATGCATGATCCGCGGGAGACGCACCTCACGGCGATGAAGCGGATTCTTCGGTACCTGCGCGGCTCCCTCGACTACGGCCTTCCCCTTCGACGTGACTCGCCTTCTGAGTTGGTGGTCTACATCGACGCTGACTGGGCGGGGTGCCCAGATACCCGCCGTTCCACCTCAGGCTATGCCGTCTTCCTGGGGGAATCTTGTCTCCTGGTCCTCGAAGCGCCAACCTGTGGTTTCTCGCTCCAAGCGCTGAGGCGGAGTACCGCGCCGTGGCTAACGGCGTAGCAGAGGCGTCTTGGCTCCAGCAGTTACTTCAGGAGCTCCACTCCCCTGTCGCCCGGAGCACGTTGGTCTACTGTGATAATGTCAGCGCCGTTTACCTCTCCACCAACCCCGTTCAGCACCAGCGCACGAAACATGTGGAGATTGATCTTCACTTTGTTCGTGAGCGGGTTGCACGCGGTGAGGGTTCGAGTTCTCCACGTGCCGACGACATCACAGTTTGCCGACATCTTCACGAAGGGACTCCCGTCGACTTTGTTTTCTGAGTTTCAGTCCAGTCTCAACATCTGTTGTGGCTAGATGTTGGGACTGCGGGGGGGTGTTGGACTGTGTTTGGGCCTAGCCTGTATACCGGCCATCTATGTATCTATAAATATGTACCTAGACCTATGATTAATTGAGCAATTCATTCTATCAAGGTTGATATCCCTTCCTGATGAAATCTGCCGCTGCTGTCAATTCCTAAGATCGGTTCAAGGTACCACAAACTAACTCATGAACTGTTATCTAAAAAAAACTCATGAGCTTCGAGTTATCTTGATTGAAGAAAACTTTGCTGCCTGTGTTTTTCATGTGCTTGACTCTCTGCCTAGTCCATTTGTAACAAATAATGTATGTTATCTTATATAAACCCTTATTGGCCATTTAATATTAAACACATTTAATAATGTGTGTGGGGGTGGGGATGGTCTCACATGTTTGGTCTGGGAGTAGTGGACTTTCTAAGAACGGATATCAATCCTTCACGTCTTGGGATACCATTTTTTATACCTTTATAACCTCGTATAGTGTGTGCACGGCATTATCCTTTTTTTTTTATGTTTTCCACCCACAGAAAAGAGTAGTAGCACAAGCCACCTTGTGGGCTCCTTTCCCTAATAAAATCCTCAACTATTACCAAATCATATAATTGTTTGAAACCCGAGCTTTTGTTTATTTCAATCCAAAAGTTGATCTTCTCATCTAATCCCCCTTCCTAATTGAAGTGGGCATCCTAAATAAATCATATGAGAAACTTTGGCACAAATTGTGCCACTAAAAAGATAGCATATACTGGAGGTTAGCGTTTTACTCATCGAATAGTGTTTGCTTTGAGGAGGTTAAGAAACGAACTAGGTTCTAGCTAGGGGAGCCAATTGAGGTGAAGCAACCAAACTGTTTTGTTAGTACTTAGTAGACAGGAAGAATCACTTTACTGGGCGTTGATTGCTTGGCAAATTAACTAAAAGTCCAATGCTCTTTCTTTGGTATGATTTTTATGGAATGCTATTAGGATCTCTTTTGCAAGAATTTATCTAATTGGACAAAAGTGGCATGCGTCTCGAAGCACCGAATTTGAGCATGAGACTGATGGGTCATCTACAGTTCTGAGAAATAATTTGCACCTGTTATTGCAAGGACCTAACAATTTATTCCTCACATACTCTGAAAAAGCAGAAAATATTCACTATATGTGCTAGTGCATTTCCACATTGGTGATTTGGTATATGAATAATAGCTCTTGTCACTGCTATTTTCTATTTGAGGGCATAGGCAAATAGGGCATCCAAAGAACATAGGAATGCATGAAGACTGGATTGCGTCTAGAAACTGATTTGCTCCTGTGGAAGCAGATTCCTTTAATGGTAGGTTGTCCAACTTTTAATTAACTGGGTGTGGCCCTCATTCTGCACTCAGGTTATCTAGTTCAGTGATGAGTCAGCTAATTACTTTAGCTTTATGTGGGTACAGTTGGCTTTGCTTTCGAGACCTAAACATAGTATGATGGTACAAAAGAATAAAGGAAAGCGTTACCCAGTCTGTAACCTAAGGAGAGCAGGGGGGTCAAACATTGTTGCCTAGCTGTTTGGCAGCCCGGAATTGGCCATTGGTTGCAGGGTCCAAGGTTTGCAAGGAGGCTGAGAGCCTAGCTAACATGTGTCTGAGAGCGAAATGTGAACCGATTAGATTGGGTTGTTGAAGAGGGCTAGGACCATGCATAGGTAACTCCTTTTTCCACAAGAGTAGGTGTTACAAGTACACGCATGATTCATCAGTTGCATCTCCAGCTGCTTTCCTTACCTCATCAGTGCGGTGTTGTTGATAGCTCTGGGTGGGTGATTTGTGCGTGTATTCGTGCAGCTGGGGACCTCCCCCACCATCCTAGAAAGTAGTTCATCTGCAAGTTGCAACCCAGTAACCTGATTGCCTAAGCAAGGCCTTTGTTGCACGACAATGTTGGATGCCAAGTTGAAGCTGTTCCTACTATTTTTCGGCATGGATATTAAAGCACAGGTGAGCACCTTTCTAATATATTGTTGCAAGTCGTTTCGGAAGTGTCTTACCCTATTGGATTTATTAGTTAAATCTCTAGAAAAGCACCTAGAATTAATAACTGGGAAATATATATTTGAGGATGGGCACCATGAAGTGACATGCAAAACATAACGTCCACAAACAAAACCATTAATCCGCGTAACGTTCTGATTGGTTGAGCAAGTGGCATAACTTAGTCCTCTGTTTTTTTTTTCGGTAGTAAAGTAAGCTAGGGACATGTAAGTGATTGATTTGTTGTGTGGGGGCTATTTCAACAGCGTCGTTGCCCCCCTCCGATTTGATGGCTTCCTATCTAATCTGATTGGTGGACGAAAAGGGTAGGCATCCTAGTGGCTGCCCACTTGCCCTTTGTCTTTGCATCCTACTGTGTCGGCACTACCATTTCTGGTTACCATTGTTTGCATCTATAGTACGTCTGCTGGGGGCAAAAACAAATGCTCACAGAAATCACATGGCTTTTGCAGGTTCCAGTTGGCCTTCTTACTTTTTCCCACTAGCGAATAATGAACTTCCTTTCTACCAGTACCAGGTTCGGTTCTTTTGCATGGAACTTCCCAATCCGGGTAATTTAAATGAAATATGGGGTGCCTAGCCACTAGATTCTAATTCGTTTTCAACCTTTTTGTGGTTTCTCGAATTGTCTCATGATCATGAGCGCCGCGTGTGCCTTGTGAACATAACGCGGGAGGAGGATAGGAATCATGCCTTGTCCACTATAGACCTCCTGTCGAATACCGTTGCCACGACCTCAACTAGAACCCTCCTGTATAATAATCTCATTCATTTACCTGTAAAGCTTGTGCTTTCCCGTGAACCTTTCCTAGTGTTTTTATTTCCCATGTTCATGCGACCTAGACCACCGCAATCTACGACTCTGATCGAGCTCCATAACGGCACGAAAAAAATGGATATATTTGCATCTTGTAGCAGTAGACTGACTAGGACTCTCTTTGGCAGAGCTTCACAGAGTTGATTCCCAGTCATAATCAAGTAAAATGTGCCAAACACTGTTTTTAAGAAGAAGTGCTCCTTGGTTGATTCCGTGAAGTGATTCTCTGAAATGAACTAAGGGGTTGAAAGCTAAAAAAATAGTTTCTCTTGATTCTGTGAAGTGAATCTCTATCCTGATTCTAAGAGTGTATTCTAGAAAATCATAGAGAATCATTTTCAGTCTTAGAATCACTTCACTAGAGAATCAGAAGTGGATCTAGAGAATCAACTTTGTGAAGCTGTGCCAAAGAACCTAAGTACTAGCAGTCACCACTGTATAGTTTCCGCACTAGTCGTTTCAGCTAGGTTGTCGTCGGTCGAACACCAGTAATAACCAAAGCCGCATCAATCATCATGGCACCAACAGCGTACACAGCAGTCGCCACAGGTCGAGCTGCAGTCCAGTAGCAGATCCTCGTAAGATATTGGTGTTCTTGGTGCTTAGTTGTCACGCCCTCATAATCATAGGTTTGTCGGCACCTCAGCCAAGTTGCGTCTCGCGAGGATTTTATGGGTAAACCACGCACCGGTGGTCGCTAGCTGGGCTGGTGTGTGGTGGTGGACCACGGCGACAGGCACAGTTTTGGCTACCTCCTGGCGCTCGCCAAGAGCCAAACCCGGTTGAAAGCGAGTGTCAAGGTTTGCTTCTCCGTCGACTTGGGTTAAAGAAATTCTGGTAAGATAAGATAGCGAAGGGAGAGGAGGAAATTATGGGCGCCACGGAGACCATGGGTACAGTTCCTAGGTTTTCCAAATGTAGGTTGCTTGCTCCCGAGAGTGGCCCAGATTTTCTCCACACTCTACTTCTTCCGTTTTAAAAAGTTTATCGCTTTGTAGTTCAAAAATAAACTATAAAGTGACACACTTTTAAAGACGGACGGAGTATCTTCTTTTATACAAGAAAGCACAATATTTTTAAACACGAGTATCCTATAGTGTGGAGAGAGTTGGCATTTCACATCATCCTGGAGATGGACGCAAAATTGTTTCTTTCCATCTCAAAGAAAAATAGAGAATGGCAAGTGGTGGTGAACGCAAAATTCTTTTGAAGCGTCCGCTGCCTCGGCCTGCTCGTTGTCTCAAGTTGCCAGCTCTTTTCTGATATTTATATACAGGTGCGATAGTTGCGGCTTGGCCACCTGTGCTTATACTAGACCAGTATATTCTTCGCCGCGACCTTTCTTTTTATAATTCACAACTTGTGATGTTTGTGGATGCAACAACTTGCAGGCCGCACAGGCAATAATATCCTCGACTTGAAGATTGCCGTGCGTTGCAGGCTGCAGCAATCCTTGTACGTACGAGATGCTAAATGGAGCCAATTTGACCACGGGACCGCCAGCGCAAACGTAAGAGCTGCCCTCTCTAACCTCCTTTTTTCTAAGTACGCATATGCTTCTCAAGATTCGTAAAGAAATGGATAATCAGCTGCCCATGTGTGCACTTTGTTTAGAGTGATGCAGCTGCTGCTGCTGGGCACTTGCGTTGGTTAGCTTGGTTTAGTAGTCCTCGCAAAAAGGCTCTGCCTATCGAGGTACCTGATGCCTATGGACATAGTTTAAAACCATATCATTACATCAATCAAGGGAGACGCGCGAATCCGTATATGCTCCGTCGTAGATGCAAACCTGCAAGTGTCTGCATTGGTTTTTGTGTTCGTTATTAGAGCGGAAATGAAGATCCATTTCATATAAATAAGTGTTTCTTGCTTATAACAATGAAAAGGTAAGCAGTAAAACCGAAGGTTTGATCGTACCATACGACTTCCAAAATAAACCCTTTACTTTCTGTCGTCCTTGCTGCCAACCTATAACAACAACGCGGCGGTAAAAGTAAAAGTAAAAGTTGGCGGCACTGATGTGAAGAAGGCGAGCGTCACTGTCGTCTCACCGGGAGGGGAGGAGGAAGAAGCCCGTAGAAGCGGCAGTTTCTTGACTCGACACTCGACGCAGAAATGGCAGCGTGCGGAATGGCGAGGAGGACCACCCCCTGTCGCCAGCCTCAATAATTGTGGACATTGCAACGGCCGGACACTACTAGTGCTGCGCTGTGCGCACCCACCATTGGAGGGAGGGCCTACCAGCATCTCTCTCGATCGACTTTACTTTGCTGTCACTGCATGCACCCTCCTCGCAGATCAGATAGATGCATCTGGTTCGTCCTCCAATACTAGCTTCGTTCTCTTCAGTGATACGACCTATACGTGTACGTACATCTTTTTGTCTGCCTACAATGTGCTTTCATTTAAGCTCTGTTGGCTCATACGTGGTATTCTAAGAATATATTGAATTTTAGAAAGGTGTGAAAGGTTAGATTGTCAGTAAGCGCTATGGTACAAAAGCTAAAATAAACAGGTAGGTTTATAGTAAATGAAATCGAAATTTCAGTGGATTAATTGGCGTTAAGAACCATAGACGGATATTTTTCTTAGCTATAGCGAGAGCGCTTGATCTAATCTCCTAAACAACAATTGAAGATCGATCGACGCGACGTGGGCATATATGGCAAAATTTTCTCCTATCTATTAATAATCATTTGTCCTGAATTATTGGCCACATGATCCATTTGTGGAGCCACGCATAAGATTATTTCTAGCTTCAACGCGCTGCGCTTTCATGATGCTCAGACCCCAACCACTACGACGACGTTCCTTGTTCTTCTTACGAACGATGCGATGCGTCCATCGAACGAGAGAGATATGTCGGCTCTTGATGCATGAATGTGTCTTGGATGGACAAGGATCCAAGCTCCAGTCGAGCTCATGTGGCGCATGTAAATCCTCCTGATACATCTCGTCCTTAAATGCTGCAGCCAGTGCAATAATCAACGCGTACGAGAGAGCCCGATCGCGTCGTACGCCTCCCATATATTCCCTCCGTCTCAAAAAGTTTGTCGCTTTGTAGTTCAAAAATGAACTATAAAGCGACAAACTTTTCGAGACGGAGGGAGTACGTATCCCACTGAGCTGTCTGTAGATGTGTTGCCTACCTACATCTAGAGAGCTACACACAGATCGCTGCACAGAGGATCACTTGTGACGCGTGTCGACCTATGGACGCCTGACCAACCGGCTGCGTACATTTCTTTCTGTCCTTTTTGTTAATAACAATCCTTTAATTCGATTGCCCTCAGTTCGCTCAGCCTACCTTCATTTAGCTTGAGTTCAATCGTCTATGACATACGTGTTGATGGATTTAAGCACTCCTTGTCCAGACAAGTCAAATTTGCCATATTAGAGCAGGTACACAATGCTACATGTAGGCCGTCCCATGTAATGCCACGTATTTGAATGTACGTGTGGAAGAGAGGGCGGGAAGTGACAGAAAGAGACGATAGTTGTTTCAAAGTACGGAGCAACCATCTCGTACGCTAAGATTTAGGTGTATGCATGAGACGAATTTTACAACGTTGTACGAGTTGTAGTTGACATGTACTCCCCCGTCCCAAAAAGCTTGTCGTTTTGTAGTTCATTTTTGAACTACAAAGTGACAAGTTTTTTGGGACGGAGGGAGTAACTTATAAATATTTCTTTTCTACATTATTCATATATTAAGAAGTTACATGATTATCATGACACAACTAAAAATATAACGTGATGTGATAATCCGTCGTAAGATGATATGTCATTCGTGACACAACTACGTACGAGAACGGCACCATCGTACTTGCCCCAATTGGGTGCACCTCAGCTGTGGTAGATTTGGTCAAATATAATTGGGGGCGCTGTTGGCAGCTCTGTTTAATTAGCAGTCCGTCCACTTGCTGTGCCCTCCTCGATCCGCTGTCAACCGGCGACGTACGACAGACTGCTCGCCTGCTCTCCAATTGATTGAGAGCTCCTCCCATTTCCGGTAGGTTCGCGCATTAAAATCCGTGCCGAAAATAGAGCCCGAATTGAACCGCTCATAGTCATACGGCACTGCTGCCGCTGCTGCTGTCACCCTTTGCTTTCTTTATTTGTGTTACAAGTGGCTGCAAGTACGCTGCAGGTAACCACACACGTTTCTTTGCCACAAATGTATCGCGAGATCACAATTTTCTCACCGACTACGATCGTTTTTGGGTCGCGATTAAGTGATTTTAGCCACCACTTGTTTTTCTGAGCCCAGCAGCAAACTCGTATCCTGCTAAGTATATGAAGAGGGACGACGATGACGTTGCTTCTTCAATTCCATGGACGAAAACAACAACAACAACAACAATGTAGTTGGTCCCAACGACGTTCTTATCCAATGCATGGGTTGCTGGCGTTTCGCATTCGATTGGGCGATGCATGCATGTGTGTTACTCCATCCTTTCCAAATTAATTTTCGTTTTAGACAAGAAATCTAGTTCATTTTGAACTAGATTTCTTGTCCAAAACGACAATTAATTTGGGAAGGAGGGATTACTGTTCACGTGTCCTAACTCAGTCCGCTCCTATGGGATCATCCGCGCAGTGCCTTCGTTCTAGATGTCTCATTAGTTTATGTATGTATTTCTCTCTAGATGAGTACGTCCAGTCACTTTGATTTACTTATAAAATAAAAATATGGACTATCTAAGTCCTTTTTTTAATAATTCGATTCAACTTTCAAAATAGTAAAGCAGGATGTGTCTTTTGTATATATGTATATATATATATATATATATATCGACTCACACATACTCTAGTCCTGTGAATGAACAATCATGGTGGGAAAGAACTATCGCTGAAATGAGATCATCGGTTTTACCTTGGTTTGAAAAATTGGATGGATTAATCTGGCGATATAAGAGGAACCTCGGCATGGATAACTCCGACAGATGGAGCTCGTCCTACGTTGGATCTGTCACTGGTGCTTTGGCTAGTATACTATATGAGCTTAGCCCGCGGATCAAGCTGTCCAATGGCAAGTGGCCACGCCACTTGATACTTCTTGTCTTTTGAGATCTGGAGCTGTACACAAAAGCTAAATACACATCGAGATATATCCTAGAACTAATCGATTTTATTCGTTGGTTGCAGTGCAGCAGCAGCAAATAATAATGGAGTGTAAAGTATGGAGAGGAGGACACTGTTACGTACGTAGAGATCGAAGAGAGGAGGAGGAGGAGGCGGTGGCATAACGCATGTGCATGTGATCCGTGCGACGAGGCAGGTGCATGCTCCTCGTGGTCCATTGGAATACTGGAATTTAGGACAGGGAAGCACGAAATATTATCTTGAATATAAGATACTTCTGCATCGGGAAACGATTAAAATTTGTAGAAATGCGTTGCTGAGAGGGAGCCATGTCGGTCATCATCGAGCACACATGGCCTCATTGCTCTTTTTAAACTGCAGCTGGTTGTGTATTTAATCGAACTATAACAACCTTGGTTTCATAAGCACACTAGAACTTGAATTTTCTCAAAAAGCGACCTCAAAAATAAAAAGAAATCAATCACAAAAAGGGCAAATCAATGGAGGGAAGAAAGAGCAAGCTAAGTTCGAATCTGACGGCTGAGAGTGCCCATACGGTCATGAAGGCTGTGGAGCAGGAAGTCCGACTGCCCCAACCCAAACAGGAAGAAGATATTTTCCCCGAGAACGCATCTGCCACATCACACGACACAAAAAGTATTATTCTTTGCCTCCTTTGGGCAAATCCAGCGCCGCAGCCACCCACCAAATCGGACGACGCAGGGTGCCCAAATCTGGAAGGATTTTAAGGTTAACCGGCTGCCACCGGTCACCACCCGCTCTCCTCGGTACTGCCTCCTCTTCTATATATTACCCGCCTCCTTTTCTCCCTCCCTTCACACGCGCACCCGCCTGATCCCTTCTTCTTCTTCTCCGTCTCCGTCAGGTACCACCACCGCTCGCCGGCGTCGCTTGCCGGAGCTCGGAAAGGTCCCGCCTTTTCCTAAAAAATCTCACCTTTCCTCTCTATCTGGTTGACACCGGCCCCGTGCTTGCTAGCTCTGCCTTCATTTCCCGATTCGTGAAGCGATAGTATTGCATCGGTAGCGTGTAGGATGGTCGTCAAAGATTGGGAGTGAGCTGATCGACCGGCCGTGGAGGATAAATGTACCGCAAGAACGATTCGGCACTCTCCTGCTTCTACCTCTTCCTCCTCTGGTTCTTCTACTCGAAATAGACCAGACCACCTGCAACCCCGGTTGCGATTGGCGATTGAGATCGCTGTCGCTTGGTTTCTGAAGTTGAGGTTGTGATTTGTTGGGAGCTTGGACTTGTTGTTTGCGCCAGCGAGAATCACGAGGTGTGCTTTGTTGGGAGTTGGAATCTTTTAGGCGACGATGAGGAGGGAGATGGAGCTGGATCTGAACGTGGCCGAGGCGGCGCTGGACAAGCCGGCGTCGGTGGCGAGGAGTGACTCCGGCACGTCGGATTCGTCGGTGCTGAACGCGGAGGCGTCTGCCGCGCCGGCGGAGGAGGGCTCAAGCTCCACGCCCCCGCCGCCGGCCGTGCTCGAGTTCAGCATCCTCAGGAGCTCGGCGTCGGCCGACGCCGACGAGGACGACGACGCCACGCCCTCGCCGCCGCGGCTGCTGCTGCAGCAGCCGCCGCCACCTCAGCTCGTCACCCGGGAGCTCTTCCCGGCCACTGCCGACCCGCCGCGTCCCGGGCCGCCGCATTGGGCCGAGCTCGGGTTCTTCCGTGCCGAGCCGCCGCGGCCGCAGCCGGACATCAGGATCCTGCCGCATCCGCGCGCGCCACCGCCGGCGCCGCCGCCGGTGCAGCCGCAGGCGGCCAAGAAGAGCCGCCGCGGCCCGCGCTCCCGCAGCTCGCAGTACCGTGGCGTCACCTTCTACCGCCGCACCGGCCGTTGGGAGTCCCATATCTGGTCAGTACTCCGGGCGCAGCTCGCCTTCTTCTTTCAGCTAACAACCAGTCACTTCCAGGCCCTGACACAAATGTTTCGTCTTGTTCTTCCTCGTTAATGCAGGGATTGCGGCAAGCAGGTGTACTTAGGTGAGCTGATTCCATCGTCTCTGCTAATTAAATCATGTCATCTGCTCCTGATCTCGTATCATTTACTAATTGATTGCGTGATCTGGCTAATACAGGTGGATTTGATACTGCTCACGTTGCTGCAAGGTACGCCACAGAACTGTGCTCTGAACCATGCTCAACCATGCTCTGAATACCTTTCACTTTGTTTCAATCCCCGGGTTAATCTTGGAACTGCTTCCATGGGTGACAGAGCGTACGATCGAGCGGCGATCAAGTTCCGCGGCGTCGACGCCGACATAAACTTCAATTTCAGTGACTATGAGGATGATATGAAGCAGGTGAGGAACTAACTATGCACGCATGTTTAAGGAAACATTTGAATGAATCATCTGCAGCTGAATATGACATGCCATGGCTTGGGCTCTTTGATGAACCAGATGAAGAGCCTGTCCAAGGAGGAGTTTGTGCACGCCCTTCGCCGGCAGAGCACCGGGTTCTCGCGTGGCAGCTCCAAGTACAGAGGAGTCACCCTGCACAAGTGCGGCCGGTGGGAGGCTCGCATGGGGCAGTTCCTCGGCAAAAAGTAAGATTGCTTCATAACCTGAATTTCTTAGATACTGTTGACACGCTACAAATCCTTGTGGTTGTGCTTATCTCAGTATCATGCTGGAGTCATGAAAATCTTGGTGCATCAAAGTCCCAGGATTTACTAGTTTAGGAAGTAAAATTTAGAAAAAAGGCCAGTGGATAGGGAATTCCTCACGGTGGGAACACCATGCTTGGGTGCAGGTACATATATCTTGGGCTATTCGACAGCGAAGTAGAGGCTGCAAGGTTGATGATCTTGGATTCTGTCATTGATGAAAAAAGAAGTTTTTTTTTTACCTTGTCCTTTGATTTCCAAAGGGTTGAGTACCAACTCGATTCTCTTCTTCCTTTTCTTTTTCTTCTTATTTCGAACTTCAGGGCTTATGATAAGGCGGCGATCAAATGCAATGGTCGAGAAGCCGTGACGAACTTCGAGCCGAGCACATATGACGGGGAGATGCTTACTGAAGTTAGTGCTGAAGGTATCATGCTTCATAAGATTAACGAACTTTTTCATGATTTGCAGATAAAGTTGTTTGATGAAACTGTTTTTGGTGTGAACTGAATAAATTTTGTTCTTCTGTAGGTGCCGATGTTGATCTGAACTTGAGCATATCTCAACCATCTTCTCAGAGCCCAAAGCGAGATATGAACGCACTTGGTCTGCAACTCCACCATGAATCATTTGAAGGCTCCGAATTAAAAAGATCAAAGGCAAGTGCAAATGTATATATTACAAGTTGCAAAATTATAAAATTTCCTTGTTATTGAATTTAAATGGTTATTTGACGAGGTATACACGCATGATTATTAAGTTTCACTGTAACCATGACAGTGACATGAGTGCCTTACCTCTTGTGGATCAAGTCTTTTTCATACTGTATACTTCAGAGACCAAATTTCTACAGCTACAGCTGTTCTCCAATTTTCATTATTTTAGCTCCTATCAAAAGTCAGACTCAGCCGGAAAATTATTTTATGGCATAGTAACAAGTTTCTCTTTTCTGAGTGATTACGACCGTTGAGCAGACATGCCTAGAATATGTAGTTGTTGATAATCCAAATCCAGCTAAAAAGATCTTTTGCTTGTGCAGATGGATGCTCCCTCTGAACTGGCTGGTCGCAGTCATCGGTTCCCTCTCCTGACCGAGCATCCACCAATCTGGCCTGCCCAATCTCACCCCTTCTTTTCTAATAACAAGGTAACATGGTACTAGATTGCATGGTTCAAATCGAACTGCCAACTTTACGTACTATTCCGGCGGTGAATCTTAAACTTGGACCATTTAATTAACAAATTGTACAGCATGACCGATGTGTAATTCAAACGTTAGATTTGTACAGTAGTTGCTTTCGTTCGCCTTGAATTTTCCTGAGATGGCCTAATCTGGGAATAGTAGCCGCAGCCTTATGAAAAGAGATACATTCAATTTCTTTCCCTTCAACCTTGGACTACTCTAATCAGCCGGTCAAACTATACCTGACATTTTTTTCCGTCAAAAGAATAAATATACCTGACATTTCAACCTTATACAAATTTTCATTAACAAATGTTCAATTGTTTATTGTGAATTAGTCCTATATCAGTATATGCTAAATAATTAAACTATTGATGCTTTATTTATGCAGGATGCATCAAGAGACCATAACAGGAGGCCAGATGGGGGTGTTCCCAGCTGGGCATGGAATGTGACCACCACTGCTCCTCCTTCATCCTTGCCATTACCGCTGTTCTCGTCGTCATCATCGACGGCCGCAGCATCATCAGGATTCTCCAACTCCGCCGCCACCACAGCTGCTCCTGCTGCCCCATCGGGCAACTTCCGGTTCGACCCATCATCATCGTCGTCGAGCCGCCACCACCACCGATAAAGAAAAAGAGAACTAAGAAACCATGCTGTAAATTTGCCGGGAATCCGGCATTTTTTTCCTCTCTCGGTGTTGCAACTTTTTCGGTTTTGCGCCGGGGTGGTTAGTTCTTGTAGTGGATTGGATCACTTCATATGACTGTATTTTCATACTGCCCGAATGAATTAATGCTTCCCTCTTTACGCACTCGATTGCAACATAGAAGATATTCAAGGAATTGTTGCTGCTGGAGGCTAACTTCACTTCACCATCTGAGATTGATCTATACATTGTTGAAACTATTTACATAATTATTATCTATAGGTATCATATGACACATTGTGGCTGTGTGCATAGGGTGCGAACTCTATTATATCAACTTGATGCTTTCGAGTATAATAAAGCGTCTTTTATCAAAAAATCATATGACACCCTTCTGTACTTGTGGACAGAGTAGTTCCGGAGGATTGTTCCCAGTTCCTTTCTTTGGTTGTCAATTCGGTGTTCTTGACCTTACTTTAAATTGGAGCCCACTGTCAATTGTCCTGTGCTGTTGTTTATTCTACGCAGTTGCAAGGGATAGTTTCCTCAAATGGATTCAAGAAAAGAAAAACTGTCAAAACACCACATCAGTACATCTAGAAAAACGGAACAGGCGACACTTATTTTTTTCTTCAAAAAAATTTGATGGGTTTGTTGTGATGTTGACTCTGCCATTTGAAAACTTTTTGTGAAGGAACAAGAAGGAAGAAGTTAATCTCGACGGCTTCTGTCGCGGAAAAGGCAAGGAATCCACCATGTGAGGGGGCTTAATTTTCTTACGCTCTCGCTAGATACGTACTAGATTACCTGACAGATTCCCTCTCCAATCGAGGGTGCATCTAGATTCGAGCAATGCCGCCTGTTCATCGGTTCATTCCCGGCCTCTCATGGCATCGATGCCGGAACTGTTGTTTACTACTTCCTCAGCTGTAACTTCTTCTCTAGGCACAGAAATTAAAAAGAGGTGAAAAGAGGTGGCATATAATTTGAGAAAATATGAGAAGCCTAAAATGTCATATAATTTTCATGTTCGTATGATGGAGGTGTTTATATTATAATATATGTGCTAATAATTAATTGCAACACAAGTTGGCAATTATATATCTGATGTTTTGCTAATAAAATGAGGAAGGAGAGAGGCCGGCAACAGCTTTACTTTGCAATTAAGCAACACATATATAAGGTCAAATTGATAGAGGAAATGTGTGATACCGTAGCTGCCGTGCATGCTTTTTCTTAGTATACAATTTCATTGCAACAGAAGCATCTGAAGTGGTTTTTTTCCAGCTGAAGATGACGAATTGTCTTTTGTACACGAGCGTCATGTGTATATATATATATATATATATATATATATATATATATATATATATATATATATATATATATTCCCAATGTAATGTTGTCTTTGTTTTTAAAAGTATTATTATATTCTTCATAATTGTGATAATCACACATATTTTGGATTAATTTTATTTTATAATTTCAATTGGAGCTGTAAATAAAGGTCTAAGCATAGTCGATCTCCTGTTGATGATGCCCCTTCACTATTCCTTCATAAAAAGGACCTCCTACTAATATTCAGAGAACAACTCTAGTCTCTATTAGCTACATCACCGACAGGCAGCTACCGAAGAAATAGCGGCAAAGTACAGCCGCCCATCGAGGCAGTACCACAGTAATCAACTCCTATATAAGTATCATCGTCAGACAATTCATCGACGAAATAATACACAGTAATCAAAACTCCTATATAAGCATCACGTCAGACAATTCAGTGTACAAAAAATGAACTTTTATTAGTAGTGCCTGTTATTTCTGTTAAAAACTCGGCGATTGACGACCCTGTAGTGTTGGTGTGTTTATCTGGGAGAAAAATCAAAATCGACCAGTATATGATAAAACGGTCTATGTGCTGTGGGAAATGAGAGGAATATCTCGACAAACGGTCACCTGATGTAGAGTTGATGCTTCCTCGGCTTGTCATATTATTCAGTGTTTGAATAATCATAATGTTTAGTCAAATTTCCCGTATGAAACAAAACAATTGCTCTCACTGCTAATTTTATAGGGTTTCATAGGAGCATAGCATTGAAAACATTTAACAACTAGTTTCATCTAGATGAAACTGTTTTCTTCTTCCCTCTCTACGTTATTCGCTGCTCATGCATGTCATAAAAAAATACTGATATGACAAATTAATTATTAGAAACGAAACCCCCCTCCAATTGAGATGAGCCAAATAACGACCTTGTAAATCAAAAAAGAAATCGTGTGTTGTCGTACGTAGCAATGATATAAAAGGAACAATATATAATACTATATACCCCATTTAGTTTTTTTTAAGGATGAGAGCCGTCCTTGTGTTTCTCGCTTGCGTGGTGGATCTCTCTCTCTCCTTTTGGCATGATTCTCCTCTTCCCTCCGATAGGAAATATATTGCTATTTTATGTTCCTTCCATGGTGATATAACGTCACTGCTTACGTTAATTCCCAGCCGGATCGTAATAATCTAACAACCTTATTGCAGGACGACATGCATCATGGAAGAGCCAGTACTACAAAACAAATGGGCAGTGGTACAGCAGGTACAATAATATTAGCCCAGGCCAGGCGTTCTTTATGTTGATTTGTGTGATTGATTCCTTGTATTAGGTGCACTCGAAGGATCAGTACCAGCTAGCTTCTCTTTAAAACTAGCTAGTCCTAATAAACATTGTTTGAACGCTCTTTGTTCGGACAGAGATAAGCTTCTCTAATCTGTACCACATTGGGTAATGATGCACTTTCTTTTAATAAAAAACTGAATGATTACAAGTCTGTGTACTGTGTACTGGCCCTGGCCCGTGATCATATGTAATGGTCTTATGTTTTGTATTCCCAAACTGATCTCGGTTGTAGCGAAAGCTAGGCATCCACGTACGCATCGACGTACCTGCTCAACCCAACCTGCGAAAAATTGTTAGATAATAGCATGCAGATCGGCAGAGTCAGATGACAGATCGATATGATTTGAACCTGCTTGCTTTGTATAATTATACATATGTTATTCGATGCTGATTCTTTCTTTGAGCAGCGGAGCTGCCACTTGTAGTAGAGAGATTTAATCATGTCTTGTCAATGATGCAGCAGCTGTTGGTGTAAAACTAAAAAAGGCAAGTGGCACTAGCTAGGTCTTGACGCATGGTGACCAAAGAGGTGGTGCCAAAACACACTCTGAGTGTAATAGAGCTGTCCAGAGAGACATACGGCTAGCTTGGGTGCATCATGCAGCCAAGTTAACTAAATCATTGGATTGGATTAACCTTTTTCATGTGGTCCTATGATGTGTCATCCTCGTTAATCCCGGGCGGGCCGGGTGAGATGACACGTCAGTCCTGCAGGGAGCTGCTACGATCGACCAGTTGACAGGTAGTAGCGGCATTTTGGGCAGGTGATGGTCGTCTGATGGAGACGCGGCACCATACAGTGAATGCGTCCCCAATCCGTCGCCGTCGGAATCGCTAGCAACATCGTCTCTGGATTCACACGTGTAGCTTTGTGCGATCCCGCGATATTATCGTCATGAAATTTCTTCCTTTTTTATGAAATATTAGCAGAAGCCACCAGTCCACAAACTTAAGCATATAAATATATACTCTCTTCATCTTCAAAAACCTGTAGAATCTTAGTTCAAAAATAAACTAACAAGTGATATATTCTCTTCATATCAAAATACTTGTCAAACGAGTATTTTGAGATGAATGGAGTAAGTCATTTGCCATGTTCATCCGACGCGCTCGGTAGATTTACATGAGAGTGGTTCGTCAAACAAATTGAATTGGGTTGAATTGAATTGTGCTTCCAACAAGGATAATACTTTCAGGCTGTAAATTCGTTAGAACATATTCAGAAATACTTGCTGACGAGTTGAATAAATACAAGGCATCCAAAAATCTTCAATGTCAGAGATACACATTTACAACTAGTCGTATGTACAAATTGAAGCACACGGGTGATTTTACTTGTGGGATGGATTCAACGCCAACCATAGGCCCGTTCCTATGATGAGTGTATTGAGCCCAACCCATATAGGACACGAATCTTTTTGGCCCATAATAATTGGCCCATACCTCTATAGCTTGCAAAGCCCATCATTTCTTTTTTTGAGGAAAAGCCCATCATCTCTCCGAGCAAGGGAGAAACAAACAAGGGACCGATCACACGCTCGCACCCAGAAGAGAACCCTCGCCGCCGCCGCCGCCGCCGCCGCCGCTGCCATGACGTCCGTGCGCATCTCCAGCCGGTCCATGCTGCCGTCGATCGGCAAGGTGCCGGAGATGGTGAGACAGGCGGCGCTCCGGCGCGAGCTGGAGGGGTGCCAGATGCTCGCGGGCATCTGGTGCCACGGGCTCACGGTGGCGCAGCTGCGCAGCATCCGCGCGTCGCTGCCGGCGA
Source organism: Tuctoria greenei (assembly GCA_036927565.1). Classification (NCBI taxonomy): domain Eukaryota; kingdom Viridiplantae; phylum Streptophyta; class Magnoliopsida; order Poales; family Poaceae; genus Tuctoria; species Tuctoria greenei. The sequence goes on from JAYESD010000007.1 coordinate 199,014,092, forward strand.
CGGCGCGGCTGCTGGTGACCAAGAACTCGGACATGGCGGCGGCCGTGGCCGGCACGCGGTGGGAGGCGCTCCGCCCCTGCGCGCGCGGCATGAACGCCTGGCTCTTCGTGCGCTCCGACGAGATCCCGCCGGCGCTGCGCCCGTACCGCGACTTCCAGAGGGAGTGGAAGCTGCAGCTCAACGACTTCACCGGCGCCGTCTACGAGGGCCGCCTCTACGGGCCCGACGACTTCGCGCAGCTCGAGGCCATGCCCACCCGGGTGCAGTCCTACCAGTACCTCCTCGGGTGCCTCCAGATGCCCGCCGTCAACGTGCTCGCCGTCCTCCGCGCGCGACAGGAGGCCATGGCGCAGGCGAACGAGCCGACCGCCGAGGCACCGGCGGCGGACAAGTGAAGTCATCCCTCCACGGCGGCGCGGCGAGGCGAGGTTTCTTTGTGCTCGTCGCTCCGGCTCTGTATTCTTGATCAATGCTGCAAGCTTTGCTTAAAAGAAGCTTCATTTTTTTTCTCTCTCTGCACATTTCTGAAGCTACTATTTGTTCTCGATTTGGGGAAAATTTAGTAGAAACACTCGCAAATCATAACGGCACTTCGTTCTGATGTATTGCCATGCTCAACAGCTTGACTCTCTTGTGTACGATGCCAAATTATCATAGCTGGTTTTAGAGATCAGAATGATGTATCGCCACTTCGCAATGATGTATTGCCATGCTCAAGAGCTTGACCCGGTGTGTGATGCCAAATTTTCATTGCCGATTTTAGAGTTCACTTCAGACGGTCAGACTCGAGGGTCGTCCACTTCTGATCTTGTGCCCACCAATGTTGTATTACTATATCATGCTCCTAGTGTTCAGTCCTCAACGCTGAGTGTTGGAAACTTGCTAATAGTTGCTACTGTGTACCATGGTCACTTGTAAATTTTAATTAAGTGTTGTGGCTAGGCTAAATTATTTGCGCAAAAACGTCAGAGAAAGACCGTTCATAAGAGCACGAGGCATAAACCCAGGACACCGAAACAGCCAGGAGGCCACAGAAACAGCACAAATGCAGGACAACTCTTTTAGCAGCTTAAGCATTTCAGAAACTAATAATCACGACCAACCAATCTTAAAATTCTGGATCTACTGATATTATGGCATCTACATTGAAGTTCAACTGACGCTTACAATGTTTGACACCAAATATACATCACAACATACTGCTTTCCTTTTTCCTATACACGCTAAAGTAAATCGTGGAAACTGTAAGGGTGTGACTAATCGTCCAGTCTGGCATCTACTCTGCCTTCCAGTTCAGGATGAGTCAACCAGAGAGAAGCCATCTCAAATATTCAATTCCATCTTCAGGAGCAGGTGCATCATCAGGAGCGGCTACCCTCTTCCGCATCAAACTCTCAACAGTAATGCGTTTCCTTTTCCTTCCCCCTGTTGAATGCCGTCGTTGCTCATCAGCCTCCTCAAAATCACCCTGCAAACAATTAATGTGCAGCATAAACACCCCTTTGTGCAGTTCGAAATGAGAAAAGCACAGAATAGGATATGACGGACTATTTTTAGGATTTTTGTTACCTCAATGTACACATGAGCACTGGAATTCTCATGATTGTCCCTTACATGCTTGTAAGAGAACTTCTTGCCACATCCAGCAAACTGGCAAACGAAAGGTCTGTGCTGCTCATGGACCGCCTTAACATGCTTGTCCAAATTGGATTTCTGTGTTTCAATGTTGACAAGAATGAACATGATACAACTTGGTGGTATATAATAAAAAGAAGAACCCATAGAAAGCAAACAGTGAGGTTGTAAACAAATCAAACCTTTGAAAATGAACATTTGCAGTCCTTGAAGTCACATTTGATCCTTTCCATAACACATGAACCTTCATGCATACGACGATGACGCTTGAAATTCTTCTTTAGCTGTTTACTGCCACAGACATCACACTGAACATACAGATGGCAGGATTGATTGTGTGCCCTGAGGCATTCCACGTTTGTAAAGGTTTTCATGCAGCCTGGTTCGCAGCAGATAACTTCCGTGTAGTCCAGTTTGACTGCACCACAAGAAGCAAGAATTTATCGCGTCATAGAAGATAGCAGCAACTCAAAAGTGCCCATGAAGCACATGCAGAAATAAAGAAAACACACATTGAGGCTGCAGGGACGAAAGAATATTAATAGATACATTATTATGATTATTTTTCCTTTGGGCAGAGAGCTTGTAGTCGCAAAATTGGTTAAGAGGATGGCATAGACCAGAAATTCCTACATCCAAGTCCCAGTAACACGGATAAAGTCTAAAAGATTGATTGGTTTACACTATATTTGCAATGCTATTTGATACAAATAAGAGAAATGGAAACGGGTGTCCTGTGAGTTTCTCACCATGCGATTCCTCATGCTTCCTCAGCTTGGAAGCGTATTTGAATGTCTTTCCACAGTTAACCTCCGGACAAATGAATTCTTTCTTTTCACAAGGAGAGCCATCTTTATGGATTTCCTGAACATGTCTCTGCACATTACCTTTGATACTGAACTTGCGGTTGCATCCTTCAACAGGGCATGCAAAAAGTTTTCCTCGGTGAGTGAGTAGATGCCTGTTCAGATGGTCCTTCCTGCTATAGCTGAAGGAACAACCATCTACATTGCAGGCAAAGGGTCTCTGCAACAGTTTTGAAAAGATGTACATCAGAATAAATAATCCAAAAGGTACCAGAGGGACATGCCAGATGCTACAACATGAACCTCCAACAGCAACTACAAGTACATAGCACACAATAACAAAAGCAGCCACAACAACAAGAATGAGCAGGCTGAAATGAATGAGCAAACCTGAAGAAGCGTGTTTATGAGTCACTCTTGATGGAGCTTCTCAGGACAGTCTCCCCATCCTGATACTAGTCCATTCAAGGCCTCATCGCATTTTGGAGTTCTATGGGATCCAATGCTCCACACATTCATATCTCAGTAAGTAGTCTGCAAAAATCAGCAAATCAAACCACTGCATTGAATATATCATTTTCACTAAATAATACCACAAGCTTATCATTTCAGCAAACATATACTCCCTCCGTTTCTTTTTTATTTGTCACCGGTGACAAATAAAAAGAAACGGAGGGAGTAGCTAAGTTCAGCATATGCATCTATTCTCAACAGAAGAAGGAATTGTATTTCCCTGTGCACTATTAAATTTGCTATTTATTTGTTAGTTTGACTGACAAGTGGAGATAGCACTAGACATACTCACATGATACATTGCAGCTTCAACCTATTAATTTCAAGACATAAGTAACAGAACAGATAATAGCAGTTGTGTGAAAAATGATATTACATGGTCATAACAACCTTTCATACAACATGTGAAGGAAAAAGGGAACAAATTGCAACAGTTCGCGACAGAATTAGAAAACCTGAAGAAGGGCGTGAAAGAGGCATTCTTGATGGAGCTTCTCAGGCGGGTCTCCCCATCCTGGTACTAGTCCATTCAAAGCCTTCTCGCATTTTGGAGTTCCATGGGATCCAATGCTTCACACATCCATATCTGAAGAAAAAGGCTTAAAAATCAGCATAATTCAGGTACCTAACCCATACACCACAATTTTTACAAGCCAGTAAGATCCAGTCTTGACTGGAATCTATTAACAATCAACAGAACTGGAAATTGAATAGGGATTTAGTCACAACCTCCAAAAAACAAGTAGATAGTTTACTCTTCTGAAAATCGACCAGACAATTAATTCACAGAGCATATTCTAAAGTACAACATAAGACAGATACCTCAAGAGAATGACTTTGCACGTGTTGCTTCAGATGGGCCGGCTTCTTAAACCTCGCGCCACACTCTTCACATTCATGGATGACCTCCTCCTTGCGCGGCACACCGCCTCCCTGGTAATCCTCCAAGCCACCCACTTCATCCTGCAGCACACGAGTGTCATCCCTAGAACAAAGAAAACACGCATGTGCATGTTCCAAAACCAAACATTGGTGCCATGGCGAACACCGCTACCTTATGGTGCTCGAGGACATGGGCGCGGATCAAACTCTTCTTGGATCGAACAACACTGCAGAACTCACACTTGTACCGCCTTATATCCCTCATCGGAGCCGGCGTCGTCGCCGCCGTGGTGCTCGCCCCGTCGCCGTCGCCAGTCTCTTCCCCACCGCCCATCTCCACTACAACCTAGCACGATTTACAACGAAATCAGCCAAAATTTTAGAAAAATTAGCGCTTCGCGCGGCGTCAATTCGAGGAAACTGACCTCAGATCGTGGGGGAATAGGGAGACCAGCAGGATCGCGTGGCGGCGAGAGAGGCGCGAGCGAGAGAAACCCTTGCGGAACTTTCCCCTCCCGCGAGCGGAGAAGCCAACGATTAATACAGGATTATCGGGTTCGGGTTCGTTATCGGGTATTACGGTTCGGATCCAGACCCGCGCGTCGTCGCATCGCACGTGCGCCCGGTTACGTTGGCAGCCTGAGCTCGAGGCCGTCCGCTCCACTCCACCCGTCGCTCCGCTCCGCTCCCGACCGACCTCGTCGCCGGCCATGGCTTATTCCGCCGTGGCGGGTTCAACCGCCTGCAGGCGGTTCCTCCCGCAGCTCTCGGCTCCGTGGCGGCGCCGTGAGCGCGTGGTGCTCTCACCGTCGCTGCTGCTCCCGTGGCGGCCTCTCGCGGTAACCGTGGCGCCCGCCGCGTCGCGCCGCCCCGGCCGGGACGGGGAAGGCCGGCGGAGGGAGAGGAAATGGAGGCTCGTTAGAGGGACGGACCAGGAGGAAGGACTCTCTATCAGCTCCGGTGAGCCGCTCCCCGGTCCCCGCTTTCTCTGTAACCGCTCATTTCCAGGCCGGCTCTAGACACTGCAGGTAACCAGGGACGCTTAATTTGGTTAGAACATTAAAAATGCTCGATTAACTCGTTGGACATGATGAACTCTCGCGTTCTTGGAAACGCGAATTGCTCTGTTTTTTATGTTACAGTGATTACAGTCATTTTTCAGCTGAACGAATTTGTGGTGATCTCACGAGCTTACTCTGATGGCTAACCATGGATATGTGTTCAGAAACAGAGACGAAAAACTCCAGCCTGCAAGCTCAAACGGACAAGGGATCGAACTCAAAGCCGAAACCAGTGTCCACTGTGACCTGGAAAGGCGCAGCTATTAGAAAAGTTACACTGGCGGTGAGTTGCTACCTACGAATTCGCTGATAATACGCTCAGAATTGGTTCTGCACGTGGGGTTAACAAATTTTGTTATTTCCAGGTTCTAGCTGCGGTGGTTTTTGGGGTCAGCATTGCCTTGAAGGATGGAGCTGAAAAGGCGTCAGAGTATTTTGCTGGGTGTGTGTTATCCATATCGACTGATAGTTAGCATGAATACCTTTTGCATTATGTTTTCCCGGTTCATATCTGCATCAAGGGCCCACATGAATTGAGAAGTACACAACACTTCACATTGTCTTTAGTTTAAGGTCACGTTCAAAGTGATTCTCAGTTGTTTCCTTCAATTTAGTTTTCTTAGGTTCAATGATACATATTTAATTCCTTCCTGAAAAGGGCCTTTACTTGTAGTAAAATCATACATCTTGTTATTTCCAACAATCCAAAATCACTTTCTTGTACACTTAGTATTTGAAGTGCATTTTTCGCCTTTAAGCTCCTATTTCGTAGTTGATGATGACCATTAAATTTCATTCTTTAAATTCAAGATATGGTAATGCTACTTCTTTTCCTGTTTTGTTACAGGTATTTATTGGAACAGAGTTTGTCGGTGGACAATCTCTTTGTTTTTGTTCTGGTCTTCCAGTATTTCAGAGTGCCAAGGGAATACCAGGTATGGCTCAATATATAGCTATTGTGACAGTTGAAATTCAGTTAAAACTGTCCACTTCCTCATCATTTCTGATATCTGAAACAAGAACCGAGTACTTTCTTATGGTATTGCTGGAGCAGTGGTCTTACGTGCTTTGATGATTGGCCTAGGAGTAGCAACCATTCAGGTTGATTTTGTTCTCTCATGTTACCATTGGTTAGGCTCTTCATTCTCATACTCCTATTTTATTAATTATTAAGGTTCTCTCGTTTCTGTAGAGGTTTGAGGCGGTGAATTTACTGTTGGCTCTGGTCTTGCTATTCACTTCTTACAAGGTAAAACTGTGCGCCTTGTGGCCGAGATGTGTGTTTTAGGTCGTTTTCCTTCAGTCTGCGCGACGTATTTTTTCTAGCCTGCTCTAGCTGTATTATGCTGTTTGTTTGCACAATGCCCTTCTTGTTTATATATTTTTTAAAGGCTCTTGAAGAGACCTTTTAAGGTCATGCTAACTGGTGCTGATACCAATGGTCTTAATATTTATGACAGCTATTTGCTAAAGAAGAAGAAGAATCTGATCTATCTGATAATTTCATTGTGAAAACATGCCAAAAGTTCATTCCAGTCACTGGTAATTGACTTGATTCTGTGGTTTTCAGTTTTGTTACCTTTCTGCTAGTTAGAATATTAGCACGCTCCATTTTCCACTCCAGATTATAGACGTAGTGTCCAGATCCTTACTGGAATTCTTGGATCACTATGTTAGAACCTTGGAACTTATTTTTAGGAGAACATATCTAGACGCTTGCATGTGTGGTTGATATCATTCTCTGTTTTTTCTTGTCAGACTATTATGATGATGATCGATTTATCACAAATCAAGATGGTTTATGGAAAGTAAGTGTCATCCAGTCTAGATCATTTATGAGACCTGCTTAGCATGACCTTGTTATTAGGCAGGATTTACTTATTATCGGTATACAGTGAACTTGTATATGCTGCTAGGAAAATTGAAAATACTCTTGACTTTCTGCATCAATGGTTAAGTTTTTTATTGATGGCAACACACGCGCATGGTTGAGTGGAGGGTTTGAAAAATGTTATTCTATATCCTGAAGATTGGTATTTATTTTGGTCAAATCTCTGCAGGCCACACCATTACTCTTGACTTTGGCAGTGATTGAGCTGAGTGATATTGCTTTTGCTGTAGGTTCCTATTTCATGTACACTGTTTACTTTTCTATTGTGTGGGCCCAATTATAGGGATTGGGGACTAACGTTTATGATCTGCAGGTTGACTCGATACCAGCAGTCTTCGGTGTCACGAGGGATCCCCTCATAATACTATCATCAAATATTTTTGCTATCTCTAGTAACAGCTCTGTCTGCTTCTTCTTCTTTTTCATAGAATCAAAATATTAGCACTTGAAAATTTAAAAGGTTAACAAGAAATATCTCTGCCATAGTTACGGATTTTCTGTTAGTGTTGTCTGAATCTTGTGTATGGTGCAACTTTATGCCCTTATAAAACACAGTTGGGAGTTAACTTGCTGCAACTTTGTGTCTAGGTTTAAGGTCACTCTATGTGCTCATTTCTGAAAGCATGGCTGACTTGGAGTATCTACAGGTATCCAATTGCTCTTTCAATGTTTTCTGAGCTATTTACCTTTTCAATTGAATACTTGGGCAATAGATATGCATTTTTTGTTCTTTTTGTGGTTATTTTTTCTTTAGAACAAACAAGTTGTTCTACTTTACATGCCCTGCTGTGGAAATTCGGTCTATATTATACTAGTAATTGATGGTATTAGATTGTTGTGCCAACATTTGAACACCCTGCACATTCATTTGCCATTTTGAATGATCAATGAATGGAACATATCTATATATTTCAGAATTATCTACACGTACTACTCACTTATATTGGCATTTTGCTGTGCAGCCTGCCATCGGTATCGTTTTGGGCTTCATAGGGACAAAGATGATATTTGAATTTTTTGGTGAGCAATTAGAAATATCATCCAACCCTAATTTTATTACCTTCATATACATTGCATTCACCTTATATTTTGACATTATCTCCATTAGCATCACACAAAACAGTGACATTGCCGGTTTCTATGTGCTTTTCATCTCAATTAATCATGGGTTTCCACTTCTTGCAGGTTATCATTTACCAACAGAAGCTTCCCTTGCTATTGTTACCACTTGTCTTAGTGGAGGTGTTATATTAAGTCTTAGAAAAGCATCAAAAGAGGAGAGGGACAAGTAACAGCTAGCTGACGAGATAAGCAGGTGAAAGATATGGATCAGCTTTTGTTAAATACACAAGGAATACGGGCTCCATCTCAAAGAAAAATTAAATTACGATCATTCTTTTGAATAAAATTCTGTTTTGAGCAAAATCGAAAGTTAACCCCGTTAAATTTTCGCAAAAAAATGATATCTTCTAAAATTCTCCGAAACGTACATATAGCTTTGTATGACACATATAACATGGAATACGAACTCAATCTCGAAGAAAAATGAATTTACGATCATTCTTTTGAATAAAACTCTGTTTTAAACAAAATCGAAGGCTCACTCCTTCGAATTCTCGCAAAAATTTGATATCTCCGGGAATTCACCAAAATGTACATATGGCTACGTATGACATATACAACATGGAATACAAGCTCGACCTCAAATAAAAATTAATTTACGATCATTCTTTTGAATAAAACTCCATTTTGAGCAAAATCTATGGCTAACTCCTTTGAATTCTCGCAAAAATTTAATATCTTCAAAAATTCTCCGAAACATACGTATGGCTACGTAGGACACATACAACATGGAATACGAACTCAATCTCGAATAAAATGAATTTACCATCATTCTTTTGAAGAAAACTCTATTTTGAACAAAATCAAAGGTTAACCTTTTGAATTCTCGTGAAAGTTTGGTATCTTCAAAAATTCCCCGAAACATACGTATAGCTACGCAGAACACATACAACATGGAATACGAACTCGATCTCGAAAAAAATGAATTTACGATCATTCTTTGAAGAAAACTTTGTTTTCAACAAAATCGAAGGCTAACCCCTTTGAATTCTCGTGAAAATTTGATATCTTTGAAAATTTAGCAAAATGAACGTATGGCTACATAGGACACATACAACATGGAATACGGGCTCAATCTCGAACAAAAATGAGTTTATGACCATTCTTTTGAATAGAACTCCGTTTTGAGCAAAATCGAAGGCAAATCCCTTTGAATTCTCGCGAAAATTTGATATCCTAAAAAATTCCTCGAAACGTACGTATGACTACGTATGACACATATAACGTGGGATACGAACTCAATCTCGATGAAAAATGAATTTACAATCATTCTTCTGAAGAAAACTTTGTTTTGAGCAAAATCAATGGTTAACCCTTTCAAATTCTCGCAACAATTTGATATCTTCAAAATTTCCTGAAACATGTGTATGGCTACGTAGGACATATACAACATGGAATGCGAGCTCGATCTCGAAGACAAATGAATTTATGATCATTCTTTTGTAGAAAACTTCGTTTGAGAAAAATCGAAGGCTAACACCTTTGAATTCTCGTGAATATTTGATATCTTCGGAAATTCCCCAAAATATACATATTGCTACGTAGGACATATATGACATGGAATACGGACTCAATCTCAAACAAAAATGAATTTATGACCATTCTTTTGAATAAAACTCCGTTTTGATCAAAATCGAAGGCTAATCTTTTCGAATTCTGGTGAAAATTTGATATCTTTGAAATTATCTGAAATGTATTTATGGTCATGTAGGACATATACAACATGGGATACAAGCTCAATCTCGAAAAAAAATAATTTTATGATCATTCTTTTGAAGAAAACTCCTATTTGAGCAAAATCGAAGGCTAACCCCTTATATCGAGAAAATTTTATATCTTTGTAAATTCCCAAAAACTTATATATGGCAACGTAGGACATATACAACATGAAATACGTGCTCGATCTTGAAAAAAAATGAATTTACGATCATTCTTTTGAATCAAACTCCGTTTTGAGCAAAATTGAAGGTTAACAATTCCCCAAAACGTACGTATAGCTACGTAGGACACATACAACATGGAATACGAACTCGATCTCAAAGAAAAATAAATTTACGAGCATTCTTTTGAAGAAATCTCCGTTTTGAACAAAATCAAAGGCTAACCCTTACGAATTCTAGCGAAAATTTAATATCTTTGAAAATTTCCCGAAATGTATGTATAGCTACGTAAGAAATATACAACATGGAATACAAGCTCGATCTCGAAGAAAAATGAATTTACGATCATTCTTTATAAGAAAACTCCGTTTTGAGAAAAATTCAAGGCTAACCTCTTTGAATTCTCGTAAAAATTGATATCTTCGGAAATTCTCCAAAACGTACGTATGGTTATGTATGATATATACAACATAGAATACAAACTCGATCTCGAAGAAAAATAAATTAATGATCATCCTTTTGAAGAAAACTCCGTTTTGAGTAAAATCAAAGGTTAACCCCTTTGAATTCTCGCGAAAACTTGATATCTTCGAAAATTCTCCGAAACATATGTATGGCTACGTATGACATATACAACATGTAATACGAGCTCGATCTTGAATAAAAATGAATTTAAGATCATTCTTTTGAAGAAAACTCCGTTTTGAGCAAAATTGAAGGCTAACCCTTTGAATTCTCGCGAAAATTTGATATCTTCCAAAAATCGCCGGAACGTATGTATGGCTACGTAGGACATATAAAACATAGAATGCAAGCTCGATCTTAAGGAAAAAATGAATTTACGATCATTCTTTTGAAGAGAACTCTATTTTTGAGTAAAATACAAGGCTAACCCCTTCGAATTCTCGCGAAAATTTGATATCTTCGAAAATTCCCAACAAAATTTGTTTGGCTACGTAAGACATATACAATATGAAATACGAGCTCGATCTCGAAGAAAAATCAAAGTCTAACCCATTTGAATTCTAACAAAAATTTGATATCTTCGGAAATTCCACGAAACATACGTATGGCTATGTATGACATATACAACCTAGAATACAAGCTCAATCTTGAAGAAAAATGAATTAATGATCATCCTTTTGAAGAAAACTCCGTTTGGAGCAAAATCAAAGGCTAACCCATTTGAATTCTCACGAAAACTTGATATCTTCAAAAATTCTTCGAAACATATGTATGGCTACGTAGGACATATACAACATGTAATACGAGCTCGATCTCGAAGAAAAAGTGAATTTAAGATCATTCTTTTGAAGAAAACTCCGTTTTGAGCAAAATTGAAGGCTAACCCCTTTTGAATTCTCGCGAAAATTTGATATCTTCGAAAAATCCCCGAAACGTATGTATGGCTACGTAGGACATATAAAACATGGAATCCGAGCTCGATTTTGAAGAAAAATGAATTTACGATCATTCTTTTAAAGAGAACTCCGTTTAAGTAAAATCCAAGGCTAACCACTTTGAATTATCACGAAATTTTGATATCTTCGGAAATTCCCCAAAAAAAATATGTATGGCTACGTAGGACATATACAACATGAAATACAAACTCGATCTCGAAGAAAAATAAATTAACGATCATTCTTTTGAAGAAAACTCCGTTTTGAACAAGATCGAAGGCTAACATGAGCTAACTTTCCAAATGAAAAGAACCATAAAACTTCTGGGAGGACATGATATTACCAACAACACTAATTTTGGCATAAAACTTTGGAGCTGGCTTGAAAGTAGGATGTATAAATCTTTTAGTTCTATGATTAGAATTTTTTTTAGCTTGGGTTATAAGGTTTTATGATTCAACCAGTCAGTCTTAAGTGGTGGCATACAAAGGTTTAGGTAGTCTATTGAAAGTATTTTAGATTTAGTTACATTTTGTTGACCATGTGATTCAAAATCTACACGTGTAAAAAAAATTGATTCTCCTTTAGAAGTTGAGGATGGGAGCAGCTGAAGTGAACAGGCTAGTTGCGACCCGGCCTCTACGTTGTGTTGGGCTACTGCCTAATGGGGGCTGCTCATGCTAGAGATGTTCTGAGATAAATTGAACTAAATTTTGTGTCGCCAAAACAATTAAAAAAGCACTAGCCGGAGCTGTTCCAACAACAAATAATTCAATACCGGAGGGAGTATTTATTTCAGAAGAATAGTAGAACAGACTCGATCAGCACTCCAGTAAGGACGGTCTGCTTTGGCTCCGCCAGTGAAATTGTCCTCCCAAAAGAAAAACAAAAAGAATCAGTAAAATTGTAAATAAACTACATTATTCTGCTCTTCGAATTGGCAGATGAGAAACAGCCGCTGTCGTCACACCACCACACCACGGAGCTCGCTATGGACTTTGACAATAATTTCCTTACTTTAGACACAACTGCACCAGGCCACTACACAGAGACAATAAACTAAAAAAAGAACTAGTTCTTATGACATGAAAGACTGTACAAACTATCACAGCTACAAAATATGTTTGTTGGAGCCGAGGCCTGGTACCACGATGCTATGGTGTCAATATATAACGGGAAGATAGCTGCCGATTTATACCCTGCAAAACAAAAGGCAAGCTTTACTGCGTGGATTTACTTTATGGATGATGTAGAACAAAGAAGACTATCAATATATCGAATGGTTCGAAAAACAAATGCATGATATCTCTGCTGAATACAATAAAAAAATTAAAACTAATGAAAACATCTGAATGTTTATTCAAATAACCGTAGCTATCAGGAAGAAAGATGCTGCTCACAGTTGACATTGAAACCATCAGCGAGCTAGCGTTTTAAATTGAACTAACTGACGTCAAATATTTCAAAAAGGGGGGAGTACAAAATAGCAGGAAAAACATTTACTTGCAGCCATGGATGATAAGCTATGGGTTCTACAATGGGTCAATCCTGATCATCATGTACAGTAACAAACGAACACCAGACATCCAAGGACTCAAACCTATTTGGTATTAAAGTACTCCCTCCGTTCTGAAATAATTGTCGTTTCAGACAACCAAATGAACTAGAAATGAACTATTGAAAGTTGTCCTAACGACAATTAAAACGAAACAGAGGGAGTATTGAATTGTGAACTACAAGATGAAAGGCATTATGCAGTACACCGTTGCAGTTTGCTATAAATAAAACAGGTTCAATGATGTGCCACGCTGACAAAATAAAAAAGCATCTCAGCATCCAATGATACAGCACTTTTTTCGGTTTAAACTACTGAAGGGCTGCAGGATAAACAGAAAGATAACTCTAAAAGCGAACAACTTCCATAAGATGCTAATAGTCGTCTAACACTGAAAACTAATATACTAGCATGGAAGTATCTGCAGAAATTACCTGTGCCGTTGCTTCAACAAATGTACAGCATGTTGAAAAACATAAGATGGTACACAGAAGCCCTTATGATATGTCTATCACTTCATGAAATTCCTTATTGGTATTCTCAGAGGGTGTCGTATTTGGTTTGTTCCCTCCTGGGTATGACTGCAAACTTGCTGGATTGTCATCAGCCTTGTTGCCCGGTGTAGCAGTTACTGAAGTACTGGGGCCACCAACATCTAAATTCAAAGTAGTGGTGCCTTCGAGGACACAGGAAAATCCACCAGCAGATGGATTCTGAATTGCATGATCTCCTGCATCCTTGGCTTCTCCTGGCGCTGCAGGATCAGCGTTGTCAGTCTTTTGTTTTTTCACGCTGCTTGTCGAAGGGGTGCCGGTGCCATCATCCTCAAAATCATCATTTGCTGCACCAGGGTCTGCAGGATCTGAGGGATCTTTCCTGGGCCTCTTCCATTTTTTGGTGGATGATGTGCCATCATCCTCAAAATCTTCCTCCTCTCTACCCCTGTGCAGATATGTCCACAGTTTTTTGTCATTATCATAAAGCACACAAGGGTCACGTTCGTAATGCAAGCGATCAAGAGCACCACTGACGACTTGGTTGACAGCAGCCTCTTTATTCGCTTCTTCAAAGTTTAGATATTGTGAATCTCTGAGCAGTGTGCAGACATCAGCTCTTGTTCCAGTTCTTGCAGGCAACCTAGCAGCGGCATCTCTTACAAGACAGAGAATAGTGACATGAGGCGGACGATCAGGTAACAGCATGGGATGTCCCCTAGCTTTTGCTGTGGGCTTTCCACCTCCTCTCCTCAAGGGAGCAACTATAGACTTCTCCCCATCGGCTGCAGTATAGCAAAAGGCTCTATCAGGAATTGAGTACCTCAAAAACTCCTCACGCTGGAAATACGCCTTTGCTTCATCGGAGCTTGGGATTATAGTGTTCAGACTTTTCTGGGCTCTAAGTTCTTTGAACCTTTCCTTCAAATCTAAATTTGCAGGATTTGGTGGTGGAGGTAGTGGAAGGGATCCTATCTGCTTGAGGGTTTCCAGACCACTTTTCAGCCAGTTAGAAAATGCATCGACCAACTTTACAAGCATCTTGTGAGGTATTCCCCATGCTTCAGCAGAAGTTTCTTCATCAGGATCGTCAAAAGAAACAGAAGTTACTGGACCAACCCAGAACCAACTTTTGTTTGACTTCTCGTAGGCAACTAGTGCCCTCCAGCCCTTTGCACCTAGAGGAGCTGTTCTAGATGAAAGTACCTTTAGTACTCCTCGAACTAAATCCTGAAGGGGCTCCTGTGTTTCAAGTATCCTAGGATCACCAGGACTTGATCTAATTCGATTGACAAGTTCTTGAACAGTGAGTGCTGGTGAACTGCTTGGTACAGTCTGCTCTGAAGCATTGGCAACTGCAATTTCAGGAACCTGCTCTGCAGCATTGGCAATTGCAGCTACAGGAGCCTGTTGAGCTTGCTCCGTCACACTTGGTGCTGCTGCAGTGGCATTTGCAACTTCAAGAACGGGTTGACCTGGATCTGTACCGCCTGATTCTTGAGGTGTTCTGTTCTGCTCTTCACTATTGAACCATTTTTTACCCTCCTCCCCATCAGGTTGCTTTGCTACTGCTGGTACATTCTCCTTAGGATTGATCATAGCCTTCTTTACAGCAGTTAAAAGATGCACAACGGAGAATGAAAAGCCAGTATGAATGGTTGGTGTAATTGGCACATACTTCTTCTTAGGCTTCTCAGGCTTCTCCGGTTTCTCAGGCTCTACCGGTACTACATTATTTTCTGATATGTCAGCAGCTGGTTCTGCTACAGTAACAGCATCTGTGATGGTCTCTGGCTTCTTCTTACTTTTCTTCTTTGAGCTACCACTGATCTCAACCATCTTTGAACCAGATGGTGCATGCTCATCCAGGCTAGTAACTTCAGCTCTTCCCTTAGGTTTTTTGGTCCCAGAGCTGCAACTTACAAGTGCAACCTTTACAGTATCAATACCATTATCACCATTAGAATCTCCAACTACATGTCCTGATCGGCTAGCATGCTTTTGATTCTCTGTTGACCTGAATGACTCATTGTTTTCTTTGATTTCATGCGATCCAGAGGCATCATAACCATGCATGTCCAGATTTGCCATCCCTTTCCGCTTTCTTTCACCGCTTGCTGATGTAGGTTTCACGATTTCACTAATCTGTTCCAGCATAGTTGTGTGCATATCATGTGAATAACCAGTGTCTGAACCTTTTCCCTTAATTCCTTTGCTCCGAGAGGGATCAAAATCTGCAGTGGCAGCAGGATGATCCATTTTGACTGCTTTGGCAAGCTTATTTGACTTCTTGGCACCATATGCTGGCCTATGAGACCCGGAATATTGATGCTCTGAATTCAGTCCAAGAATTTTCACACCTGCACCATCTTCAAAATGCTCTGACGTATCAGATTCTGTTTCCTCACTTTGAGCACATGAAGCAACACTCCGGTAGCGCTTCTGGCCGATTTCATCGATGAGGCTACTGGATTTAACTTTCATCTTATCATGTG
The DNA here is from genome assembly GCA_036927565.1 of Tuctoria greenei. NCBI lineage: Eukaryota > Viridiplantae > Streptophyta > Magnoliopsida > Poales > Poaceae > Tuctoria > Tuctoria greenei. The sequence goes on from JAYESD010000007.1 coordinate 199,029,826, forward strand.
CTAGCTTGCCTCTAGGGTCAGCCCTAAGGTGAGCATCATTAACCTGTTGGTCAATACTTTTATAGGACTTAACCTTCTGACCGTGACCAGCTTGAGCCTTCCTGCTTCTGTAATCACCTGCAGCCTGCCCTTCCTGCCACTCATCTAAGCTACCAACGCTGGTACCAGCTGGCCATTGCATCTCATCCCCTCTTCGAGCTTTACCCTGCACACCTTTCCCACCTTGCACCCGATCTCTATCAGAGTATCGTGCATGCCTTCCGGTGTCGAAATATGGAGGATCAAATGCTGCTGCCAAGGTAACTCCCTGATTACCCATGGGTCTGTCATAGTAGTGAGGAGCCCCCATACGGTTATCACGGGGGTTATTTCCATACAGATTGCCATCATAGCCCATAACCAGTTCCTTCTTCCCCGGCTTCGGCGGCGGCCTTGAAGATCGAAATCTTGGCAAATCCATGTCATATCCAGGATCCTCTGTGTAGAGGCCATCCGTGCTCCTACGAAGCTTCCCTCTATGTGTGAGATCTGGATCATAGCCATAAGGGTTATGTTGACGCGAAAGCTCAGAGAGTGTCGCTACAGCATCGTTGTCAGCCCCTCCAATGTGTTCATCATCCACTCCTTTTGGCATACCCAACAGTAGCGGCCTCTTAGACCTCTCCTTCGGTAACTTCCCAGCCTTCTTTACATCCATTTTATGCGGCTTCCGTGTCAGAAACAGCTCCCCAGACTCCCTGATCTCTGAATCAGCCTCCAATACGGTCCGCCCAGCTAGACCCAGACCCTTTCTCTTTTTCCGTTGTGCCTTCACTGCATCCAGCATCCTCAGCCTCTCATCAAGCCTGTACCCCTCACGACCCTTCCAGCAGTCCTTGATCTCCCGCAGTCCACACACCATCGAATTGTGGTAGCTCTGCAGCCAGTAGTAATGTTTCCGCCGCTCCGCGAAACATGTCCCGCGGTGGTACAGAACGATCCTTGGGTCGCAGAGCCCGCCTCTTAGCCGGTCGAAGAGGGCGGCGAGCGGGCTCCCAAAGTGAAAGTTCTCCCCCGCGAGAAGCTCGACGAGAGTGCGCGCAAAGGTCTCCTGGTCCATGTCGGGCAGCAAGGCGGCCAGGCGGAGCCGCTCCTCCTCGCTGAGCAGGCTGTTCCACGCATCGAGCGAGAGCACGTCCCCGCCAAGGCCGCCGAGGTCGTAGAGCCCCAGCGGCACGGCGAAGCTCTGGTCCCCGACCTGGCACATCTCCGTCTCCGCCTCGCCGAGCTCCGTGACATCCAGCTCGTCCGACCCCATCCCCGAGTCCTCCTCATCCTCATCCTCGGCAGCTTCCTCCTCCGTTGCATCCTCCTCTGCCTCCTGACCTCCGTCACCGTTATTCTCCTCGTTGCCGCCTGAGAGGGCATCAGCTTCGGACTCCTGCGACGGCGTTGCTCGCGACGACTCCTCCTCGTCCTCCGTGGCATCCGGCGAGGAGCCCTCCCCGCCGCCGCCGTCGTCAAGCCTCGGGAACGGGACGCTGCCGCCGCCAGTCCTCACGATCGCCATGGCCTCCCACCTACACAACGAAACTGAAAGGAAACAAAAAAAAACGAGAAGAGATTCAGACCAGTTATAAACCCTAGCCCTCCAATCATCCACTCCACCACCGAGCAGCGCAGCGAGAACCGAACCGATAAGGAGGACGAAGCGAGCGAAACTCACCGAGAATCACTGCGCCGCGGCGAAGCGAAGCGAAGTCAAGCCAAGCGAAGCGGATGCGGCGGAACCCTAACCCTAGTGCGGCGATTGATTGGGAGGTAGTAAAGTGGGGAAGGAACGGGGAAGGGCCGACGGGGTGGGGTGGGGGCCGGGGATAAATAGTAGTGGGTGGGGGAGGAAGACGACCGCGACGTGGCGACCGCGTGAACCGTCGGATCGGGGCGCGGCCGCGGGATTGAGTTGAGGGAGCCGCGTGCGGGGAGCGAAAAAAAGTGACGTGTGTGTTGTTAGCCGAGACCGAGTGCGGAGCGGAGGAGGAGACGGAGACGAGGAAGAGGAGGGCGGCGAGCGAAGCGAGAGACGAAGGAGGGAAGGGGTGGGACCGGGTTCGCGGGCGCGGCACCCGTTACGCTGACGGGTGGGTCCGCCCTCTGGTCAGGTGGGTTTACAGGTTTGCGCGGGAACTTGACTTCATGTGCTGCCAGTGCTAGTATATGACTGGTTTGGGACATTTGATTTTTATTTATTTGTGGTGTTTACAACGCAGTCCATATTAGAGCTTGTTCAGCAGATAAAACCTATTTTGAGTAACCAACTGACTTCTTCCCTGACTTGTTCTCACAAGGTGTTGAGTGAGGACACAATCGTGGAGTGACGCGACGATGTGATCAGGGGGTCTCGACGCGGTGCAAGAACGGGAATGCACAACACGATGCGAGGATGATAGATCGGAGCACAACACATTGCGACACCGGAGGACGGAGCATAATGTGGTGCGAGGACAACACACGGGTGCACAACATGACACAGCGCGACACGAGAACAAAAGAGAGGGGGAACAACACGACTCGTGTGTGATGTGAGGAAATGGACAAGAGATGGACATGGTGTGTGTGCCACGCAATAAAGATTAAAAAAGGCATGACACGGTGCACGCGTGATGCGAGAACAACGGACAGGGGCATGACACGGTGCGCGGATGACACGAGGACGACGGACAGAGGCACAATACGGTGCACGCGTGACTCGAGGATCACGCACGGAGGCACAACACGACGCGACCGATGTGAGAACGGGCACGGTGCAGCGCGAGGATGGAAAACAAAAGTCCAGCAAGGCATGATGCGAGGACAGCATGGCACGGGATGAGGACGGCACGCATCGACATCGTGGCGCGAGAACGACAACGCGGAGAATGTAGCGTGGCGTGAAAAGGTAAAGACGATACATAATGAATAGTATGATGTCGACATTTTATTGTCACCAATTTATAACAGCTAAAAATGTGTTCAACAATAGGTCATCTGTTTTGGGGCTGCTTAAGATTCATATTGGATGTGAGCTAGCTGTCGATACTCTTTATATCTGCCTCCCGTGAACCACCAACTAATCCGTCGCGCCAATCTGGACCGTCGACATCTTTCATCAAACGGTGTCTGCCGCGCCTTCTTCAACGCGGAGCATCCCAATTCCCCTAACAAGACGAACCATGACCGCCGCCGCCGCCGGCGACTGGACCGTTGTCCGTCGTCGCGGCCGCCGCAGAGGCGACGCTCCGCACGCCGAATCCCACCCGGACGCCCCACCGCCTCTTCCCATGACCCCGATCCCCTGGTCTCCCTCCGACGCCTCGCTCGACCCCGCCGGCGTCTCCCGCATCATGGCGCGCGCCAGCGTCGCCATATACCGCGTGGCCCACTCCCGCCTGTACCGCCGCCTCATCGCCCCCGACTCCCCGCTCCGCCGCCGCCTCGCGCTCCTCGGCCCGACCCGCCTCTCCGTCCTCGGCGTCGGCAGCTTCGCGTCCTCCCCCGCCGCGCGCCTCCAGCTCGCGCTCGCGGTCCTCCTCCGCCAAGACCTCCTCCCGGACGCCGCCGTGGACCTCTTCGACCCCGTCCTCTCCGCCGCCGAGTGCGCAGCCGCCGCCGCGCTCGGCTTCTGCGTCCCGAGCGTCGACGACGGGTGCCGACGCCGCGTGGAAGAGCCCACGCTGTTCTACATGCCCCACTGCGACGCGTGTCTCTACGACGCGCTCCTCGCCGCCAACTGGGAGTCCCCCGCGCAGCTCCGCCGCATCTGCGTGCTCGGCAACAGCTTCCGGCGGTACGCGCTCATGGCCGAGGAGAACCCGTCCGGCCCCGCGGCCAAGGCCGCGCATCTCCTCGCGGCCGAGCGGTTCGCGTGGGAGGAGCGGGTTGATGAGGTGGGTGGTGAGGATGATGAAGACGCCTGGTTCACCCGCGCGTTTAACGAGACGAGCTGGCATTTCTTCGAGGTGGAGGACGGCGTCGACTTGGCCACCACCATGACGAGCGCTGGAGGAAGGTGATAAGTTACAAAAGCTCTGTTCTTTGATCTATATTGCGATGTCGTATGTTGCGTGTGTTGCCTGATTTGATGTAATAATGTTGTTTCAACATTCAAAACTTACATTTTACAGTAACAGTGTATGGTTATCGAGGGGAATGCAGTGTTGAACATTGAGTGTGCTCAGCCTGCTTAAATATTCATTCAAAGAACTCATCGTAGACACCAACTAGGCATCTCAATGTTGCTCTGATCAGAATGACATGTTGAAGAACTGATCTATATTGATGATTCATCAGATTCAGACCAGTGACGTAACTCTCTAGCAGTGTCAGGATCCCAAGCCTACATTCAACGGTAGTTTATTCTTGATTTGATGCAGAATTGAACATAACCAGCAAGTTCATTCTGCTTAGATATTCAAGGAACATGTAATGATCCTTGAATATACAGTGCGATGTGAATCTGATAAAAAGGACTTGTTCGAAGTCATTTCGATCTTCAAGCCTTCAATCTATTATAGATGTCCACTAACAAGAATGTTTGATAAAGATCATAAATTGTCCTTTGCCGGGAATCTAAAGCAGAAGTGCTATCGCTTTTGGTCTTATCATTCCACACCAAGATTTAAGGCTGCCATCATCCAAACTAATACTCACAGGAGTACAAACTGTTGGCAGTTGATTTATATCCTTCTTTCTGCATTTATTCTCCAAGGTTAATTCGAAAGCGTATAATCTGATCGGTCTGTTTTATGAGAGGGGAATACGCACATGGTTTAGCTGGCCTCTACCTCTAATCGGAAGAATCTGGTAACAGGAACAGGACTACGGCGAACTTTGTTGGAAGCATTTGCTGCGGCATGGTCTACTCCTCGTGTTGTTTTGAATGGGCCCATAAGAATTGTTAAGGTGGGCCGTAACTGGGCCGATCGATTACTGTCCATGGCGCCTCCAGTGTTGTACCGGCCTTTTGTTTGCATCACAATTGGACACAAACTGGGCCAACTGTCTACTAATTTTTTTTATAATACTCCTCGTCTTCAAAAGTTTGTTGTTTGTTAGCTCAAACATAAAATAATAATCGACAGAAAAATTTATTATGTTCTACTATCCTAGATACCTTGTACTACATATCTCGGTAAAATAAAAAATCTTATGCATTGTCACAAAACTACCTCAGTATACGTTATCCATTGCATCCAATCGTTGTATTGTGACTATGATGTACTCCCTCCATATATTTTTATTTGACACTGGAGCTAACCTGTGTCAAATACTCTCTTCAATTCTTTTTATTTGTCACCGTCTACATTATTTTTGAACTAGTCAGAGACCAATAAAAAAAACGGGGGAGTAAAAACGAGTATCATTTTCCTTGTTCCGAGCATATATTGCACCATGCATGGAAGAAAAGTAATATATGCCTCATGAGGACGATTGACTACTCTCTCGAGTGTGCGTAACTAATTTTCATGGCAGCATCTATTCAATCTATTCTACTGTGTTTGTACTCTGCTCCTCGTCCTCGTGTTTTGTACAGATCCGGCCAAAACATTAAGATTGCATTGCATGCAGTGTGTCTATACGCAGTAGTATTCGATGGACCAATCCAATGTGGTCCTCGTTGTCTCCCCCTCTCTCTCTACCCACACATCTACTGTCGCGCGTACAGAGAGATACGTATACATGAACAGGAGGAGGCAGTACGTAGGTTCGGCATTGAACTACTCGGCGTGCATGCGACAACCAGTCTCTCCCTCCATGCCTCTCCGTGCAGACACCAGAGAGAGAGTAACGCATGCAGTGCTGCATGCACTGCTCGGGACGAGCTATCTAGGGGTGGCGTGAGGAAGAAGAGAAGAGCAGAGAGAGGAATGAGATGGAGTGCAGGAGAGGAGCAGCTTGCAGTGCATGTAGCCAGTCTCGCCACGCGAGACGTACGCAGAGACGCATGCAGCACGCGGGTGTACGTACACTTACACGTTGTACGTGCATGCATCAATGCATGGCCATATATGTGACCATGCGCACACCTACATATATGTGCCCTGCCGCCACGTACGTACGTACCAGTAGTAGCGCACACACGTCAACGTGACAACGTGCATGCACGGCGCTTAGCCTATCGGTACCAAGTTACTCTAAAACATACTATATACACTATTATTCTTCTATTTTTACAGTACGTACTTTAAATTACACTACGATACAATATATACAGTGCGGACGGTCTTACTCACCTTCTCTTCTGATATCTAGTTAGCTAGTACTACGCGCTTGCTGGTCTGCTCCATGCATGTTGGTCGTACGTGACAGTGTCGTGTCGTTGCAGATATACATATGGTCGTGCATGCCATGCCATGCCATACCAAGAGAAGAAGCGTGTGTGCAGTGCAGCTTTCGGACGGATCGAGTGCGATCTTCTCCTTGGTCTCTACCGTCACCTTCGACTACTGACACATCTGTCCCCTGCTGGCCTCATCTTCTCCTCTCCTGTCGCACGCGTTCCAATTATATAAGTCTCTTTCTATCCGGTGTGTGCATGGTTGTGCCTTCGTTCCTCTACTGCTTGTTTTCCATGCATTTACTTTTGGCAATAACTAATGTGTTGTCCCGTCACAAGCTTATAACCGATGACGACAGAACTCTCAAACAATAGAAGCACAAACGGCTCTCTACGTTCTCCTATACCAGAAGCTAGCCTGGCCCTGGCCCGGCATGAGTGTACAGATTACGAGTAATTGCCCCATCCAATACTGCCACGGGTTGCATACGATCGAGCAAGCAAGCACAATGAATTGAATGGGCCGGGTGAGAGAGATGGATCGAGAGGGACAAGATGTTTATTTCACGTGCAGATGACTTCAATATCCACGCAGCAGCAGCTGCTGCTGCTCGACCACAGGCAGGACCATAAAAAAAGGCTACTACTAGTGCTGTAGAATCTGTTTTGAATCGGAGATCGCAGCTGTGCGTGCATGGTCAGTGAGTGTGAATAGCACTCACCATGCCACTGATCTCGCTGCAGACGTCTAGTACTGTTGCTGAATTCTTTGAGGAAAGAATTGTATACTCTCCATTTGCTGCATTGCATGCATGGCGACAATGAATGCCTACTTATGAAGAAGAAGAGTGAAGAATGGCAAGACAGGATTGAAGAAGGGTTGAAAAAGCTAGTTGCAGTCGTACTACTGATCTGTAGTAGTATGTTTTGTTTGTGTCAAGTTATTGCATGCACTACAACAATAGCTACACACCTAGCGGGACTGCTGCTGCTGTGCTGTAGGAGAGAGGATCGGTCAGAGTTACTGCAAGCTGATGCATGCAGGCCTATGCTACTCAGCTTTTCCTTGAGCAGATTGAAGGAGGGATGGAGAGAGATAGAGAGGTGTGCATGTACAGTACTGTTCTTAGCATTTCAAACCTTTTACAAAGCACGCGCGCGGCGGTACCACCATGCTAGAGGTGTAGAACGAATCAGAGGGCGCAGAGATCAGGGAGATGAAATGTTCCGTTAAATACTGCGTGCAGGAGTGTTTTGATTCGTGTTTAATGGTACTGATGAGGAGCATAACATCAAGGGTACTACGCGTCTCGTATTGGATCGATCGGGGGCTAATTACTGTTATTTGGTAGAGCGCTGCGGCATGCTTAATGGCAGTAAATCTTCCTTTCTGCTGTCCTTTCTGAAACTGTGTTATTGCAGTTGCTTCAATACCACTTAATTTCTTCTGAACCTCCTAACCTTACAGGGACGTTCGTTTAACAACATTTTTTTTATTTCACTAAAGGCAAGTAAAAGTTTCTTCGTAAGAAAAAATGAAATGTTGAAGAGAGGAGCAATGCAAGAAGGCGACACCGAGAAGAGAGAGACACTTTCTGACAGGCGTCGACTTTGTCAACTCCGTCGAGCCAAAGCCAAGCAAGCTGGAAGGAGGAGTAGGGTTAGACGAACTATTGGGTCCGTGTAAATGATCGAAAGAGCAGCATGCATGACGTTGCCGCCATTGAAGAACCACAGATCGATCCTGCACAGCATGCGTTGTGGGCACTACCTAGTAGCCAGCTTCTAGTCCGTAGAGTAGCAGCTAGCGCTGCTGTTGCTGCTGTACTGTACATGGATCGAGTTCCCGAGACCCAGACATGTAGAAATCTCTCCCTCTCGATCTCCCTCTCTGTCTGTATCTTCACACACCAAAAGGTCCATAGAGTTTTCTGAATATAAGATACTTGTACCACTGTTTCGTTGGCAGCCAACAGTAAATACTTTTGACAGCAGCAGCAGCACTGTTGCAGCAGTCTGCATGGTGGCATCTCGGTCAACTCCCCCACGTTGATCTATCAAATCAGAGGATTACATATATGGATCGAATCACAAGGTCACCCACGCGGCCGTCCGGCCGGCCGCAGGAAGGAAATTCGATCGATCTGAGAGCCGTATGAACACAGCGTACAGAGACATGCAGGCTAGCTATCAATCGACATGCAGATACGGAATTACTGCACCTCTGAAGACTTTGTGTATACGGATGCAGCAGCGTTACGTGCGTTGTTGTTGTTGTCATGCGCGCGACCGATCCGACACTGAATCTTGCAAGAGTTTACTGTGTTTCTGGTACACCAGATATTGCAACGCGCGAAGCACTGGTCCTGTGTCTGTGTGGGGTGCAACTAATATGTCAGAACCTATATGCGTTTCCAGTCGGTATGAAAACCAGAAGATGGTACGTGTGTTATCGTAGATCGATATACGATTAGCAGTTAAATGTTCTTAATTTTCGACGTTGTAGCGTATGACGAAGTGTAGTACGATTATTACGCATTAACTAGTCTATCACAAGAGACCAGTAAGCTCAAAATACAGTTAAGAGTTCTTAAATAGATATCATGACCTGCATATATGGCTCAAAATACTACTAGCCTCTCCACCACTCCTCGGTAATCTCTGGAGTGAGCCAATGCAACGAATGGGACAAGGAACAATGATGTACCAATGAGTGGTAGCCAACAGTACTAGCTAGGAGTAGGAAGGAAAGTGGCGAGCTAGAAATTAGGGGGAACCAGCTGATAACAATGCCCAACGAATCTTTGCAAACGCCACCGTATATGGCACCACCAGCAGCAGCATATTGTGTTGTAGAGATGAATGCATACGCATCAAGAAAGAGAGAGAGAGAGAGAGAGAGAAAGGGGGCATGCAAGGCATTCTCAGGCAGCAGAAGGGCCAGGAGCAGCATCACATCGCTCGTCCTGCAGCGTCCAATCTCCCTCACTACCCACAGCTGCAGCCAGTTTGTGTGTTCGCCCTGACGACCAACACGACTAGTCATCGATCACCTGCGTATGGCTTCTCCGTTCAGTTGAATTCTTCAGTTACTTCATCAGACCTGGCCAACAGCGCGGGACAAGACATCACATTTGGATCGATCATCGATAGATGGATGGACGTATGCATGCATATGTGTACGTAGCACCATCCGGCATATGCGTATATTGCCTTGATGTAGGAGTAGATAGACATGAACTGCCGGCATATGCATAACATATTTTTTTAAGTAAATATATACTCCATCCGTTTCTAAAATTTATTATTTTAAACTAAAATATTACTCCATCCGTCTCAAAAAACTTGTCGCTTTGTAAGTTATTTTTGAACTACAAAACGACAAGTATTTTGAGGCGGTGGGAGTATAAATTTTAGAAATAAAGAGAGTACTACACTACAGTGCTACTACTGTAATGACGTAGACATACGTGACCTAGAAAGCTGTCGGTTTCCTGCAGCTAGCGTACTGCGTGCCCACGCCATATGCTTGTATATGTATGCGCATATATACAAGCAATTACCCTCGAGCTCGTGCAGCCACGCGGCCATTCTGAATTCATCCCTGATTACGATTAATTGGAATCCGTGTCTAACATCGCTTGCAGGCCGGACGGCCGGCCGGTCCATTCCTAATTAATCCATCCTGGCTACGTACTACTCTAGTCTAGCTAGCTACTAGCTGCAGGAGTAGTAGCATCTACCAGTACGCTATAATAGGTCCGTTTCCCTGTCGATTCCATCGGTCCAATCACATTTGAATTCAGGTCGATCGTGTTTCAAAAAGATTGAAACCTCCAATGGAACTTGATGTGCTCAGTATATATAATATAATATGAACTGAACTTGATGTGCTCAGCAATGTCAACATACTATGAACTGAGCTTGATGCATATGCATGAATTAATCTAATAGCATCCTATCCTACGATCAACTGACAGCAAGGGTGCCCAGGAAGGAGACGGTCGGCTCATCAGCTACGAAGACGCTGGGCACGTAATGAATGGGATAACGCGGGTAACAGATAGTGCATGCTGTGTTCATTGTGTCTTTGCTTGTCCATCCGGCCGTCGATCGTTGTGGTTGAGTATCTTAAGTACCTGCAGCAGTACGTGCTACTCCGATCCTAAACGCGCGTGCGATCTACTGCCTTCAACTTTAGCGCGTTCCGTCAGCGGTCGACAATGTTGTAAACAATGTGAGTAGTAGTGAATGCAATTGACATTGCAGCTAGCGTCAACTGAGTGAGTACATATATAGCCCTGCCCGTCTCTTTCCGGGGCTAACGTAAATGCTAAATTAATCTTTTGAAATTACTTCGTGGCGCCAAACGGTCCCTTGCACAGATTAAATCGAGGTGGACGTCACATACTCCCTCCAGTATTGAAATAATTATCGTTAAAACAGTCATAATTAGTCTATTTTTTAATTTTTTTTGTTTGTCTGAAACGACAAATAATTTGATACAGAATGCAGTATTTAGTTTGGACAGATTCTACTCTTGTGCATCTGAAGATTGTTTCCAAGACGGAACATAGTAACTGTCCGAGATACAGACATACACACTCTCCATATATATTCTCTAGCTGATGATGCTCGGGAAAACGAGAACCGTATGCACATGTCCGACCCAGCACGACCGGTACAGTACAAAACAATGCATTGAAGATTAGCAGGCGCATCATGGCTTCGATATATACCCTGGTCGGACAACGCAGCCGTATATGCAAAGCATTTACGAGAAAAAAAACTGTTAACTTTAAGAAAATCATTTACCAGGAAAAAACTGTCAACATTGATGATAGCAGCGCCCAATATATACGTACTTGTACTGTACATGTACAGGACAGGGAAATACAAAAAGGATGGAAGTAATTACTCACTGAAGCCTGCTATAGCTCGTCTGCTTGCAGTGTAAGTCTATACCTATGAGAACCGGCCTGTGGCCGGATGGCTAGCTACTCCAGGTGTGAGAGCTACCCACCTGGGTTCGATTCCTCCCGGACGCAGGTGTCTCACCTTTCTTCTTAACAGTATCCGGGTGAGCTGCCCCGTGTGTTCAAAAAAAAAAAAAAAAAAAAGTCTATACCTATGGATCGTCACGCGGCAGAGTACTACGTATGCACAGTGGCTGAGCTAAGGCCTAGTAGACCAAAAGCGATTAGTCAGCGTTGCAAGAACACACCAGTGTAAGTACTGTAGTTGAGGCAGCAGGCACTATAGCTACCAGGCTCAAGTAAATTGCATCCATGCACACACTACGCTACGCTAGTTGGGCAGGAGAGGGCCGGGGCCATCCATCATCACCTCATAATTCTCGGGTTCCTCACTGGATCACTGCTTCTGCCTCTGCGCGATCGAGAGTGATGCTTTTTTTCCGTCGGTCGATCTCAATCCGAAATCCTAGACAGATTTCCAGAATCCGACGTGTAATTCTATCCTTCAATGCGCCCGCGCTAGACAGAGATGCTTCTTCTCTCTCTGCCCATGCAGCTAGTAGCAGCAAGCCCTTTGCTTCTCTGTCGTCTCCATCTCCTCTTCTGACTTGTCTGAAGATACGCAGAGGGCGACATGACGTGTTAAAATAAATTCTGCATTAGATGCGAAAACATTCAAGACGTTTGCAGTTGCAGGAGTGGAAAAGCAGACATTTTCTAAAGAGGAATGTACAGCGGCGCTAGCTACTGCGTCGTCGTGCTCGTCGGTCGTCGTCCCCATAGCCAGCCAGGCCGGCCGGCCACCTTCAATCGACAAAAGAGCTTTCTCTTGCTTCTTGATGAGCTTGTTATATTAGCTTCTGTAATCTCTACTACTAACAGTATCGATCATTCATCTTCTGTTCTAGTAGTATGATTCAACAGAGATGCATGTGATGTTGACCTGCTTTCTCCTTGAATCCTCCAACGCAACAGATTATTAGAATCGAACAAAGATTGGGCTATAAATTCTCGCTGCAAAAAAAAAAACATTTTTTCCTTGTTTCTAGCTGTCTGCCTACCGTATAGCTCGTGATGTATGCTCCAGTGTTTTGCAGTACCACGACTGACCAAATAACTCTGCAAACGCGAGTGGGGTACGTACCAGCCTCTCGCGTTGAAGATTGAAATCAAGAACGACGACAGAACGAAAACGTACGTGGAGCGTGGTAGCAATGAATACGGGGGTAAACTGTCTTAATTTCCTCTTCTTCTCTTTTCATACATGGAAGGGAGAAACCTAACTAGATCAAAGATTACATGGAAACATAATAACTGTCATAATATATGCGTACGTGGCCATCAGCAGCAGTACGTGACGTCTTTGATGTGGTTAATCGGTCAGGAAATCCATCGTTCGACAGTACACATTCTTGATGGCTTCTTGCACGGCAGCTCTTGCGCGAGATCAGGAAGAAAAGAGACTGCCTCCAAGGTACTGCTACCAGTGAACAGTGTACCACACAGGCCGCTCTATCGACTTGCATCTCTCTCTCTCTAAATAAACAGTCGGTGTAGTACGCTCTCCCCCTCTCTCTCTAGAAAACAGGTTGAGGATGGTGAGCATGTGTATGTATGGTGTCCGCATCTATTATATATACGGCAGACAGGAAGCGAGGAAGCAGTGGCTTCATCCTCTTCCCTCGTCTTCAAGCTGGGTAGCAGCGCAACCAACAAAACCCCATCCTCCATCGATCTCTCTCCTAGTACCCATTCTGTCGTCTCTCCTCCAACCACAAGCACAGCAGACAAGTTAACACATTTTGTCTCTCCTCCAAGCACCACCATCACCAGCAGTGATCCCTAATTATCATTAGCTAGCTAGATCATTACTAGCTAGCTAGGAGGAGGAAGGAAGAAGACGACGATAAGGACGACATGCCGTCGCAGCAGGTGCAGCAGCAGCAGCCTCCGATGGGCCCGACGCGATGGTGCCCGACGCCGGAGCAGCTGATGATTCTGGAGGAGATGTACCGCGGCGGCCTGCGCACGCCGAACGCGTCGCAGATCCAGCAGATCACGGCGCACCTCGCCGCGTACGGCCGCATCGAGGGCAAGAACGTCTTCTACTGGTTCCAGAACCACAAGGCCCGGGACCGCCAGAAGCTGCGCCGCCGCCTCTGCATGAGCCACCACCTCCTCACCTGCGCTCATCAGTACTACGCCGCCGCCGCCGCCGCCAACCACGCCTTCCTCCCCGCGCCGGCGCCGGCCTACGGGTGCGGCGCCGGCGGCGTCTTCGACCAGGCCGCCGCCGGACACCTTCTCGCCCAGACGTCGCCCACCCCGGCCGCCGCCGCGGCCGCATACGGTTACTACTATCCCGCCTCCACGGCCTTCGCTGCTGCACCACCACCGGCGAGCACCACTCCCCCGTCGCCCAACCAACCGTTCCACATCTACCATCAGGTAATAATCAGCAGTGGAGTTCATAGTTACGTTCTAATACTGTCACTGTAGCTGACAATAAATAATCTCCCTTTTCATGCGACCACGCACGAACGTACGACAGGGCAGAGGCGGAGGCGGGGTTGCACCGGCGGCGGATGCGCTCGGCCGGGCTGATTACTCGCTGGGGAAGCTGGACAACTTCGGCGTGTCGGCGCTGGACGACAATATGGGTCCGCCTGGGTTCGAGCAGGCAGCGCCGGCGGCGTTCTGCCGGCCGCTCAAGACGCTGGACCTGTTCCCCGGCGGGCTCAAGGAAGAGCAACACGACGTGGCTTGATGGATCCGCCGGCCACACACAACACTGACATCGTCTTAGCATATTAATGGTAGCTAGCCTGCAGGTCTTAATTGGCATAGCCATATGTCGTCGTGGTCTTCTTGTTCGATCTTCTTCGTCGTTCTTGATCTGTTCAGACGCATGGTTTAGTCTAGGACTTAGAGAAGGGCTAGGTGTAGTACGTACGTACTCGTACGTGTGAGTCCGGCTAGAACTACTACACAGTAGTAGATCATAGATGGACCGACCGCAGGGTGCATTGATTAATGGCGTTAATTAAGGAATGTGAACGTAGTACATACTGTAGCTATAGCTAGGCAGTATGAGATGTTACATGCCTCATCAGTGCATGGAAGCTGCTTCTAGAGCTTCTTTTAGCTGGCTGTAGCTTTGGCTTTGCAGTGATGATTATTAACTGTTTGGTCGGAGATCAAATTGTACGATGAATGAATGTTCCTTGCCTCGTCCTCTTGTTTCTTTACTTTCTCTTTTTATTTGGGACTAGCTAGTTCAAAAATATATTAACCGGTGATTCGGGGGAGTAAGTATCTAATTTGCTCTTTTCATAAGAAAAGAATCGTAGATCTATATACTGAAAATGCGCACGCTTTTGAGATGTCACTATACTGTATTTTTGAACTAGCTAGAAGAGAGTCCCTTAGATTAACAAGCGCTCCATGCAAGTTTTGAATAAGTGCAGAATGTTAAATATATATGAATTGCCTATCATCCCTCATCAACTTAAGCTTTTGAGGGCAACTGGTCAGCGCATAGTAGCTTAACACAGAGGTGTTCCGTAAAAAATAATAAAGTGCAGTATAAACATAGATGAGAGGAGTATCAACAAGAGGGTCATAAAATGTCAACTCAGCGCATTCGTCGTCGTTAGGACAAAGAGATCGATATTTAGAGCACATATACCAATCGACCAGCCTGTCCCAACGACAGGAATTATAAAACGGACTTTGTACCACCGCAGAATATATGCTGGGGATCTAGCTAGTAGGCGTGTTAAATAGTCAACGGATACTCGCATTTAGTACTTCAATTATTAACGGGAGTACGTACGTACGTATGGACGCTCTGAGGATGGACACGCGCGCGTGTTAAATTCAGCCTGCGCATGGGAGTAGTGTCTCGCTATACTGTGCTCCTAGTAGTTAATATAATGATCTCGAGATATCATCGTAGATGGGCGTTAATTAATTGGTCCTGAGAACTTAGTGCAAGTACGGTGAGCTAGATTATCGTATGATCTCACTTAGTACTGCGCGCACACACACACGAAGTTGTATCGTGTGTCTCCTGCTTTGTCATCTTCCTGTCGTCGCGTGCAGATCCCATTCTAGAGGCAGCAGCAGGCTAGCCCAGGAGTAGTAGCTGTGTGGACCGGGTACCAGCCACCTAGAACAATGTAGCTATACAGGGGCAATTACTAGGTTCATGAATAATACTCTCTCTGTTTCGTTTAAATTGTCGTTAGGACAACCTTTGATAGTTCATTTCTAGTTTATTTGGTTGTCTGAAACGACAATTATTTCAGAACGAAGGGAGTATATGGCAAGTGCATACTATTTGGTTTGGTTTTTGATAGACAAACATTAATACACATATTTGTCTAACTTTACTAAAAACATGGCCGACAAATTACACTCCCTCCACACTCCAAATTACTTGTCAGTCAGTGACAAGTAATTTGGAATGAAATGAGTATATTTTTGAAAAAAAAATCTAGTAAAAATTTAAGTACATGACATGTAAGACATCGATGTTATGTTAAGCAACCGCCCTGGCAATGTACCAGAACACGTCCTAATACACAATACAGCAGTGGTGAATAATTCATGGTCACACGCACGTACGTACGTACGTACGTACGTACATACCTGTAAGCACATGCGAATCAGTGTAAGTACATTGCATTTATAAATACGGAGTATTCTGGGTGTGGAGACGGCCGGCTCAAAATTCATGGCCGCCGGAGTTAGTTACGGATGGATCGACGACGGTTAAACCTTCATTCCATTCCATGCATTATTGTACGTACTACGTACGCATTGTTTGTTTCGGTATTATTTAATTTGTCGTTATACGGACCAAGTCTCCAGTAATTAATCTACAGGTAGCGTATATATAGACGTAGATCTCTGGTAGCACTGTGGTATGTCACGTGTGCATATATACGGCGCCTGCGTATCTTTGATCCTCACATGCATGCTTGTGACCGTGGTAGCGGCGCCGTGGTTGCATGGCAGACGACGAACAGCAACAACAAGTTGTGGCCAGGGACTGTATTTTGGCCGCTTATCTAAGCACAAGTCGTGGTCGTGGGCCAAGAGAGGCCGGCCCAAAGAATCAAACATAATTCGGGCCGTAGCTGACCAGCCGGTTAGGAGGAAGCGAGTACAGTACTACGTACTCACATATGGGCCGTGGCCCATGGGCTTCTCATAAAACCAGCCGACCAACCAACCTGAAGCGGATCGATCCCTTCCTCTCACCGAAGAAGACGCCAAGCAAGCGCACCCCGCCGCTCGATTCTCCCCTTCTCGCCCTCGCCGGAATCCGCTCGAGCTTACCCTTCCCCCTCCCCGCAGGTAAACCTCCTTCCCCGCCTCCTTGTCCTCTCACCTCCGGGCACGCTCGGGGCGTGGCCTTACTCTAGATTCTTCAGAGCCTCCGCTCTAAGTTCCCTCGAGTTAGTACTGTACGTACTAGCTGTCAGCCTAATCTAATCTGGCCGATTCGGTGAGCAGTTAGTGGAAACCGACCGGATTGGTGTGTCACAGGATTCGCCCAAGTACTTACTACTTCCCACAATCGTGCCGTGCGCTAATGAATCGACAGCATAGCACACCCGCCTTCTCCGTCCAAAAAAAGGAAAAAAAAAACACAATTGTGCTGCGCGCTGGGTAGATCTTTTGCAGAAGGATAATTTCATTGGGTTCCTCTCAATTTTTAAGATCTAGAGGTGATGGAGTATTAATTTAGTTTGGCTTGGCATCCTCCTGGTAAACTGTTACTGAACTATTCTTTGCCCCCCTGGTACAAATCAATATTTTAGATGTTGCAAGGCCTTATGCATAGTTGAGTTGCGTACTTAAAATTGTTGAATGACTGGAATTCAGGCAGCACTTGTTAATGAACTCTCATACATATGGTTGAACAGGTAGCAACTAGAGATGGAAGCTACGATGTACTGTACCTTTTAAGTCACTAACATTCATAGTTATGATCATGAACGTTTCCTGACTCTGAAACTTCCTGCATTGGAGATCATGGTAGGCAAGCCATTTGTAGTTCTAGGACTATTTCATGGTAATGTTTGTGTAATGAGGCCTGCATGTGAAACTAGTAACTTCTGGTTGGATGTTTTTGCTATTTAGTCCGCCTTTGTATTAATTTTGTCTTTGCTACAAAGAAATTTTGATGCTGCTTACATGTAGCACGGGAGCACCAACTAGAGGAATATGCATATCACCGTAGATCTCATCAGGCTGTAAGCAGTTTATCGGACTAGTAATACTTCTGTAATGCTGTCTATATGTTGCCCTGGTTTGGTACCTGATGTGTTATTTTTTTTATTGGTAAACTGGAAAAATTGTAAGTCAACGAGGATCGGCACATTTACAATAGAATAAAGTCAAATATGGAAGCAAATACAGCCTTCGAGTTGCATGATAGATAGACCAATCAGATTAGACGCCCCCTACTAGCTACTAGTTGCTGGAGGTCGCTAAGCTTACTTACCCTGTTTCCTTTACTTTCCTGCAGATCATCTCTCCGATGGGTTTCCTGCAAAGCACCTTCTCGCTGTTGATAGGTACCGGGTGCGGTATCTACATTGCTCAGAACTACGACGTCCCGAACATGAAGAAGCTGATGAGGACTTTGCTGGGCCAGGCGAAGGAGCTCGAGGAGTCTTACAAGAAGCCCAGCAGCGACGGAAAGAACAAGGGTTAATGATGAATTGAGTTGATGACCTGTTATGTTTTTACGTACAAAGGGGGCTGCTGCCAGCTTACAATGTCGTGCCAGTCTGATTGCTCTGTATTCAGATCAGATACTACTCGTTTGAGAGATACTGTTGTTCGTTTCCTTGTGGTCGCTCTATTTTGTGTCCTTGTTTTTGTTTAAAAACAGAAAGCAACTGGCCCATACTGTAAGTGCAACTCACGTCGGCTCGTGCCGTGGATATATATATATATGGCGAATTGGCAATATAAATTTTGAATTGGGCATATGACCTGCTTGCTCTGACCTGTATCTTGAGATGTGGTGATGGGATGATTCATGCTGGCTTATGCGTGAGGCACTTTTCATGCCTGCATCATGACTTGGCGTCGATTCTTCTGAATGTTTGACGCGGGATGGCTCGCCGGCGACGCCATGGGACAGCGGCGGCACAGCCGTCGCTCTGGTCAGACGTTGCCCGACATGCCCTCATGTGGGCCCCGCCCACGTGGCAAGCACCCAGGCGAGCCTGGTCAGACCACCGGCCACCGCGAACGCGACGACGACCTTTTTAGGCGGCACGGCAGAGGAACAACAGGACAAACCTGAGCTGAGCAAGTGAGCGCCGACGTACGATGGAGCTGATGACGGTGGCCCCCGGCGAGCCGGGGTTGTTCTGGCGGGAGTTCATGGTGGGCATGCTGAAGCCGGTGGCGGCCACCGCCGTGGTCGGCATGGCCGTGGCGCTCAGCTTCGCGCAGGGCCTCGGGATCGAGGGCGAGATGGTCTACTCCACCGCGCGCGCCTTCGTGCAGCTCTCCGTCATCGGCTTCGTCCTCCAGTTCATCTTCTCGCGGAAGAACGACGCGGTGGTCTGTTGCTTCGTCGCCTACCTCTTCATGGTGACGGTGGCCGGGATCACGGCGGGGCAGCGCGCGAAGCAGGTTCCCCGGGGAAAGTACATCGCCGGCGCGTCCATCATGGCGGGCACGGCGATCACCATGCTCCTGCTCGTCGTCGTGCTCGACGTGTTCCCGTTAACGCCCCGGTACATCATCCCCGTCGCCGGCATGATGGTCGGCACCGCCATGACCGTCACCGGCGTCACCATGAAGAAGCTGCGGGACGACGTCAAGGCGGAGAGGATCCTGGTGGAGACGGCGCTCGCTCTGGGCGCGACACCGCGGCAGGCGACGGCGCAGCAGGTGAAGAGGGCTCTGGTGCTGGCGGTGTCCCCGACCGTGGACCACGCCAAGACGGTGGGGCTGATCACGCTCCCCGGCGCCATGACCGGGCTCATCATGGGCGGCGCGTCGCCGCTGGAGGCCATCCAGGTGCAGATCGTGGTGGAGAACATGCTCATGGCCGCCTCCACCGTCAGCGGCATCCTCTGCAGCTACCTATGCTCCTCCGCGTTCTTCACCAAGGCGTTCCAGCTCCAAGGCAAAGTCTTCGCTGACTGATCGAGTAGTGACTATATTGTCCCTTTTCAGGCATGGTATACAAGGGTGGTGTTTTTTTTTTTTTTGTCTGAAGACCTGTGTGGTGCCTTGACTGATCGAATTGTCGTGTGCTATTTTTTTATGTCAATGTTGAAAGTGAACTACAGTATTTTTTTTTATCACCTGGACACAGACCACATTATACCGAAATACAGAGGCAAGGATCGATGACCTGTATATCATCACCCTGTTCAATAACTAGTTCATCGTCGCAGAGTCGCGTTTCCTCCCAGCGCAGAAGAATTACTCCACGACATCGATCAGTACTTCCACGTCGTGCACTTAGCACAGAACTCGCCGTGCACATGCTCGACCTTGGCAGCAGAGCGGTGACCACGCTTGAACCAGCAGCTGCCTTGGTGGCGGCCATGGCCATCATCAGCATGCTTGTTGAACGACGACGACGTGCCATGCTGGGCGCCGCAGCAGCAATTGCCGAAACAACGACCAAAGGCCTTATTGTTGTTCCTACTGCTACCTTGTCCACGGAAAAGGTCGTTACTGATCGCTCCATAAGACGCCGCCGTTGCAGAAGCAGCGGCGGCGGCAGTTGTCCCTCCTGCAGCTGCTCTCGGCGGCGGCGGCGGCGGCGGCGTCTCCGTCACCTCCACCAGCTGCCGTCCGCCACCACCATGGCCGCTACTGCTTCCGTGACCTGCACGCAGCCACAAGATGACAAGAGCATGCATGAATGCATTTAGCTGCATGAATCGGCGCCAATTGAACAGAAGAAATTCAATTCCACAAGATTTACTGCTGATTCCTCCATAAGCCGCCGCCGTTGCAGAAGCAGTGGCGACCGGGCCAGCTCCAGCTTTCGGCTTTGCCTCCATCTGCCGTCCGTCACCATGGCCGCTGCTCCCATGACCTGCATATATGAGCATGACTTGAGTTGAACCTAACCACGTATGCATTTGGCTACATCAATTGAACATCGTCACAAAAAATTCGATCGGACCCTGCACGTGTGGCGCAGGCGACACCCCCGGGTGAGGCAGGTACCCTTGTGGAGGGTATGCGTATGGCCCAGGAGGAAGAGGAGGATGTGGATACGCGAATGCGTGTGCTTGTGCGTAGGCGTATCCTGGGCGAGCACACGTATACGCCCCTGGGATTGGCGGCGGCGGCGGGTACACTCCCGGCGGCATGGGCAGGTGCACTTGTGGAGGAAACCCTGGCATCATCTGCATTAAACCTGGGAAGAACATCATCTGCTTGCCTGCCTCATCCCCTCCCATTGATCGCTGATGAGTGTACGTCTCCTCAATTAGGCTGTTAGTTGTTCTGCAAAACAAAGTGCAGAGAACATTGAGAGGGAGTTGGATCATGTTATACTCGATACAATCAGATCAAAGTTAAAATAATACTCTTGGCGCGCGAAAGATGAGAGGTTTTTAACCCTACCAAATTAAAAGACGCGGTGATGAATACTCTTGGCGAAGAATAACATGATGAAGAAGCTACATATATCACGCATATATTGTTTGTTTGCCGGTGTTTTCTGTCTGCTATGGATGGATTATATATATAATACACGAGGAGGTAAAGGACCGGGGGTCGCGAAGGCAACGAGAGTGACATTCACTACTACGCAGGATCAATTCGGCAATTAAACGTCAACGACTCAGATTCTGATATTGCTTTTACTCGTGGTAATTGGGGTTTTCTATCAACTATATATATATATATATATATATATATATATATATATATATATATATATATATAACGTTTAATAATATATCAGGTGTCCAATGCGTTTGCGTGGCAAATGTTGGCACAGTCAAACTATAGCTCATAGTAGTGGATAATTTATTAACACGCTAAACGTGTTTGGTTAACTTTTATGGTATTTGTGATTGGTAATTTAAAACGATAATTTGAGTCATGCTCAACGTGAATGGTGATCATCAGAACTTGAGCTTGCATATTAACCTGCTGATTTTGGAATCTTTACCATTTTATTATTGTTGCACCAGAAGTCAATCGATACCGCAGCTTTTTTTTTTTTAAAAAAAATATGTTCTTGTAGGTGGAGACCGCACTTGTTGCCCTGGGTGCGATGCCGCATCACGCGAATCAGCGCCACCGAGAGGTCTCCTCTCCCAGCTATATATCAGAATCAGTTCATGGACGAACAGCTGGACGCCAACGCTACAGCAGTCTTTCTTATGCATTATCTGCGAAGGAAGCAGCCACAGGCCCATTGTAATTTTAGCCCGCATGCAGCTCAGTCCATGGCCCATTGTAAAATTTGAGTAATCGATCAAGTTAAACACAACATGCATGCATTATATATAAGCCAAAATAAGCATCCTGACTTCCATGAGATCGATGGACGTTAATTAAAACTGAGCTCTCCTTGACCATCACGCTTGAGCTCGCCATACATGGTCGTGACCATGCTTAATACACTTGCTATGCTGATCCCCGTGGATCACTATGGCCAATTAATTGTAACGTCCACCATATCTGCGGCGTTCACGCAGGAGTTTGAACATCCCAAGGGAAGCAACTCCTATGGCGGCGCCTGCGCCTACCATCCCCACCTCCTTCATGTGTCCTCCACCATGGTTTCCATAATACCCACCTGCGAGGACGACGATGAATCCATTAGCTACATAGGGTCAACACATTAGTACATTACCATTGGTCTGAATGTGAATTGATGAGACAGCAAGAAGCAGCGGTTCACACTACCTTGGATTGGCACAAACGAGGGGGCGATCGGGTAACCTGGTACCGGTACATGATGATGATAGTCTCCATGGTAGTAACCACCTACAGCTAGTTGGTTTGGATATGGTGCTGGCGGAGGACACTGGTACGGGTAGTACGGTGTTGCGTACGCGCCCCCTACTGTTGTCGGTTGGAACACTACTTCCTGTCGTAGAGGCTGGCTCTGTCCAGAGTGGTGGTTGTCATCTTCGTCATCATCGTCCTCGTCCTCGTCCTCATCTTCATCAGAGTTGTAGTTGGTGTTGGTGGTAGTGGTGTTGTGTGCGGTCCCTCCCTGCGGCGGATGCTGCTTTCTCTTCTTACGACGAGGCTCCGATGGCTTTCCGTGGCCACCAGGACTATTGTACCTGTTCTCCTTGCCCCCAATCATCCCAAATGTGATGTGGTATGAATCCTTCTGGTATGTCTCATATCCCATTGTCTCCATGGTCGTTAGAATCTCTGCTCCCTGGCGAAAGAAACAACAGGAGCGCAACCAACGCAGAAAAATTAAAAATTTCATTATCCACTTAAAACCTACTCTCCCCGTCTTTTAAAGTTTGTTGTTTTTTTAGTCATTTTTGAACGTGTTGAAAACATTTAATTATGCATTCAAGAAAAAGAAAAGTAGAGAAAGAAATGCTCGATACTACTTTAGCCTATAATATGTGAGATAAACAACTATAGACGAGAGGAATTTGGAATTTATTAGCAAGGTATCCATACTGGTAAAAACGAGGATTTATCCTTTGGACGAGCTGATGAAGGAGATGGAACAGCGCAGCATGCAGCAAAGACCGGTCTTGCGCCCTAGCTTGTTCTTGTCCACCATGGGAGCAAGAGGAGACTGTATATATAGCGAGCGGGTCCCCAGTCCCCACTGCCTTGTGGCCCTTGTATTCAGTGTGACTCGCCGCAGGCCAGTTCATTCACACGTCGGCGACTCTCAGACTAGTCTTAAAATTAAAATGGAGGATGCATCAAGACCAGGACCGGGGGAAACGGAATAATCACCCACCTTACGAAATACGTATGTCTCGCAACTGAATAAGTGCATATCTGGCACCGAAAGTAATAAAGCTGGATGAGTGGATAGCTATACAGATACTCCCTCCTTTCTTAAAAGATTGTCACCTTCTAGTTCATTTTTGAACTAGAAGGTGACAATCTTTTGAGAAATGAGGGAGTACGTAATACCGACACCGGGTCAAGCAGATAAAGTTCCATATTCCAATGGTTTTATTGATGCTAGTAGCATATATTCTGCTTTATAATTACGCTAAACGTCGTCAGTTCGTTTCATTTATTGACGCACAACTGTAATCACAACACGTAGGAGTATTTAGGATTCCGGTAACACACCTTGCTTCCTTTTGTGGAAAAATAATTCAACTTTGCTTTTATTCCATGTTTTTTTAGCAAACTTTTATTTCCAAGTGGATGGAATGACTGATGATTCCTAATTCGAATTGGTACGAGATTCTTATTACAAACAGAGGGAGCATTGAGGCCGCTGTCATTGTGTTTTTTCTTAGTGGATGCCTTGCCCAATTGCAATCACTAGATACGGTTATGATTCTTCATTATCCGGTACTCTCTCTGTTCCAATTTACTTGACCTTTACATCTGTTGGGTCAAGGTCTACGTCATTTGTTAGGAATTTCTGTTGTGTTACCTTTGATGTTGCTCAGTAGAAATTTAATGGAACTATTGTGTTTATACCCCTGTTGCATGTTCAATTGTTATTTACTCTAAAAAATAAGGTTTATGATTTTACTCTGTTTTTTTTCTAAATAAAACCAAAGTATGACGAAAAAAGATAGAAATAACCTCATGGTTCCATCCATACTTTTAATTAATCTATGTTTGTGATTTTACCCTACCTTTGATATGTATTTTAATATATATAGTTGTCGGTACCCTAAAAACCGTACACCCCCTGAGGTTACAAAGATCTCAAGGGAAGGACATCTACTCAAATTGAAGACCCTCGGGGGCCCACTCGCCAGACGTGACCGGACCCGCTTCTCCAACATGGTTAACCTCTAGGTTGCCACGTGTACTGTCAGACCAGAGCTATTACCCGCAAGGGTGAAGCTCCGGGCCAAGTACTGAAACGGCACCTCCGGAGGTAGCCCCTGACCGAGAGAAGCTCCGGACCTGACACGTAGCAAACCGCCCCGGAGCTTCCCACTTCCCACGAGCAAGCTCCGGAGCTGCCACGTGTCCATACGTCGGGGCTGGCCGCTTCAAACCCCCGGGAGACGTTGTAACGGCTCCGGATCTCCAAAGGACAGCCGCAGACTTCAAGACCCGATTAATTATCATTAATTCCACGTTAATGATATTTAATCGGATGATCTTAACACCTGTAACGGCACTGTCAGAGCCATTACAGGGTTATTAACAGCAATTAATCTCGTGTATCAATACCAATAACCGCCAGGGCCACATGTCGGGCCAGGCTGACTTGTAACGGTTTGTCCTTGTACTATAAAAGGACAAACCGACGATACACGAGGGGAGGACGCTCGGACACTCAAGCTCACAAGTTAATACAACACACACACACACCCGTGGAGTAGGGTATTACGCTCAGGCGGCCCGAACCACGTAAACTACTGTGTCACTCGTGTCCAATCGCATTTCACTTTCTTAGGTCTCCGCGCGCCCAAACCGAACCACAAACTCCTTCAAACACTTTTCATAGTGTCAGGGGATCTGCCGACTCCAACAGTCGACAGTTGGCGCGCCAGGTAGGGGCGCCTGAGATCTTCAAGAATGGTGAATTCTGCGGCTGGATCATCTAACGGGCAACCTGCTTCTCAGGCTGTCGGAGGCAATCCCTCCAACATGCAACCACCGGCAGGAGCCTCAGTTCCAGCGGGAGTCACACTCCCACCACCGCCATCTTCTCCGGCAAGACATGCCGAACGACATGATGGTGCACCGGCGTCACATTCTGCGTCGGCAAGTCGTGACAACCCAGAACACGCGCTCCATGCGGCGCGTGCTCTCCTTCAGCGACCACCACCTCCGGATGCATCTCAAGGTGCCATGGAGCAATGGAGAGCTGATATTGAGCATTTGGTCGCAGCAGCGGCCGAACGCCTCAACAATCAGGGTCCACCTCCTTCAGGGCGGGCCCCGTCGCAGCGACGAACGTTGTCTGGAAGACTTGGTCCACATGTCTCCAACAACCGGAGAAGAGCTGCGTCACAGCAAGTGACGTCGTTGCCCTCTGGGGCACGACGTGCCCATACTGCATCTCGGCTTTCGACACACGACCTCCGGGCGGAGCTTGATCGCCGATACCGCCAACAGGATGGCCGTGTCCACATCGAGCGAGCTCGAGAAAGACGAGATGCTCAAGACCTTTCTACTCTGGAAGGAGTAGGAGGAGGCTGTTCCGCCCTAGCCATGCACCTGCGCATGGTTAGATGGCCACAGAAGTTCCGGCCACACTTGCCGGAAAAATTCGACGGGACTGTCAATCCCATAGAATTCCTACAGATATACTCCACTGCGATCTTAGCAGCTGGAGGAAACGAGGCTGTAATGGCCAATTACTTTCCAGTGGCTTTAACTGGGACCGCCAGGTCCTGGTTTATGAGCCTTCCACCCAACTCTATCGACAGTTGGGAGGAGCTATGCCGCCAGTTCACCGCCAATTTCGGGAGTTCATACACCCGTCCGGGCACCGAACTGGACCTTTTTGCGGTCGTGCAAAAAGGAGGAGAATCTTTGCGGTCATTCATCCAGAGATTCTCTCAGGTACGTAACACAATCCCTTCTATCTCAAGCGCTTCTGTCATTGTGGCATTCAGACAGGGTGTACGAGACAAGAAGATGTTGGAGAAGCTGGCGATCAAAGAGATCACCAGCGTCACGGAGCTCTTCAGCCTGGCTGACAAATGTGCCAGAGCTGCGGAGGGCCGTGAAATGCACTCCAAACCAGCCCTGGAGGATCATAAAAAATCCTCCAAAGAAGAAGCCGCTACCTCCGGGAGTGGCAAGAAGAAAAAGAAGACCAACGGCAAGAAGAAGCCGTCGGCCGGCACATCCAACGTTGCAGCCGCTGCAACTCCTGGTGGTCGGGGGCCACGCCCCGAGAAGCGACCTCGACCGTCTTCTGAAGACGGTGGCAAATCCAAGATGTGGTGCCCCATTCACAAAACGAGCAGCCACAAACTGGAGGACTGCCGGGAGGTCCAAAACCTTGCCGAGCGCTACCACAAGCGCCGGGAAGGGTCTCCCTTCCGTCAGAGGGAGGGAAAACAAAAGGTCGATGAAGCTCCGGCTGAAGAGGAGTTAGGGTTTCAAGACCCCAAAAAGGTCTTGAAAGCCGTCTACACCTCCGTCGACGATGATTCCGACGTCTCCGACAACGAGCGTCGAAAAACCATGAACACCATCTTTGGTGGATCATGGGACATCACCTCTCGTCGCGTCATTAAGACTATGCGACGGGATATGGCTGCTGTAGCTCCTACAGCTAGACCGGAGCCACATCGAAAGTGGATGGACACACCCATCACTTTTGATGCTTCGGACTGTCCTCAAAGCATGGTCGGAGCTGGCCAGCTACCCTTGATGGTATCTCCCACCATCAACAACATCCAGCTCCATCATGTCCTGGTAGACGGAGGTTCGGGGCTTAATCTCATCAGCTTCGAAGCTTTCACTAAGCTTCAACTTCGACCTTCGGACCTCCAGCCCTCTCGACCTTTCTCCGGAGTAGGTCCGGGGGCCATAACCCCACTCGGAGCTATTACTCTCCCTGTTACCTTCGGGACCCGGGAGAAGTATCGCACCGAAAAGTTGATCTTCGACGTCGCTCAGATCAACTTACCATTCAATGCCATTTTGGGTAGACCTGCCTTGTACAAATTCATGGCAGCTGCTCATTATGGATACCTGGTGTTGAAGATGCCAACACCAGTAGGCGTTCTCCGGATCCGTGGAGATCGCACTGCCGGAGTAACTGCTCTGGAGGAACTCCATGCACTCACCACAGCGCAAGAGGAGGACTCCAGACAGAAGCAAGCTCCACAACCTCCGAGCATTCGTCAACGAGGCTCGACCTCTGCACCCCGTGTGCAGCCAAGCGGCGACACCGACATCCCCGTCAAAGTCGTCCAAATTGGTTCCGATGTCACTCAAACTACCCGCATATCGGGTGGCTTGAACGACAAATAGGAACTCGCGCTCATCACTTTCCTCCGGGCTAACGTTGACGTGTTTGCCTGGCAACCGTCACAAATGCCTGGGATCCCCAGGGAAGTGATTGAGCACAATCTGAAGATTTACCCCGACGCTCGGCCTGTACACCAGAAACCTCGGAAGCAATCTGTAGAGCGACAGAACTTCATCCGACAAGAAGTGAAGAAGTTGCTCGAAGCCGGATTCATCCGAGAAGTCTACCATCCAAAATGGCTGGCAAACCCAGTCGTTGTGCCTAAGGCCGGCGGGAAACTTCGGATGTGCATCGACTACACCACACTGAATAAGGCATGTCCAAAAGATCCATTCCCACTACCTAGAATAGACCAGATAGTGGATTCCACCTCCGGGTGTGAGTTACTGTGTTTCCTAGACGCATATTCAGGATATCATCAAATCCGGATGTCTAGGGAAGATGAAGAACATACTTCATTCATCACAGTGGATGTATTGTATTGTTACACAGCCATGCCTTTTGGTCTCAAGAATGCAGCTTCAACTTTTGTACGAGCAATGTACAAAACTTTCGAAGAACTCATCAGAGACATAGTGGAAGTGTACGTTGATGACATCGTGGTCAAAGTCAAAAACAAGGAGTCCCTCTTGGACACCTTGCAGGCTGTCTTCGACAAGCTGCGGGCCACCCGCACGAAGCTAAACCCAGACAAGTGCGTCTTCGGGGTTAGTTCCGGAAAGCTTCTTGGTTTCCTGGTAAGTCACCGGGGTATAGAGGCTAATCCGGCGAAGATAAAAGCCATCGAAGACATGCGGCCACCAACCCGCATCAAAGACGTCCAAAAATTAACTGGATGTCTAGCAGCCCTCAGTCGGTTCATTTCAAGACTGGCGGAAAGGGCACTTCCCTTCTTCAAGTTGCTGAGGAAGTCCGGACCATTCCAATGGTCTGAAGAAGCAGAGAAGGCATTTCAGGAGCTGAAACAGTTTCTCACCACCCTACCAGTCTTGGTAGCTCCGAACCCTGGTGAGCCTTTATTGCTTTACATTTCAGCAGCTGACGAAGTCGTCAGTATGGTTCTGGTTGCGGAGAGACCGGAACTACCCAATACTCAGGAATCTAGATCCCTTCGGGAGGATCCGGAGGTTCCTGAAAGCGGGTCTGGGTCCCAGCTCCCAGACTTGGGCCCACAAGAAGCCACTTCAGAGAACCTGGATCCTTCCGATAGGATCCAAGTCATTCCTGAAGAAGCTCCGGGTTCCTCCACCCAGAACCCGGAGGTCCCCGAAGATAGTCTGGACCCCTCTGACAGGGTCCGGATCAATGAAGAGGAAGTTCCGGACCCCTCCGGGAGGGTCCGGACCATTCAACGCCCAGTATACTTCATCGGTGAAGTGTTACATGATGCCAAGACTCGGTACCTAGAGGTGCATAAGCTGCTCTACGCGGTTCTTATTGCCTCAAGGAAGCTTCGATATTATTTCCAAGCTCACAAAGTCTCGGTGGTAACCTCATATCCACTTCGAGCGATTCTGCATAATCCCAATTCAACTGGGAATATAGCAAAGTGGGCAGCGGAACTGGCTGAATTCGACCTCGAATTCATTCCAAGACAAGCAATCAAGAGTCAAGCGTTGGCAGATTTCGTGGCAGAATGGACTCCCTCTCCATTAAACCCTGGGGGCCCCAGTGAGCAGAAGAAGGAACCACAAGTTCCGGCCTTCACTAAGCCTCAATGGACCCTTTACTTCGACGGCTCCATGCAGAAGCAGGGAGCCGGAGCTGGAATCCTTCTCCTCGCACCAACCGGGGAGAAGGTAAAATACATGGTGCACCTTGACTTCAAGGCAACCAACAACATGGCGGAGTACGAAGCACTCATATATGGATTGAAGGTGGCACTATCATATGGTGTCAAACAGTTGCTGGTCAAAGGAGATTCACAACTTGTCATCAAACAGGTGAAGGGTGAATGCTCCTGCAATAATCTCCAGCTGGCTGCTTATCTCCTTGAAGTCCAGAGGCTTCAGAAGGACTTCGAAGTCCTAGACCTTCACCATGTTCAGCGTGCTCACAACGCTGAAGCTGACGAACTCTCGACCAAGGCGTCAACCGGAGCTCCGGCTCCAGACGGAACCTTTGTCCGGAGGTTGTCAAAACCCACAGTTCAGCCTGCCGAGCTGAACGAAGGGGGCGAGATCAGCATCCCGAAGCTGACGGTCCCGATGGCCCTGTTACCATGGCAGCCATCAAGGGTCGTAGGTGCTGCCGGAAGCTCCGAGCAACCCAGCACGCAAGACTCAAATGCTCAAGTCAGTTCCGATGCACGGATCTCGGAGATCCGGAACTACTTGAAAGACAACATCCTTCCTGACGATGATGTATCCGCTGACCGGGTAGTCAGATTGGCTAAAAGATACACGTTGGTAGAAGGGGATCTCTACCGGCGCGGTGCCAACGGCATCCTAATGCGGTGCATCACAAGGGAAGAAGGCTGCGAGCTCCTCGCAGAAATCCATGGAGGTGAGTGTGGGAACCACGCGTCTTCCCGCACGCTGGTCGGAAAAGCCTTTCGGCACGGCTTCTACTGGCCTACAGCGCTCCAGGATGCTACTGAGCTAGTGAAGAAATGCAAAGCATGCCAATTTCATGCAAAGCAAATTCATACACCTGCTCAGCCCTTACAAATGATACCTCCTACGTGGCCTTTCGCTGTGTGGGGGATGGACATCTTGGGACCCTTCCCAAGAGCCGTCGGAGGTTATAAGTTCCTGTACGTCGCCATCGACAAGTTCACCAAGTGGCCGGAAGCTACTCCTGTTGTGACGATCAACAAACAATCTGCAATCAATTTTCTACAATCTATCGTGAGCAGATTCGGAGTCCCAAACAAGATCATCACTGATAATGGGACTCAGTTCACAAGCTCCGCATTTCAAGGATATTGCGAAGACCTCGGTATACAAGTTTGCTACGCTTCCGTAGCTCATCCTGCCAGCAATGGACAAGCCGAGAGAGCAAACGCAGAGATCCTTAAAGGACTCAAAACGCGCACTTATGAGCGTTTGAAAAAGCACGGAGCTAATTGGATCGAAGAGCTTCCGCCCACTCTATGGGCTAACAGGACTTCTCCAAGTCGGGCAACTGGAGAAACCCCCTTTTTCCTGGTGTACGGAGCTGAAGCGATCCTTCCTCCGGAAATCACCTTGGGTTCCCTCCGAGTCCGGACCTTCGACGAAGCCGCGCAGGACCAGCTCCGGCGTGAAGACCTAGACCTCCTTGAGGAGGGAAGGTGCCAAGCAGCTGTTCGGAATGCCCGATATCGCCAAGCTCTACGGCGCTATCATCAGCGGCATGTACACAACCGACAGCTCGAGGAAGGCGATCTGGTGCTACGGAGAATACTATCCAGAGAAGGGCAAAACAAACTCTCCCCCGGCTGGGAAGGGCCCTTCCGAGTGATCAAAGTATCCCGTCCCGGAAGCGTTCGCTTGGCTGCCGAGGATGGGACACCTCTCCCAAATCCTTGGAACATCGAGCACCTCCGTAAGTTCTACACTTAATTCCACGGAGGTGAGTCTTAAGTAACTTGAAGTGTATGTTATAGAGTCATTGTACAGAGTCGGGTAGTTCCTCCGGGAGAGTAGCCGGACCTTTCCCGAAAGGTTTGGAAAGCTCATGCAACACTTGATACAGTCTCCGGACTAGAAGTGTAGCTAATTACCCTGGGTTAAACGAGAAACCGAACACGCTTAGCCTGGTTCCGTACCCTAAGAGTGTACTTGTTTCCCCTGTACCCCGGACCTATAATGAAAGACATCTTCATGTGAAATAGACTCCACGTGCATTCATTTTCGCATAAGGCTCGACATTTTTATTTTTTTTCTTGTCTATAACAGAAACGTGCAATTCTTAAGAAGTTCTAGTTAAACCGATTTATGTATAATTTGAGTTGAATTGTCAGATTTTTTAGATTTAAATATCGTCTGTGGTCAACTCGCCTGAAAGCCGCCAAGCCATTCTAGGGCCGGAGTGCGCTATCGACTTAGCCTGGTCAAGCACCCTAAGTACGCCACTCTACCTACATCCCGGCAGGCCAAAGTAAGGTGGGTCCATGGACAATTGGATCTAAAAGAAAAGACAATTCATCCAATTATACTAAAAATCGTGTCCAACTTGAAATTCTCTTGAGAACCGTAAGCCGCGACAAAGTTATAGATAAGGAACGAATTTTACTGTTTTTCTTGGCTTAAATGTGCAGGAAAAATAAACCCGATATTGATGGAGAAAAACCGGAGTTAACCAAGCTCCGACTCCCACCGGCGTTAACTTAAAGATGGTGAGAAGACTCTATCACTAGAGTCTGTTGCCAGCAAGCCAAGCGTGGCAAGGGTCATTGCCGGAGCTACTAAGCTTCGACACCTTGAAGTATTAACTATCGACACTCAACGTGTTGGTAGAGGCTCCTGCCGGAGCTACTAAGCTCCGACGATGGACAGTGCCGGAGCTTCTAAGCTCCGACGACTTCAAGGGACCTTCACTATCGAAAACTTCGGACCTAAACTACACGAGTTCGAAGCAAATTTGTCTTCAACAAAACTCAACATCCTTTTGGTACATGTCCACAATCAAATTGTGCACATCTACCAGGGGGCCAAGTGAAGACAAAGATGTTGAAGACAAAAAATGAAATTCACGAAAAATTGGGGATTTCATTTCATTTGAAGACCAGAGATTACATCTGGGGACAAAGGATTACAAAATTGAGGAAGAAGAGAAGATACAAATAAAGGCTAAGAAAGATAGTCCTAGACCCTATGGAAGAACTCAGCGACCTTCTGGGCGACCTCCGACACGCTGGCTCGGGTAGCTTCGCTTTCTCCTTCAACGGGGCCTTCAAGCACCGGGTCCAGAGGGAATCGAGGGTTCCGACTAGTGTAGCACGTCAACACATATTCTGTGACGTTCCTAGCCAGGGATTGCCCCTCGACCTCCAACTGGTCCGCGATGACGTCGCCCACCTTGGAGAGCTTGCTGCCCGCAGCGCCCAACTGTAAGGATCGAAATGCCCAAGAGGGGGGGTGAATTGGGCTTTCTTTCAAATTTTAAGACGATTAAGAACTTACAACTTAAAGCCCAATTCCCTATGCAATTAAACTATGCAATCAATGTAAATTAAAGTTGCGGAATGAAGATTGCATAAGAGTAAAAGGGAGAGGGATGCAAACGCTCAAGGGACACGGAGTTTATCCCGTGGTTCGGTAAGATCACAAGGATCTTCCTACATCCACGTTGTGACACCCACCGAAGGGTTTTGCCACTCCCAAGTCACCGAGACTAGGGGCTTCTTCACTATTCTTCTCCGTTCGCCAACCTTGGCAAGGTGGAGCTCAAGCCTTGTACACTTTTGGGATCCTCCGGGCTTCCACAATCCACTTGGCAAGCTCCGGAAGTTACACACACCAAGGGACACTCCCTTGTGGCTCTCACTATGCTAGAGACTCCAATCACCTAGAGTGGAGGCACCCAAGCACTATCTCTAGCTAGTTCTAGCCTATCTCTTGGTGTACAATTGATGTGAAATTGATGTGAAAGTGGTAGCTCTCTTGCTTGAATGCTCTAGGATGTGTAGAGTATGTCTGGGCTTCAAGTCTTGTCGATTTGACAGGTTGAAGGGGTATAAATAGCCAGCCTCCACGAGATAGCCGTTGGAAAAGTAGGCTGACATCACTTGTCTGCGAACACCGGATGATCCGATGTCTCCCCTTCAGTTATCATCGGTCAAAGCCAAATTAGCTGATGTCACTATGTCAGATATGACCGTTGTTAGTCCGATGTTGAACTGTCTTCTCATCGGATGATCCGGTGGCTCTTCCTCCAGAATTCTGCTTGATCTTGAAGCTTCCTGGAGTGATCGACCGATGTGTACAAACCTGCACATCGGATGATCCGGTGCTTCACTTGGTCCAATGGTGTTGCAATCTGTGATGATGGACCGATGCACTAAGCCACTTACATCGGATGATCCGGTGAGTGTATTTGTCTGAGGTCTTCTTCTTCAGTTGAACCAATTTGACCGATGCAGTCAACTCCAAGTACATCGGATGATCCGGTGTGTTCAACTTGTTGACTTCAAGTTGTTTTGAGTTGTTCTTTTTGGAATTTTGAACTTGTGACCTCTTTGACATTTGTTCGAAGTGTTGTTCTGATTGTCTTCAAGCATTGATTGATGTCAAGTTAGAGCTTTCATTTCTTGTTCTTCACATGATTCGTTTTGATCTCATTTGTTGATTTCAGATGGGTCTCCAATGTAATTTTGATTTTATTTGATTGAGTGCTATTGAGACCTTGCATTCACAAATTCATTAGTAATATCGAATGGTTGTCATTAATCACCGAAACCGTACCTCATGGGGCCTAGATGCTTTCAATCTCCCCCTTTTTGGTGATTGATGACAACACAAAAATTTAAAGCACAATAATAATGAATTTGATGATAGTGTTCAAGTAGATATGCAATGAATACAAGATAAGACACATTAAGCTTGTAAAACGCAAATGAAAATTATGGTGCGAAAAGCTCAATCGATTAAAATCATAAGCAAATGAGACAAGTGAAGGAGTGCTTATTTAAAATTACAAAAGAGTATGAATACAAAGCATGAAAACAAAGATACAAAGGATAACCACGCAATCACGCACTCACACTCCCCCTGAAACTACTACTCCCCCTGACTCTCCTACACCTTCTCCCCCTTTGGCATCAAGACACCAAAAAGGGATCAGAACGCCTACTGACCCTGAGAGCTAGGCGCGAGGACGAACTGGGCACCGTCGCAGTCGTCGGAGCTGGAGTCGCCGGTCGAAGGGGCTGCCGGAGCGGTGGAAACTGGAGGGTCCGCTGCCGGTGCTGGAGGAGAGGAAGCAGGGACCGAAGGTGCTGGAGGAGCTGGAGGAAGTGGAGCGCTCACCACGGACGCCGGTGTCTGCTGGAACAAGGTCGTCGCCGGCAGTGGTGAGTGAATCGGTGCGCTAGGTGCCAGAAGAGGTGACATACTGATCGAAGGGATAGGAGTGGTAGGCACCTGAGCGACACCTGGAGCCAGCCCCAGTCCAGGCTGCTGTGAAGGAAGGGCGATCCCGGTCTGAGTGTATAGGTTGGTGATCAACCCTAGGATCCCCATCATGGCCTGCTGGGTCTGCTGCTGCTGGTCGAGGGTACGGCGGTGCATCTGATCTACCAGGTTGGTGAACCTGTCCGTATCCTCTCGCCTCTGACGGGCGATCTCAAGCTGGAGCTCCTGCTGCTGCCTCTGCAGCTGTGCCAAGTGAGCAGCCTGCTCTGCCCTGGCCTGCTCAGCAGCGAGCCTGTCCTGGCGCTGCTGCTCGATCATCTGCTGGAGAAGCGACGTCAGCTCAGACGGCTGCGTCACCTGCGCCTCGGACACAGGAGGTGGTGTCGGTGGCGGAGCAGCTGATCCTCCTGCCTCGGCGTCGTGCGGCCTCGGTGAAGGTGGAGGGGGAGGGAAGTACTCCTCGACACTGTCGTCGGTGTCGCTCTCAGACCAGATATGCTGCAGGTCCTCCCCCTGAGCCTCAGCCTCAGCAAGTCTCTCGTCCTCCCGCTCTAGGTCGGACCAGTCTTCCTCAGTCAAGCGGGCCCGGACCTGGCGCTCAACTGGACGGCCAAGACGGCGGTCTCCAGGAGCGGACGCACAGTAGTGACCGAAGCGGGTCACGCTCTCGTCTGCAAGCCGGGCCTGTGCTGAGTGCCCCTCTGGCACTACCATAGAGCAAATAAAACTGATCCAGTGCCCATAGACCATCTGTCTCATCATCCCAACCCCATCAGTGATTACATCCTCCATCTCGCAGAGAAGTATGTCTATGATATCGAAATCCATCCCGTTCATTATGTAGAACAAGAGGGTCTGCTGGAGACTCGTGAACCCCTCCAAGTACCCTGACCTCGGCAGGAGCGTGCGGCGCAAGGCGAGGTGCACAATGCGCGCAGCTGGAGTCAGGAGGGCTGGGACTCTCGGCTGGTCCGGAGAGAAGGAGGAGCCAAACAGGGAGCGGATCTCGTCTAGCTGTGGAGCTACCCCTCCAGTAAGTGGCCTCCTCGGGGGATCTGCCTGCCCATAGACCTTCTCATGTATGCTGGTGTCGTGCAGCTCCAAACCAAGAATGTGCCCCAAGGTCTGCCTCGTGAGGTGGTAGTACTGGCCATTGAACATGAAAGCAATGGACCGCCTGCCTTCCGAGATGTACAGGGTCGCGTAGAAGACACGGACCCATTCTTCCACATAGGCACTCCTCTCATAGTCCAGTAGATCCACCAACCCTCTGTATCTCTCAAAGAAGGGGCGGACATCAGTCTCCGCGGCCACTGCAAGCTGCCTCCAGTCCAAGTGGTTGTGCTGAAAGAGCTTGTGGCCACGGCGTCTGTAAGTCTCGTAGAGAGACGCTTGCGTGACCGTCCAGAACCGACTATCCACAAGAAGCTCTCGGGGCTGTGGGTACCATTCCTCAAGCAGTACACTCCATCTGAGCTTCCGTAGTTGCTTCGCCTTCATCTTTCTGTAATCCACAAGACGGACTCCTTCACGGACCAGGACGGCCGTGTCCTCCTCATGGATGTCCCTCTCAGCCTCCCTGTCCTCACGACGGTCGGCAGCCGTCGGTCTTGGACGAGGAGGAGCCTCGGCGTGACCCCCACGTGTCCGGGCTGAGCGCCGGCGGACGAGGGGCGCGACCGGCTCCTCTTCGACGTCGGAGTCGTCGACCACGGGAGGCGGCCTCGGTCGGGCCTCGCGGATCCTCAAGGAACCCCCACGGCCGCGCTCACGCTCCTCGGCGGCGCGAGCGGCCATCAAGGCCTTCTTCTCGTCCTTGGATAGCTTCTTCTTCTTCGCGGCGGGCTCCACAATGGCCTTTCCTTTGTTCTTCCTGTCGCGACCCATCTAGTCGACGGAGAGCTAGGGTTAGGCGACGATGACGAAAGAACGACAAGAGAAGCAAATGAGATATGTCGCATGGCACGGGGCTCACCTTAGCGACGATGATCAACCGGGTCGAGAAACCCTAGCGAGGAGGTGACCGGAGATGACGACGTTTGGTGGAGGTGCTTCGACGGAGGGAGGGACGGTGGCGATGCTTGGATGCGGTGGAGAGGTGCGGCGGCGACGCCTAGGGCGGCGGCGGTGGCGGTTGCCGGCGGAGGTGGCGCGGTGCGCGGGAGGAGCACGGAGGCGGGGGCGCCTAGGGCGGCGGCGGCGGCGGCTGGCGGTGGAGATGGCGCAGGGGGTCGCCGGCGGCGGCGGCGCGAGCAGAGGGCGGCGGCGGCGCTGCAGGCGAGGGAGAGGCGGCGACGCGAGCACGGGGGCGCGAGGGGTCGGGGAGAGAGAAGGTGGCGGCGGCGCGGGCGTTTAAATAGTGGGACCCAAACCCTAGCCGTTTTTTAAACACCGGATGGACCGATGATATGAGAATTGAGCATCGGTCAATTGCCACAGAAAGGATATTCAGGGAATGCTGTTGACATCGGATGGACCGACGTTTAGGGTTTTGAACATCGGTCGATTATCACAGTAAGGGTGTTCAACCGAGTGATATTGACACCGGATGATCCGACGTTAGAGGGAGGTAGACATCGGTTGAATAGATCACAGCTCCAGAAGAGTGAACATCGGATGGACCGATGTTTTCCAGGATGAACGCGTCGGATCATTTGAGGTTCTGACAGAGTTGGGCTTTGAGGATTGAACACCTATTGGACCGATGAGGGTTAGACAAAGGCATCGGATAATCCGATGACAACAGAACTAAAACATCCCATATATGTCCTTTGACCGAACAAACAATTGAGAAGAAAACACATGTCTTAGGACTTTTTGGGCAACCCCTTACCCCTCAAAAAGCTAATATGCCAATAGCTTGGCTAGGCCTTAATGCAAATGGAACACCGAGAAAAATAGAGGAAAAAATATCCAAATAAAATGTAAGGCCCATGCTTTGTGAGGTAGAGTATGAAAACTTCTATCTCATTAAAGCGTGTTCCTTTAGAATTTTGCTCTTTCCACATCATATGAGTTGAGATATTGCATTTCAAACAAGTCTCCTTCTCATGATGTGGGTTCCCCTTTGTGACAATTCTACCGTATGCAATGCCAAACAAATTATAGTGCAAGACATTAAATGAGTGCAAGTTTATATGGCAGGGATCATGCAAGGCATAAAATAAATCTATCTTGCCAAGTTTAAACCTTCCAAAGGCTTCCTCAGGGAAAACTATTTCTAGCTCACCCCTATCCTTTGGGAGTTAGACAAGACCTATATGATATGCAACCTTACATGAACATGGCAATTTACATGACGTTAGATGCATCTAGCACATTTAACTCACTTCTAAGCCTAGAAAAAGTTTTCTCATCAAGTGGTTTGGTGAAGATATCCGCCAATTGTTCTTCGGACCTAACACCTTGCAAAGAGATTTCTCCCTTAGCCTCATGGTCCCGCAAGAAGTGATGGCGAATATCAATGTGCTTAGTGCGGGAGTGTTGAACGGGGTTTCTAGCTATCTTAACCGCACTTTCATTGTCACAAAGGAGAGGCACACAACCAAACTTAATTCCAAAGTCCAAGAGGGTTTGCTTCATATATAGGATTTGGGCACAACATGCACCGGCCGCTATATACTCCGCCTCCGCGGTGGACAAAGCCACGGAATTTTGCTTCTTGCTCGACCAAGAAACTAGGGAACGCCCAAGTAAGTGGCAACCCCCGGAGGTACTCTTGCGGTCAACACGGCATCCGGCAAAGTCCGAATCCGAGTAACCTAAGAGATGAAAACTAGCGTTCTTGGGGTACCACAAACCTACACTTGGGGTATGCTTGAGATACCGAAGTATCCTAAAGACCGCCTTCTTGTGCGATTCTTTAGGTGCCGCTTGAAAGCGAGCACACAAGCACACACTAAACATAATATCGGGCCTAGATGCGGTAAGATATAGCAATGAACCAATCATGGAACGGTAATGAGATTGATCAATAGATTTACCGTCCATGTCCGCGTCGAGATGACAATTTGTCGCCATTGGAGTGCTTCTTGAGCTACAATCTCCCATCTCAAATTTCTTCAAGAGGTCCTTAGTGTACTTCTCTTGATGGATGAAGGTCCCCTCTTGAAGTTGCTTGATTTGAAATCCTAGGAAGAAGTTGAGCTCTCCAATCATCGACATCTCGAATTCCCTAGACATCATTTTGCCAAACTCATGGCTAAGAGCTTTGTTGGTTGAGCCAAAAATAATATCATCGACATAAATTTGACAAAGAAATAAGTCTCCGTCGATGTCCTTGGTGAAGAGTGTAGTGTCCACCCTCCCAATCTTGAAACCTTGCATGACGAGGAAGTCCCTTAAGCGCTCGTACCATGCCCTTGGAGCTTGCTTGAGTCCATAGAGTGCTTTGTTTAGCCTATAGACATGGTTAGGGTTTCTTGGGTCCTCAAACCCGGGAGGTTGCTCAACAAACACAAGTTCATTAATATAGCCATTGAGAAATGCACTCTTAACATCCATTTGATAAAGCATGATATTATGATGAGAAGCAAAAGCAAGGAGTATGCGGATAGCTTCTAACCGTGCTACCGGGGCGAATGTCTCCCCAAAATCCAAACCTTCAACTTGAGCAAATCCCTTCGCCACAAGCCTAGCTTTGTTGCGGACCACCACGCCATTCTCATCTTGCTTGTTGCGGTAGACCCACTTCGTTCCAATCACATTCTTGTCCTTGGGTCGCTCCTCCAACACCCAAACTTCATTGCGGGTGAAGTTGTTGAGTTCCTCTTGCATAGCCATCACCCAATTGGAGTCTTGGAGAGCTTCCTCAATGCTTTTGGGTTCTACACACGACACAAAAGAGTAGTGCTCACAAAAAGATGCAACATGACGTGAACGAGTACTTACTCCCCGTGAAGGACTTCCAATGATTTGATCCATTGGATGTGCCTTGGAGATGCGCCCATGTCTCATCAACGGTTGTGAGTCACTTGGTGGTGGTGAAGCATCTTGCTCGTCTTGTGGTTGGACTTCATCTTGGACTTCATCTTCTTCTTGGTGTTGTGTGGCTTGTTGGTCTTGCATAGGCAATGGATCATCTTTGTCTTCTTCTTCATCCACTTGAGGCGCCATGGAGGTGTTGATGTTCGGAC
Organism: Tuctoria greenei; assembly: GCA_036927565.1. Lineage (NCBI taxonomy): Eukaryota > Viridiplantae > Streptophyta > Magnoliopsida > Poales > Poaceae > Tuctoria > Tuctoria greenei. Next base: position 199,069,428 of record JAYESD010000007.1, read on the forward strand.
TTGAAGCTCCCCCTTGATCATGGCTCTCCTCAACTTCGGGCTTGATGTCTCCTATGGTCATGTTCTTCATAGCTTCTCGTAGAGGCTCATCATCTATATCATCATGACCAAAACTCTCCTCTTGGGAGCCATTAGTCTCATCAAACTCAACGTCACAACTTTCTTCAACTAACCCGGAGGTTTGGTTGAATACTCGATATGCCTTTGAGTTCGACGCATAACCAAGGAAAATACCAACATCGCACCTTCTTTCAAACTTACCAAGTCTTTTCTTGCGGTAGATGTAGCACTTGCATCCGAAGACCCGGAAGTAGGAGATGTTGGGCTTTCTCCCAATGAGGAGCTCGTAGGGAGTCTTTTGGAGAAGTCGATGAAGGTAGACTCTATTTGCGGCATGACATGCCGTGTTGATCGCTTCCGCCCAAAACTTCTCCGACGTCCCATAATCATCAAGCATGGCTCTCGCGAGGGTGATTAGTGTCTTGTTCTTTCTCTCAACAACACCGTTTTGTTGAGGGGTGTATGTAGCCGAAAATTCGTGCTTGACTCCTTCACGGTCACACCACTCCCCAATATTGTAATTCTTGAACTCGGTGCCGTTGTCACTCCGGACCTTGATGATGGGAAGTTGGAATTCCCGTTGAGCTCGTTTTGCAAAGGTCTTGAAGACTTCCGGAGTTTCACCCTTGTCACCTAAAAACAGAGTCCAAGCATAGCGAGAGTAATCATCAACAATAACGAGACAATAGAGATTACCGCCAAGGCTTTGGTAGGTGGACGGTCCGAAGAGGTCCATGTGAAGTAGTTCGAGCGGCTTGGAGGTAGACACCATTGTCTTCATCGGATGGTGCGAAGCCACTTGCTTCCCGGCTTGACATGCGCTACATAGCTTGTTCTTTTCAAACGACACGTCCTTTACGCCGGTCACCATCCCTAGCTTGAAGGACTTCTTGAGCTTGCTCATTCCTATGTGAGCAATCCTCCGATGCCATAGCCACCCCAAACTTGTCTTGGTGAAAAGACAAGTGGTTAGGCTTGCGCTCTTGTTGGAGAAGTCCACCAAATATAGATGACCATGCCTAAAGCCCTTGAATATTAGCTCTTTGCTAGCTACACTAGACACCACAACACCATCTTTGTCAAATGTGCACGTTAGTCCAAGATCACAAAGTTGAGCAATAGAGAGCAAATTAAAGCTAAGAGACTTAACGTAAAGCACATTCGAAATGGACAAGTCATTAGAAATTGCAATTTTACCTAAACCAATTACCTTCCCCTTTGAGTTATCACCAAAGGTGACTTGTTCATGATTGCCGGGGTCTTCTATGGAGGTGAACATACCATCATTGCCGGTCATGTGTTGAGTGCACCCACTATCGAGTACCCAATGTTTTCCTCCGGCTTTGTAGTTCACCTACACACATGAAGTTAGTTTTTGAGTTTAGGAACCCAAGCCAACTTAGGTCCTTGTATGTGTGATACAAGTGATTTTGGGACCCAAAGTTGCTTGGGGAGCTTCCCCTTCATGCCCTTGATGTTTTTGCCAATGAACTTCGCTTTCACCTTTCCACCTACTTTGCTCAATAGATAGTGACAATCATTGAAAGTAGATGAATAGCTAGGAGGTAATTTTGGAGAAGGACGAGTGGGAAGAGGGCACTCCCTAGTGTGATGTCCGGTGACCTCACAATGTTGGCAATAGGATCCCACTTCCTTGATGAAGCTTGCCCTAAGCTCCGGTGAGGGCACCTTCCATTTGTTGGGCGTAGGGAAGGTCCCAAGTCCCCTCTTGTTGAAGCCTTTAGCTTGTTGGAAGAGGATCTCCTTGTGCTTGTCCTCTCCCTTGGAAAGTCTAGCCACACTAGTGCGGAGACTTTCGATCTCGTCCATTAGCTCCTTCTCCCTATTAGCTTTCAATGGCAAAGACTTATGCAAATTGTTAGTGGCATGTGAACTAGCGGGTGTTTTGCCATCAAGAGTTTCTTTCTTCAAGTTATTCAATTTTAGTTCCATTGCTTCATAGGAAAGACTAAGTGTCTCATGCTCTTGAACTAACTCGTTATGCTTAGCCAATAATGCCGTGTTAGCTAAGTCAAGCTCATGGAACTCAAGCTTGATTTGAGCCTTCTCCTCCTCGATTTGCTTGACATGTGACTTGAGCGTTTCATGCTCATTAAGTATGGTGACATACTTGTCTTGCAAATCGAGGTTGGCACCCTCTAGCTTGGCGCGAGTTAGCTCAAGTGCCTTAACCTTAGCCTTTTCCCTTTTGATAATGGCATGATATTCATTGATCATAGATGCTAGTTCATCGGGAGAAAGTTCATCATCACTTGAGTCATCACATACCTTTGTGTTACCTTTCGCCATGAGGCACATAGGCGGTGGAGGAAGGAGTGAGTCATTCTTGTTGACGATAGCGAGGTTTGCCAAGTTTTCTTCCTCATCTTCACTATCATCACTTGTTTCTTCATCGGTGACCCACTCATTTGCTTCGCACATGAAGACCTTTTGAGGTCCTCTTCTCTTCTTTGGAAAGAGCTTGGTCTTCTTGCCTTTGTCAAATTTCTTCTTTCCAAAGGTGCGCTTGGGCTTTGCATCTTCATCATCCTCACTCTCTTCTAGTTTGCGATGCTTGCCCTTGTCCTTCCTCTTGTCCGGTTTTGGACAATCATATGATATGTGGCCTTGATCGCCACAATTGTAGCACGTCTTGTTTTCATCTCTCTTTGGCAAGAAGGCTTTCTTCTTGGGATCAAACGAGTATCCCTTCTTGGCAATCTTTGAGTTGAGACGTGAAAACTTCCTCATCATCAATGCAAGCTCATTGTCATCATCATCTTCACTTGTAGCTTGTTCTTCCTCACTTGAGCTGGGCTCAATCACTTTCTTTTTCTTGATATGTGTCTTCTTGGTTGAGGCCTTGAGAGCAATGGTCTTTGATGATGATGACTCCTCCATCATTCCAAGCACACTCATCTCATGAGCATGTATCTCTCCAATTAGTTCCGAAACCTCAATGTTGTCAAGTGACTCCTTTTGGAGCATTGAGTTTATGATGTTGTACTTGGGCTTGGGAAGTAGCATGAGGATCTTGCGGTTGATGAGTCCCTTGCCAAGAGAAGCAATGTCAAGAGCATTAATTTCCTCAATGAGTACATTTAAGCGAGAAAACATTTGATTAACATTTTCATGAGGAAGCATTTTAAAATCATCATACTTGGATTTAAGCAAGTGATATTTGAGCTCTTTGACACGAGAGGAACCCTCATGGATCTCAATCAAGCAAGCCCAAATTTCACAAGCTTTTTCCTTACTTGCAATTCTAGCAAATACATCTTGACTAATGCACTCATAAATAGCATTCCTAGCCTTAGCATCCCATTTTAGTTGATCACCAATATATTCATGGTTGCCAAACCCCGCATGGGTCGCTTCCCACACTTCGGGAGAAATTGCCTCAAGGTAAGCGCGCATGCGTGCTTTCCAATAAGCAAAATTCTTGCCCTCGAAGGTAGGAACCGAACCCCCATTCTTGGCCATTTTTGCTCTCTAGCGGTGAAGCTAGAATGATCCAATGAGCAACCTTGCTTTGATACCAATTGTAAGGATCGAAATGCCCAAGAGGGGGGGTGAATTGGGCTTTCTTTCAAATTTTAAGACGATTAAGAACTTACAACTTAAAGCCCAATTCCCTATGCAATTAAACTATGCAATCAATGTAAATTAAAGTTGCGGAATGAAGATTGCATAAGAGTAAAAGGGAGAGGGATGCAAACGCTCAAGGGACACGGAGTTTATCCCGTGGTTCGGTAAGATCACAAGGATCTTCCTACATCCACGTTGTGACACCCACCGAAGGGTTTTGCCACTCCCAAGTCACCGAGACTAGGGGCTTCTTCACTATTCTTCTCCGTTCGCCAACCTTGGCAAGGTGGAGCTCAAGCCTTGTACACTTTTGGGATCCTCCGGGCTTCCACAATCCACTTGGCAAGCTCCGGAAGTTACACACACCAAGGGACACTCCCTTGTGGCTCTCACTATGCTAGAGACTCCAATCACCTAGAGTGGAGGCACCCAAGCACTATCTCTAGCTAGTTCTAGCCTATCTCTTGGTGTACAATTGATGTGAAATTGATGTGAAAGTGGTAGCTCTCTTGCTTGAATGCTCTAGGATGTGTAGAGTATGTCTGGGCTTCAAGTCTTGTCGATTTGACAGGTTGAAGGGGTATAAATAGCCAGCCTCCACGAGATAGCCGTTGGAAAAGTAGGCTGACATCACTTGTCTGCGAACACCGGATGATCCGATGTCTCCCCTTCAGTTATCATCGGTCAAAGCCAAATTAGCTGATGTCACTATGTCAGATATGACCGTTGTTAGTCCGATGTTGAACTGTCTTCTCATCGGATGATCCGGTGGCTCTTCCTCCAGAATTCTGCTTGATCTTGAAGCTTCCTGGAGTGATCGACCGATGTGTACAAACCTGCACATCGGATGATCCGGTGCTTCACTTGGTCCAATGGTGTTGCAATCTGTGATGATGGACCGATGCACTAAGCCACTTACATCGGATGATCCGGTGAGTGTATTTGTCTGAGGTCTTCTTCTTCAGTTGAACCAATTTGACCGATGCAGTCAACTCCAAGTACATCGGATGATCCGGTGTGTTCAACTTGTTGACTTCAAGTTGTTTTGAGTTGTTCTTTTTGGAATTTTGAACTTGTGACCTCTTTGACATTTGTTCGAAGTGTTGTTCTGATTGTCTTCAAGCATTGATTGATGTCAAGTTAGAGCTTTCATTTCTTGTTCTTCACATGATTCGTTTTGATCTCATTTGTTGATTTCAGATGGGTCTCCAATGTAATTTTGATTTTATTTGATTGAGTGCTATTGAGACCTTGCATTCACAAATTCATTAGTAATATCGAATGGTTGTCATTAATCACCGAAACCGTACCTCATGGGGCCTAGATGCTTTCACCAACGCTTGCAGCGCAAGGTCCGGCTCCGGCTCCGGATCATCCGGAAGCACGGGGCTGAAACCCATCGGCGCTAGCGCATCGTCGGCCTTGCTCAGGAACTCCCAAATTTGCAGGGAGTCCGTCTTCCTCAGGCCCTTCATTTCTTCCAGGGACCTCCGGGCCGCCGCCAGCTCCGAATTCTCACGTGAGAGGCGCTCCACTTCTTTGGCGTTTTGCTGAATTTTCGCAGCAACCCGCTTTTCGAGTCTTCCGAGCTCCTCCTCCCGGAGGTGGATCTTGTTCCGGCGGTCGACCAGGTCTTTCTCCCTAGCCTCTATTTTCTTCTCCCGGGCGACGAGGGCACACTCATACTCGTAGAGCTCCTGCCCTCGCACCCAGGTCTTCTCCTCTTCCTCGAGGCAGCGCTCTTCCAATTTTTTAGCGCGCTCCTCGAGGCCCTTGTCCGCCAGAGCTGTCTTCTCGGCGAGCTCTTCTTCACGTCGCAAGACGTCGTCCCGTAGCTCCAGGAGTTTTTGCTCCTCATCCTCGAGCCGCTTTTCCCTTCCCTCAAGTGCCTCTCGGCGCTTGATGAGTGCGGTACTGATGGCCTCGAGTTGATCGAACCGAGCGTTGGCCGCATCATTAGCAGCCTTAGCTTGGTCATGGTACTCCCGGGATTGGGCGTCGAGGTTGTGAGTCATGCTCTCCCTCTCGTCCAGCATCTCACCCCAGAGCTCCAGGCGGACCTTCTCCCGCCTGATCCATTCCTTGTCCTCAGCAATCCTCGACTGCGCCAGCTTGGTCTCGAATTGAAGTCGATTACGCCACCTCCTAAGGGTTTGGCGCTCCTCTTCAAGAACCTTGCTGTCGTGGAAGAAGGCTAGTTGGACTTGGCGTAGACTGGAGCAAGCGTTGTCGATGGACATCGACAGCGAGATGGGCTCCGGACCTTCTGGGGCCTCCTCCGCCGGTTCCAGCGGGTCTTCATTTACAAAAATTGGGTCCCACTCTACGAGAGCGGAACCCCGAGCTTCCAAGGCACTAGGGCACTCCTCCGGGATGGCCTCAGCCGCCACCGAAGAAGGTCCCGCCACCAAACCTTCATTCGCCCCCTCAGGCTGGGGGCCGGCGACTTCGTTCAGGCACTCTGGCTCCGCCACGGGTACCATCGACGTCGTCGCCTCCACTGGCTCCGGCCGGGACGCTTCTTCTGAGGGAGGCTCAAGCTCCCTCGTCTCTTCGACCACCGGCTCTGCAGCCGGCGCCTCCACAATCACCGGCTCTGCAGCCGGCGCTCCAATAATTACCGGCTCTGCGACCGGAGCTTCGGAAGTAACCGGCTCAATCGCCAGAACCACTTCAACTTCCGGCTCACACGCCGGGGCTTCAGCTACCTCCGGCTCAACCGCCGGGGCTTCAGCACTTTCCGGCTCCAAAGCCGGGACCTCTACTTCCTCCGACTCAACAGCCGGAGCATCTACTTCTGCAGCACCAGGGCCCGGGGCTTCAACCTCCGGAGCGGGTGCCGCTGGCGCATCTTCAATCCCGTGGTCCGGCGCTACCACGGGAACTTCTGGAGACGAGTCGAGGTCCATGACCACGACAGCCGGCGCCGGAGCTGTCGCAGCCTCCGCCTGGGGCGGCACTGGGGTTGGAGCAGAAGCCCTCGCAGCCTCAGACACTGTGGCTGAGGGCGGAGCTTCACTCCCCTTCTTGGGAACGCTGCAGATGAAGAATGAAGAAATTGAGCAAACAGATACTATAATTAAAAGTTAATTGAGGTAAGCAAGAAAAATTACCTTGGGAGGCTCACGCACCAGCTTGCGCGGAACCTCTTTCCCGGACGTTCCGGGCTGGCCACGGTCGGCGTAGGAGCTCCGGGAGGACTCCCAGGACTTGCCGTAGCCGCGAGCGTTTCCCGGGTCGGAGCTCTCCTAGACCGGGAGGAACTCCTAGACCTGGAGGCCCTCACCGCTTCTCGAACCGGAGTCGCTTGTCCGGAGCTGGCACCTCCGGAGGGACCCATCACGGGGACAGCTGCACTCCGGGAGGATCCCACCGCCGGAACAGTAGCACTCCGAAAGGACCCCACCACGGGGACAGACGCTACAGCGGTGGAGGATCTTCCTTCCTGAGGACGGGGAACTAGCGGGGAAGTAGCTAGCCCGACGGACCTTCCGTCAGCATGTCGCAGCTTCCTCTTCCGGCTCTCCGGCTCCTCCGCCAGCTCCTTGCCCTTGCCGGTGACTTCAGCTCTTGGCTGAGAGACAGGGGCGGAGCCGCCTTCCGACAACCCGGGGATCGCCAACCGGGCGGTCGATCTTCTCTCGACGACGCCAAGGTCGTCAAGCGCGGGCATCTTCCGCCGGAGCTCCCTGCTGAACTCAACTTCCACGTTCAGGGGGAGGAAAGCCGGTGGCGGAGTTAGGTACTCTCCGTCTACATCGATGCCGTGCTGGAATTTCTTGAGGTGAAACTCCAAGGACCTCCCCACCATGTTGGACTTCAACCCGGTCTCAACCCGGTCTTCGTCCGTCACGCTCTTGAGGGCCCAGGCGAGCTTCTCCCTCCTCTTCAGCGGCGCCCACCTGTTGGACAGGAAGTTGCAGAACACCGTGTGGGGAGTCAATCCTCCCTCCACACATTGGCGGATCCTGGACAGGACGGGGTCGAAAGCTGCCGCCAGCACCGGAACTTCGCTCCACACCGACGTGTCAATGCCGGGCAGACCGTCTGGCAGCTCCAACCGCTCGTGCTCCTCCACCCGGACGACTACCCAATCTTTCTTCCAGTCATCCCACTTCCCGGAAGGGAACGACCGGAGGTACTTGAACGGGCACTTCTTGCGCTTCACAAAGTAGTAGAAGCCAAGGTACTCGTCACTTCGGCCGGTGGTTTGGACGGTGAAGAAGGTGCGGAAGAGCTCGATGCAGGGAGGGATGCCCACCCACATCTCGCAGAAGTGGACAAAGATGGACACAAGGAGGAGGGAATGAGGGCCAAGGTGGTATAGCTGCAGACCATAGAAGTCCAGCAGCATCAAGAAGAAGGAAGAAAACGGTGGGATCAGCCCCACCATGGCGTACGACGAAAAGTACACCATTTCGACGGAGTGCTCCTTTTTAAAGGGAAGCTCCCCGCCGGCGCGGACTGAACGGTTGAAGAAGTCCGACGACCACCCCATGAGGGCTCAGACCTTCTTCAGATCACTCTCCGTCTTCAAACGACTCTCACGCAGACCCAACTCCATCGCAGCACAGCTAGGCGAGAGAAGAGAAGCAAAGCACGAGTTGGGAGTTTGAGCGCAAGAACAGATGGAAAGCGTAAAGAACTCCCGACGGTGCGCTTTCCTTCTTAAGTAAGCCCTCGCAACGCTTGGATGGAAACTGCAGGGAAGTCAAACATACTACTCAAGAATTCAACCCAGCCGATGACAAGAGGGCCCGGGACCACCCTGACGATCAAGTCGAGGCTCTTACCCAGGCGAACAGTTGTCATCACGAGGCGGGAAACCCAAAGGCGGCGGACTGACAAGGCGCGCGGAACCGATACGGTTTTCGTATCGGGAACCGACGACCTTCAATTGCGAAAGATCCGCACGTCAAAGATCTTATCTGCCGCCTGAGGTGCGCCACGCGTCGGGACTCAACCGTAAAGCCCCGTCAAAGGCACCTCCGAAGACCCTTGAAGACCCAGTTCAAGAGTCACAAGTATGGACCCACCTCCGGCGGAATGACTTCATCCCGTTGGCCTTCCCCGGAGGTAGGTCCAGGGGGCCACTGTCGGTACCCTAAAAACCGTACACCCCCTGAGGTTACAAAGATCTCAAGGGAAGGACATCTACTCAAATTGAAGACCCTCGGGGGCCCACTCGCCAGACGTGACCGGACCCGCTTCTCCAACATGGTTAACCTCTAGGTTGCCACGTGTACTGTCAGACCAGAGCTATTACCCGCAAGGGTGAAGCTCCGGGCCAAGTACTGAAACGGCACCTCCGGAGGTAGCCCCTGACCGAGAGAAGCTCCGGACCTGACACGTAGCAAACCGCCCCGGAGCTTCCCACTTCCCACGAGCAAGCTCCGGAGCTGCCACGTGTCCATACGTCGGGGCTGGCCGCTTCAAACCCCCAGGAGACGTTGTAACGGCTCCGGATCTCCAAAGGACAGCCGCAAACTTCAAGACCCGATTAATTATCATTAATTCCACGTTAATGATATTTAATCGGATGATCTTAACACCTGTAACGGCACTGTCGGAGCCGTTACAGGGTTATTAACAGCAATTAATCTCGTGTATCAATACCAATAACCGCCAGAGCCACATGTCGGGCCAGGCTGACTTGTAACGGTTTGTCCTTGTACTATAAAAGGACAAACCGACGATACACGAGGGGAGGACGCTCGGACACTCAAGCTCACAAGTTAATACAACACACACACACACCCGTGGAGTAGGGTATTACTCTCAGGCGGCCCGAACCACGTAAACTACTGTGTCACTCGTGTCCAATCGCATTTCACTTTCTTAGGTCTCCGCGCGCCCAAACCGAACCACAAACTCCTTCAAACACTTTTCATAGTGTCAGGGGATCTGCCGACTCCAACAGTCGACAATAGTCATGCTAACAAATTATACATATTAAAATTACAAACACAAATTAAAAGTAGTAGGGATAAAATTGAGAGTGGAGCGGGGGCTCGACTGACCAGCTCGGCTGGAGTCGAGCTGCGCCTGCCCGGGTTCGAGCGCTGCTCGTCCGAGATGTCCGCCTCCTTCTTAATTCAGGGCCGCTGGCTAGTCTGGACCAATGACTTAAAAAAAGTAGGGATAAAATCAAAAGGTTTTTCTTCATTTTTAACACAGTTGTTACCCAATATAACAGAGTAGAGATATATTTGGCTTTATTTTGAAAAAACAAGGAAGAAACCACAAACCTTATTTTTCAAGAATAAAATGACAATTAGACTTACAACTAGAGAATAAGCGCCATTGCAATAGCGGCGCTTCCTTGCATGAGCGTGGTGAGCTTCTGAGTGGAGCATTGCAATCTTTGCACAAACACTCACCTTGTCAATCACTCACTCCGTTATCAGCATCAGTTCAAAGTAAGAAAAGAACAAAGTGAGATAATATATTCTCATAATCACTCAGAGAGTAATCATCGAGATCCCCAGAAAGAGAGAATAGCTAATTTCATTTATGAACGATAGAAACACAGTTTTCTTGAAAATAAAACTGTATCCAGACAAGCACGCTATTTATTCTCAGTTTCTTGCTTACTAGCAAACCATCTCGGCGCTCGGATGATCACACAATAAGCTACGCATACAAGTTGATTTATTTAGCGTAGTAGGAGCATATTTATGCATGGAGGGCTAGCTTGGCACTGAGATCGCCTTGCTTGCTCATCATGCTTGAACGAGTCGAGTTGTCCTTCAGGCTTGAGCTGACACCGTGACGACTATACTGCGGCAGCAGCAGCTGCGGCGGCTGCGCCTCCCATGGCCATGTGTCCTCCTCCACCGTGGCTATATTCCTGATAAGCATGCTTAACCGTGCCATGCTGCAGGCTATAAGCGGCAGCAGCAGCTGCGGCGGCCGCGCCTCCCATGGCCATGTGTCCTCCACCGTGGCTGTATTCCTGATGAGCATGCTTAACCGTGTCATACTGCTGGCCGTAACCATAGGCGGCGGCGGCGGCAGAAGCTCCAGCTCCTGGCCCTCCCATGGTCATATGTCCTCCACCATGGTTATGATGTTCTTGAGCATGCTTAACCGTGCCATGCTGGCCGCCGTGATGACCATAGGCGGCAGTAGCAGCAGCTCCAGCGGCAGTAGCAGCAGCTCCAGCGGCAGCTGCATCTCCCGTGGTGATGTGTCCTCCGGCTCCACCGTAGCTGAGGTCCTGATGAGCATGCTTAAACGCGCCATGCTGGCCGTGATGGCCATAGGCGGCAGTAGCAGCAGCTCCAGCGGCTGCACCTCCGCCCGTGGTCATGTGTCCTCCACCACCGTAGCTGAGGTCCTGATGAGCATGCTTAAACGTGCCATGCTGCTGGCCGTAACCGTTAGCAGCAGCAGCAGCAGCAGCTACGGCGGTTGCACCTCCAGCAGCTGCTGGCGACCCGTGTGCTCCACCGTGGTAATGGTCATGCTGGTGGCCATGACCGTAGACGGGCGCTCCGGTGGCGGCGCCTCCATCTGGCAACCCACCCATGTTCATGTATCCTCCTCCACCGTAGTTGCTGTGGCTCATTCCATAATTATAACCTCCTGCAAATAACCACGAGATAGTGGATTAATATTCCGTTAGCTAGGATCAATCACCATTCGTCTGAGTCATGCAATAACATGGATGGCATGCAGCAGTGCAGATGTATACCCTGTTGATGCGGCGGCTGAAACTGGCCATGGTAACCTTGGCCTGCATGGTGATGATAGCCTCCATAGTATCCACCACCACCACCACCACCACCGCCGCCATACCCTCCGCCGTACGAGGAGTACGGTGGCGGAGGAGGAGGGTACTGGCCGTACTGGTGGTGGTACGGCGTGAATGAGTAGGCGTACGAGACAGCTCCCGGTGGGTGTGCTGGCGGATACCCTCCTCCCACTCCCAGCTTCTTCTTCGTCGTCGCCTTGCTCTGAATCTGTCCAGTTTCAGCATTCTCCCAACAAGGTTCCTGCGGCGGCGGCTTCGAACACTTCCCCTTGCCGTAATATTTATTGCCGCGCCCCCCAAACATGAAGCCTGAGAAGTTGAATGAATCGCCTGTGTTGTCCTCTTCCATTGTCGCGCGCCTTACCTGCAGGCTACCTAGTTTATTCTCTGCACTGCAGGCAGGCCAAAGAAACGACATGAACAATTAATCCTTGAAACCGTACGTCACCAGCATTATACTAATAAACAAAGAGCACCATCGACCAGTCTAGTACTGTAATTAACAGAGAAGTTTACCTTACACTACGTGACAGGATTTGGCACCTGCTGCTGCTGGTATTAGACGAGGATTCTTCGATATATCCGATGAGAAGATGAAGCAGCTACTGCCAGATGGACCGACCGGTCTCTCTTGCCGACGCTTCGATCCGCCATGGATCACGGACTATATATAGTCGGGGAAGCAATGGTACCATTCATGGTTCAGCTACTGAATGTGCTCGATCGTGCAAATAATTCAGTAATTGGGTGGATGGATGGATGGATAGGCTTTACCTGGATCAGGATCTGAGTTAGCACACTTGCGTGCAACCAACGAGTCCTAGACAAGTGTAAAGAACTCGCAAGGCACAGGATGTAACGGAATAATCTCCCATCAAAATATCCGAGAATCAGGACCTGCAAAAAAGGAGATGCATTGCATAATCAACTAAAGGTTGGAGGTGGCGCCGACCATAAGAACAGACCCACACATTATAATGCCGATCCCAAGGTGCAACTCTATGTTATATTCATATATATCTTGGAGAGTGGAATAAAGAACATTATTAATAAACTTCACAAAACGTACTGATGCATGTAACGCAAAACTACAACTTTGAACCCTTACGCAGATATTTTTGCGCATCTATGCTCCCATGTTATTGCTTTGCTTTTTTTTTCTTTCCTTATTTCTGAATTGAGTGATACGGTTATGATTCATTGCTATCCGATTTACTGTTTTAGTCAAGGCAGCAGGCTGAGCCGTTCGTCACGAATTTCTCCTTGGCGAGATTTGTTATCTATAGAATGATTTCTTAATAAGTGAGACTTATCTGCAGAATCATTCTTATTCAGTGGATGCCTACTGAATGGTCAGGAGAAATATTTTGATAAATTATTGGATTGCCACATGAGAATAGATCTATTTCAGCAACCATCATTTAGATCGAATCGGTATCTTGCCAAGATATTATGGCCTTGTTTGGTACAGCTTCTACTGCAATTTCTTCATAAAAATAAACTGAGAGTGTGCCAAACAGGAAAATTTTATAACAGCTTATTATTTCAACTGCTTCTCAGAATGAACTAAAAGTAGAACATAAGCAGAAGCTGCTTTCCACCAGCTTTTCAAATAAACTGTTTTTTTAACAAGTTTCAGCTGTGTCAAATAAGACCTATGTATACACAGTTGCGTACTTATGCCGTGCAACTTCGTTAACAATGGACAGGAACGATTCACTGTATCCTGCAGCCGACTCATACCACGTTTACGGTTTAAACGGGCTTACACATGAAAGGAAGTATTTTTGAAATATAAATAAATTGTTCACACTTCCTCATCATCATGGGACCGAGTTGGAGCTCGGGTGGCCAGCGCGATTGGAACCGCATGTGCCCACCGGATTCGAGCGTTGGCTCACCCAGGCTCCCAACTTCTTTCATAAGGATTATAGTCCATAGCACTTTGACCATGCTGGCTTAAAAAGAAAACACTTCCTCATCATCAACTCGACAGCCTCCATGAACGAGCAAGTTCTTTCTAGTAGCTCATATTCGGCAGTCGCAGTCAGTTGCAGCAACTTTCTAGGACAGAAATGACTAAAACAGAGTTTACCTAATGGCAACAAAGCAAGCAAAGAATTTACAGTGTAAAAGAGCTCCTGATACAGTATCATTTAATGTTTATGCAGGAGAAACTGATCGCCCAAAGAAATGAAGCATGAAAACATAGTAACTATCAGAACCTTTTTTTTGGATGGTATCAACGCAATGAAATAATAGCAGGCCAGCATAGTGGCAACAGAATAATCTTCAGATAGAACTTTCGGTGGATGATAAAAGCACAGGGCATCAGCATATCAAACCACCTACCTACAATCATATGAGCATTTCTATGAACAGAAGTATTGGCAAATGGTTATTCGATTAATTATTAGGACACACGTCTTGCCACTCGCACACAAGCCAGCCAGAGATCCGAAACATAAAGAGCGCAGATGAATCATCACCCAGCTAAATACAGTACTCCCTCCTTCCCATATTAATTGTCGTTTAGGACAAGGATTTTAGTTCATTTTGAACTAGAATTCTTGTCCTAAACGACAAATAATATGGGAAGGAGGGAGTACATCGCAAAGGCATTCCGGACAACATAAGGTCTGGAAGCCTACATAGTTTTAGTACGACCGTTCCATTACTTCCACTTCTTGAACTTGCCGCCACCGAAGCCGTGTCCGTGCTTCCCGTGCTTGAACTTGCCGTGGCCGTGCTTGCCGTGCTTGAACTTGCCGTGGCCTCCATACCCATGACCATAGCCTCCGTGCCCTCCGAAGACCCCAGGTACGACACCGTGTCCTCCACTGTGGCCATGAGAGAGCTTGTGCGCTCCATAAGCGGCAGCTGCAGCGGCTGCGCCTCCAGCTAGCAGTGGAGCCATCCCACCATGGCTGCTACCATGACCTGCAACCCCAAAAGTCCATGGCCATTGTATTAGTTCCATCATTTGGCTCAACAGAAAAATGGTTGTACTAAATGTATCTCAGAGAACAACAAAAAGGAAACGCTCCTCAGCGATCAAGTGCAGTACGATATAAAATGAGGGAATACCACTTTCTATCTGACTAAAAGAAGCACAGTATTGAAGAGCAGTTCATACCACTCTGGTGAGATCCGCCGGGGTAGGCACCAGGGGGATAGCCACCGTGCTGCGGGTAGCCACCTGGTTGAGGGTACCCATGCTGTGGCGGGTAGCCACCTGGCTGAGGGTACCCATGCTGCGGCGGGTACGCCCCGGGGGGAGGTGGATACGCCCCAGGCGGAGGCGGGTACGCCCCGGGGGGAGGCGGGTACGCCCCTGGCTGTGGCGGGTAGCCTTGCGGAGGGTATCCCTGAGGCGGGTACCCGTGGCCACCAGCAGCACCGTGCATCAGGTTGGAGAAGAGCCCCTTGTCGCTCTCATCATGCTTATCCTTCCCTCCTCCCATTGTCCGTCTCACACCAAGCTACCTGAAGAAGAAGAACAGACATAACAGATAGCAAACTGTGAGGAAACCCAACTCTAGCAGCAGCCTAATATAAGATGTCCACTAAATGCGTTGCAATGATGTGCACATCATTAGCAGCCTAGTAAAGTAATCATGCATAATGAACTGGAGCGGGATGAATGTAGTATCTGATTTCCACAAATTAACTGCACTGAATGATCAGGTAAGAGCTTCAGTTTGGATGTGGAATCTTAACGCCGAAGAACTAGTGGCCTGCCTACTCCCATCTCATGCTGCTGTGATGGTTTAAAGATGCTAGAACAGAGGAGGATCAAACAACATCCTTCTTCGTAATTGGCAAGGCAAAAACAAAATAATAATAATTATTCACCCAAGACAGAACAGATTACATGTCTTTTAACATGCATGTCTGACACTATAATTTGTCGAATAACCGCTGCATCCACCAAGTTCCTCGTTCAATTTCAAAACGAACCGAAGAACATAACATGCCCCGGCTACGAGATCGACTAGACCTCTTCTTTCAATTCGAGCAAGCAGGAAATTTATCCTAAACGAAGGAAACTAATCCTAAATTCCATCGCTACAAACCCCAATCCCCCCATCCGCGTCATAAATTCTCCCACCAAAACAGAGGAGGGAGGGTTCCCAGGATCACCCGCGGCAGGACCTAATTAACCGATCGGCTCTACGGATCGGAAGATCTAACGGAACTCGAGATTATTTACTAGTCTAAGGGCGCAAGACCGCCACCGAAAAATTCCTAGAACGAAGTATCCTCCATAGACCGACCAGTAAGGGAGCGCGAAAGCGGAGAGATCGGGCATACCAAACGACGCGAGCTCCAACGATCAGCAGCAGCAGGTGAAGGGGGGAGCGAGCAACCGATCTCGCCGACGATCAGCAGCAACAGCAGATGGATTGGCTGGCCGTTCCCCTCCCCTCTCCCCGGGGCTGTATATGTACTACACCACAGGACCCGACTCGCAACAGGGTATCCCGGAAAGGCGGACACGCGTGCCGCGGCGTGGCTGACGTGCGGGCCCTTAACTCGCGCGTCGGGGTGGACGGATAGGCTTTGACCTCGGGAAGGCCCGGTAGCCGCCATGTGGGACCGGGCCGCACGTCTGCTGGGCCGCGTCCCGAGCGCGTCTGCGTGGTGGTGGTGGTCCCGTCTCCCGTGGAGGTTGGACTGTTGTTGGGGGTGGGGAAGGGGAAGTAACGCGGCGAAGGAATCCACCGGTGGGTCCCGCGTTGCAGTATATGGGTCCGAAGATATTTGTTCGCGTGCGATCGACGACGCGTGGAGAGGACGGTCGATGCTCGGGCCGCATGCCGGCCCACGTACGGGGCCCTTTTAGATTCGCGGAGGAGGCCTATGTGAGTGGAGTTGGGCCTTGTCTCAGTTCGAGCCCCTCCGGCCTAATAACCCAGAGGATCGGGTGGCCGGCGGCCCCGGCAGTGGGGCAGGAAGGAGGATCGGATTCGGATAGGATGGCCGCCGCCGGCGAGCTGCACCTTGACTCGCCACCAGTTGGTTGCATGCCGCCACCGCCGTAGCCTACTCGTGTTCTGTTTCCGTCACTGCTCAGAGGAGCCGCACGCCCGCACGCACACCGAAGATGCATGTTATGTAAACACAGCGACAACTAACTAATAGAGCTTTTTTTGGTAACAGTGATTTCAAAAGCATTATTAATTCAGAGCAGCAACAGACATACAATAGTATCGGCAAATGGTTTGCCCGATTACTTATTACCATAACTTAGTTGTCACTCACACACAAGATTAATTATAGTACCCCTTCCGCTCTTAAAAGTTTGATGCTTTGTAATTTATTTTTGAAGTACAAAGTAACAAACTTTAAGAATGAAAAGAGTAACACTCATCTGGACTTATGGAGGAATCTATAGTAGACGAAGGATGAACGTTTCATCCCACGCGCGCGCGCTAAGTGTACGTCCCAACAGCGCAGCTAGCTGGGAAGCATATTACAAGTATTACCTCCGGTTTATCAAAAGTTTGTCGCTAACGAGCGATCAATTTTTGTGAACGGAGGGAGGGAGTATATCTGATCGTCATCAACCAGGACCAGGGGGAGGAGCATGCACGTCGTCGATCACTTCCACTTCTTGAACTTGCCGTGGTGGCCGAACAAGCCATGCTTGCCGTGCTTGAACTTGCCATGCTTGAACTTGCCGTGATGGCCGTACCCGTGGCCGCCGTAGTAGTGGCCGTACCCGTGGCCGCCGTACCCATAGCCGGCGCCGTACCCTCCATGGCCATGGCCGTGATGAGAAAGCTTGTGCGCTCCGTAAGCAGCTGCAGCAGCAGCCACCGCTCCGCCAGCCACCAACGGCACGTGATGCCCGCTGCTTCCGTAACCTGCTCGAACCAACGGCACTTGACGAGTATGAAATTAAATGATCTTCACTTCACTATGTTATTAATGTAATAAAATACGTATAATCGTACCGGTGGGGTAGCCTGTGGGAGGGTAGCCACCGTGAGACGCGTAACCTGGTTGAGCGTACCCATAGCCTGTAGTAGGAGGATACACCGTCGGCGGTGGCGCCGGGTAGCCTTGCGGAGGGTATCCATGCGGTGGGTACCCATGGCCGCCGCCGCCGTAACCATGCATCATGTTGGAGTAGAGCCCCCTCTCGTTGTTCTCATCCTTCCCTGCTCCTCCCATTAATTGTTCTGATGTTTTTGTGTTGGTGTTCTTTGATGAAGCAATGCATCTTCTTCTCCCGGTTATATTATATAGGAGTAGTGGAGTACAGTACTCTACTTGTTGGAATTTTTTGTTGTTTACGAACAACGATGATTCGATTCACATGTGCGAGTTGGGGGCAAATTTATTCGCGCGTCTTGTGGATAGGCAGGCTCATTCATTCATTTACCCATGGTGCCACGTGATCGAATTTGATCGTGTGGAAGAAAGCATCGCGATGATGGGTAAACGGAATAAAACTCGCGCACAAAAGTTGCGTGCGATCGACGACGAGCAGGCGCGTGTAAAGGACCGAGATGCGCGGCGCAGACGGCCGCTTAATTTGCCCATATTACCTCACCTGATCAGTTTGAGGATCAGTTGGGTTAGATTGAGCTGAGGACATCCTTAGCGATGGCGCGCAGACAGAGTCGAGGCCGAAGCACCCGCGACCTGTTCGACGGAATGCCATGCCGCGGCGATTCGATGCCAACTCCTGAGGCTCTTTCACTCAGACCAAGGTGCGTGCTTTCCGGCATCAATACCTTCCTGCTCCCACGCTTTCGTCAGAATGAATGAGCTTGCTGTCTATTTTTTTTTCTGGTGTCTTGTAGCCGTTTCATTTCTGGTCACACACACCAATGCTGTAAAACTGAGATGACACTAAGCACTCGTCCATTGCCGCAAATACCACGACATGGTACTTGCTACCTGCTCTGCACTACCTAAAAATTACAGTGCTTATACCTTGAATTGTTTATTCTCACGGGACATAGGCAGAATATCTCATGCTATTACGGCCAATAATACCGTATAAAAAATATAAACAGCCTGTTCACTGCACAAGTACACTGTCAATTAAACATCACTATGCGTTAAACTGTTGAGAAGCTATAATGTTAACAGATACGTACAACATATGCATATCCCTTTTGAAATAATCATCTGGTTAGCGTACGCTAGTTAAGCTCGGTGAGTGCACCGCAAGAACCTTCAAATTTCTAATTCTTGTTTTCTAGCTCCATAATGAATTCGTTTCAATTCACATGACCTGATGATCAGAACAGCATGTTAGTCCATCAGATCTTAGCTAGAATATAGCTGCATATTTCGTCATTAAGCAGGAAAACAGCAGTACCTATTTCATTTTACTGAAGAATGCCATGTCACTGTTCTGCTTCTGAAATGCCGGATTTACACATGCGAACAGTGACGGTTTCTTTTTCTTTGCTGGAAAGAGGAACATTCGGAGCGGTACTCTTGATTTAGCAGGCGTGTTCCTCCAAGTGCTGGTAGCCTTGGGCGCAGACAGGCTAGTGCTCTTGAGTATATTGGACATAATCTTTTCAATTTCTGTTTGAAGCCCTTTTGCATGATCCAAACCAGCCTGCAGTTCGTTAGTAACTTTGTTGTTCTCCTGCTTCATGTTTGACAGCTCCCCCTGGAACCTTGCAGCCTGATATGGAGTAAACCTACCTCCTTCCTCAGTATCTGCACCCATCTCCATGGCTTCTTCGATTTCCGCTTGTATGCTGCGTAGGGAATCAAATCTACACTGGAGTTCCCCTTTGAACATTTCATTCTGTTCCAACCATACTTGCAATTCAATCTTGAGTTCTCTTAACCTCTTTTCTGTAGCTTCTGTTTCAGATCTTGCCAGATGGTCGTTTGCACGATCCTTGTTTGCCTTTAGCTTTTCCTCATTCATTAGCTTACCAATGTCAGGTTGTAGCTGCTCATACTTGGTCTTAAATCCTTGTATCTGTTGAAATGACATGCTGAACTTTATCAAGAATGCTAGGTTCTCCTCCATAAATGCATCAATGTCTCTTCTGAACCTTTCTTCAAGAGGGGAAGTAATCTCCATCTCAAAAACACTTGTTGATTTTACATCCTCCATAATAATGATTTCTGGACTGTTAACAACATCATGTGGTGAATCAGCATCCTCTTGAGATTTAAGTCTTAAGTTAACTTTCAGGTTAGAACCAGTTTCCACTATCCTGGAAATAGAAGGTGTGCTTTGTGCCCTTTGATGAATATGCAAAAAGCTTGGAGTTCGTCGGTGACCCCTAACCATCCCATCCTTCTCATTTAGGGACATGGTTGAATTCATTCGGTGACCATTATATGATGCATTTTTGTATGTAGAAGAATTCAGTAGCTCACGAAGTGAACGAATCTCAGCATCCTTCATTGTCATCTCATTCAAATATTCCTGGTTCTTCATCTCCACTTCTGTGAGCTTCCTCTTTGCATTCTTGTAATTTCGTAGGATGGAAGTGTATTCGGCTAATAGTACCCTTTCCTTGTCTTGGAGCCCATTCATAAGCAAACCATGCAGCTTGATCATGCTATCCTCTTGATCTCCAACATCTGCAACTTTAACACTACTAGGAGCAGGACTTCCGGTCATAAATGAGTCTCCTTTTTTATTCATCTTCATATTTGGTTCATTGTCGTCCTCAGGAATTCTGTTGCATTGCATTGAGTAATCTTGCTTACTGTCCTCTTGTTTCACATTTTCTCCTGGACCATCAGGAGAAATGAGATGCATCTGTTCTACCAAACCTCCCTCATGGGAATGTGTATATGGATGTACACTGCTTTTGGTGCTAGTGGTAATTTCAGGAAGATGCTCTGGTTCTTCCTTGTTATTACCGTCAGATGAATTATTATCTGCATTTTCTGCTGTTTCCACATTCACTGATGCCACTTCACAGCTAGACTTATCTTCGAGTTTCCAACAGAACAAATCCTCAGTTTTTTCTAGATGGCAATGCTTTTCTGCTGTCATGTCGTTGTTAACACTAGATGAGTGGCTTTCATTGGGAAGTATAGCTGTCTCTGGTATATTGTAGTGTCCAGGAGATCCATACACTTGTGGATTCATAGCAGATTCATCCGTCTCAGGATCTTCTGATGGGTCTGTTTTGCCATGCTCACTTGATGGTTCGGTGTCAATGGATGGTGTTACTTCATCAGTCAGCATGCACCTAGAAACATCTTGGTGCTTAATGAGAGGTAATTGCAGCATATTTGAAATATCACAGAAACTATTTATTGTTTCGGCGAAACTGGAGTACAATATCCTTTCCTCTGCATGGTAGGATCGTGCAGCCTTCTCCACCCTAATAAGCTCCTTTTCTGCTTCCTTGAGCTTATCAGTTAATTCACCTGGGCCATCAGTTAATTCTACCTCCTCTTCCTCCAGTTTTTGCAACGATTTTTCATGCTCGTTGTTTTCCAGACACAGTCTATTTATCTGTGCAGCCTGTGAAGAAATCATGAGCTCCAATTCCACAACTTCATTAACTAGTTCATCAATTTTCTCTGCTATCTCTTCCACAGAAAGATCAGAGTTCATCTGAAAGTATTCCTTGATCTTATCTACTGTTTCTTGGAGTTCATTTTCCTCCTGCTTCATGGAGTATAATTCATATATCTTAACACCGACATCATTTTTAATATCATGTGGTGAATTTCCTGAATTTGATAGGGATTTACCATGTCCCCTCATGGTACCCTCCAGCTTCTCCCTGGCAACCTTGACTCTTTCGGTCTCTATCATTGCTCGGCTGAAGAGTGCCCTCTGCTGTTCCTGAAAATTAATTATTGCATCCTTACAGGATTTAATAGCAGTTGCTGTCATCAATGCCCGGGCCTCGTCATCCTCGATTGCTGCACTTTCATTGAACTCCTCTTGGAAGTAGCAAACTTCTTCCTGCATGTCATTGATTTGCTTTTCAAGGTCCCAATACTTTGCAATTCCACTCTCGTAATAGCTTTTGATGAACTCTTTTTCAGTCTGCAGGACTAATATCTCTTTCTGTAGCCTGCCGATCTCTGTATGCGCATTCTCCTTGCTGATTGGAGTTACAGATCTATTGCCTCCATTCTTCATTTCCGCTTTACTTCCGTGCTTCTTCTTCATGAGTCCCTCCACCGTTGACTTGTGGATTTTGCGAGGATCAACCGTGGTAAATGCCTTTGGGAGATTGTCACCATCCTCTTCTAGCATTGCATACTGGACCTGGTCAGGGAAGGCGGTTGCAATGGTATGGTTTGCTTTGTGTAGTTCTCCTGATATATGGTCATAGCGTTCAGCAAGGGCCCTGTATGCCCGGTATGATTCTTCCACAGAATCAATCACCTCTGGCCGGCGCTTATAGTACATTTCTGCTCTTTTTGCGAAAGAATCGGCTTCCTCCCCGAGAAGGAAAAGAATGCACTTCACTCTGTCTTCCATGTCTGCACACCCACTGCAATCTCTTAGTAGATGAATGCAATAATGTTGAACATTTACAATGCAAAGTATAATTCGACCCTATTTTGAAGACGCTATCTCCTCAGGAAAAGCATAATGCTCAAAAATCATTATCCCAGTGCTCATTGGCTTGATTGTAGAAGTATGTGTTGGAGAATGTTTTGATGCTCTGTATGATAATGTCTAGTATAACTAGTATTGTCAGTTGTCACAAGGGTTGCAGTTTGTTTTATTTGACAAAAACTGACATGTAAATTTATATTTTGAATAACTACTAGGCCACCACCATGAACTAGCATGCAAAGCCGGTATTTCTCTCTCAGAAAACCAACATTTATCATACATTTTTCTTTGTGATGTCACAAAGATGAACCTATGCCATGTATCAGTTTCATAACAATTATTATATGTATATACTCCACCCGTCCCAAAAAGTTTGTTGCTTCATTTTTGAACTAGAAAGCGACAAACTTTTTGGGACGGAGGGAGTAGTTTTTATAATTACCCACCAGTGTAAGGGGCTTCTTGCATATGTGTACAACTGTCTTTCTTCCCCTCTTTGTGTGCTGGTAACAGATGAGTTGCTACTTTCCTAACAGCAATAACTAAGAAGTGTGTGTGTTTCAAGAAATCACGGGTAACATTGTGGAATAAATGACAGAGCAGCATATATTTTCAATAGATTTCGTGGTAGACAATCATGCCCATTCGATGTAACTGATGATGCTAACGTTAGTTTATTCGACTTCGTTTTCAGGAAGTATGCAAATTTTTTAGAAAGAAAGGAAAATGGAGGTAACGTAGAGCATTTTGGTAAAGACAAACCAATATGACTGGGGTGTGTCTGAAGAAAAAGGCAAACCTTTGAGGTTGTTGTCTAGCCATTTGGACTGCTTGGTGCGGACATGGCTCGCCCACCACCACGAGTACGCGTTGCTCGCCGCCCGCTGCAGCATCCTGTGCGTGTGTTCGGGCCCTGATTCAGCTCATCACCAAGCCGCCAGCCAGGGGAGGAAGAAGAAGAAGAACGGGGATGCTTATGCTTCGTCGTCATTCGTCAACGCGAGAGAGTAATTAGCTGGTGGTAGTGGAGACGGAGTGGCAGGACTCACGGGGCGGAGTAGTCTCTGACTGGTGGGATCCTTGGCCGTGTGTGTGACTGTGAGCCCTTCATCACGACTCTGTTGTTGCTCGGCACGTCATCATTTACGCGTTGTAGCCAAATTTCTTATGGGAAAGAAAACTTCATGGACCGCGGCGTGATGTAAACGTAAATTTGCTTGTTTCTAACGTAAGTAAAGAACGTGGCATGTGTTTTGGAGCATCATTTTTTTTGGCGAACTGACATAAATTACTGCTCCAGAAGCTCACGATCGTAAGGTACAAGATATCAGCGCTGTTACAATGGAGAGCTACAAGTTGAGGACAAAGCTCGCAACCTTCAGTACCGACGAGCAGACAGGATCTGCAAAACAACTAGTTGGCACAACTGCATCATGATGATGGTGTCAAGCACCTCTAGCTTGACCGGCTCAGCAACATGAGCAACAGGCATCTCGTCGAACACATAGATGCCGCTCAAGTGGTGGAGGTAATGCAGCTGCCCTGACTCTTGTTCTTAGGTTCGCAGTGTTTGGTTTACTCCAACATCTCAAATAAACTTAACCCCGGCACAAGGGATTGCTCCTTCTTAGCATCAGAGGAGGAGGATATAGGCGTAGAAGAGAAGGAAGACGCACTGGTGTAGTATATATATTTTTCAGCTGTTATGCTTTGCAATGGACATGCATGCTATTTCTGTTTCCAACTAACACCAAGTGTGGATCTGAACATGCTATTACTATGACTTCTTCGTTACTGCTACTTGCTAGTGCCACCAATGTTCCGTCAAAGCGTGTCCATGCATGTTTTTTCTCAACAATTTTGTCCACTAATTTGGGGACTCGGAGAAACAAGAGGATGTGCAAACATCATCTATTTGAAGTTATTTATTTCAGAACAGATAGAATATTAATATCTATTAATTTGTAAAAAGATGTGTAGCAAACACCAAATGGAAGCATTCTTATAAGCTCGTGTAACCTTGACGACTTGGTAATCCCAAAATTCTGTTATGGCAAGACGAGCACCTCTAATCTTAAGCTCAACCACTTCTCTTATATTTTGAAATTATATGAACACTATTATACCACATGAAAAACAGCACACTCGACACAACACTAATACCGAGACTGCACATATTCCAAGTTCAATTATCTCCATTGCACATCAGGCATAGCTCGAGGCCACCGAATTCTTACAAGTTTCTAGCTCAAACCACAGTACACAAGAAATCGTTCAGAAAGAAACAAATAGAGTATGTTTATCTAATCCCATAAACATAACTGTTAAGTACAAACAAAACAGCGCGCTGCATCATTTGTTGTCACGACAGGATTTGATTCCAGGTTTTCAAGGAGACCTGCTACCTCTTGGGGAACCGCGGGGGTCCTCATCACCATTACCATTGTCCATAGGACTTGGGCTGCCGTTATCCCGAGGACTCAGGCTGTTGTTACCCCTAGGACTTGGGTTGCGGTTATCCTGAGGACTCGGGCTGCGGTTATCTGGAGGACTCGGGCTGCGGTTACCCCTAGGACTTGGGCTACGGTTATCCTGAGGACTCGGGCTGCGGTTACCCTTAGGACTTGGGCTGCGCCCAATAGCAGCAGGGCTCCGGCCACCATCAGATGGACTATGGCTCCTGCTCCGGCTCCTCCCACGAGGGCTATCACCATCGCGCTCTTCATTATTATCCTTTGGTGGTGTGCTCACCCGGTCCCGAGGACTGAGGCTCCTTGGGCTCCGGCTTCCATGTGGAGTGGGGCTGCGCTCCTTTGCGGGTGGGGAGACACTTCGTCTGGGGCTCCTGCTGTAGCTAAGACTCCTTGATCTCCTCTGCTCACGGCGTCCACCCCTGGGAGACCCAGACAGGGATCTGGATCTAGACCGGCTGGTTCCAACAATAGGATTGTTAAAACATAAACTGGGGGAAATACTATGCAAGGTAGGTAAAATAAATAGAAAACAAACAGCATGGGAGAAATATAGCATGGCTTCTTCAACATACCTATAGCTACGGCTTTTGCTTCTGCTATAGCTCCGACCTCGGCTCCTCCCACGGCGCGGAGATGGCGATCGTGAATCACTCCTCTCACGCCTGACCAAAGCAAAGTTATGAAAGGTATTTAAATAAAGCCACTCAAGGAGAATACAAACTCAGAACTAGAAGCAATTTTTTTCAGGAATAATCCCATATAGGTCGGAATGGAGCATATAGAATGTAATGATATACCTCTGGCTCCTTGGGCTATTCTGGCAGTTCCTTTCAATATGACCTCTTTCTCCACAGCGGTAACATTTATTCTTCCAGTCACCAGCCTTGCAGTCCCTTGCCCAGTGACCATCCATTCCACAGTTAAAACATCGCCCTGTTCCTGGTGGAGGCCCTCTTCCCATATATTCACGTGAGCCACCAGAACCACGTGGTACCTGCAAGCACAAGTTATTTGGTACATACGCAAGATCAGCCTTGAAATATCTTATATCATCTGCGCAACACAACCACCACCAAAAAACTTCTAGTCCCAAGCAAGTTAGGGTAGGCTTGAGATGAAACGCACAAGATCCAAACAATAATGTGCATCATCATTAAGAAAAAAGTAAAAGTGCGTCCAAAGTTGTAAAACTAAAGGAAGAACATACCCCCTTAGCAAACTCAACAATAATACGGCTTCCATCAACATCCCTGCCATCTAGCTGATATTGCGCCTCATCAGCATCACGAGGATCACTAAATTCCTGTAAATTGTTTTGCAAGACCAAGTATGTTACAACTTACAAATATATTTCTTATTACAACAAGAATAAAATATGAAGTGTTGCAGGATTAAATAACTGTCATCAAAACTCCCTTACAATGAAGGCATAGTCGCGCTTCATCTCCACATCTCGCACTCTGCACAAAGGATTGCCGCAAATAGTAAGCCGTCATGATTCAAGTAGTGAAATGCATCACCAACTTGGAGTTTCCACTAAAACAGTCAATAACATTACACAAAGGGCGCCCTTCACCAAAGTACTCCACAAACTTTGGAAAGATGGCCACCGAATCCACCAAGGACACCCTTCCACCAGACCACCACACCTCCCAGGTTGTGTAAAAAATCGAAAAACCTTCAACAAGATCACTCAGGTCAAACACAGTTACTGGGGGGTCAAGCTTCTACATCATACTTAATTAAGTAATATAATCTGCCAAGCAACAGAGGACGAAGTGGATCAAGCACCACAAGTATCTAAAAAGAGACAGGACTCCTATCAACAGACCTACCTGCTATAGACCAACAATTATAGACAAAGATTGGAAGGACCTCTCACTTATTATAACGTTCTACATGTCAGCACACATTTATCCCACCAGATGCCAGAATAATTATAAACATGAATTCAGAGGATGATAACCTGATGCGTACACCAAAACTTAACCACGCTACATTACCATTACATCAACTGCCCTGCCCATGATGATTTTCAGCACAACACTAGAGCCTGGTTCTCGGAAATAAGCAGGAAAACACATAATTGGCTCTTTATAGACGACCTTACCTTCCATACTTGCCGAAGATATATTCCAGGTCGCGAGAACGAGTTCGGGGTGCCAACTTGCCAACGTACAGGCGAGTGTTTCCATAACGATCATCATAGCGAGGCATGTCTCCTGGCAAAGAACATAGTGGCAGGCTCTTCCATCAGAAAGACGAACATATACAGACTTTAGTTTAGAGAGAACATGCAGAGGTAGCAGAAAGTAGTAGAGTCCTGTAAACACTAGCCAGTGAAAATACCCCTCGCTCTACAGTCTTATGCACTAACTCTGTTGCAATCCTGTGTTACAGCATCTCATGCCACAAACGTTAATAGAAAGAGCTGAACTGGGCACGATAAAATAACTATGAAAACTCTACCAGACAAAACGCTTAGTAACACTTGCGAAAAAACAAGAAATCCGCTACTAAGACTACACAGATAAACAATTTATGGCGACTGGATCCGACCGAAAGCGAAAGCTTTGAAATTTTGCAACAACTCGAGGCACGAGGCGCAGCCGAACCTCACGAAACCGGGGTATACTGAACTATCGCGAGCAAGGGCGACGAGCCTACCTACCTACCTACCAACGACGACGTAACTAAAGGAATAAGACTGCGCGGGTTTGGGGAAGACTAGGACGACGAGGGCGGATACCTGAGGAGGAGGAGGGGGGCGGCGACGCGCGGAAGGAAGGACGCCTGGATCTGGATCGAGGCGTGCTCGGCGGCGGCGCAAGGGAGGGCGGCGCGGAAATGGGAGGTGGAGGGAGGGCGTGCGGCAAGGGTTTGGTAACAACAGGATATAGACTAACCTGTGAGTGTGCGTGTCTAGCCCAGTTCGTTCGAGCTAGTTGGGCCGAATCTGGTCAAAGTGGGCCATGTATTAGCCTCGCGCTCATACGGCCTCTCGAAAGGGGAAGAATACTGCTCGGCCCACCTGTCAGTAAACCGAGCGGTCGTAAGCGTTGACGGCCCGGCCCGACCTGCTCCGCCTTCCGGCTTCTTCCAGATTCCTTTCCACCCGCGAACGCCACACCATATCCCTTCCCTTCCCTCCCCTCCCCTCGCCTCGTCACCCACCCTTGCTCCTCGAACGCCGGCGCCGATCTCTTCAACATCCAGGTATCCGCCGGCCGCCGCGGCTGCACCGTCCTTGCTTATCAGTCGTATTCGTCGGTTGGTGTGTTACGGCGGCGGATCCAGCGGGGATAGCGGCGGAGCACGGAGGAGCAAAGACAGCGGCGGAGACCTAGACGAAGGCGACGCAGGGAGAGGAATGGATGGGAGGCGAGTCGCTCGAAGGCTCGAGAGTATTACCGTGTCGGTGTGGGGCGTGTGTGGTGACGCGTGGTGGTGTGGCGTGGCGTGTTGAGGTGCTCTGACAGGTGGGGTCGGCTGTGGTGTGGGGCCCACCTGTCGGACACCCCCTATGTAAAGCACACACGAACTGGAGAATGGTATGGGAAAATAGAGAGAAGGAAAACCATCTTACCTGTGTTCCCTCGTCGTCGCCCCCGGCGAGCGCCCCGCGCCGCCCGTTGCGTGCTCACGCCGGCGCCTCGACGACCGCCGGCCAAGGGGACGTAACAGCTGGTATCAGAGCCTTCGCCTTCTCTTTTCCGCTTTTGAGGTGTTCCGAGGTGGGGAGGTCGGTGATTTGGATTCGGGCGATCGTCGGGGTGTGGCATCACGGCGCCAGTTGCAAAGCCGTCGGTGCAGACCCGATTCGTCCTACAGGCGATGGCGGAAGAAGCGAAGGTGGACGGGGATCGGTGGAGTCGGGTGTTTAGCATGTTGGAGGAGTTGGCGCAGGGACAGAAGGAATTGAGAGGTCAGCAGAGTTTAACCACGTCTATGGTGGAACAGGCGGCGGGAGAGAGAGATCGGCTGGCCCAGCAGTTGGGAGAGGCGGAGAGGAAGATCGCAGCCCTGTCGGTGGACCCTCGACGGAGGAATGAAGGGGAGATGAGGATGGAGTCCTGGAGGGGAGAAGTTGGAGAAGGGAATTCGGGAGCTCGTGGAGTTGGAAGTGGAGATCGGGGGGATCGCTCATTTCTGAAGCTTAATTTTCCGAAGTTTTCTGGAGAGAGCCCGACCATCTGGATTGACAAGTGTGAAGATTATTTCTCCATCTTCCACGTGCCTGAATCTATTTGGGTCAGGGCGGCTAGTATGCATATGGAGGGAAAAGCTGCTAAGTGGTTGCAGATACACAAGATGACGGTAGGGTTGCGTTCGTGGGAGGAGTTTGTGAACGCAGTGAAGGAAAAGTTCGGGGAGTATGAATACCCGCAGGCTATGCATCACCTGATCAACCTGAGGCAGACAGCAGTGTTGGAGGATTACATCACCGAGTTTGAGGAGGCCAGGTACACCACCTCGATGCATAACCCTGATCTGGATGAGGTGTTCTATGTGGCCCAATTCATCAAAGGGCTGAAAATGGAACTGCAGGGGGCAGTGCAGTTTCAGCTACCCCGCACCATGAACCGGGCTATCACACTGGCGACGATGCAGCGTGACATTCAAGAGAAGGGGAGAATGAAGGCTAATAGAGGGGGAGGAGCTGTTAGAGCTGAAGGATGGGGTAAGCAGGAAGGGAGGATGGGGGGAGCCTATCGTGACTTGTCCAGGGAGAGACAGCTGAGAGATTTTAGAAGACTCAACGGGTTGTGCTATGATTGTGGGGAGAAGTTTGAGCCTGGGCATGTGCAGAAGTGTGCCAAACGCAGAGGAGCTCAGGCCAATGTGTTGGAGCTAAAAGAGGGGGAGGTCGAGCTATCAGAAGGGGTGTTGCTGCAGTTGGAGAGAGAAGATGAAGAGGCGGCGGAGTGTTGTCAGGTCTCAACACACGCTCTGGCTGGCACTCAGGGGCCCGGCAGCATGAGACTTAGAGTGATGGTGCAGAACAAGGTGTGTGTAATGTTGGTGGATTCGGGCAGCTCTCTATCCTTCGTAAATGCAGAGTTTGTGGAAAGGTTGGGGTTGCCAACTCAGAAGTGTGAACCCTTGGAGGTGAGGGTGGCTTCAGGGGATATGTTGAGCAGTGACAGGGTGGTAAAGGGTTTTGAATGGTGGAGTGGAGGACATACGTTCACAGGAGATATGAGGGTTCTGGGGTTGGGAGCTTATGATGTGTTGTTGGGATATGACTGGTTGGCTCAGTATAGCCCCATGCACTGTGACTGGAAGAAGAAAACCTTGCAGTTCGTAACGGCAGGGAGAGTGGTGAAGTTAAAAGGAGATCAGGAGGAAGGGAAGACTGGTCTAGCCGGGATCACGCTAACTCAGCTGGGCAAAATGGTGAAGGGTAATGATGTGTGGAGTATGGTAGTAGTGGAGGTAGTTAGGGAAGAGAGAACGGAGAGAGGAAGAGGGGTGGACCGGGAGGGTCTGGAGAAATTACTACAGGAGTTCAAGGAGGTGTTCAGTAGTCCAGCCGGACTTCCACCCACTCGGCCTTTTGATCACGCCATTCCTTTGGTACCCGGGGCCATTCCAGTGAATGCCAGACCCTATAGGTATTCTCCACTGCACAAAACTGAGATTGAGCGTCAGGTGGCGGAGCTGTTGGAGAAAGGGTTGATCGAGCACAGTGTTAGCCCCTTTGCGTCCCCAGTGCTGCTAGTCAGAAAGAAGGACGGCAGCTGGAGATTTTGTATTGATTACAGAAAGCTCAATGACCTCACAATTAAGAACAGATTTCCGATGCCCATGGTGGAAGAGATTCTGGATGAATTGGCTGGGGCGCAGTTCTTTACCAGTCTGGACCTGACAGCCGGGTACCATCAGTTGAGGATGAAGGAAGGGGAGGAGTATAAGACTGCTTTTAAAACACACTGTGGGCATTATCAATTCAGGGTGATGCCTTTTGGGCTAACTAACGCGCCAGCTTCCTTTCAGTGCGCCATGAACTCCATTTTGGGACCATACCTAAGAAAATTTGTGCTGGTGTTTATTGACGATATCCTGGTGTACAGTCCTACTTGGGAAAGACACCTTCAGCACCTGAGGTTGGTACTGGGAATACTGAAAGAGAATCAGTTCTTCCTCAAGGAGTCCAAATGCAGTTTTGCACAAAGGGAGCTGAGTTATCTAGGACATATTATCTCAGATCAGGGAGTGAGGACTGAGGAACAGAAGATACAGGTCATGAAGGACTGGCCAGTACCTAGCTCATTCACTCACTTAAGGGCTTTTCTGGGTCTCACTGGATACTACAGGAGGTTTGTTAAGGGATATGGGGTGATTGCCAAACCCCTGAACAATTTATTAAAGCACAAGATATTTGAATGGACCCCAGAGGCTCAGCAAGCTTTTGAACAGCTGAAAGAAGCTATGAGTAACACCCCTGTCCTAGCCCTACCAGATTTCAATGAGCCCTTTGTTGTGGAGACAGATGCCTGTGAGAAAGGGGTGGGGGCAGTGCTAATGCAGCAGGGGAGGCCAGTGGCTTTTCTAAGCAAAGCCATAGCAGAACAGCATAGGCACTGGTCAATCTATGAGAAGGAATTCCTGGCCCTCATATTGGCTGTGGGCAAGTGGAGACAATATTTGGAGAGGACCTCTTTTGAGATCAGAACTGATCACAAGAGCCTGACCTTCTTAGATGATCAGGTGCTCCAGTCTGACCTTCAGAGGAAGGCTATGGCAAAGCTCATGGGGTTGGACTTCAAGATTGTCTATAAGAAAGGAAGAGAAAATGTGGTTGCTGATGCTTTGTCAAGAGTGGAGCAGGTGATGGAAGTAGCAGTGGTCCAGGAAATCACTCCACTATGGATACAGGAGGTCAAGAATTCCTATGTAACAGACTTGGATGCCCAGAATTTGTTGGCTGAGTTGTTGGTGGTTAGCCCAAATGAACAAGGTTTCTCAGTAGTCAATGGAGTGATAAGAAAGGAAGGAAGAATCTGGGTGGGAGAGAATTCTGCCTTGAGAGCTAAACTGATATCAGCCTGTCACAGCAGTGCAGTAGGGGGACATTCAGGTATTCATGGAACCTATCAGAGGATTAAGAAGATGTTTACATGGAAAGGTATGAAAGGAGAAGTGGAAGAGTGGGTCAAGCAGTGCCAGGTGTGTCAGCAGGCTAAGAGTGAGAGGACTATGCCAGCAGGGCTGCTGCAACCTCTGGAGATTCCCAAGGCTCCATGGCAGGATATCACCATGGACTTTGTGGAGGGCCTACCTAAGTCAGAGGGTTATAACACCATACTAGTGGTGGTGGACAGAATGTCGAAGTACAGCCACTTTATACCACTGAAACATCCTTACACAGCTGTTCAAGTGGCTACTGCACTATTGGACCAGGTGATTAAACTACATGGGCTCCCCAAAACAATGATCACTGACAGAGACAGAATTTTCTCTAGTGCAGTGTGGAAGCATATCTTCACTAGTATGAATATCAAACTACTGATGAGCACGGCCTACCACCCACAAACTGATGGGCAAACAGAAAGGGTGAATCAATGCTTGGAAGCTTACCTCAGGTGTGCTGTGCATGAAGTCCCCACCAAATGGAAATCTTGGCTGCCTTTGGCTGAATACTGGTATAACACCAGTCATCACTCCGCGTTGGGATGTTCACCTTTCCAGGCCCTGTACGGGTACGCCCCCAATCCTCTTCTGGCTCCAGAGATTCCTCAGACAGAAGACAAGAGCATCCAGGAGTATTTGTCAGAAAGATCAACACATCTGGAGATGCTCAAGGAAAAACTAGCGGCAGCCCAGAACCGAATGAAGCAACAAGCAGATAGAAAACGCAAAGATCGAGTTTTTATGGTAGGTGAGCTGGTCCTACTGAAGCTACAGCCATACGCTCAATCCTCCGTGGTAAATCGACCCTACCCCAAGCTTGCCTACAAGTTCTACGGGCCCTTTAAGGTCCTAGAGAGGATTGGCCGGGAGGCTTACCGTCTGGAGTTGCCTGCCGGAGCGCTGGTGCACCCAGTGTTTCACACATCGCAACTGAAGCCCTTCAACCCTAACTTTTCTCCGGTCTTCTCAGATCTGCCACAAATCCTTGATTTTTCCGCCGGCGACCTGAAACCCAAGATGATTACTGAGAGGAGGCTGGTGAAGAGAGGGAACAAGGGGGTACCGCAGGTGAAGGTGCTATGGTCCTTACCGGAGGAAACAGCAAGCTGGGAGGATTGGTTTGTGCTCATCAAGAAGTTTCCGGAGGTCGCGACTTGGGGACAAGCCGAGTTTCGAGGGGGGGAAGATGTTACGGCGGCGGATCCAGCGGGGATAGCGGCGGAGCACGGAGGAGCAAAGACAGCGGCGGAGACCTAGACGAAGGCGACGCAGGGAGAGGAATGGATGGGAGGCGAGTCGCTCGAAGGCTCGAGAGTATTACCGTGTCGGTGTGGGGCGTGTGTGGTGACGCGTGGTGGTGTGGCGTGGCGTGTTGAGGTGCTCTGACAGGTGGGGTCGGCTGTGGTGTGGGGCCCACCTGTCGGACACCCCCTATGTAAAGCACACACGAACTGGAGAATGGTATGGGAAAATAGAGAGAAGGAAAACCATCTTACCTGTGTTCCCTCGTCGTCGCCCCCGGCGAGCGCCCCGCGCCGCCCGTTGCGTGCTCACGCCGGCGCCTCGACGACCGCCGGCCAAGGGGACGTAACATGGTGTCGGTGTCCCTTACCCGACGAGGGTTGTGTCGGGAGAAATTCGAAACCGTAAATCCATTTCGCGTTGGCTGCGCGGTGGCGGTTGCGCGGTGATATCGGTGGTTTGTCTGCCTGCCATTGCCCGTAACTCGAGTTAGGTTCGTTGGGGGATTTGTACGGTCAGGTCGATTCGTCTGTAGGGCTTCCCGCGTCGGAGCAGTGGATCAATTCGATGATGTTTTGTTCTCGGTCAGGGTTCTATTGTAGCAGAAAACTGTTTATGTTTGATTTGGGGGTGTGAGGAATTCGGTTGGTGATTTCAGTTTCTGTTCATTTCACCACTTATTGAACGGTGTTACAGTGTGTTACAACTGTCAGCAACTACCTACAAAATACTACGGGTAAATGTGCTGAGAGCCCCAATCCATGCGGTTCAGTTCTAGCGTAGACTGTTGTTCGTGTAGTAATTTTTTTGTAGCCATGTGATCTGATAGCTGAGAGCAAGCAATGCAAAACACTGGTTGACATGGGATACACCCATCATCCATTTTCTTCCAACTGTTTTGTAAATGCTATTAGGTACATAGTTGTGTGCTGTTGCTTTATATTTGTGCAAGTTCTTGAAGGTGATGAAACGATTGAGGGAGCTGATTGTTTGCACCTCGCACCACCCGTTATCTCCTAACTTTAATGATAATGCTATTCTGTTGAGTTGTAAGGCTGTCTCTTTTTCTGTTAACTGCTTGATGAAACAACTGATGGAGGATCCTTCCTTGTGTCCAGAAAATATGCCTCGCTACGATGATCACTATGGAAACACTCGCCTGTATGTTGGCAAATTGGCACCTCGTACTCATTCCCGCGACCTAGAATATATTTTCAGCAGATATGGAAGGTAAGAACAACACTGTAAGTAAAGGCTTTCTGAAGCAAATGAATTTTGCAGTAGTTTTAAACATTTTGTCAAGTATGTGCTGAGTAGTGATGGTTCTTGGCTGTTGCGTGTTGTGCTACAGCTTGTCATGGATTAAGTATACGTCGGTGCCTAGAGTAGGCTAGTGAGTGAAGGGACCCTTCGTAGCCTTCTACCTTTATAAGTATTTCGAGGTTCCTAGTGGATCAGTACTTCCGAAACAATTGTGTAGTTAGTATATTGTGGTATTTCATTTAGTGTGCCATGAAAGTTTGACCCCGAAAATTGTGTTTGACTTGAACGATCTTGTTGAAGGTTTGCCGGTTCTTTACACTACCGGGAGTTCTGTGGTGGAAGGGTGCCCTTGGTTGAATTGGTGTCCATTGTTCCAAAGTTTATGGAGGACTTTGGTGAAGGGCTCCTTGGTGGAATATTATTGACTGTTTTAGTGGAACTTCCCAGTTGGTGATGCATTTCAGTACTTGACTCATGACGGCTTAATGTTTGCGGCAACACTTTGCCCAGAGTACGAGATGTGGAGATGAAGCGCGACTATGCATTTATTGTAAGTGAATCTCACTACCCTCTGTCTAATTTAAGAATACTTCACATTACTTCAGTGTTTGGGACAAAGGCTTTGTTCTTGTTGTTGTCACATTACTTCAGTGTTAGCAGACTTATTGCGTATGGAAAACTATTTTCCACATATTTGATATATTGCCTTTTGTCTCTCCTTGCAATTTACTTGACAGGAATTTGGTGATCCTCGTGATGCTGATGAGGCGCATTACCAGCTAGATGGCAGGGATGTCGATGGGAGCTGTATCATCGTCGAGTTTGCCAGAGGGGTAACCTTCCTCTTTAGTACTCCCTCCGTTTCGAAATAATTGTCACCGGTTAGTTCAAAAATGAACTAGCCAGTGACAATTATTTTGAAATGGAGAGAGTATAATTTATGAATGAGCTGGTTATAACTATTACAGCTTTTCAAAAGTCACTCCTGGATCGACCGTATTGAATTTGCTTATGAAATTCCAAATGACTTTGCTTGCAGGTTCCACGTGGTCCAGGTGGTTCATGTGAGTACATGGGAAGAGGGCCTCCGCCAGGAACAGGTGGGTGTTTTAACTGTGGAATTGATGGTCACTGGGCCAGGGACTGCAAGGCTGGAGATTGGAAGAACAAATGCTACCGTTGTGGAGAAAGGGGCCATAATGAAAGAAACTGCCAGAATAGTCCGAATGTCAGGTAACATGACAATATTTTCCAGTCTTGTTCCAATGCCATATGGCATTTGCCAGCTGGAATTACATTTGAATGGTTCCTGCTGGAATTAAATCTCTTGATGAATATTTTTCAGGCATGAGAGAAGTTATTCACGGTCCCCATCTCCATGCCGTGGATGGGGCCGCAGTCGCAGTTACAGCCGGAGCCGGAGCTACAGGTAACATTGATCTTCTCTCTCTCTCTTTTAGTGATTTGGTTATTTCATTGTTTTTTCTGGTATTTTTATTTATGTCAACAAACTTGTTGTAACTCTTCTATTATTCTCAGCCGGTCAAGATCCAGATCCCTATCTGGATCTCCCAGGCGAGCGCGCCGAGACCGTGACGAGAGATCAAGGAGCCTTAGGTACAGCAGGAGCCCCAGGCGGTCCATCACTCCTGCAAAGGAAAAGGAGCGCAGCCCCACACCTGATGGTAGTAGGAGTCCAAGGAGTCCCAGCCCCCAGGATCCAAAAAGCCCGTTGCCAATGGCTCCGACCATGGTAACAGTCCTCCGGGGAGGGAGGACAGCAGGAGCTGTGGCCCTGCTGCCAATGGGCGCAACCAGAGTCCTATGGAAGCCGATAAACACAGCCTGAATCCTAGGAATAACCGTAGCGCAAGTCCCAGGGACAATGGCAAAGGAGGTGAAGATGGTGGCCGCCGTGGTTCACCAAGAGGAAGCGGGTCACCGTGAAAACTAGGAATCCTATTACAGTTAGAGACTGCATTTGCTCAAGACATAATGCACCGCATTTCCAGTTCAAGACATTATGCTGTGTGTTTGCCCCTCATCATCAGATGTAAGCAGTAAGTACTATTTTCTTGTTGCTTTGAGTTAGAAAGTTGTATGGGTTTGTTGCCCTATATCTATTGGTGGCGTGTATCATCAAAGTAATTTGAACTTGAATAATTAACAACGGTCGTATGATCAAGTGTGCTTGATGATTCTCTGCCTGGTATGCTTTGCAAGAACAGAAGGTACTGTAGTTCGGTAGGCAACTTTGGGAGTATATTAACATGCAAGAGCGAGTCGTACTCCCAAAGTTGTTGGGGGGCGAGCGAGCGATCGGTTGGCCGAGTCCTGTCGTTGCTGCTTTGCCGTTCCCGGTTGTGCAAGCATTGCCGCGTTACCAGAGGAGCAGTTGGCACAGCCACTGCTTGAGCAGCTGAGCAAGCGCCCAAGTCGTGATCGTCCTGGATGATGCAAGTACGTGCTCCGGTGCTCGTCTCACATGACTGACTGGGTACACTCGCGCGCGGTCCTGGTAACCACTTGCAACGACATTGTTATCTGTAATACAGTACCAATGCTAGGCTTTGAAAGATTTGGTACTACCTGCTTGTTTCTCTTCAAGGTGTGACTTGTAAAATTTTATGCAGATTAAGTTAGTGAAAAGCAACACGAAAGTACGTACACTGCTTCAAATTGGATCTTACGTACATCGCTGCAACTATTATTTTCGTGCGGCTTGTAGGTAGGCCTAATCATATTTATCTTCCACGTTATGATCGTTTACCTACTGATGCATCTCATCGGTTTTTATTTTTATTTTTTGTGACTTAGGCAAGGATATTCATGTTTGGTGACGTGAATACGAACAAGAGTTGGGCAAGCACAACGCGATTTTACGCGACGAAGTAAGTAAAACCATGTCGGGTTCCTAATGGCTCCGTCCAGGTACGAAACGGAGCCCGACGCAGATGCAGAACCCAACTCGGACTCGCGCTGTCCGAAGCTGTTCTATGTCTATTTAACACGCCGCGCGCCACGCCCTCCCCAAACCAAATCACACCAGAGCAGAAGCAAGAAGTAGAAGCGGAGCTCGGCATCGGCAACGACACGCCAACCCGAAGCCACCAGCCGGGGAGTACTACTCTGACGCAGATGGCCACCTCGGGCCACACCGTGGTCGACATAGACGCCGCCGACGAACAGGGGGGCGGCGCGGCCATGACGCAGCCGGTCGCGCCGCCGGTCCCCTACGTCCTCGACTTCGCCGACCTGTCGTACAGCGTCAAGAAGCAGGGCGGCGGGCTGGGCTGCCTGCCGTCGCGTCCCAGCAACCGCCTCGCGTCCACGGACGCACCACCACCTTCGGGGAACATGAGGACGCTGCTGGACGGCATCTCCGGCGAGGCGCGGGACGGGGAGCTGTTCGCCGTGATGGGCGCCAGCGGGTCGGGCAAGTCGACGCTGGTGGACGCGCTGGCGGGGCGGATCGCGCGGGACAGCCTCCGCGGCGCCGTCACGCTCAACGGGGAGCCGCTCCACGGGCGGCGGCTCCGCGCCATCTCCGCCCACGTGATGCAGGACGACCTGCTGTACCCGATGCTCACGGTGCGGGAGACGCTGCTGTTCGCCGCCGAGTTCCGCCTCCCGCGCGCGCTGCCGGCGGACCGGAAGCGCGCGCGCGTGGACGCGCTCGTCGACCAGCTCGGCCTCGCCCGCGCCGCCGACACCATCATCGGCGACGAGGGCCACCGCGGCGTGTCCGGCGGGGAGCGCCGCCGCGTGTCGATCGGCACGGACATAGTACACGACCCCATCCTGCTGTTCCTGGACGAGCCGACGTCGGGATTGGACTCGGCGAGCGCGTTCATGGTGGTGCAGGTGCTCCGACGCATCGCGCGGAGTGGCAGCGTGGTGATCATGACCATCCACCAGCCCAGCGCGCGCATCCTCGGCATCCTCGACCGCCTCCTCCTCCTCTCGCGGGGACGCACCGTGTACGCTGGCACGCCCGCCGGCCTCAAGCCCTTCTTCTCCGAGTTCGGCGCGCCCATCCCCGACAACGAGAACCCCGCGGAGTTCGCGCTCGACACCATCCGCGAGTTCGAGCGCCAGCCCGACGGCGCCGCCGCCCTCGCCGACTTCAACACCAAGTGGCAGAAGACCTCATCGAACAGCAACAACAAAGACGACAACAAGCTGATCATGCGGACGATGCCGCTGGAGCTGGCCATCGCGGAGAGCGTGTCGCGGGGGAAGCTGGTGGCGGGCAGCGGCGGCGAGGAGGGAGGCGCGGTGACCGGCGGATCCGTGCCGACGTTCGCGAACCCGACGTGGACGGAGGTGTGGGTGGTCATCAAGCGCTCCTTCACCAACACGGGGCGCATGCCGGAGCTGTTCATCATGCGGCTGGGCACCATCATGGTGACGGGCTTCATCCTGGCCACCATCTTCTGGCGCCTGGACGACACGCCCAAGGGCGTGCAGGAGCGGCTGGGCTTCTTCGCCATGGGCATGTCGACGATGTTCTACGTCTGCGCCGACGCCCTACCGGTGTTCGTGCAGGAGCGGCACATCTACCTTCGCGAGACGGCGCACAACGCGTACCGCCGCATCTCGTACGTGCTCGCCAACTCGGTCGTCGCGTTCCCGCCGCTGGTGCTCCTGTCCCTGGCCTTCGCCGCCACCACCTTCTGGGCGGTGGGGCTCGCCGGCGGCGCCACGGCGTTCCTCTTCTTCGCGCTGGTCGTGCTGGCGTCCTTCTGGGCGGGGAGCGGCTTCGTCACGTTCCTCTCGGCCGTGGTGCCGCAGGTGATGCTCGGGTACACGGTGGTCGTCGCCATCCTCGCCTACTTCCTCCTCTTCTCCGGCTTCTTCATCACGCGGCAACGCATCCCGGACTACTGGATCTGGTTCCACTACCTGTCCCTCGTCAAGTACCCGTACCAGGCGGTCCTCCAGAACGAGTTCGGCGGCGACGCGTCGCGCTGCTTCTCCCGCGGCGTCCAGATGTTCGACGGGACGCCGCTGGGGAGCATGCCGGAAGCCGTCAAGCTCAAGGTGCTCCACGCCATCAGCGCGACGCTGGGCGGCAACAACCACCACCTCACGCCCGACACGTGCGTGGTCACCGGCGCCGACGTGCTGGCGCAGCAGGGCGTGACGGACATCGGCAAGTGGAAGTGCCTGCTGGTCACCGTGGCCTGGGGCTTCCTCTTTCGGGCCCTGTTCTACGTCGTCCTGCTCGTCGGGAGCAAGAACAAGAGGAAGTGAGTGAATTTTTCGGAGCAGATTAATGACGCACCGGATCCGGATGTATAGTTTGATGAGTTTTTGACGTATTGTTATTAATAACGAACTGTTCTTTTTACTGTATTTCGACATGAGAGAGAGAGAGAGAGGCCTAATTAAGGGCATGAAATGGACGTTGGTGTATGCATGTGCTTTTAACACTACTTTCAACTGAGCAATGTAAAACTTTTTTTCGAAAACCTGAGCAATGTAAAACTAGCTGAGTTGTCTTGACTACAGTTGTATATTTCTCTTCTCTTATAAATTCATGTGATTTGTGTAAAAGTTCATGACCCTGTTCTGTGCACGGGCAGCAGACCAGTCTTGTTATCTTAGTCAAAGCTGCTAAAAACCTTGTGCCAATTACGTAACACATAGCTTAGCAGTCTAAACAGGTACCCAACAATTCTAGAAATGCACCCAGGAAATTCAGGAACCATTCCATGTTTCTGAATCTGTTCTAGACCTACACCGACGACAAACATCTCTCTCAACGAGAGAGAAGGAGAGACGACAAGATGCCGATGATGCGAAATGGTGGCCGATCGAGTCCATCAGGCAAACCTCAAGGTCCTCCTCACGTCTCTCGCCGCCATTGGCCGCTGCATGTTTGTTCAGGCGTTTGGGCTACCTCTGATCGACCAACTTCAATTTCTTTGGCATTGCTGTCACAAGGGTCGTCTTTCTGAAGAAGACACCAACTAAACCCATTACTAAATTGCATTATACAAATACCAGCAGATGCGTGGTAAGCTCTTTTAGCAATATCAATGGAACAAGTAAAATGAACAGGACAGGGGTAAGAAGAAAGTGGTGCAGAGGCAACGTAGGTCCAGGACTGTCTAAACCGCAAGGCTTGGAGGAGAACACTGAGGCTGCGTTTGATGGATTCGTAGCAGCTCATTGGAGAACACTGAGGTGATTTACCAAGGCCTATAATCCAATCCAATTAATACGGTGTCTTTGATGTGGCAGAAGTAAGTAAGCTCGTGATGCCTTAATAAGTGGGTCAAAAGTTCAGAACCGCACATTCGCCGGGGCTACAATTCAGTCCGTGGGCCTATTTTTTTTTACTCCTGACGTTTGGTAAGAGAAAAACTTCAGAGATTCAGTAACCCTTAAACGAACAGGTGCTGCTACAGCCACCACCACCACGATCAATCCATTTTCTAGCCATCTGTAATACTAACTAGTCATTCACTGTAGCAATGCTCAACACTCGAATGGGCTGCAAGTGCTTCATGGATGGACCAAGGTTTGCAAGAAAACGCAGCAGAGCAGAGCAGGGCTAGCTATCACACAAGGACCAAGGATTCAGGAATACTGTACTACTCTGTCAGAAATGATGGGCTGTCTCATGGCCCTCTTCATCTTTTGATCTCATTAGCGACTACTGGTTGTAATCTCTACAAGTGATCGAGGAACACATCACCATCTGGCTGGATCTAATTAGTTAACCACGGAGAGCGAAAATTGATTACAAGCACGGGGCCGGCAATGGCGCGTGCATGGTGATCATAATCATAGTCTTTGCAACTACGCATGTGTGTGCTGCTCCTGATGTTCTGTCTCGTGGCAATGGCATGCATGGACATTCGATTATTGAACAACCACAAGAAAGGCCTACTAGTGTCTCGCACTGTCCGGCCGGTGTGTTAGTACCTGGGTTTCTGTGTGGCTAGGCTTGCTTGTTTTACATAATGTAGTAAGTACGTACGTACAGGATTTCTCTGTAGCGTAATTTGGAGTGTACTGTCAGGTCTCTGCTTGTAAACGATTTTTTTTTCTTGTTTATTTATTCCTCCCATGCTTCATTTCATGCTGAAAATAGCTGAAAGACAAAAACCCTGGACCAATCATTCTGATCTCTTTCTGAACAACAAGCTAAGGCATATACTGTATCAACCTGAATAATACTTCCGTACCTGAATTCGTTGTTCATGGAAAAAGGTTTGCTTTGTAATCTTAGCACTTGGCAGCACATCACGCACGGTCCAGCTCCATCCAGTGAGCCCCGCGCGCGCACCCGACGCAAACCGGTTCTTGTCGACGCACGCATCCATCCAACATGATTGCGATTATCAAAAGGGTGCCTGCTGCTGATCATTTCACTTGGCGGTGCCACCCGTATACGCCCACATCGCAAAACCTAATTCACCTTTCTGAAGAAAAACTAAACAGTGTGGATTGACCAATGCGAGTAATCCACTTTCTATCTATGCATCACACCTAACTAGCCACAAACTTTTTAATCTCATGCCATCAAGGCAGACGGGGGACCTAGTAGTAGTAATCAGTTGCTTTCCAGTGATAGGGATCAGTTAAAGTGTAGTACCGGGCTAGCTTCTCACTCTGCCCCGATGCCCCTGTCCATTTCCTGCCTCCAAGACTCATCAGTAGTAGCCTTTTAGTGTGTCCTATTGACAGCAAATTAACAATGTTAACTACTACTAGCTGTGATGTATTTCTTGACAGTAAGCGTGGCCCTCGGAATACGCACCCAAATATGCGCTTGTGTTATTAACCACAGGTTTGAATCATTTCGATACATGCTTGCTCCATGCCTTTGTCGAGCTGTCCGTCGTACCTGTGCCGGTCTGCAATGTCGATCATCAGGGTTAACTGTACTTCCGTGAACTGATTTTCCTTTTTAGCATAACTGACCATTTCGAAAAAAAAATACTCCCTCCTTTCTTAAAAGATTGTCACCTTCTAGTATAAAAATGAACTAAAAGTGACAATCTTTTGAGAAAGGAGAGAGTATTATGGACTGAACAATTGGTCATTGCCTATATGTGCAAGGATACAAGGTAGGCTACCGTCCTGACGAAAACAGCGGTCCAAATACGCCACGTAACGACGAGTAAACAAGATCGTCCTGCGTATAAATTCTTGCCAAACCACCAACAGGTACGACCAATTGATGCTGCTCTTAATACACACCCTTGAAGAATTCAGAGATGTCTCGCTACACGAGTGGAATTTCAAAGTATACAAACTGATCCTCAGAATGGCGAATGATAATAAAAATTAATTACTTAACGTCAAACAAAAAAAAGTACTCCCTCCGTCCTCATGAACTTGTCGCTTTGTAGTTCAAAAATGAACTACAAAGCGACAATTTCATGGGGACGGAGGGAGTATTACTTAACGTCAAACAAAAAAAAAGTTACTACCATGTTGCTTCATGTCAAAGCTTTTGACATTTTTCACTTGTAGTGGCGAGTGCAGTGCTGCCAAGTGCGCGCAGAAGGCCTCACAATTTGACCGAGCTGAGCAGGATAGCAAGAGGCAACCATAAGCAGCAGCAGCAGCAGCACTCATTGCATGAGAGTGACCACGATCATGATGCCACATACTCCCTCCTTCCCACAATAGTTGTCGTTAAGACAACAAACTTAGTTCAATTTTGAACTAGATTTGTTGTCCTAACGACAACTATTGTGGGAAGGAGGGAGTAATAATTCTCGCAGCAAAAAATGCAACACCTTTCCTTGCAACCAAAGCCAAGCACTGTCTTCTTGTTCTTCTTCAACCTTTAACCTCTCTGTCCCTCACACATCGTCACATGCACCCAGTCGCTGTCTCTCCTGTCTGTCGTCTCTCTTATAAACCCCACACCTCCTCCTCCTCCTCCTCCTCATCTCTACAAAGCCAGCAACAACATGATACTGATGGACGAGAAAGAATGAAGTGATTAGTTGGGCACAGCCGCACAGCTTTAAGCAGAGGAGAGGTAGCTGGCTGAGCTAGGTAGGTAGCCGCAGCCGCGCCATCAATGGCCGCCGGGTGCAAGGCGGCCATCGGCTGCGTGGACGCGCGCGTGCCGGTGCGGGCGAGCTACGTCAGCCTCTACAAGTGGCCCGAGTCCGACGCCGAGTTCGTCAAGTCGGTGGCCATGGCGCGGCGCCATCAGGGA
The DNA here is from genome assembly GCA_036927565.1 of Tuctoria greenei. Lineage (NCBI taxonomy): Eukaryota > Viridiplantae > Streptophyta > Magnoliopsida > Poales > Poaceae > Tuctoria > Tuctoria greenei. The sequence goes on from JAYESD010000007.1 coordinate 199,112,669, forward strand.
GGGGGCGGCGCGCCGGATCAGAGCCCCGCCGCCGCCAGCAGCGCGTCGTACTACTACTACAACCGCAGCGGTAGCAGCATGCGGCGCAGCGGCGAGCTGCTGGCGCCGGCGCCGGCGGCGGGGTACTACTACTGCAGCCCCCGGGTGGTGGACAGCTTCTCGTGCCGGCAGATGTACCTCCGCAGCTACACCTTCTCCAAGAAGAAGGAGACCGTGCCGGAGCGCACCATGGCGTGCCTCGGCCGCGTCCGGGAGCGCGCCGCCGTGTTCCCGTTCCACCCGCACCGCGGCGGCGGTGGCTCCGCGGCCGCCTCTGACGCCGGTTCGGTCGGCAGCGCGAGCAACATTATTGCCGCCGGCGGCGACAGCAGCAGAGACGACGCGGGACTACGACGTGGCAGGAAGCAGGCCCGGAAGAGGAGGAGGAAGAATAAGAAGAAGAAAGGGTGCGCCGTGGTGAGGAGGCTGCAGGAGGCGTCGTGCGGCGCGGTGAGCGCCGTGTTCCGCCGCCTCCTCGCCTGCACCACCAGCGTCGACGTGGCCGACGTCGGCGCGACGTCGTCTTGTTGAAGCGGTCGCCTCGCCTGCGCGGTGCTGGTGATGCGAACCTAGCTGTTCTACGTGCACGCACGCACGCACGCACGTCACTCTAGCTCGTGTTGCTTTTTCGCGTGAGCCTCTGCTAGCTAGCAAAATTCTTAAATTAAAATTGTTCGGGTCGGTATTAGCTAGCAGGAAGGATCGAACTAGTTGTAATCTACGAAATGCATGGACCCAAATCAGATGACCGTACACGTCATGTAAGTTATTTGTTGCTTGTGTTATAAATTTGGTACTTCCTCCTTTCTTAAAAGATTGTCACCTTCTAGTTCATTTTTAAACTAGAAGGTGACAATCTTTTGAGAAAGGAGAGAGTACATGTTATATATCTATACACGCTCGCTTTTTGTTTATTCATGTCTGCCTTTGAGACGTCAATGTGCTGTACGTGTTGATCTTGCTTGCCACTCCCTTCTACTGTACTCCATCTATTTTTTAATTATTATTGTCAGTATAGATGCTTTCTATTCGCAATATAGATGTTTGAATGTTTTAAGTCATGACATATATATAAAAAATGTAAGCCTTACGAGTCTTGTGCGTCGTCCTCTTCGACCCGAAGGCAAATAATGTAACCAGAAGGCTGGGTGGCGGTAACATGCATGCAGAGATTGTGACATGCACTCATTTACTACACCATATGCATTGTCGAACCCAATTAATAGCCTAAATAGTTTTTTCTCCTTTTGATTTCGATAATGAAGGCACAACCACTGGACGAAATCGATGTGAACATGAGCACGATTTCTGTGTGTGTTTCAACTTTCCCCAAATACGAGTGGAAGATCAAAGATGCATGACAAAATACTCTCTCCGTTTTGTTTTATTTGTCATCGGCTAGTTTATTTTTTGAATCAGCCGATGACAAATAAAAAGAAACGGGGAGTAAACAAAATGGCATTGCAGAGGAACCCCACTATATATATCGTCCTGCCCGTTGCATTGCAGAGGAACCATACTATAGAGCGTTCAACCATGGATGGCATGGCATGGCATCGCGAGGAAGGAACTAATCAATAACTCAAGTTATACATCGTTGTGAGATGAGATATTGGGGGCCAACAAATACAAGTAATGATATGATCGAGAGTGCTCGCTGGCAGCTTCTGCCCACTCCACGACTCTTCCTCTCATGAATGGCTGCTACTGTTGACCGGTGCTATTTAGAGCTTCGCCTTCTCTAGTGCGATGCTCTCATTGTTGACCCTGACACCATAAAGCAGCTAGAGTTGGAAACTCGAGTGACTGTAAAACGGGAATCTGGAGAACAACGGGAATCTGGAGAGATAAGCACATCTCGCAAGAAGAAGTGGCATCGCTAGCTCTATGAAGAGTGTTCACAGGGACACACTCCACTCTCCATAACTATTCCTCTAGCGTTCCACTCTCACTACAGGAATATCGATCACTTACGTCGGCCAGGGCAACTTACGTCGGCTGGCCGACGTAAGTAAGTAACTTACGTCGGCTACTAGTAGCCGACGTAAGTTAAATAAATTACGTCGGCCGACCGACGTAAGTAAAGGGACCGACAGTAATAAAAGTTACCCACGTCGGCCACGGCCCAGAGCCGACGTAATTAAGGAGACCGACGTAATTTAGACCTAACTTACGTCGGCCGCGAAGTAGGCCGACGTAAGTTAAATAAGCCGACGTAAGTTATTGTTTAACCTAAACGCGCGAGCGGTGCACGCCTTCATTTCACGCGCCTTCCCCCGAGCCGCCTGCCCCGCCGCCGCCTGCCCCCCGAGCCGCCGCCCCGCCGCCGCTCCCCGTCGCCGCCCCGCCGCGCCGCCCCGACCCGCGCGGCCCCAACCCTGCCGCCTGCTCCCCCTCGCCGCCCCGCCGTCGCCGCCCGGCCGCCCCCCGCCTCCCGCCCGCGGCACCGCCCCCGCGGCGCCGTCCCGACCCGCGCGGCCCCGACCCCGCGCCGGCGCCCCACCTCCTGCTCCCCCTCGCCGCCCCGCCGTCGCCGCCCGGTCGCCACCCCGCCTCCCGGCCGCAGCCCCGCCCCTCCGGCGCTGCCCCGACCCGCGCAGCCCCGACCCCGAGCCGCCGCCCCGCCGCCTGCTCCCCCTCACCGCCCCGCCGTCGCCGCCCGGCCGCCAGCCGCCTCCCGCCCGCTGCCCCGCCCCCGCGGCGCCGCCCCGACCGGCGCGGCCCCGACCCCGAGCCCGAGCCGCCGCCGCCCCGACCCCGAGCCACCGCTGCCCCAACTGCCCCCGCGCCGTCGCCCCGACCCCGAGCCGCTCCGACCGCCCCGCTGCCAGCTCGCCTCGCCGCCCCTGCGCCCCCGACTCCGCCGCCGATCTTCGTTGCAAGTATTTTCTCGCCTCATGCATTTACCTTAATTAAATTGCTGTCATTTGAATTAAATTTCTCTCATTTGAATTATGGTTATGTTTAGGTTTATTGATTTGCTCTTATGGTTATGTTTAGGTTTATTGAATTGCTCTCATTTGAATTATGGTTATGTTTAGGTTTTGAATTGCTCTCATTTGAATTATGGTTATGTTTAGGTTTATTGAATTGCTCTCATTTGAATTATGGTTATGTTTACGTTTATTGAATTGCTCTCATTTCAATTGAATTGCTTATGTTAGAATTGAGTTGATAAATTGATGAATTACAATGGATAATTGTTATGTTTAGATTTATTTGAATTGCTTAGTTTTTTGAATTATGGTTACAATTTTAATTTTGATTGCTTGAGTGTTCAAGTACTATATATACATAAATGGGCTTTGGACAGGCTTGACACTCTCCATTGCCTCTGTTCGCCCCTCGAGGCCTCGTCGCTGCTAGGTTGCCACCATCGTAGCCGAATCTCCACCACCATCGTTGGATAGCCACGGCCGCCGTCGCTGGAGTAGGGGTATCGAGGAGAGGAGAAGGGGATCGTCGCGGCAGCCGTATCTGGACTCTGGAGCGATGGAATCGTGGAGAAGAGAAAGGAAAATGAGTAGGGTTAGGTCAGGGAGGACTTTTATGTTGCCGATCTGAAGTGTGGACCGTCGGATATGATTCGACGGCTCACAATAACTGGGCCGCTTTTACTCCTCAGGCCCACTCGCCTCAGTCCTCCGCCTCCCCCCGATGGCTTAGTCCTCCGCCTCCTTCTCTAAGACCAACTTTCCTCTCAGTCTTTCTCTAGTTCTTTCCTCTCTCTTAAATGACCTCAAAATGAAAATGAGCAACGTAACCTATAGCAATGTATTACCCGTTTCGGATCGGCACGTCTCACATGCCATTGGCATGTGAGACGTGCAGGTTCGGAATTGTACCTTTTTGGACAGCCTCGGAGTGACCGAGGGGGCGTGGCTTGTGACGAGACGCGGGTCCGGATTTGGACGAGATTTCGGTGGCGTAACCCTGTTGTTCTCTGCTGCACCATTTTTGGGCGTGCAGTGGAGAACAGCGGGGTTATGCTGCCGAAATTTCGTTCGAATCCGGATCACGCGTCTCGTCATGAGCACGCTCCGCTCGGTCACTCTTGGGTGGGTTTAGGATCTATCTGCCTAGGTTGTAGGGCCGTGACACATAACATAACAATACATTAACGACAATTTCTTTCGCGTTAAACTGCAGAGTCAAACATGGGCGAAGACCGTAGTTGGATGTACACTGGTTGGAAGAGCAGAACTGGTGGTCACTCAGATGAGTGGTACGCCAAGACAGAAGCTTTTGTGGAACGAGCTTTTTCGTTGTCAAATAGCGATAAGGCGCGGTGCCCATGTACGAAATGCCGAAACGGAACGTTTTTGGACAAAGTGGAACTTACGTTGCACTTGTGTCGAAACGGTTACGTGTCACATTATGAGTTGTGGAACTTCCACGGCGAGACAGCTTCTCAAGCTGTACAAGAAGTGGAAGCTGACAATGATGATGCTCAAGAGGTTGATATGATGGATGAGATGCTGGAAGCTATACGACCAGAGCTTACAGAAGATACTCAAACAGCAGAGGTTAAAGAGTTCTTCAAACGTCTCAAAGATTCAGAAGAGGCTCTGCATGAACACACTAAAATGTCAATCCTCAATTTTGTAACTAGACTTATGGCAATTAAGTCTAAGTTCTTCTTTTCTAACAATTGTTACAACATTGAAAGTTGCCTAGAGGGGGGTGAATAGGCTAATCGACCTGCAAATGACTCAATAAAACGAGATTAAATTACAGGGGGCGGACTAGTCCGGTAAGCCTGCGTGAATAACCCTAAAAAATGTTTCTAGCAAGTTTTAGGGGATTTTCTCGAGGCTACAAGTGAGGATATATTTAAGGCAAGTTTAGAGACTATCAACACAAGAGTGAGTCAAGTTTTAACAAGATTAAGCAATGTGAGGCACAAGACAAGACGAGCAACCCTAGAACAAAGTAAGCGATAAGCAAAATGTGAAGAACACGGAGACACAAGGAGTTTTATCCCGAGGTTCGATTCTACACAAGAATCTACGTCCCCGTTGAGGAGTCCACAAAGGACCGGGTTCACCAACCCTTCCCTCACCAAGTTTACCGCACGGGCCTAACTTGGTTCTCCACTATCTCAAAAGCGATTACAAAGTTCGTTGGGGCTTCTCACAATCTGAGGCTCCCACACCACAAAGATGATCAACAACGCACAACACACTCAACACACAGCCCACAAAGACTCAATAAGTGCAAGAGATCAAACCGGGAGCACAAGCGCGATGTTCTTCCTCTTCTCCACCTCACTAAACCCTAATCCACTCAAGAATTAGTTTTAGAGGGAAAGTAGGCAAGAAGGAGGCTTAGGAGTGCTCCAAGTTGGCTGTGGCGGCGCTAGGGTTTGAGTTTTTCCAAAGGTTATTCGAAATGAGGTCGGGGGTCCCCTTTTTATAGGGGTCCCAAGCCCAATCTGCTGACTTCAGCAAAAGGGCGGACTAGTCCGGCCACTGGCCCAGACTAGTCCGGCCTAGGGGACCACTGACCCCTTTGTCAGGTCCCGACAGCTGACACACTATCGTCACGCTACCCGCCAAACTTCAAATTCAAACGGTCACTTCCAGAACGGACTAGTCCGGTCAACACCGGACTAGTCCGATCTCACACAGAGCCTTCTGCTCCGTGTGAAAACGGACTAGTCTGAGGACCACGGACTAGTCCGGCCCCTAGGGCGGACTAGTCCGGTCCTCCCAGACTTAGCCACAGAAGCACCTTTTCCTAGCCAACCCGGACTAGTCCGGCCCCACGGGCGGACTAGTCCGTTCTCACTCAGGACCTCTTGGTCCGGTCCAAAACGGACAAGTCCGTGGTTTTGAGACTTAGTCCCCAAAACCCACTTACTGCTACCCGGACTAGTCCGGCCATTAACGGACTAGTCCGATCTCAGTCAGACCCTTCTGGTCCGGGCAGAAACGGACTTGGCCGGCCAGGGGCGGACTAGTCCGGCCTCCTGCACGGACTAGTCCGGCCCTACGGCCAGACCACTCATTCACTCATTTCTTTCATAGGTTTGACCTCTAAACCACTTTGAGCTCCCAAACTTGATCTCAATGCACTTTACACACGCACCCTCCTATTTCTACGGCTAGTCTAACTCAACACGCTAGAAACCCTAGTTTCCACGCTTCGAGTTGACTCCGTTTCCTTCCTTTTCCTTTTTGAGGGTTTGCGTCTCCGATCGAGTCCACACCTGTGCTAAGATCACTTGAGCTCATTAGCGACTTAATTTGTCGTCATCAATCATCCAAAACCCACGGGGAACCTAGATGCACTTTCAATCTCCTCCTTTTTGGTGATTGATGACAACACATTAAGTCCTTCAACAATTAAGAATATAAAGTTTTAGTTTTCATAACATGTGTGCGTATGAATGACTCCCCCTCAATGTATGCAACAAGTAAAATAGGTGGAGGAGATCTTTCATATCCACACACGTTATGGTGAGGTGCCTACGTGATGTGTTCAACAATTGTGACAAGACATGAAGAGCATCAATATAATCAAAGGATTGACAATTAGAGCATTATATTGAGATTAAACGACATTAACAAGTCTTGCACAAATATAAACATCCAAGAGCATGAATATATTACAAAATAAGTCCATAAATCACAAACACACCCACAAACGATTAACTCCCCCTTAACTCTCCCCCTTTGGCATCAAGGCACCAAAAAGGAAAAGAAGGGAGGAAACTAAGACCTAAGAACTAGTCCTCGTCTTCGCCACTTCCACTCTCCGTGGCCTCGGAATCTTCGACGTCGTCCTCATGATCATCGGCATCGTCGTCGTCGTCGTCGGAGTTCCTTGCCGTGGGAGCAGCCCGAGAGGAGCTTCATCCTCTTGGAGCTGGGCGAGCTCATCGGCGGTGAAGTTGGGGAATGGAGTGATCTCCCCATCACTCACCTCCGGAGAGGACATCGGGACCTCCAGCTTGTCGCACACCGCCTTAAGGTATTTTTCTTGACGCTTGTGTGCCCTTTGAGCGCGAATCTCTTGCTTCTGGCAAGAAGTGAAGATCGCCTTGAAGCATTTGAAGAAGGCACTCATTGATTGAGGCGGAGGCGGAGACGGAGGTGCCACGGGGCGAGATGGAGGATCCGCATTCTTGCGACGAGGGGGAACAGGGACATTCGGGGGCTTCTGAGGACGAAGCGGGCGATGCGACACGTCCTTGACAAAGGTCACACCCGACACCTTCTCAATGAGGCACATGATGTAGGGGGCATACCCGCAAGCACGGTTGGGAGTATGCGAGATGTTGAAGATGTCGTCGAAGATGTAATCGACGAGGTTGAACTTCTCTTCCCCATCGATCAGAATTAGTAGGTGCCTCAGGTTCCCTTGAATCACCCCAGCATCACCGTCCTTCGGTGCTATCGTCCGTCTGAGGATTCTGTTCATGATGCTGTAGAAGGGCTTGATGTTGCGGGTGAGGCCGGCATCAAATGGAACGTGACTTGGATACATATATGCTAGCTCTTCACGATCCACGACCTTAAGGTTAGAGATTATAATCTCATGATCCATGTGTGTCTCAAGCCCTAAAATCCTGGCAAACTCTGCGAAGGTGACTGAGTACTGCTCACCATGAGTCATCCAAATAATTTTCCTGTCACCAGAGGTGGTGAAGTAGATGGTGGAGTAGAACTGCAGAATCACTTCGACGTTCCAGTCATACTTGAATCCCATGATCTGCTTGAGGTCATGGCGCTCAGCGGCTTCGATGACGGCGTCGAAAGCAGAATGTTGCTTGTTGGCCATGTAATCCCAGTCAACCCATTGAGCTTCTATTACCGGCTTCTTCATCTGCTGATAGACCAGCCGGTAGTAGTCACAATGGAAGTCACACCAGAATCTGGGATCTGCCGTGCTCCTCTCAAACTTGTAGACCTTTTCTTCCCTTAGCCTCCTGGCCTTTTCAGCCCCTTTGCCATGAAATACATTAGCAGACAATTCCTTCTGTCTGTTGGGATTCCTCTCTGGTGTGTGAACTTCAAGGGGGCCAATGGAGGTGGCTTTCCCTTTCTCTTTGATCACAACACCTCCAGCTGCCTTCTTTGATGACATCTTGACAGCTGGCTTTTTCTTCTTTGGCTCGACAGGAGCCAGAGCCTTTCCCTTCTTCGGGTCACGCTCAACCCGAGGCTCAGCTTCCATTTGAGCTGGCTCCTTGCCCTTCGCCTTCTCGCCGACGGTGACGAGCTTCTTTCTCTTGGGGGCACTGGCCTCAGCAGCCCTGGAGTTGTGTGCCTCCCTGTCCTCCCTTTTCTTCTTCCTCAGCTCATTCAGTGATTCTGTCGTGGCACGGGCAATGGCTTCATCCTCATTGTAGATGCTCGCAGCCACCTTGGATGCTTCGAGTGCCTTGAGCTTTCTTTCCTCATTGGCCTTCTGCGCCTCCATTAGCGCAGCCTTAGTCCGAGCCTCGGCAATTTGGGCCTTGGTACGCCCCTCGAGGTTGACACGCGGAGGAGAGCGCTCAGAGTTCGACATTGTGTGCAAAGGATGGAGAGAGGAAGATATGAGCCTAGGAAGAAGAAGTATTGCCGAAAAGATCTCGAGAACCAACTAGAAGTAGGGTTTGCCCTGTGCAAACCGGACTTGTCCGCCCCAGGGGCGGACTAGTCCGCCGGCCGGACTTGTCCGCCTGGTGGCCGGACTAGTCCGGGTTACACAGGAAGAACCCTAACCCTAATCGATTCATCGAAAAATTTGTGAACCAATGCGCAATACTCCTAGGCTATGATCGCAAGGGTGTATAGAACAACATTAATGAAGGTGTTCCTATCAAAAACTTGAAGAATCAAGAATGGGGCTAGTTTTTGAGGAACGGTGAAATACCTTCAAAAATCCGCTTGAGTCGTCGAAATCGGCGTGGATCTCGAAGGTGGAGCGCGGGGAAGTGATCCCTCACTCCCAAGGACTTCGATGCGCGGATTGGAGTTGAGTTTTGGTGGTTGGAGCGCAAAATCGCCGATTTGGGGGCGGTTGTGCGCGCGTGGAAGCTTGAGAGTCAAGTGAGAGAGAGAGAGAGGGGGGGTCCGGGCCGCCTGGGGGTTTAAGTCCCCAAGGGCCGGACTAGTCCGGTTGAGGGGCCGGACTAGTCCGGTCTGCGGACCAGACCCAGACTAGTCCGGGTCCGGACTTGTCCGGTGGAAGGCCGGACTAGTCCGGTGTGCGGACTAGCCGCGGACTAGTCTGACCCGGACTTGTCCGGCCATAGGGGCGGACTAGTTCGGTCCAGCTGGGCTGAAAAACAATATATTTGGGTTTTGCCCATAAAGATAAGTCCTTTTGGACAGATATAGCAAGGAAAACATGACAAACATGATTATGAGTCAATAAAGAACAACTTATGAACATTTTCATGAAGAAAATAGATTTCTCAAACAAATTTGAGGAGAAATCGACATAGAGAGGAGTTTTTCGAAATGTGGCTCAAAAAGTGAGAAATGTGGTTTAAGCCACATTCCTAGAATCCAAAATGTTGAGCTCACTTCTTAGCTCACAGAAACGCTTCTCATCAAGAGGCTTTGTAAAGATATCCGCGAGTTGATGTTCCGTCCTCACATGAGAAATCACAATATCCCCCTTCATTGAGTGATCTCGCAAGAAATGGTGTCGAATATCTATGTGTTTGGTCCTAGAGTGTTCCACCGGATTATGGGCTATCTTGATTGCACTCTCGTTGTCACACAAGAGTGGAATTTTACGCAGGTTAATCCCATAATCCCTAAGCGTTTGTCGCATCCAGAGAAGTTGTGCACAACAACTTCCGGCTGCAACGTATTCAGCTTCGGCGGTGGAGAGAGCAATAGAGTTTTGCTTCTTAGAGGACCAAGACACAAGAGATCGACCTAAGAATTGGCACGTACCCGATGTGCTCTTCCTATCAACTTTGCACCCCGCATAGTCCGCCTCGGAATATCCGATGAGGTTAAACTTGGATCCTTTGGGGTACCAAAGTCCTAGGGTAGGTGTGTGTACAAGATATCTCAAGATCCTTTTAACGGCGGTCAAATGACAAGCCTTGGGTGCTGCTTGAAAGCGTGCACACATACACACACTTAGCATGATATCGGGCCTAGATGCACAAAGATAGAGAAGTGATCCGATCATAGACCTATATAGCTTTTGATCCACACTTGGACCGTCCTCATTTAGGTCTAGGTGTCCATTCGTCCCCATAGGGGTTTTGATGGGTTTTGCTTTGTCCATGTCAAACTTTCTTAGAATATCTTGAGTATACTTAGTTTGACTTATGAGCGTCCCTTCTTTGAGTTGTTTCACTTGAAATCCTAGAAAGAACTTCAACTCACCCATCATGGACATTTCAAACCTCTCCGTCATTATCTTGGAGAACTCGTCACAAAACACCTTATTTGTGGAACCAAATATGATGTCATCCACATATATTTGGCACACAAAAAGATCCTCGTTGAAGTGCTTTGTGAAAAGGGTATAATCCGCTTTTCCTATCCTAAAACCATTCTCAACTAGAAAGTCTCTTAGGCACTCATACCAAGCTCTAGGAGCTTGCTTAAGGCCATAAAGGGCCTTTCGCAATTTGTACACATGGTTAGGATAGTCTTGATCTTCAAATCCCGGAGGTTGCTCTACAAAAACTTCTTCCTTGATTGGACCATTTAGGAATGCGCTCTTAACATCCATTCGGTAGAGCTTGAAATCATGATGAGTAGCAAAGGCTAATAGTATCCGAATTGACTCAAGCCTAGCTACGGGGGCAAATGTCTCATCAAAATCCAATCCTTCAACTTGTGAGTATCCTTTTGCCACAAGTCGTGCCTTGTTCCTAGTTACCACGCCATGCTCATCTTGTTTGTTGCGAAACACCCACTTGGTTCCAACAACATTAGCTTGAGGGCGCTTGACAAGCTCCCAAACCTTGTTCCTTTCAAAGTTGTTGAGCTCCTCTTGCATGGCAACTACCCAATCCGGATCCCTTAAGGCATCTTCAACCTTATGTGGTTCCAAGGATGAGACAAAAGAGAAATGCTCACAAAAGTTTGCAACACGTGAGCGTGTTGTTACTCCTTTTGTGATATCTCCTAGAATGTTGTCAACGGGATGGTCCCGTTGAACACTTTGATGAACACGAGGATGCGGGGGTTGACCTCTTGAATTACTTGGTTCATCTTCTCCACTTTGGTCTCCCCCTTGATTCATGCCTCCCCCTTGATCTTCATTCTCATTATCACTTTGGGGAGCATCTAGAGGATCTTCAACTTGTCCAGTGGGGTTTTGACCTACTTCATAGAGAGGATGGTCACTTGAACTTTGAGATGGTTCTTGTGGGCGAACATCTCCAAGTGCCATTCTCCTTAGAGCTTCTAGTGGAGGTTCCTCTTGATCAAGGGCATGTTGATCAACTTGCTCCACTTGAGAGCCATTGGTTTCGTCAAACACCACGTCACGTGCTACTTCAACAATTCCGGAGGATTTGTTGAACACACGGTACGCATGAGTGTTTGAGTCATATCCAAGCAAGAAACCCTCATCGGACTTTGAAGCGAACTTCGAAGTCCTAGGCTTCTTGTTGAGGATATAACACTTGCTACCAAAGACCCGAAAGTAAGAAACATTGGGTTTCTTACCAATGAGAAGCTCATAAGGAGTCTTCTTGAGGAGGCGATGAAGGTACAATCGGTTCACGGCATGGCAAGCGGTGTTAACCGCTTCCGCCCAAAACCGGTCCGATGTTTTGTACTCATCTAGCATCGTCCTTGACATCTCAATGAGCGTCCTATTCTTTCTTTCGGCAATTCCATTTTGTTGAGGAGAATAGGGAGCGGAGAACTCATGTTTGATGCCCTCCTCATCTAGGAACTCTTCTACTTGCATGTTCTTGAATTCGGTGCCATTATCACTCCTTATAGCCTTTATCCTTAAGGTGAACTCATTTTGAGCTCTCCTTAGGAATTTCTTGAGGACACCGGGGGTTTCACTCTTATCATGCAAGAAGAACACCCAAGTATATCTAGAGAAGTCATCAACGATGACTAGACCATACTTGTTGCCACCGATGCTAATGTAAGCAATGGGGCCAAAAAGATCCATATGGAGTAACTCCAAAGGTCTAGTTGTCGTCATGACATTCTTAGAGGGGTGTTGAGCTCCTACTTGCTTTCCCGCTTGGCACGCACCACATGGCCTATCCTTTTCAAATACCACATCCTTTAGGCCACAAACGTGCTCTCCTTTAAGGAGTTTTTGAAGGTTCCTCATTCCAACATGGGCTAGCCTTCTATGCCAAAACCATCCCATATTGGCTTTTGCCATTAAGCATGTGTCAAGTTGAGCTTTATCCGTGGTAAAATCCACAAGATAGAGCTTTCCCTTGAGCACTCCCTTAAAGGCTATTGAGTCATCACCCTCTCTCAGAACATTCACACCCTCACTAGAAAAGACACACTTATATCCTTTATCACAAAGCTGTGATATGGATAGGAGATTATAGTCTAGAGAATCAACATGCAAGACATTTGATAAAGTATGTAATGAGGAGATAGAAATTTTACCGGAGCCAAGGATTTTCCCTTGGCTATTGTCCCCAAAGAAGATTCCTTCACTTGGGTCCTTATTCTCCTCATACTCTATGAACATGCTTCTCTCTCCGGTCATGTGGTTGGTGCATCCGCTATCCAATACCCATTTCGATCCACCGGAGGAGTAAGCCTACAAAACAAGTTTTATGCTTTTCTTTTAGGTACCCAAGCGGAGTTGGGTCCTTTGACGTTAGTGGTTAGGCATTTTGGCACCCACACGCAAGACTTGGGGCTCTTGCGGAGTGGCCCAACATATCTAGCAAACACCTTGCCGTGTTTGTTCTTCTTCAACACATAAGATGCATCAAAATCATGAAATAAATGATGCGGTTCAGATTTACGCAAGTTTTTGCTAGAGGGTGAGTTCTTTTCATTTTTAGTTTGGGATGAACTCCCCTTAACAAAGACAATCATGTCTTTGCCATACTTGGAGGTTTTGGCGTTATGCCTTGCACCTCTAGTATAGCCAAGACCATCCTTGACATGGGGTGGTCTTGTGTTGGTGAATGCACTTCGTGCATATGCCACCTTTTCCTTGTCAAAGATGACACCCTTAGGTGCTTGCTTGCCTTGCACTAAGTTGAGTTCATCCTTAAGCTTAAGGATTAAGTTAGAGCACTTGCAAGACGGAGTTGCATTGGATGAGGCCTTTGAGAAGGTTGGGCTCTTAGAGGAAGAGGCTACATTTTTCTTGAGAGACTCAACTTGAGTCTCAAGGATTTTGTTAACTTTTGACAAGTTCCCAAGTTCCTCCTTGAGCTCAATTGTCTTCTCCTCAAGAATTGAACACGTTTTCTTACTTAGAGCAAGTTCGTGTTCCAATGCCTTGCTCTTCTCTCTTTCGAGCTCAAGGAGCTCATCAAGCTCTCGACATCTCTCCTTCTCAAGGATGAGCATGTCCTCTTGTCTATTGATGAGATCCTCCTTCTCAAAGATCTCATCCATAAGCAATTTCATCCTTCGCAATGTGCTTTTGCTTATGTCCTTAAACATGTGTTCATTTTCACTAGCACTATCAAATTCATCTTGCGAGGAAGTTGTGGAGGAGGGATGAGATGTTACCTTTCTCCTTCCCTCCTTTGCCATAAGGCAAGTAGGTTTGTAGTCGTCGTTGAGGTTGGGGAAGAGCTTGCTTCCTTTGGAGCTCCTCCCGATGGCTATGGTAGCCATCTTCTCCTCTTCTTCTTCGGAGGAGGACTCATCGTTAGAGTCCCACTCCTTCCCCAAGTGTGCTTGTCCGGAGGGCCTCTTCTTCTTGAAAAATTTCTTTTCTTGAGGCTTGCCCTCCTTCTTCTTCTTCGCTTCTTCATGTGGGCAATCAGCGATGAAGTGCCCATACTCGCCACAATTATAACAAGACCTTTTTGATTTGGGCCTTGCTCTTTCCTTTCCCTTGCCCTCATAGTTGTGCCCACCTTTCTTCCTCCTCATCATTCTCTTGAATTTGTTGATGAAGAAGGCCTCTTCCTCATCGGTGTCGAGGCTCTCCTCATCACTTTCTTCTTGCTCCTTTGAAGAGGGCGTTGCCTTGAGTGCAACGTTCTTCATCTTGGAGGCGGTGAACTTTTGGAGGTCGTTGTAGAAGAGCGCCTCCTTCTCCATGATTTCATGGTTGATGATCCTCCCAAGGACCTCCTCCGGGGTCATTTGAGTGAACCCCGGGCTTTCCCGAATCATGGAGCACAGAGAGACGTTCCTAGGCATGAATGCCCGGATCATCCTCTTCACCACCTCGTGGTCAGTCCACTTGGTGCAGCCATATGATCGGCTCTTGTTGATCAGCACCTTCAGCCGGTTGTACATGTCTTGGGGGGATTCACCATCCAAGATGGCGAATCTCCCAAGCTCTCCCTCGATGAGCTCGATCTTGGCCTCCTTGACCACTCGGTTTCCCTCATGCGCCGTCTTGAGGGTGTTCCATATGTCTTTGGCCACTTCAATGCCATCGACACGGTTGAACTCATCTCTTGAGAGAGATGAGATAATCACACCCGCAGCTTGAGCGTTGCGGTGGATGAGGATGGCTTGTTCTTGCGTGATGTTGTCCTCATCCTTCGGGATCTCCACCCCGGTCATGACAATTTGCCACAATGCCGGATTGAGTGACACGAGGTGGATCTTCATGTTGTGTTTCCACATCCCGTAGTCGGTTCCATCGAATTGAGGAGGTTTCCCCAATGGGATGGAGAGGTAGTGGTTGTTGGCGGCAAGCCGTTCATAGTTGAACCCTTGTCGGTTGTAGTTGACCCCGCCGCCACCACTTGATGAGCTTGACGGCTCAACTACAGCAATCTTCAACTTCTCCCGGAGCTTCGCCTTGAGCTAGCGAGTCTCCTCATCATCCGTTGGCTTGTCTTGATAAGCCATTGTCTCCTCACGTATCGGTTGAGAGTCGTTGGTCGACACCTCTTCAAACACCACTCCGGCCATCTCTCCGAGTTGTTAGACTCTTTGTGGAGAGTCCTGCTCTGATACCAATTGAAAGTTGCCTAGAGGGGGGGTGAATAGGCTAATCGACCTGCAAATGACTCAATAAAACGAGATTAAATTACAGGGGGCGGACTAGTCCGGTCAGGGGGCGGACTAGTCCGGTAAGCCTGCGTGAATAACCCTAAAAAATGTTTCTAGCAAGTTTTAGGGGATTTTCTCGAGGCTACAAGTGAGGATATATTTAAGGCAAGTTTAGAGACTATCAACACAAGAGTGAGTCAAGTTTTAACAAGATTAAGCAATGTGAGGCACAAGACAAGACGAGCAACCCTAGAACAAAGTAAGCGATAAGCAAAATGCGAAGAACACGGAGACACAAGGAGTTTTATCCCGAGGTTCGATTCTACACAAGAATCTACGTCCCCGTTGAGGAGTCTACAAAGGACCGGGTTCACCAACCCTTCCCTCACCAAGTTTACCGCACGGGCCTAACTTGGTTCTCCACTATCTCAAAAGCGATTACAAAGTTCGTTGGGGCTTCTCACAATCTGAGGCTCCCACACCACAAAGATGATCAACAACGCACAACACACTCAACACACAGCCCACAAAGACTCAATGAGTGCAAGAGATCAAACCGGGAGCACAAGCGCGATGTTCTTCCTCTTCTCCACCTCACTAAACCCTAATCCACTCAAGAATTAGTTTTAGAGGGAAAGTAGGCAAGAAGGAGGCTTAGGAGTGCTCCAAGTTGGCTGTGGCGGCGCTAGGGTTTGAGTTTTTCCAAAGGTTATTCGAAATGAGGCCGGGGGTCCCCTTTTTATAGGGGTCCCAAGCCCAATCTGCTGACTTCAGCAAAAGGGCGGACTAGTCCGGCCACTGGCCCGGACTAGTCCGGCCTAGGGGACCACTGACCCCTTTGTCAGGTCCCGACAGCTGACACACTATCGTCACGCTACCCGCCAAACTTCAAATTCAAACGGTCACTTCCAGAACGGACTAGTCCGGTCAACACCGGACTAGTCCGATCTCACACAGAGCCTTCTGCTCCGTGTGAAAACGGACTAGTCTGAGGACCACGGACTAGTCCGGCCCCTAGGGCGGACTAGTCCGGTCCTCCCAGACTTAGCCACAGAAGCACCTTTTCCTAGCCAACCCGGACTAGTCCGGCCCCACGGGCGGACTAGTCCGTTCTCACTCAGGACCTCTTGGTCCGGTCCAAAACGGACAAGTCCGTGGTTTTGAGACTTAGTCCCCAAAACCCACTTACTGCTACCCGGACTAGTCCGGCCATTAACGGACTAGTCCGATCTCAGTCAGACCCTTCTGGTCCGGGCAGAAACGGACTTGGCCGGCCAGGGGCGGACTAGTCCGGCCTCCTGCACGGACTAGTCCGGCCCTACGGCCAGACCACTCATTCACTCATTTCTTTCATAGGTTTGACCTCTAAACCACTTTGAGCTCCCAAACTTGATCTCAATGCACTTTACACACGCACCCTCCTATTTCTACGGCTAGTCTAACTCAACACGCTAGAAACCCTAGTTTCCACGCTTCGAGTTGACTCCGTTTCCTTCCTTTTCCTTTTTGAGGGTTTGCGTCTCCGATCGAGTCCACACCTGTGCTAAGATCACTTGAGCTCATTAGCGACTTAATTTGTCGTCATCAATCATCCAAAACCCACGGGGAACCTAGATGCACTTTCAAACATGCTCATCGATTTGTTCAAAGATGCTCTTCCACAACCCAACAAAGTGCCTAAGGATATGTACAACTCGAAGAAAATTCTTTCTGGTCTCGGGATGAAGCACGAAAAGATTGATGTGTGTCCGGACAACTGCATGCTTTTCTGGAGAGAGCATGCCAATGAGAACAAATGTTTGAAATGTAGTCAACCGAGGTTTGTCGAAGTTGTTAATAACGATGGTAATACAGTGACGACGGAAGTCGCACGTAAGCAGCTTCGTTACTTACCTGTGACACCGAGGTTGAAGCGGCTGTTCCTTTCAAAAAAAACGGCCAGACACATGAGATGGCACAAAGAAGGTGAGCGTGAGAACAATGGAGTCATGACGCACCCGTCCGATGGTGAGGCATGGAAGGCTCTGGACCGGTTCGACCCAGAATTCGCTCGTGAAGCGAGAAATGTTCGCATCGGGTTGGCGACAGATGGGTTCACACCGTTCAGCACAAACGCCGCACCATACTCCTGTTGGCCCGTCTTTGTCATTCCGTACAATCTTCCGCCGACCTTTTGCATGAAGAATGAGTTTATGTTTCTTAGCCTCATTGTACCTGGGCCAGATCATCCTGGGTCACGTCTCAACGTGATGTTGAAACCGTTGATCGAAGAGTTGAAAATGTTGTGGACAGGAGTCGAAGCGTACGACTGTTACAAGAAACAGAAATTCAACCTCCGAGTTGCTTATTTGTGGTCCGTTCATGATTTTCCGGCATACGGCATGTTTTCTGGATGGAGCACTCATGGTCGGTTGACGTGTCCGATATGTGCCTCGGACACCGATTGCTTTCGACTTACCCATGGAGGCAAGATATCTTACTTCGATTGTCATAGACGTTGGCTACCTCCGAATCACTTGTTTAGACAATAGAGGAATGTCTTCAGAAAGAACACCGTTGTCACTAAAGGACCACCGAAACGTCTTGACGGGTCAGAAATATCTGATATGTTGGACAAATTGGTGCCAGATGAAGGTCGTCCTGGATATTTCGAAGGTTACGGAGACAAACACAATTGGACTCACATATGTGGACTTTGGGAGTTACCGTATGTGAAGTCGTTGATTCTAAGGCACAACATTGATGTTATGCATCAAGAGCGTAACATGGCCGAATGTATCATAAGCACATGCATGGACATGACGGGCAAAACAAAAGACAATTTAAAGGCTCGAAAGGATCTTGCCGAGCTTTGTAACCGTCAAACTCTTGAGCTCTCCGAAAATGGTGGTAAACCACGCGCTCCTTTCTGTCTTCGACCTAAAGAGAAAAAAGAAGTTCTCGAATGGTTGCAAAGGTTGAAATTCCCAGATGGTTACGCAGCTAGTCTGAGACGAGCCGTGAATGTGAAAACGGGAAAGCTCATTGGGTTGAAGAGTCATGATTATCACATAATCATGGAAAGACTTCTGCCTGTTATGTTTCGAGGCTATTTTGACGATGCAGTGTGGAAGGTGTTAGCCGAGCTTAGCCACTTGGCAACTCTGTGCTAAAGAAATCACGCCAGAGATGATGACTAAATTGGAAAAGGAGGTTCCGGTACTTTTGTGTAAGATGGAAAAAAATTTTCCTCCGGGATTTTTCAATCCAATGCAACATCTCTTAATTCATCTTCCATTTGAAGCTAAAGTGGGCGGTCCCGTGCAATATAGGTGGATGTATCATATTGAAAGATCACTTAGATATCTGAAACCAATGGTTGGTAACAGGGCAAGGGTTGAAGGTTGCATCACCGAAGCTTTTACTCTTAAGGAAGTAGGATACTTCTCAAGTGTTTACTTTGCAGAGGAAAACAATGTTAATACTTCGGTAATGCGATACAATATAGATGAGCAACCTCCTTGTAGCGATCTCTCCATTTTTGCAACAAGAGGCACTACTGTTGGTAGTTACACTTCGTATGATGTTAGCGAAAAAGAAAGGCGTGCTGCATTCTTCTACATGTACGCTAATATGGAAGAAATGAATGAATATTTCAAGTAAGTGTTTCTCCTACACTTATGCTTTTCACCATCTTTTCCGACACATGTATTCTAAAAGGTTCTCTTTGTCGTGTAGTATGTTCGACAAGCAAAATTGGAGACATAGACATCAACCCACGAGCAAGCAAATAGAACATATTCGACGGGAAGGAATAAACGGGGGATCTAATTTTCTCTCCTGGTTTCGAGATCATGTAACGTTTTCTCGATAACTAATCAATGTTAACAATGTTTTCTTATAACTTAAGAATGCTTACGTTTTCTAATAATTCCATATCTTGGACAGTGCCAAAAAGATGTCAACGTCCATGAAGATTTGCGACAACTATCCCGTGGAGTGGTTAATGTTAGAAGCTATGGTCGATATGACGTCAACAGCTATCGATTCCGTACAACTCAATTTGAATCTCTTCGTCCTCTCGTGGCAACATGTAATACCGGAGTTGTGATGAGGGCAATCGATTCGCAAGATCATGAAACGCAGTACTACAGGATTATTAAAAAAATCCTTGAATTCACTTTTGTCGCAAACAAGCCAATTCGAGCGGTATTCTTTGACTGCGAATGGTTTGATTCCATTCGTGGAATTCGAGTAAACGAATTTGGCATGGTCGAAGTAAAACACAAGGAACGGTTGAAAGGATTCGATTCATTAGTTCTTGCACACCAAGTAGAGCAAGTGTACTATCTACCTTATCCATGCAATAAATTCAAAGCTTGGTGGGTGGTACATAAGGTGAATCCTCGTGAGCGGTTATACGCTCCAGGAGATGATGATTATCACGACGAAGCTGAGGTTGATTGTGTCTACCAAGAGGAAGAGTTGCCAGACTCCTTCTCAGTCGAGCCCGGTGTAGGACTCGATAACTTAGTTGGAGACGCTCAAGATATCGAGGCTGGCACGGAAGCGGAAACAGAATCAGAATCAGAATCTGAAGATATCGATGACATAGTCGAACCTGCTGATTTGCGCAAACGAAAACGATATGCGCAACAAGAAGATCGATGGCTGGTTTAAGGAGTAGGGTGCATGATCGTGATGTTGATGAATTTTGAAGTAACGTTTTATTCACTAATTTAACATTAATTTTGTATATTATCTTTGTATATTAATCATTTATTCCTTGCAATAGGATGTCGTCAAAGGGGAAGGGGAAGGGGAAGCCAGTGAGAGGGTTTGAGCCGCCAGCAGACCCTTGCTCAGGGAGCTCGTTCCGTTCTAGTCGACGTGAGCTCTTTCTGGCACACGCTCCACCCTCAGCTGTCGTGTGCTTTCAGCAGACAGAGGTAAACTTTAGTTACTATAAAGTTATTTTTGAAATTGCAATTGTTATTAATTATTAATAAAGTCATTCCTTTTGTGCAGTCTGACTCAGAGACTTCTGAGTCTGAGTCAGAGTCTGAGGCTAGGGGGCCGCTACAGGAGCCCGACTCAGAGGCTAGGGGGCCCTCTAGCGCTAGCCTCCCTTCGGAGCCGGCTAGCGCTAGCCTCCCTGGGCAGCCCTCTACCACTAGCCTTCCTGGAGGCTCCGGGGGGTCCGCAGAGCCTTCAGGGTCACAGGACGCGGCAGCGTCGCAGCAGAGGCGACGGACGAGGAGGACCCACTTTGCGGCTCCTCCTCCGGTTACTACTCAGCGGACCACGATCCGTCCCGTTGGAGACAGGTATAAAAACTGTATATAGTATACTAAATATTAGATGTTGTTTTTCTTTACTTAATGATTTAATATATTTTGTAGATGTTGGTACGACTTCTTGTTCACGGGGGCCGAGAAGCACCACAGGCAGGTTAACAGTGTCCTCGGTGCTATCGTCAAGTTGCACTACCCCGGTGTAATTGACGGTTTTCCTGCCCTGTCGTGGGATGACTACGCTCGGGTCTCTCACCCGGTGCACGGCACGGTTCAGGGAGCCGTGTGGCATGATTTTATGGTAAGTTTAACTGTTTCGTTTTTTCAACTCCTTTGAATTCTTAATTGCATATCACTTAAATATTTGTTTGCTTAAAGTTGAGGTACCAAGTAGAGGAGCCGGGCATGGAGGACCACGCGAGACGCGTGTTCCATTACAACGCTCGGAAGCTCACGACGGCGGCTTTGTCATACGCCCGGATTCAGGCCGTCAACGCTTACTACAAGCGGCACCCCCGGGAGCAGGAGCAGGAGCAGCAAAGGGGTGTCTTTAGGAAGGACTCGGACTCCTACTTGACAGAGGAGCAGTACGCGGAGGTAAGTTTTTAATATTGTTAAATATTTACAATATCTACGTATGTTAACCGCGTTGATGAAAATGAAATATGTGCAGGTTAGTATTTCCTGGTTACAGGGTAACATCGAGGCGTACTTAGCTCTCTGTCGGTACTGGGCTAGCGACGCTTTTATCAACAAGTCCACGAAGGCTAGACAGTGCCGCATGGGGTCCGAGGGCAAGCACAACTATGGCGGTGACGGCTACTTGCGTTTGGCTAAACGCATGGTAAGTACCTTTTTATTTTATTTATGTGTTCTTAATATATTATTTATCTCACTAACACGGATGTACAGGAGTGAGAGCTGGGTCATGAGCCGACCCCGACCCAGGTTTGGAAGAGAGGTCACAAGGGAAGTGACCCTTCTCAGCCAGGGCACTGTAGTCAGGTCGCAGCCGACCGACTGGTAAGTTTTCGAAATTCATCAATTTCATTATAACTAATACTATTATTGACATACTTACAAGATTTATTTGTTTTGTAGACAAAGTACGCGCAGGAGGTCGCGAAGATACACGGTGCGGATTACGATTGGGAAAGCGCGCCGATCGACCCCCAAGCCGCGTACGCAAGCGGAGGCGGGAAGGCCCACGGACGGTGAGTTCTTCGTGTGTTTCATTTCTTTTTCAATTAATCTTCTTCTACTTAGTGTTTTCATTCTTTTGCAGGTTTGCCATTTTCGATGGAGTTGTCGACTCGAGGTCGACGCGACCTTTGAGAGGCGCTTCATCGTCGCAGGCTTCGACCGCTGGGACCAGTGGTCGTCTCTCGCAGACGCAGCTGGAGCTCCAGGCCATGAGGGAGTCGCTGACGCAAACTCAGGCAGAGCTGGAGCGGACGAGAGCGGAGGCAAGGGAGGAGCAGCAGAGGACGGCCTTAATGATGGCCCAGATGCAAGCAACGGTGGCGGTAAGTAATTTAAAGTACCGTAGTTAAATTTCACAACACTTAATAACATGTATCTGCTAATATCTTGCAATGGCAGGCTCTTGCTCGACAAAGCGGTCAGGACATCCAGATTCCTACGCTTCCGCCGCAGCAGACACCGGAGCAGGTAATATTGTCTATACCTAGGAGTTTGATTCCCTTTTCATTATGTTAAAAAGTTATTTGCATCACATTTAATCCTAATTATGATTCTTTTGCAGGGTTCCGGAATGCGTCGAGATCCCGAAGGCAGTGGAGGGGGTAGCGTGTAGACACTGGAGCAGGTGAGAAACTCTCTTTAAGTGTATCTAATCAAGCTTTAGTAGTTTTTGACCATGATAGAAATGATTAGTATATAGTGAATAAGTTGTTAGTGCTTCCATTTAACAAAAGAGCTAGTGATTATCACTGATGTTACCTTCTTATGTCGAAACTGATGTTCATTGAGTTAACAAAGGGCTAGTGCTTCCATTTAACTAGTGATATAGTACATTACTTCATTTGAAACTACATCATGCTTCCTTCTTTTGTCACTGATGTTCTTGGCCTCTTATGTTATCACTTAGTTGACATTGATGCTTACTAGTGATTATGTTTGTTTTGCAGGGATTCGGAACGCGCCGGGAAGATCCTGGAGGTAATGGAGGGGCTAGCGTGTAGCCCGGTGTAATTTATTTGGAAAATTGTGGTGTTTGTTGATGTTTTGAACCATGGGCGAACTTATATTGACTGTTCTGTGACTGTATATATCTGTATATATCTGTATATATTTTTTGACTGTTCTGTGACTCGCCATCGAGCGAGGTAGACAGTTTCTGTTTTTAAAAAAATTTCGAAAACTTAATTTACGTCGGCTATGAACATGCCGACGTAAGTTTGCCCAGGTTAACTTACGTCGGTATGGCCAGACCGACGTAAGTTAAACCACTTAACTTACGTCGGTTTGCCCTGGCCGACGTAAGTTACAGCACTTAACTTACGTCGGCCTGCCCAAGCCGACGTAAGTCATCCGGCCCAGCCCAAGGCCCATCTCGAGGGTGAACTTACGTCGGCTCCTGCAGACCGACGTAATTAAGGTAACTTACGTCGGTGGCTGACGTAAGTTACCTTAATTACGTCCAAAACCCTACGTCGGCTGAAAGCCGACGTAATTAAGCAAAAACCGACGTAATTAAGTTAATTACGTCGGTTTAAGCCTAACTTACGTCGGCTTTGGCCGACGTAAGTGACCGGTATTCCTGTAGTGTCTCCATGACTATTCCTCTATCGATGTGTTGCTACTGTCTACAACTTGGCCTATGCGATGGTTTCAATGCCGACGATCGTACAGTCATCTTCATCGGCTCGATGGCACATAACGATAGAAGCATGATTTATGTGTGTTTCGACTTTTCCCATCTTAAATGTAAGAATAGTGCTCCTTCTATAATTTGTTCAAAAAAAGCAGTAGCTAGCATACATCTAGATTCTACTCTAGAGGTGTTCTTTAGCTCTGGGCACGACAGAGGTTGTCGATGAAGGTCCCGGAGGTGGGGTTTGCGGACGCTTTCAGCGGTGCCCCGGTTCTAGTCTAACTAGTTCTGGAGCATGTGTGTCGGAGGCAGGATGTTCGCGTTAGGATTCTGAACTGTGAAGCGATGTAGTTCGCAAGGATTGTAACATGGTAACATGTACAACAGCCCAACATTATTTTGAAACCACGACTAAACCACCCTGTGTGGGCTTCATAGAACTTTTACTCAAAATTATAATCATATTACCTTTTAAAAATATAATAATGTTATTTTGTATCAGGACACTTGTTTCCAATTAGTTATAATTATTTTTCATACAGTTTATAGAGAACAACTAGCATGCAATTAGCACTCTGGTGCAATCGTGCAAAAATTAAATCTGAACCACACGATCTCCATCCATTGGTTACTACATTTTACACCTAAACCCCTCCACCTAACACTACATTTATTTTATCAGGTGGATGTATTTAAATTTAAAAATGCAGTAACCACTAGATAAAGGTCGTGTGGTTCAAATTTAATTTTTACATGATTGCATGAGAGTGTTTATTGCATCGTAGTCGTTCCCTAGTTTATAAGCACTCTAGTAAACATGTATGCGAATGTAATGTTTTCTAGTTGCACCACGGCCATGCCCATTGTTTTTGTTGAGCAGCCCCGGCCTAACGCCAGCACAATTTCACTCATCTACTGTCGTTCACTAACACTCATAATAAGGTCGCTGGGTGTGTGTCCTACTAAGTCAGGGAGAAGGCCATAGTAATAACACATGCTTGAGTGTCAATATTGTGTAGGTAACTTCAGCACTTTTCCTCGTTTCAACACTCTCGAGGAAGAATAAGCATGACATATGACCAGTAACTCACATGAACTGAATGCCAAGACGCCTGTCTCGTACGTTTACAACAGAAGCTAACTTGCCTACTGCATTCAAGAACTACCGGCCGGAAGAGGTACCGGCGCCTGGACTAGCTAGCAGCAACTCGATCACACTAACGAAATGAAAGAGGTGCCAATAAGACATGCTGGCTCCATGAGTGGCACTCGTTTCTCTGCATTGGACGCTTGCGTTTGTGCAGAGAAATCGCACACAATATATATACTACAAACGGTCTGGAGGAGAAACTAGTAGAGGAACTAACTATCAGTATAGTGTCCAGCCATGGTGAAACCATTGTTGTGAGGTGTTGGAGGCCAACAAATAGAGTCAAGCTATCAACAAGAGAAGCATGTGGTAGATTAAAGGAGAGCACATTAACAAAATGACAATTTCCAAGACATGGTGGAATTTTTTTTTAATATACGTATTTTAATCCAAATTTATATTAATAACCCCCGATTCAAATTATTTTCAAATCTGACCGGCCTTCGTATGGGGCCCATACGACATGCAAATGTCGTATGAGGCCCATACGACATGCAAATGTCGTATGGGCCTCATACGACATGGGTGCCACTGGGCCGTCCAGCGGGGCCGAAACCGGCCACGGTGGCATGTCGTATGAGGCCCATACGACATGCACAGTACCGTCGTATGGGCCTCATACGACATTCGTGCATGCCCTAACCCTAGCCCGTGTTGAACCATCTTGTAATGGATTTTAGTCAAAATTTTTAAAATATTTGTAGACCGATTTGCTAAAAACTTCTAAAGTAGAAAATAGAGAATACATTGTGAAGTTTTGAAATCAATGAACTTTATCTATGTTTAGTATGTAGACACTAGAGTAATTGTATGTGTTATTAGGCAATACGATCACGTTTCTGCAAATTTGTAAAATGTATCCAGTTTTATTTTTTGTTTACAAATATTTGTAGTTAGAATCGACATAAATGTTCATATAGGTTATTGTAATGTAAGTTTTGTGGAGTATAAAAAAAAAGTTATGAATATAATATATGAGAGTTTAATGGGAGTATCAATTTTTTTTAAATCCTATAGTGATTAGAAATGCATAGTTTGGAAAATGATACAATTAATGTATAAATTTATAGAAATGCATAATAATTGAAGATAATTAATTGTAAGCTCGGCGGCGGTTACATAAAATGAAATTACGTAGTTCCGAAAGTATGTGCATGTTGTTTACCAGTCTACTACTACGGTACATGAGGCAAAACATAAGTGCACATATTTCTGGAACAAAATGTAAAATAAGTGATACAAATGGCGTGTGTACGACGCACTAAAGATACGCCGATCTAATTCTAACACGCCTTAGTTGAATTACCCAGGTTGCTACTGAGTGCAACGGGGGTATTTTCCCTTACGCAAAGCATCGGGACCGGCTTCTTTTGCGCGACGAGCTCTCTCGCGCATGCGTGCTCGCTCAGCCTCTCGTGCTTGTGCTGCGACGCGTTCCTCCTCTGCCGCTTTGCGCTCACACTCTGCTCTCCATTGTCGAATTTCTTCTTGCCTCTTGCGACGAGCTCCTCCTGTGCAGCTCTATTCCTCCTCTCTTGCTCTATTCTTTCATCCCACTCTCTTTCTTCTTTGAACTTCCAATATGCAAGTCGATCCATTCTCTCAACCTCTGCGGCGTCTTCTGCCGATTGTTCCTGGTCGATGTAGTTCCGGAAGTCGCATAGAGGTGGCGGCGACTGCACAAGTGTTTGTCCAAAAAATTAGATTCTATAGCATGCATAAAACATAAGTAATATTGCATATTACCTGTTTCCTACCACCTGGAAGAAATGGGCACGTCCTGTGAGGAGGATCGTACTCGTAGTTGTCGCACATCCAAAGCCGGCAACCATACGAGTAACCAGGTCGAAGATCTCTTACAAACCTACAATCAGTGCCACAGAAACACATTGGAGGTTGCAATCCCTCGGGGATTGGAACCTTTTCTCTATTTGTGGGTGGTGAGTTCTCGTCCATGGTAGTGAAGTATATAGAATGATTGTTGGTAGTGCGTGGTGAAGCTGTTACCGGGGTGAGTGTTATATAGACACGGAGCAGTGCAATTTCGTATGTCTCTTGTACGAGATTCCCCTGACATGTACCAGTGCAATGTCGTATGTGTCTTCTACGAGATTCGTCTGACACGGAGCAGTGCAATTTCGTATGTCTCTTGTACGAGATTCCCCTGACATGTACCAGTGCAATGTCGTATGTGTCTCCTACGAGAGTCGCCTGACATGGTCCATAGACTTTCGTACACTTGGTCTATAGACCCATCCACGTTCGTCTATAAAAGGGTCCGCACCTCTTACATTTCGTATACGATTAAAGTTAGTAGTAAGACAATGGAAAACAGAGGTCGTGCAAGGAGAGGAGAAGGAAACATTAGGCCAGTGCCTCAGAACTACTTAGTTGGCGGTCCTTCGTGGTTCGATGAACCACTTGATGAATTCCCTCTATTAGGAAAAAGTGATTTTGGTGTGTTTAATCCTCTTCGTCCATATGATAGTACCAAAGAAGAATGGCCCAAGTGTCGTTGCGGCCTGGATTGTTTGGTGCAAATGATGGATGGAAAAGAGGATAGCGGTCGTCGATTCTTTCGTTGCCCTGTGGGTCGTGCAGTAAGTTCATATCGTTTTTGTGTACGTTCACGTATTTCTTTTTGTTATGTTAACTTTAAATTTGTTTTTGTAGTCTTATTTCGATGAAGATAACTGCGGATACACATTGTGGGTTGATCCAGTACCTATCAAGCCTATTCAAGATTACATAAAATATTTGCAAAATCGAAACCGAGAATTAGTAGGTCATATTGCGGATATGGAGTTAGAACAATTGGAGGATGATACTAGTCCTAAGTGCAACAATATGTCCTGTGAATGTCCTCACCACAAGTGAAAATGTACTAGTTACGAACTATGTTTCATTATTCCATCAAATGTATCGTTTAAATGTTCCTATGCCTTCAATTTCAATAAGATACTCGTTTGCTTTAGTTTTTTAAGTAACGCGTAGTATGTAATACTTCCTTTCCATGCGAAACACCATAGAATAGAAACATAATGAAATAATATAATAGAACATAAGTTTTGTACATCATAAGTCACACATATACGTCGTACATAACACTAACGTCTACCACGCTTGTCGGCCCTACGCGCAGCATTCACATGAGCCCGGTCATATGAAATGTCTAGCGGCGGTCTCCTCTGCCGTTGCGGACGGCCAGCCTGCTCCGGTGTCTGAAACTGCTGAGTCTGCTGAGTCGGAATGGGAGCACCGGCCAACTGAGACCCATGAAGTGTATCGTATTGCGCTATATCAACGAGGAAGTCCTCGACCTGGAAAGGTGTCATCGGAGGAGTGTCGTGCTGCGTCTGTGAGTCGGACATCGTAGTCTCAAAGTCCGCTCTGTACGTACCTGCAATTATAGAATAATTATCAGTACAAACTCAAATTACGAAAATATAAATGAATGAGAAAAATTTTTCTACATCGTACCTGCGTCCGTCTGTGGGATATGCGGAGCTCCCCAAGCAGGTACCTGTGTCGAGGGATCCGTAAAGTGCTGACCCCAATCAGGCACCTGTGTCGACGTGCCTGCGTAGTCCGAACTCCAAGCAGGCACCTGTGTCGACGTGCCTGCGAAGTCGGGACCAGGGATCTGTGTAGACGTCCCTGCAAAGGTTGTAACGTGTGGGGTCGTCGACGTAGGTACCTGCGTAGATGTGCCTGCGAAAACAATGTCGTCAGTACAGTATTACTAATGTTTAAAAAAATGAATTTGATACGCATTTCGTACCTGCTGTGCTGTGACGCCTCATGTGCTGTGCTGAAGGCAACGTAGTGTCTTGTACACAGGGCTGTGTACAACAAGCCAACCGTAAGCTCTCCACCGCGTTGCTGTAGATGTTATGGAGCACGTGTACCATTTCCGACGAAGTCATCGATATCCCCTGTCTCAAACGCTGAAGTCCTGCTGCGGACTGCTCAGCAATGAGACGGACCCGATGCATCTTCACATTCATGAGAAGTAATCAGAGAAACAATTTAATTAAGTAATGTCTATACGTTAAAGTACGCAAAGTAACTACAATATGAAAGCTCTTACCGCCATTGATGTAGCTTCATCTCTATGCCGCGGATACGTATCTACCACCCTGGGTACGTGCGGCTGTCGCTCCGCAGGAGTGTGTCCGAGAACTGCTCGGGTGCGAGGAAGAAACCACCGTAAGTACTCCTCGTACACCTCGTGTGAGAACGGTCTAGTCTCCTGCACGACGTCGACTAGTGCCTGGGACCACTGCAACAGCCACGGATGCATGCGCTCTGCCCACACTCCGGGCGTAGACGTACCCTTACGGCCGTACCTGTATGAGAGATATGTACATTAAATTTGTACAACTAAATGAGTAAATAGAGATGGGATGAAGCACTTACGTATGTACTGCAGAAGGCACAACAGAATGTGGAATGACCGGGAAAGCCTGCTGTAAGCCAAACTGACGCAACACGCGGTGTGGTGCGTACTCCTCGACGAAGATGTCCTCCAACGTGACGGTCATCTCCCCACACGGTAAGTGAAACGTGTGGGTCTCCGGTCTCCAGCGATCAGTCAACACACTCAAGAGGGCTTTGTCGAAGCTAAAACGGTACTTCCGATCCTCCGGATCGAACGGTCTCCTCTCAACTAGCCGACATATGGGCAGCAGGCCTGCTGCACTCAACCTGATTACAAAACAAATCGGATGAGAACATGTTTTCATGTACAATGGATCATGAAGTATGAAAGAAAGAAGTACCTGGGAATCCATCGATCGTCTATCTTCCAGAATTTCATAGGAACCTGGGGACGAAGGACGGGCAACTCCTGACCTACAGAGACTCGGTAACCGCGGTGGGTCAAGTCAACTCGAGACGAAAGTAGCTCGAGACACTCTCGCTGTGGGCCGGCCATACCTACATTGTCAAGTACGGAAAAAATTTTAACATGAAGTGCATTTTGAGCTAAAGTTAAATGACATCAACAACATATTAACATATATAACATAAAGTTCATATGCATCTAACTGGAGTTCACATAACATCATAACATAATCCAAATACATAACACCGATACACTTAGTTCACTTAACATAGATAGAGTAAGTGCTACAAATACATAAAATACTTGACATCACATCACATCGCCATCTCCATCCCTAAACGTAGTTGTCTTCCTAGCACGAGGACGCCGTCCACTCTGCGGATCCCCAGATGGTCCAGCTTCAACCACATTTGGCTCTGTGTTGGTAATGCATTTTTTGTACGTATGGCCAATTTGGTTGCATTTGCTGCATCTTCCTTGGAATCTTGCAAGTTCTGACTCGTCCATATCGTTTCTGATACGACGAGTTTGACGTCGACCTCTTTTCTGCTTCAACCGCGAGATGTCAGGTGCTCGCATAGCATCAAGGCCTAAATCCATGGTAAATGAGCTCAGATTACCAAATCCATATACCTCTGCATTCCATGTACTGACAACAACACTTTTCTGAAAGTAGTATGAAACGTAATTGGTCACTGTCAAGTTAGTAAATGAGCAAGCTGCAATCACATGGGAACATGGTCTATGGAAGAGTTGTGGCTTCATGCATGTGCACGTGCAATCATGCTGATGAAGTATGCACTGTTGAACAACTCTAGCACGGTTAGCACCACGACGGTCCTTATCCCTACAAAGGATTTCAAACCTGTGCTCTGCGGTACCCATAGGTCTGACGCGATGAAATCGGGCCTTTTCAATCTTCTTCTCCATGTACTTGCACAGGTATGGTGAATAAGCCAAATTCACATTATTCAGTGCTGAAATAGCAGTCGCATAACGTTGACGAAAATATTTGCATGTCCCATATAAAATGCCCTCAACAATAGCAACCAAAGGTAACCCTCTTAAACCGCGAATGACCCAGTTGTATATCTGCATTTCGTATCACTGCATTAGCATGATGAAATACATAACTAACACAACTAAAACACTTAGGAATGATGGATATTACCTCAGCTAAATTAGTTGTCATGATACCATACCGAGCACCATTGGTGTCGTATAACAAGGACCACTTCTCTTTCGCTTCGCGCCGAATCCAATGAGAGAAGTTTCTGCGTGAAATGTCACGAGGATTGCTAGTGCTTGAAGATGCTTCTGCACTGCCAGAAGTCAATTCGTCGAGACGTTTCCAAAGAGCAATAAACTTACTCTCCTGATTTTGACTACACAACATCTTGAACAAATTCATAAGTTGCTTGTTCTTGAAGTGGCTAAAAAAGTTGGCACCTAAATGCCTCATGCAATATCTTGATTGAATGTCTATCCAATAAGGTTGATGTCCCCGATCCGATGATCCAAATTTCAAATCAGATATTGCTTTAAGCAATCCAGCATGACGATCGTGTATGAGACAGACATCAGGACGTTCTTGAACTACAGCCATCTTGACCCGACTAAGGAACCAATACCAGCTTTCAGTGTTCTCACTTTCCACAAATGCGAAGGCCACAGGCAACACCTGTTGATTCCCATCAACTGCAATAGCAGTAAGAATTTGACCTTTGTACTTTCCAGTTAAAAATGTACCATCTATGCAGAGTATTGGTCGACAATGTCTGAAAGAAGCAATACATTGGCCTAATGCAAAGAATGCACGGTGCAGATACAACTTCCCAGACACACTTCTATGCGGCATGTCCATAATGTCGTAAAAGGTACCAACATTTTTTTCCTGAATGGTCTGCAACAACTTTGGAAGGTTATCATAAGACGCTTCAAAAGTACCAAATCTTTGTTCAATCACTTTCTGTTTGGCCCTCCATGCTTTAGAGTAACTGATGGTGTACTTGAACTCTTCCTCAATAGTGGCTATTATTGATTTTGGTTCAAACTGTATGTTGTCCACTATACGAGCATACATATGATTTGCAATGAAATCTGAGGTCAAAGCACCGTTGCACTTCTCCAATTCCTGCAACTGA
Source organism: Tuctoria greenei (assembly GCA_036927565.1). Classification (NCBI taxonomy): domain Eukaryota; kingdom Viridiplantae; phylum Streptophyta; class Magnoliopsida; order Poales; family Poaceae; genus Tuctoria; species Tuctoria greenei. The sequence goes on from JAYESD010000007.1 coordinate 199,144,058, forward strand.
CATGTGTGATCAACCATTTTTGAAACTTTCTAAAGATTCGTCCACTTCTCCTCGAAACCATGAACTCGAAAAGGACAAGTTGGGAACACACATTTCACATCATATAATTTTGGACTAGACTTGTAAACTGTAAATGATCTCTGCACAGACAAAGACCAATATTTTACTGCATCTTTTAAACCATCTTTGTCTTTAAAAATATCTCCTTGTGTTAACTGGTTCTCATGATATCCAGATAACCCAGAATATTTTTCTGCAGCTGCTAAATTACTCGGGATTGCATTGTTCCAGTCTGCAGGAATGATAATATCATTCTCATCATCAGAAGAGTCATCTTCAATAACATTTTCATATTCCATGTCCTCAATTCTAATTTGTTCAACTAAATCTTCTATGTGCTCTCCTTCATCAGCGACACCAAGTGGGTCTTCTTGCATCTGGTTCACTCCGCCTTCGACCTCTACCTCAGTATCTTCCATATCGTCTGCTTCAGCTGAATCTTCAACTTCTTTCGTTTCTGCTTGCGCAAGAAACACCAGCGGCCAACCCCGCTCCACAACTGTATCTACCCATTTCCTCCAATTCTGTGTCCCCTTAATAGGAACGAAATCCCAATAACATCCATCTCTTGCTCGATTAATCAACCCTTTCAGTTTCACTTGATATACTTGTTCATCAAGGTTTAACGTTTTAATCAGCCATTTCTCCAGGCTACCAAATGATCTCTCATTTGGTCTTGCTATCCCCCTCACCAACGACGTCCAAGCCGACATATCAACCCCAGTTGACCCATAAACAAGCGTGCCTTCTCCGTAGAAAATACGAAACATTAATTTGTCCGACATTCCTACTGTATTCAGTATAAACAAACGTATTATAATCTACTCTAACCAAATTAATTTGACTCTATAAAACGTATATATTTGCCACACATTTGTAACTACAGGAGCAATTTTACGCTCCTCTGTAATGTATGACAATATTTTATAAATACTAATAAAACATAATATAATATATAGTACACATTTATAAACTGAAAAATCATATCAAAAAACGAGTACATTTTAATTAAACGAATAATACATTAAGAAAACATGCTGCATTAATGTACTCTACCGTAATCATGACATTCGCATGAATATTAACAAAATTCATATTAAACTATATGCATGAACCATATAAATTCATATGATATTGACAACAATCGCGTGCACAACGAGTAATAATATACAATTATATTATATTCATAACATTACACTATATGCATGAACAACGTGTATAAAAATTAAATACAATAGACTATGTCGCGTGTGTTCTCAACAATATACATTCATACAAACAAATATCATAATATAATACGCATTCATATTATATTGACAACAAAACAACATAAATGTACGGTGGCGAAATCAATACCGAAGTCGCGAGGATCGGAAGCGTCGGAAGCGGTGGAGCGGTGGAGGTCGGAAGCGTGCGGGAGCGGTGGAGGTCGCGGGCGGCGCGGCTGGGAGGAAATGAGGCAGTGGGATGGGTGGGAGTGAGGCAGGGGCGGGGGGGGGGGGGGGGGGGGGGGGGGCTTATAAGGGGCAGACCGTCGTATGAGCCTCATACGACGGTTCGACCGTTGGAGCAAGTCGTATGAGGCTCATACGACGGTCGCTGCCGCCTCGTTTTCCGCGGCGACCGTTGCCCGCGTGGCAGCCACGTCGGACCGTCGTATGAGCCTCATACGACATTCGTTACGTCGTATGAGACTCATACGACGGTGGGTCATATTTGGAAATTTTTTAAATCCAAGGTTATTAATATAATTTTGGATTAAAAATCGTATATTAAAAAAAAAATTCGACATGGTGCTTCCACAAGGCGGAGGGGTAGATATAATCAACACCAGCTACAGCGCCATGACATCGAGGAAGGAAATACTTTCCAATTTTTATAATCTTGAGACATTGGAGGCGAACAAATCCACTCAAGTCGTGATCAAGAGTGTACGTAGCCACCCTCCTGTCCCTCCACTGCACCCTCGCTAGCAAGGTGTTGTTGTGCGGTCTAGCCACAAACAAGATTCTAGCTTAGTCGTGGTAGGTAACAAACATGTTGAATGTCCGGAGTTGGCGGATGATGTTCGCAGATGCTTTCCATGATGCTCTCCACAAGTCGTAACTTCCATGGAACATACAAATGCCTATTTTGTGGGCAAAGATAAGGCAGAGAGTTCTGGAACCCGCTGGATGCAAGTTGTTAAGTGGTAGGAATGACTTGTATGAAGTTTGGTGCAAAATTACTCTCACGCCACACAATATGGTGTGCGCCAAATCTCCGGAAATATATATTATATGTGGTCGCTTTGTGCTATTGTTTTTGTTTCAACTCTATCAATCTAGGGAAAAAATAATGAAAAAAAGGTAGGGGAAGAATAAAGCATGATACTAGCTAATGAGACTATTTTAGGGAAACATGCAAACTAGAAGATACTAATGAGACTCACAAATGAAATTCCAAGAAATACCCCTTTTTCACAACGGAAGCAGCAACTAATGAGACTATTTTAGGGAAACATGCAAACTAGAAGATACTAGCTAATATCAAGTGGCTACGTGCATCTCAATCATGATGAAGACTCTAATGAGTCTCTAAATACTTTTGACTTTAATAAAATGTTCATTATTGAGAAAAAAATCTAGCTAGTATCGACATTTGACATTCAAGAACTACGAAGGAGGATGATTTTGTAGGTATCTTTTTTTTTCTAAAGCACGATGATTTGTAGGTATATATTGGTGGAATAATCAGAACAAGGAGAAGAAGACACACTGGCGCTCGGTTTGGATAAAATGCTAGGGGGTGAAAAATGCAAGGCGATCGGGCTTACTACCAACGGATAGTAGTGAAATGATAATCTCATTGTGTCGCGTGACAACAGATATTGAAGCAGACTATTCTGCAGAAGTCCGGCGCTAATATGGTGGTCGTAATCCTTGGTAAAGCCCGGACTGGCTGGCTACGATAAGCAGCATGCGTTGTAAGGTCGCCACCAGCAACCGTATATATCAATATATGTCCGTATTCTCTTGTTAATAAAAATATGCATAGCTCTCATGCATATTCTTAAAGTAAAAAGGATCAAAGCTAGCATACATAATGCACGCTGCTCCAGAGTAGCAGCATAGATGTATTGAAGTACAGAGTACAGTACTAGTGTGCAGCCATGGCATTCAGATTCAGGAACCTGTCGTCCTTGTGAAGAAGATGAATGATTTCTTCGTTTCAGGAATCTCCGGACTGCACTTTCTTTGCTTGGCAGCAACTATATACTGACTGCATGCATATGCTGCTCAGTTGTTCACAAGTGCTAGCAGTGAAGAACGGGTGCATGATGTTGTTTCAATTTTTGTTTCAATAGTATATTCAACTATATACTACACCATGTCGAGAACCCAATTATCCTAAATATTTTTTCTCTCCTTTTGATTTTGATAATGAATGCAAAATCAGTTGGCGCTCGATCGATGTGAACATGTGCACTATTTCTGTTCGTGTTTCAACTTTCCCCAAACACGAGTGGAAGATCAAAGATGCATGACAAATTAAACGAAATGGCAAGACACACCAAATGCAACCGAGATCGAAGCAGCAGGTGGTTGCATATATATATCCTGCCCGTTGCATTGCAGAGGAACCCCACTACAGCGTCCAGCCATGGATGGCATGGATGGAATGGCATCGAGGAAGGAACTAATCAATAACTACCCAAGTTATACGTCGTTGTGAGATGAGATATTGGAGGCCAACAAATACAAATTGTGATCAAGACCGCTCGCATGCATTCTACGCCCTCTCTACCACTCATTGTCTCGCCAATTGCTGCTACTATTAGCGGGTGCTATTTTCAGCTCCGCCTTGTCTAGTGTGATGCTGTCAGTGTTGACGCTGATGCCATAACGCAGCGGGGAGTTGGAAACTCTGGTGACTGTACGCACCATTTTATCAACTCGACGGTAGAGAACGACGGAAGCTGGAGAGACAAGCACATAAGAAGAAGAAGTGCCATCGCTAGCTCTATCTAGCACAGGCAGTGTCGGGACAACATACAAATTGAAGCCTCACATCTAAGCTCAACAATGATGGCTGAATCTCTGTCGGTGACAACACGAGCGCAATCCCCAGCTAACCATACCATGTTTTCGATATCTTTGTTGACTAGTCTTCAAATGGTTCAGTTGCCATCCACGTCTCAAGTGACACATTAATTCCAAAGCCTTTGATATCATATATCAGATATTGAACTTGTTGATGAATAATTCGTATTAGAGTATTAACTAAGATAATTCTGGTGGTCCGCCTTCATAAATTATCTTAGTCTTTCTTGAAAAAATGAATTATCTTAGTCAAAACACCTAAACTCCAAAATGTGAATAGAAGTTTTGGAAAAAAATCAAATGAGATTCTAGTTCACGTTCAAGGAACTGGTGTTTTTCCTTTTGAAATATGAAAGGAGCAATCATACATAAGGAGTTAGTTCAGATGGCCAGGTGAAGAAGATGCGTGATCTCTGCGTGTATTTGACTTTTCCGAAGCACCGTGGAAGAAGATGCATGGCAAATTATATTAAAGGAGAGCTCACAGTAGCAACTCACAGTCACACTAACGAGATGCCATACAGTTCATAAGCATTATCGTAGTAAATTTGTACACGAATGCAGTTTCCTAGTCGCACCACGATCATGCCATTGTTTTTGTTGAGCAGCCCATGCCTACAGCCAGCACGATTTCACTCATCTGCTTTCGTTTACTGACATTCATATATAATAAGGTCTCTGGGTGTGTGCTCTACTAATTCAGGGAGAAGGCTAGTAATAATACATGTTTGGTGCTGTTTTTCTCGTTTCAACTCTCTCGAGGAAGAACAGGCATGACAAAGGACCAGCAACTCACATGAACTGAATGCAAAGACGTCTGCCTTGGTACTTTTACAACCGAAGCAGTAGAGCTAACTTGCCTAGCTATTGCATTCTAGAACTACCGCCGGGGAAGAGGTACCGGCGCCTGGGCTAGCTGCAACTCACACTAACGAAATGAAAGGGACGTGGAATACATGCTGGCTCCATGAGTGGCGCTCGTTTCTCTGCATGCATAGGGGTGCCAGTGCCACTACTCTTCAGTTGTGTTTGTGCAGAGTAACTGCACACAGTATATATATAGAAACGATTTGAAGAAGGAGGCAGTAGAGCTTTGGAAAATGGAGCTAGGAGAGGAACTAGCGTCCAACTATGCTAACTCATCGTTGTGAGGTATTGGAGGCTACCAAATAGAGTCAACCAATCACCAAGAGAAGCATGCTAGATTAAAGGAGAGCACATTAACAGAATGACAATTGCCAATACATGTTGCTTCCACAAGGCAGAGGAGCAAAGCTAACCAATACTACAGCTTTCAGTCCAGTCATGCATGAGCATGGCATTGAGGAAGGAATTCCTTCCCCGTTATTATCAAGTGCTAAGACATTGGAGGCCAATAAATCTACTCAAGTCCCTCTGGTCCCCGCACCACACTCTTGCTATCAAGAGGTTGTTGCGGTCTGGCCACCACACAGGCTCTAGCTTATTCGTGTCGGGCAATGGCCAAGCTGAACGCCTTGGAGGTAGCTGATATGTTCGCAGATGCTTTCCACAATGCTCGTGTAACACCCATAATTTTTGAACAAGAAGTGCTCAAAACCCTTGATCATGAGTGTATGCATTTTTGGGTGAATTTTAGCAATTCAAACGTGTAGCAAACGTTCAAAGTTGAATTTGAATTCAAATCAAAAGAAAAGAAACGAAAAAGAAAAAGAAAAAGGTTTAAATCCCTCCCTGGGCCGATTTTCCCCTTCTGGCCCATTTCCCCTCTTCTCTCCCTGCGGCCCAGCCGAGCCTCCCCTCTCTCCCTCTCTCTGCCGGGCGGGGCCCACCCGTCGGCGCCTTCTTCCTCCCTCTTCCTTCTCGCGCGCGCGCGCCAACCGCCTGCCCCGCGCCCCACTCCGCACCCCCCCCTCTCCAACCGCTCGCCCACGTCGCGATCACCCCGGGAGAACCCCCCCTCGCGTGCGCCGGCAACCACCGCCTCCCCCGAGCCTATAAATCCCTCCCCTCCCCCTCTGTTTCCCCTTTCCCCGCGCCAAACCCTAGCTTCATCGCCACCGAGGTGTGTCTCGCGTGTTCTCGGTTAAACGGCGGTTGCATCTCCTTCCTCCCCCCTCTAACCTCTTCACTTCGCCGCCAGGAAGTCGCCAGACAAGTTTCCGTGGAGAAAACGTCGGGGAATCACCGGAGCCGACGAGCACCGACGCCAACCGTCGCCTCTCCTCGACGCCGACCACCTTCCGACCGTTTTCGTGCCCCGACACTCCCCTAGGTGAGTTCCCCTACCTCTCCTCTCTCGATTCATGCTTGTAGCGCGTAGTTTGGACGTCGGCATCGCCGTTTGGGCGATCTCCGGCGAGGTCGCCGCCGCGGATGCGCTGCGCCGCCGCGCACGCAGGGGACAGCGTCGCCGGAGCGACGTGGCTCGCTCTGGGCCGTCCCCTCGCAACCGACGGCTGCGATTAGAACGTTATACCGGTTCGGTATAATTAAATCCCAGCCATTCATCTCGGATCCGACGGCCAGCATTTAAAGCCCGTTTCCCGCCGCCCACTTTGCACCCAGGCCCCTGGAATCTCATTAGCTACCCCCTGGACTCTTCTGCAATTAGGATCTAGCCCCTGGAAATTGCAGACTAGCCCCTGGATCCCTAAAAATGGTTTTTAATCATTTATTTAAGCATTCTAACCCCTGTAATTTTGTAGATTCATGTAAATGATCCCTGTGCAGTATAGTAAATTATTTATATAGCCCCTGGACTTTTATTTAATTGCTGAATAGAGTTTTTAATTGCATTTGAGGTGTAGGAAATGGATAAAAATGGTAAATAGGTGTAGAAATATTAGGAAAAATTGTCATAAACTATTTGGTGCTATGAATTAATTGTAGTGTTCAGATAAAATATATTTGGTCCCTGGATTAATTATTATAAATGATTTAAAATACATTTTGGCTATAGAAAATTCAATAAAAATGGTTTTAGGCTATAATAAAATCCCAAAATTGTAGGAAAATTATGAAATGCATATTTTGACCATGATAAATGATAAATACCTCGTAGGGACGCATTAGTGTAGAATTTTGTGCTTATGTGTATGTGTGAATGCATTGTTTTGCGTGCCTTTACTTATTTAGCTTTATTTTATATTCTTGCCATTGCTTGGGCATATATCTAGAGTCGTTCTACGACCCTAACCTCAACTTCCAAGACCAAGACTTCGTCAATTCTCAAGTCTCCAACGAAGGCAAGTGCCCTTGACCATCTTGTACCTATTTTAGGGATTTAGCTAGTTGCATGCTAATTAAATTGATGTCCTACTACATGTTTACATGCCCTGTTCCTTACCATTCCTTGTTACCTGAAATGGGTTGGGAAGTAGATAGGTTTTATTTATGCTTAGCCATGCTTAGATGTTGGGATTGGGATACCATACAAATACTCTATGCTCAACTTCATGATTACTTTAATTTGGTGATGAATATACATAATGTTAGTGGATAGGAATCTGGTGGTTGGTTAGCTTTGGTATGGTGCTTTTTGCACGAGACTCGGGATTGGGGTTTGTTACCACCGGATTCTAAGGACCGGTTTATGGAGGAAGCCACTAAGCTCTATAGTACCACCACGAGACTGAGATGGGGCAGCTTGGTCAATTAATTAGGTTTCTCCCGATGAACTGCTAGTGGTTGGATGGTGCGGGGAATGACGCGGGTGATCTGCTCTTGGAACCGCAAGGCTCAAGAGGGGGCTCTGGGGCGGAGGGTTACTCCGAGAATCCCCAGTGGTGGAAACCTTAGAGGGCTAGCACTAGTCGGGAGTACCTTTGTAAAGACCATGTTGTGATCTCCTGGCCTCACACCAAAGGAAGTGTGTAATGTGGTTAGCTACCACGGGCATTCAGGGAGGTTCACTTAGTCCACCTGGCAACAGGGGATGAAATCACTGCTTGTGGGGAAAGGGTACACTCTCTGCAGAGATTTGGTAAAACTGTCATGACAGCCGTGCTCACGGACAAGAGCGGCTTGGGGCCAGTTCATAATTAGTCAATGGTTGGGAAATGATGGTTCATTATGATCCAAGTACTTTCATTACCTTTAATCATGTGTTGATTACTTATTGAATCATGGTATTGATAATTGAAAGCTAAGGATAGGTTCTAAGCATAGTGCTAAGCCATATTTGGCCTTTCCTTGCTCTAGCCAATCATGTCATTCTCTTCCCGCACTTGCTGAGTACTCCATGTACTCAAGCGTTTAATTTTCCCTTTAGAATATGAAGAAGAAGAAGCTGCGCCGGAGGACTTCTTCGTCAATCCGGAAGATCTGGTCTAGGCTGGCGACCTTACGCGCGACGGCTGCCTGTGGAATTGAAGCCTGCTTATCTATCTTGCTTTCTGTAGTGTTGAACTGTTTAGTGTTGTAAATATTTGTGGTGTGTATTTGTAGACCTTCGGGTCGTTATGTAAGACTATTTATGTATTTCGAACATGGCAATGTAATGGTATTTCACTTTCGTCAACGCATGTACGATTCAACTGATCCTGGCGTACATGTGATTAGCGTCTGTTCATCTTTACGATGACCGGGCGTGACAAAGTGGTATCAGAGCCGTGTTGCCCGTAGGACGCAAGCCTAGTTAGAAATGGCCGAAAATTAAGGACTATACTATTTTCATATGAAATAGTATTTCCAAAACTTTGTGCTCTCCATCTCAACCCTTGTGCTTCTTACCTTGCTTTGCTTATTGTTTTTATTCTAACTTGATTTATTAAATATTAATCTCACTCTCTTCTTTTCAAATGTTTGTAGATGGCGCGGACCAAGCAGACGGCCCGTAAGTCGACTGGAGGTCGTGTCCCTCAGCACGCCCTAGCCAGTCGCTCCGCACCTTACACACCCCGGAGGGAGACGACGCTGCTCTCCAACGGGAGTGCTGCTTCAAGGATGCGCGTCCGTCTTCGTTCTCTTCTTCGAGCTGCGGGGTACCGTGAGTACCGTGTCCGCTTAGTCTACCACACCACTAGGGTCTTTGCACCCTATACTGGTGAGCTGGAGTGGACTTCTCAGCTGGCCGTCTACTACGACTCGGAGTTGCTGCACTCGCACTTCTCTCCGGCCTGGAGGAGCTCCCAGCGTGCAGCTGAGGAGGACGCCACGTGGGAGGCGACCACCTACTGGAGCCACGCCCACAGGTTCCTTCTTGGGTGCACGGAGCACGCGTACACCCCTCAGCGCCCTAGTGGCACAGCCGCCTTCACTGGACGTGACGTCGAGGGACGCTTGACTCACCCCCAGTGCGAGAGGCTGGTGGACGACGTTGTGGAGTTGTCTTCGCGACTCCAGCGTTGTCAGCAGGAGCTGCAGGACAGCAGGGACCTGGTCGACCGCTACGAGCGACTTCGACGACGCTACACGAGGATCACTGGAGTTGATCCTAACTCTCAGCAGTACGCTTCAGACGTGGAGCCTTGGGACCCGAACTCCCCGGATCGCCGCATGAACTCCCCCGAGAACTCAAGAGAAGACTCAGAAGAAGAAGACCCGGAGATGGAGGTTGAGGAGGACTCCGACGAGTAGGAGTGGACTCGTTTCCCCGCTGGACGACTCAGGACAGTTATCCTTAGTTTGTAGGAGCGTGTAGCTACGCCCTCCCTAGTCTTGAGTTGTGCCTTTTATGTTGTCATGCTAGTAGTTTGCTTTATGTTGTGTGTGTTGGGTGCGACATGAGTTGTGGAATGCTTCGGCATCCTGTCCACATCCATGTCTTTAGTCGTGTTTATGTGTCGTGTGAGTGGTGGAATGCTTTGGCATCTTGTCCACCTCCACACTAGTTGATTAATGAACTTGCTTTATGTCTATTACCCTTGATGCATATAGTTGGGACCGTGTTACCCTAGCATATCCTTTCTCATCTCATCTATTATTCTAAGACCTCAATGAACTTCTCTATCACAGATGGCTGGACGAGGTAGAGGTAGAGGCCGTGGTCGTGGTAACCCACCCCTGGATGAAGGACTTGGAGGTGTCCCTGGATGGAATGCAAGGGGTGCTCGAGGAGCCCCAGCCTCTCAACAAATGCAACAGATGATGGCTCTACAAACCCAGTTGCTTAACAACCTCACCCAGATTGTCACCAACCTGCAACAAGCCCCGCCCCCACCACCACCAAACTACAACCTTCCGCCACCACCACCTTTTCCGCCGAGGTCCTTCCTTAGGGACTTCCTGAACACCCATCCACCCACTTTTGCCACCGTTACCGAACCCATGGACGCCGATGATTGGCTCCGTACCATTGATAGCAAGCTGAGGCTCATCCACTGTGAAGGAAGGGAGAAAGTGCTACTAGCCTCCCATCAACTTCAAGGACCAGCAGCTGATTGGTGGACCGCCTTCACCGAGGCCCACCGGGACCCGGAAAATATTACATGGGAAGAATTCCGTACCAACTTCCGCAATCACTTCGTACCTGAAGGAGAGATACAAGCCAGGCGTGAAGAGTTCCTGATGCTAAAGCAAGGCCGTATGACTGTGAGGGCCTACCTGAATGCCTTCACCCAGCTATCCCGCTATGCCCCAACAGATGTGGATACCGACGCCAAGAAGCAATTCCGCTTCAAGAATGGGCTGGACAAAGAGTTAAAGTTTGCTATGTCTTCCAGCGACTACGGCGACTTCCAGAAGTTAGTAGACAAAGCTTTTGAAGTGGAAAGGACTAAGAAGGAACTGGAAGATGACGAAAGAAAGAGGAAGTTGACCTTAGCAGCACATGCCTCCAGCAGCAATGTACGCCCCCGTCTCAACCCTCCGCCTACAACTCATATGACTCGTCCCATGAACTACTCGGGACAAAGGTACCCCAACTCCAACTACAGGCCACCCACCCCTTACAACCAGCCAATGCGCCAGCAGCAGCAGCAGCAGCAGCCACCACGCCAGCCAATGCAACCCCCACGCCAGCAGATGCAGCCACCCCGCCCTTCAGCCCCAGCTAACCGTCCAAGTGGCCAACCCCCAAGAAACCAGTCAGGAGGCAACAAGGGCCCAAATAATGCTGCGGGAGTACAATGCTACAAGTGCGGAGAATGGGGACACTATGCCAGCAGTTGTCCAAAGAAGCAGCAAAACCCAACTGGTCGTGTCAACCATGTGACTCTGGAGCAAGCACAGGAAGCACCTGATGTGGTGATCGGTACGTTCTCTGTCAACTCCCACCCCGCCACCATATTGTTTGATTCGGGTGCTACACATTCATTCATATCCAAGGATTTCATAAAGAAGCATGACATGGTAGTTACATTCTTGAATGGGCCATTATTGATAAACTCTCCTGGAGGAGAGATGGTGGCAAGGCATCTATGCCGAAAAGTGAGTATAAACATAAGGGGGGTAGTCTTTTGGGCCAACCTAATAGTGTTGGACTCACAAGGATTAGATATCATTCTGGGAATGGACTGGTTGACAAAGAATCAAGGAGTAATTCATTGTGCAACTAGAACAGTCTGCTTAACACACCCGGATGGCACCACAGTGGAATTCAAGCCAGATCAGACACAAGAAGCAATAGTACAACTTAATCACCTTGAGAGTACCAAAGACATCAGGGTTGTGAAAGAATTTCCGGATGTATTCCCAGATGACTTGCCAGGTATGCCCCCTGATCGAGAGATTGAATTTATCATTGAACTAGTACCTGGAACGGCCCCAATATATAAGAGGCCATATAGAATGGATGCTAAACAACTAGCTGAACTAAAGGATCATATTGAGGAGTTATTGGCAAAAGGATATATTCGCCCGAGCTCATCGCCTTGGGGAGCACCAGTCATATTTGTACCTAAGAAGGATGGAACTCAAAGGTTGTGTGTGGATTATCGTGCCTTAAATGAGGTAACCATCAAGAATAAATATCCACTACCAAGGATTGAAGATTTATTTGATCAGTTAAGAGGAGCATGTGTGTTTTCCAAGATTGATCTCCGTTCGGGCTATCATCAACTGAAGATTAGACCGTCGGATATTCCCAAGACGGCATTTGTCTCTCGATATGGATTATATGAGTATACAGTTATGTCATTTGGATTGACCAATGCTCCGGCGTATTTTATGTATCTTATGAACAAGGTTTTCATGGAGTACTTGGACAAGTTCATAGTGGTATTCATCGACGACATACTTATCTACTCCAAAACTGAAGAAGAGCATGAGGAGCACCTCAGGATGGCCTTACAGAAGCTTCGCCAACATCAACTGTATGCCAAACTTAGTAAGTGTGAGTTTTGGCTAAAGGAGGTATCATTTTTGGGACATGTCATATCCGAAGGAGGTATAGCAGTGGATCCAGGCAAAGTGGCCGATGTCCTTAAGTGGGAAACACCTGAGAGTGTACATGATATACGGAGATTCTTAGGTATGGCCGGTTATTACCGACGATTCATCGAGGGATTTTCAAAGATCTCTCGACCACTAACCAAGTTGTTTGAGAAAGGAGTTGCTTTCAAATGGACCCCCGAATGTGAGGTAAGCTTCGCCGAATTGAAGAAGAGGTTAACCAGTGCACCGGTATTGGTGATGCCCGATATGCAAAAGGAGTTTGTGGTCTATTGTGACGCATCTGGTCATGGTTTAGATGTGTCTTAATGCAAGGAGGACATGTTGTGGCCTACGCTTCAAGACAGCTTCGGAAACATGAGAGGAACTATCCAACACATGACTTAGAATTGGCAGCTGTTGTTCATGCTTTGAAGATATGGAGACATTACTTAATGGGAAAAAGGACGGAGATATATACAGATCACAAGAGCTTGAAGTACATATTTACACAGCCGGATCTTAACCTCAGGCAACGTCGCTGGTTGGAACTAATCAATGATTTTGATGTGGGAATCAACTACCATCCAGGCAAGGCTTAATGTGGTCGCTGATGCTCTAAGCAGGAAGGGACAAAGCAATAACTTGTCAGTACAAGCTCTTCAACCCCAGCTATGTGAAGAGTTTGCAAGGTTAAATCTATGTCTAGTGTCTAGCACTGAAGCAGTTGCTATGGAAGGTGGACTCAACCCTCGAGCGTGACATACGAGAAGGGCAGAAGAATGATGAGAAGGTCAAAGAGATCAAACAGTTGATGAAGAAAGGGAAAGCTCCAAACTTCGAGAGGATGAACAAGGAACCTTATGGCTTGGAAAGAGGATTTGTGTTCCGGATATAAAAGAAATTAGAGAGTTAATATTAAGGGAAGCTCATGACTCATCTTATTCTATTCACCCCGGAAGTACAAAGATGTATCAAGATCTTAAGGATCGATATTGGTGTGCATGGAATGAAACGGGATGTAGCGGAACATGTGGCCATATGTGATACTTGCCAGTTAATTAAAGCGGAACACAAAAGACCAGCAGGATTATTGCAACCCAATCAAGGTGCCAGAATGGAAGTGGGAAGAGATTAGTATGGACTTCATTGTGGGACTACCAAGACACAGTCTGGATATGATTCTATATGGGTTATTGTAGACCGTCTAACTAAAGTGGCTCACTTTATTCCTGTGAAAGAAACATACAATGGCCCCAAGTTGGCGGAACTGTACATCTCCAGGATTGTATGTTTACATGGAGTTCCAAAGAAGATCATCTCGGACAGAGGCACTCAATTCACCTCGAGATTCTGGCAGAAGTTGCATGAATCAATGGATACCCGTCTGAATTTTAGTTCGGCGTATCATCCTCAAACTGATGGCCAGACAGAACGCACCAACCAAATATTAGAAGATATGTTGAGAGCGTGTGCTTTAAAGAATAGCAAGAGTTGGGACAAGAATCTGCCATATGCCGAATTTTCTTACAACAACAGTTATCAAGCCAGTTTGAAGATGTCTCCTTTTGAAGCATTGTATGGGCGAAAATGTAGGACACCGTTGTTTTGGAATCAAACTGGGGAAAGTCAAGTCTTTGGGCCTGACGTATTACAAGAGGCTGAAAGACAAGTACAAGAAATTCGGAAGAATCTAAAGGCAGCTCAAACAAGACAGAAGAGTTATGCGGATACTCGAAGACGTGATCTCACATTTGAAGTTGGTGACTATGTGTACTTGAAGGTGTCACCTGTGAGAGGCTTGAGAAGATTCAAAGTAAGAGGCAAGTTGTCACCCCGTTACATTGGTCCGTTCAAGATACTCGAAAGACGTGGTGAAGTGGCTTATCAGCTTGAGCTTCCGCCACACCTGGCAGATGTGCACAATGTGTTCCATGTGTCGCAGCTTAAGAAGTGCCTAAGGGTGCCCTGAAGAGCAATTGCCCATGGAAGCCGTGGATGTACAGGAGGACTTGTCTTATGTGGAGCATGCCTGTCAAGATACTTGAGACACTAGAAAAGTCACGAGGAACAAAGTCATTCGCATGTGTAAAGTGCAATGGAAGCATCACTCTGAGGCAGAAGCAACCTGGGAAAGAGAAGAAGCTCTCAAAGCGGTTTTCCCTCATCTATTCTCTAGAGCGTCCGAATCTCGAGGGCGAGATTCCTTTTAAGGGGGGTAGAGTTGTAACACCCATAATTTTTGAACAAGAAGTGCTCAAAACCCTTGATCATGAGTGTATGCATTTTTGGGTGAATTTTAGCAATTCAAACGTGTAGCAAACGTTTCAAAGTTGAATTTGAATTCAAATCAAAAGAAAAGAAACGAAAAAGAAAAAGAAAAAGGTTTAAATCCCTCCCTGGGCCGATTTTCCCCCTTCTGGCCCATTTCCCCTCTTCTCTCCCTGCGGCCCAGCCGAGCCTCCCCTCTCTCCCTCTCTCTGCCGGGCGGGGCCCACCCATCGGCGCCTTCTTCCTCCCTCTTCCTTCTCGCGCGCGCGCGCCAACCGCCTGCCCCGCGCCCCACTCCGCACCCCCCCCTCTCCAACCGCTCGCCCACGTCGCGATCACCCCGGGAGAACCCCCCCTCGCGTGCGCCGGCAACCACCGCCTCCCCCGAGCCTATAAATCCCTCCCCTCCCCCTCTGTTTCCCCCTTTCCCCGCGCCAAACCCTAGCTTCATCGCCACCGAGGTGTGTCTCGCGTGTTCTCGGTTAAACGGCGGTTGCATCTCCTTCCTCCCCCCTCTAACCTCTTCACTTCGCCGCCAGGAAGTCGCCAGACAAGTTTCCGTGGAGAAAACGTCGGGGGAATCACCGGAGCCGACGAGCACCGACGCCAACCGTCGCCTCTCCTCGACGCCGACCACCTTCCGACCGTTTTCGTGCCCCGACACTCCCCTAGGTGAGTTCCCCTACCTCTCCTCTCTCGATTCATGCTTGTAGCGCGTAGTTTGGACGTCGGCATCGCCGTTTGGGCGATCTCCGGCGAGGTCGCCGCCGCGGATGCGCTGCGCCGCCGCGCACGCAGGGGACAGCGTCGCCGGAGCGACGTGGCTCGCTCTGGGCCGTCCCCTCGCAACCGACGGCTGCGATTAGAACGTTATACCGGTTCGGTATAATTAAATCCCAGCCATTCATCTCGGATCCGACGGCCAGCATTTAAAGCCCGTTTCCCGCCGCCCACTTTGCACCCAGGCCCCTGGAATCTCATTAGCTACCCCCTGGACTCTTCTGCAATTAGGATCTAGCCCCTGGAAATTGCAGACTAGCCCCTGGATCCCTAAAAATGGTTTTTAATCATTTATTTAAGCATTCTAACCCCTGTAATTTTGTAGATTCATGTAAATGATCCCTGTGCAGTATAGTAAATTATTTATATAGCCCCTGGACTTTTATTTAATTGCTGAATAGAGTTTTTAATTGCATTTGAGGTGTAGGAAATGGATAAAAATGGTAAATAGGTGTAGAAATATTAGGAAAAATTGTCATAAACTATTTGGTGCTATGAATTAATTGTAGTGTTCAGATAAAATATATTTGGTCCCTGGATTAATTATTATAAATGATTTAAAATACATTTTGGCTATAGAAAATTCAATAAAAATGGTTTTAGGCTATAATAAAATCCCAAAATTGTAGGAAAATTATGAAATGCATATTTTGACCATGATAAATGATAAATACCTCGTAGGGACGCATTAGTGTAGAATTTTGTGCTTATGTGTATGTGTGAATGCATTGTTTTGCGTGCCTTTACTTATTTAGCTTTATTTTATATTCTTGCCATTGCTTGGGCATATATCTAGAGTCGTTCTACGACCCTAACCTCAACTTCCAAGACCAAGACTTCGTCAATTCTCAAGTCTCCAACGAAGGCAAGTGCCCTTGACCATCTTGTACCTATTTTAGGGATTTAGCTAGTTGCATGCTAATTAAATTGATGTCCTACTACATGTTTACATGCCCTGTTCCTTACCATTCCTTGTTACCTGAAATGGGTTGGGAAGTAGATAGGTTTTATTTATGCTTAGCCATGCTTAGATGTTGGGATTGGGATACCATACAAATACTCTATGCTCAACTTCATGATTACTTTAATTTGGTGATGAATATACATAATGTTAGTGGATAGGAATCTGGTGGTTGGTTAGCTTTGGTATGGTGCTTTTTGCACGAGACTCGGGATTGGGGTTTGTTACCACCGGATTCTAAGGACCGGTTTATGGAGGAAGCCACTAAGCTCTATAGTACCACCACGAGACTGAGATGGGGCAGCTTGGTCAATTAATTAGGTTTCTCCCGATGAACTGCTAGTGGTTGGATGGTGCGGGGAATGACGCGGGTGATCTGCTCTTGGAACCGCAAGGCTCAAGAGGGGGCTCTGGGGCGGAGGGTTACTCCGAGAATCCCCAGTGGTGGAAACCTTAGAGGGCTAGCACTAGTCGGGAGTACCTTTGTAAAGACCATGTTGTGATCTCCTGGCCTCACACCAAAGGAAGTGTGTAATGTGGTTAGCTACCACGGGCATTCAGGGAGGTTCACTTAGTCCACCTGGCAACAGGGGATGAAATCACTGCTTGTGGGGAAAGGGTACACTCTCTGCAGAGATTTGGTAAAACTGTCATGACAGCCGTGCTCACGGACAAGAGCGGCTTGGGGCCAGTTCATAATTAGTCAATGGTTGGGAAATGATGGTTCATTATGATCCAAGTACTTTCATTACCTTTAATCATGTGTTGATTACTTATTGAATCATGGTATTGATAATTGAAAGCTAAGGATAGGTTCTAAGCATAGTGCTAAGCCATATTTGGCCTTTCCTTGCTCTAGCCAATCATGTCATTCTCTTCCCGCACTTGCTGAGTACTCCATGTACTCAAGCGTTTAATTTTCCCTTTAGAATATGAAGAAGAAGAAGCTGCGCCGGAGGACTTCTTCGTCAATCCGGAAGATCTGGTCTAGGCTGGCGACCTTACGCGCGACGGCTGCCTGTGGAATTGAAGCCTGCTTATCTATCTTGCTTTCTGTAGTGTTGAACTGTTTAGTGTTGTAAATATTTGTGGTGTGTATTTGTAGACCTTCGGGTCGTTATGTAAGACTATTTATGTATTTCGAACATGGCAATGTAATGGTATTTCACTTTCGTCAACGCATGTACGATTCAACTGATCCTGGCGTACATGTGATTAGCGTCTGTTCATCTTTACGATGACCGGGCGTGACAGCTCGCCACAAGTCGCACATGCCCTTGAACATACGGGGTGCCTATTTTGTGGGTAAGGGTAAGGCAGAATGTCCGGGAACTCGTATGGTGCTATTGGATGTGAGTGGTTAAGTGGTAGGGATAACTTATTGTATGAGGTTTGGTGCAATATTACTCTGAATCCACACGATAGGCAACAACCAAATCTCTGAAAAATAATTATATGTAGGCCACTTTGTACTATTGTTCTTTCTTTTGAAGTCAAAGAAACTCCACTTCTGTTCCTTTTCAAAAGGAAGATCATACATTTTTGTACTTTTGTTCTTGTTTCAACTCTATCAATCTAGGGGATGAACTTAATGAAAAAAAAGTAAGAGAAGAATAAAGCATGACAGGGCACTAGCAGGTCACAAATGAAATTTCAAGGAATACTCATTTTACTCTCAACCGAAGCAGCAACTAATGAGACTATGGAAACATGCAAACTAGAAGCTACTGTCAGTATCGAGTGGTTGCGTGCATCTCAATTACAGAATCTAATGTATCTTTGAGGTTAATAAAATGTTCATTATCGAGAAAAAATAGCTAGTATCGAGCCTTGGAATTCAAAAACTACTGAAAGAGGATTTTATGTCGTATTGGTGGAATAATCAGGACAAGGAGAAGAAGACACACTGGCTCAGTTGAGATAAAATGCTAGGGGTGAAAAATGCATGGCAAAACGCTTGTTCACAAAAAAAGTTACATGGCTCTCTCTTCTGTACTCTTAAAATAAAAAGATCGAAGCATACAGAATGCACACTGCTCCAGAGTAACAGCAGCAGATGTATTGAAGTACAGAGCGTACTAGTGTGCAGCCATGACATTCAGATTCAAGAACCTGTCGTTGTGAATAAGATGGATGATTTCTTCGTTTCAGTAATCTTCAGACTGTACTTTCTTTACGTGGCGGTAACTACATACAGACTGTATGCATCAGATACTAGCTCGGTTGGTCACAAGTACAAGCGGTGAGGAACGGGTGCATGATTTAATTTGCTTCAATTTTTGTTTCACAAATTAATACGGATCAGATAGAAGATGCATGATATCCCACTAGCTAGCTACTCACGATAAAGCGATGAAGGAAATGCCGAGGCAATCTGTTGAAGCAGCAGTTCTTTTTTTCTATATATATAGATAGTGTGAGTGGCGTCCACCAGTGAGAAACTCAAACAATGTAAAGTTTCAAGGAGAAGAGATAGAGACCAGCGTTACAAGTTGTCGGTTGTGAGATATTGGAGGCTAACAAATCCGCTCAAGTATTGATTAAATAGTATGATCGAGTTAAAGGGCGCAGGCGGAGGCTCTCAGGCCAGAGTTGGCTAGGAAGAATAAGCAGCGCTGCAGAAGGATAACGAGGGGAGCTTCAAGACCATAATCAAGTCAGGGGACAGGAAGCTCATCGGAGTTTTATTGTAATTTAGAGTAATGAGGTCTGCACCTTTTACAAGCTCGCAAATGATGAGCTGCCGCCGGTGGTGATGGACCCAATTAGATGATTTCTAGTATAATCGGCACCATGCAGCTTGATGAATTCATGTTGTTCGTTGATAAGTACACCAAATTGAAGCAATCGATGCAGACCCAAGATTCTCCAAAAAGAAAGCATGACTCTGGAGCAAATAAAATAATTGGTTCCGGTATGTGAATCGTGTCGACCATGAACTTAGACTTTGGAGCAAGTTCTCTGCATGTTTCGAACCGCACATATGGCCTGCACAGAGGAGTAGCTGTTTTCCTCGTTCAAACTCTCTCAAATACAGTTGTGTACTCCTTGTACATACTCCTTGTACGTATATTGGGAAGAACAAGCATGAGAAAGGACTAGCAATTCACATGATTGAAATGCAAAGACGCATTATTGTAATTGTGCAACCGAAGCAGCAGCAACAGCTGCTATTGCAGTGAGACCAGACAATATCTGAAGCGGACAAGTGAGAGGTAGCTGGTAGTGTCTAGCCTAGGCATTCAAGAACTACTGAATTAGTCATGAGATATTGGAGCGTACAAGTCCAGTCAAGTCATGGTCGTGGGTCAACCTAGGCGCGCCTTCAAGCGTGGGAACTACTACTACCCAAGTACAGTAGCTGTGAGATATGCCACGACACTGACAAAGTGAATGATATGGCAGACTCTCATTAACGAAATGCTAAAGACATGCTGGCTCCATGAGTGGCGCTCCAGTGTTACTCTTACGGTTGCGTTTGTGCAGAGTAACGGTACACAGTAATATATATTCTCTCCGTCCCGGAAAGTTTGTCGTTTTGTAGTTCAAAATGAACTACAAAGCGACAACTTTCCGGGAAGGAGGGGAGTACAAATCAATTTGAAAGAGAAGGTAGTAGAGCTCTTAAAAATGGAGAAGGTATAGTAGAGGAACTGCACACAGTAATCAGCATGCATTGTAAGGTCATCACCAACCGTATTTATTGTCTTGTTAAAAAAAGATGCATATAGCTCTAATTCTTTTCTTAAAATAAAAATACGTGAAGCATACAGAATGCACACTGCTCCACGGTAGCAGCAGAGATGTATTGAAGTACAGAGTACTAGTGTGCACAGCCATGGTATTTTCATTCAGATTAAGGAACCTGTCGTTGTGAAGAAGATGAATGATTTCTTCATTTCAGGGATCTCCGGACTGTACTTTCTTTGCTTGGCAGCAACTATATACCGACTGCATGCATCTGCTGCTCGGTTGGTCACAAGTTTTGTACAAGCGGTGAAGAACGGGTGCATGATGCTGTTTCAATTTTTGTTTCGCAAATTAATAAGGGGGTACAAGATGCATGACAGATGGAGGATAGCCCAACCCACTAGCTAGCTACTCATACTGAAGAGATGAAGGAAATGCCAAAGCAATCGGTTGAAGAGGCTGTTCTTCTATATATAGAGTGAGTAGCGTCCACACCGCTGAGAAACTGCAAACAATGTCACGATTCAAAGGAGAAGGAATAGAGAGCAGCATTACCAAGTTGTTGGTTGTGAGATATTGGAGGCTACCAAATCCACTCAATCCATGACTAGAGAGTGTCATCGAGGTGTCGACGCTGCCGGAGGCTTTCAAATCCGGACTTTGTGAGGAAGAGGAAGCGACTTCGCATAAGGCCGCCGAGGCTAGCTTGAAGGCCATCATGAAGGTATAGAAACCGGAAAACAACGGATAGGATATATCTTTCTTTCCACAATCGCTTGATTCTTGAGGAACAACTTCTCAATACCAGAGGCATGATTGACACTGAAGATGGAAAGAATCACACCCAACACGTTGATACGTGTCAGAAAGTTTAAGAGTAGTAGTCTTTATTTCACTTGTAAAAGAAAACTCGAACAAAAAACACAGACGTGAAAATACATGAGTACAAATGAAATAGGCACAACATATCGCATGTACCTCTTTGCCGCATGGCTCTAGATACTAGCCAACACCAAGTCGTTCGACCTTGGCGCTCACTACCTCTCTAGTTCATCGTTGTGCTTGTTGGTTGTTAACGGTTGCAAAGTGTAGTGTACATGTTTTATTGTAATTTTAGTTACGTGGGTAATGAAACTCTTTTACGAAGAAAAAAGAAAAGTTTGTCATTGGCCTGTACGTTGGGGTTGCAACTGTTGTCATCTTTGTCATATGGTACACACATGTATCTTTCATGCATTGACCTCACTGGCGAGTGGTCACTCTCTTGTCAGTAGCTCTCAAAGTGGGGAGAACTTCACGGTTGCACCTTTGAGTGCTGGAATTAGAACATTCACCTTCGATAGCCCCTGTGAGTATTTTCCGTTTCGAAAAAAAGATAGTCCCTGTGAGTATTTCGAGGCCGGCGAAGTGAAGGCAACGACGCTCTATCTGTCTGCCCTGGTGGCGATCGAGATGTTCAACTCGCTCAAAGCTCTCCAGCCTGCTGAGGATGTTGGTGTCATTTGGGCTCCATTTCTTAATCCTTTACGTGCCGTTCCTCGCCGGAGTATTTGACATCGTGCCGCTCAGCTTGAACGAGTGGCTGCTGGTTTTGCTGGTTGCGTTCCCAGTGGTGCTCTTAGATGACGTTCTCAAGTTTGTGGGCAGGTGTATGAGCCCTTCAGGTCCCAAGAGGCTATCGAAGAAGCTGAAGGGCGAGTAACAGCTAACACCAACTCAATCCTCAATGACCAATAAATCGATCGATTTGTTCTGATCATGTAAAAATGGTCCCTAGAGGATCTAAACGCGTACCAAATAGAGATGTAGTTCAGTACAATTTAGAGAAGAAGAAAAAAGAAAATGGACAATTACAGAGGATCTCTGAAGTAAACTTTAACAAGAGCACTGAAATGGCTTCCCCGGTACCCTCCAGGTTGCGTCAAGCTCCTTTACCTCCCCTCCGCTTTGATCAGCTGAGAGAAAACCCGGCTCATCGACACATCTGAGAGGTCATGATTAGGCTCATTTGAAGCTCCAGCTTCTGCCATCGTCACACTGATACTCTCAAGGGCGCCGACGTTTTGAACCTGGGATGGGAGGTCGGCTATCCTGTTCATGCTGTTCACATCTGAAACAGTTGAATCCGCATCTTGAAGCTGCAGAACGTACTCCAGGTTCCAGAGGACATGTCCCATTGATGGACGCTCCACACCGTAATCCGCCGGGCATTTCTCCAATGTTTCGCCAAACTTCCTCAGAGAATCTGGTCTGATGGTGCCTGAAATCCTCTGATCAACAATGTTTCGCCAAACTTCCTCGGGTGAAGAAGATGCGTGATCTCCTCTGCGTGTATTTGACTTTTCCGAAGCACCGTGGAAGAAGATGCATGGCAAATTATATTAAAGGAGAGCTCACACTAGCAACTCACAGTCACACACTAACGAGATGCCATACAGTTCATAAGCATTATTGTAGTAAATTTGTACATGAATGCAGTTTCCTAGTCGCACCACGATCATGCCATTGTTTTTGTTGAGCGGCCCATGCCTACAGCCAGCACAATTTCACTCATCTGCTTTCGTTTACTGACATTCATATATAATAAGGTCTCTGGGTGTGTGCTCTACTAATTCAGAGAGAAGGCTAGTCACATGTTTGGTGCTGTTTTCCTCGTTTCAACTCTCTCGAGGAAGAACAAGCATGACAAAGGACCAGCAACTCACATGAACTGAATGCCAAGACATCTGCCTTGGTACTTTTACAACCGAAGCAGTAGAGCTAACTTGACTAGCTATTGCATTCTAGAACTACCGCCGGGGAAGAGGTACCGGCGCCTGGGCTAGCTGCAACTCACACTAACGAAATGAAAGGGACGTGGAATACATGCTGGCTCCATGAGTGGCGCTCGGTTCTCTGCATGCATAGGGGGTGCCAGTGCCACTCTTCGGTTGCATTTGTGCAGAGTAACTGCACACAGTATATATATAGAAACGATTTGAAGGATGAGAGGTGGTAGTAGAGCTTTCGAAAATGGAGGAGGTAGTAGAGGAACTAACGTCCAGCTATGCAAACTCATCGTTGTGAGGTATTGGAGGCAAACAAATAGAGTCAACCAATCACCAAGAGAAGCATGCTAGATTAAAGGAGAGCACATTAACAGAATGACAATTGCCAATACATGTTGCTTCCACAAGGCAGAGAAGCAGAGCTAACCAATACTACAGCTTCCAGTCCAGCCATGCATGAGCATGGCATTGAGGAAGGAATTCCTTCCCCGTTATTACCAAGTCCTGAGACATTGGAGGCCAATAAATCTACTCAAGTCCCTCTGGTTCCCGCACCACACTCTTGCTATCAAGAGGTTGTTGCGGTCTGGCCACCACACAGGCTCTAGCTTAGTCGTGCTGGGCAATGGCCAAGCTGAACGCCTTGGAGGTACCTGATATGTTCGTAGATGCTTTCTACAATGCTCGCGACAAGTCGCACGTTCCTTGGAACATACGGGGTGCCTATTTTGTAGGTAAGGGTAAGGCAGAATGTCCGAGAACTCGTATTGTGCCGTTGGATGCGATTTGTTAAATGGTAGGGATGACTCCTTGTATGATGTTTGGTGCAATATTACTTTGAAGCCACACGACGGGCAACAACCAAATCTTAAAAAAATTATATGTAGGTCACTTTGTACTATTGTTCTTTTTTTTTAAGTCGGAGAAACTCCACTTTCGTTCCTTTTTCAAAAGAGAGATCATACATTTGCACTATTGTTCTCGTTTCAATCTATCGATCTAAAGGACTTAATGAAAAAAGTAAGGGAATAATAAAGCATGACATGGCACTAGCAGGTCAGAAATGAAATTCCAAGGAATACTCATTTTACTTTCGCAACCGAAGCAGCAACTAATGAGACTATTTTAGGGAAACATGCAAACTAGAAGCTATTGTGCTAATATTTAGTGGTCGTGTGCATCTCAATTACAAAATATAATGTATCTTCGAGTTTAATAAAATGTTCATTATCGAGAGAAAAAAATACTCCCTCATTTTTCAAAAGAATGTCACCTTTAGTTCATTTTTTGAACTAAATGTGACAATCTTTTGAGGAAAAAGAGAGTAGCTAGTATCGAGCCTTGGAATTCAAAAACTACTGAAGGAGGATGATTTGTAAGTATTATGGAATAATGAGGACAAGGAGAAGAAGACACGGTGGCTCAGTTGGGATAAAATGCTAGGGGTGAAAAATGCATGGCAACGCTTACTACCAAAGATAACCACTTTCTTTGCGTGGCGGTAACTACATACCGACTGCATGCATCTGCTACTACCTCGGTTGGCCACACAAGTACAAGCGGTGAGGAACGGGTGCATGATTTTGCTTCAATTTTTGTTTCACAAATCAATACGGATCAGGTAGAAGATGCATGATATCCTACTAGCTAGCTACTCACGATAAAGCGATGAAGGAAATGCCGAGGCAATCTGTTGAAGCAGCAGTTCTTTTCTTCTATATATATATATATATATAGATAGTATGAGTGGCGTCCACCAGTGAGAAACTCAAACAATGTAAAGTTTCAAGGAGAAGAGATAGAGACCAGTGTTATAAGTTGTCGGTTGTGAGATACTGGAGGCTAACAAATCCACTCAAGTATTGATTAAAGAGTGTGATTGAGGTAATGGTGCGGCCGAGGGCTCCTAAGACAGAGTCGGCTGGGAAGAATAAGCAGCGCTGCAGAAGGATAACGAGGGGAGCTTCAAGACCATAATCAAGTAATGGGACAGGACGCTCATCAGAGTTTTATTGTAATTTCGAGTAATGAGGTTTGTACCTTTTACAAGGTCGCAAATGATCAGCTGCCTTGGTGTTGGTGAACCCGATAATATGATTTCTATGATAACCGGCACCATCCAGCCTGACGAATTCATGTTGTTCATTGATAAGTACACCAAATTGAACCCAAGATTCTCCAAAATGAAAGCATGACTCTGGAGCAAATAAAATAATTAGTTCTGGTATGTGAATCGTGTCGACCATGAGCTCAGACTTTGGAGCGAGTTCTCTGCATGTTCCGAACCGCACATAAGGCCTATGCGCACAGTAGTAGCTGTTTTCCTGGTTTCAACTCTCTCAAATACAGGTGTGTACTCCTTGTAATGTATTGGGGAAGAACAAGCATGAGAAAGGACCAGCAATTCACATGATCGAAATGCCAAGACGCGTCCTTGTACTTGTGCAACCGAAGCAGCAGCAGCTGCTGCTATTGCAGCGAGACCAGACAATATCTGAAGCAGACAAGTCAGAGGTAGCTAGTAGTGTCTAGCCTCGGCATTCAAGAACTACTGAATTAGTCGTGAGATATGGAGCGTAACGAGTCCAGTCAAGTCATGATCGTAGGTCAACCTAGGGTGCGCCTTCAAGGCGTTACTATTCCCTTCATCTCAAATTACTTATCACTCTCTAGTTTATTTTTAAGATAGAGGGAGTACCCAATATGCCGAGACACTAACTATGTGAAGGAAATGCGGAGACCCTCATTAACAAAATGCCCAAGACATGCTGGCTGGATGAGTGGCGCTCCAGTGTCACTCTTCGGTTGCGTTTGTGCAGAGTAACGGCACACAGTAATATGTACAAACGATTTGAATGAGGAGGTAGTAGAGCTCTTGGAAATGGAGGTATAGTTGAGGAACTGCACACAGTAATCAGCGTGCATTGTAAGGTCATCACCAGCCATTTTTATTCTCTTGTTAATAATAAAAAGATACATAGCTCTCATTCTTATTCTTAAAATAAAAATACCGAGGCATACAGAATGTACACTGCTCCAGAGTAGCAGTAGAGATGTATTGAAGTACAGAGTACAAGTGTGCAGCCATGGCATTCAGATTTAGAGGAACCTGTCGTTGTGAAGAAGATGAATGATTTCTTCATTTCAGGGATCTCCGGACTGTACTTTCTTTGCTTGGCAGCAGCAACTATATACCGACTGCATGCATCTGCATCTTCTGCTCAGTTGGTCACAAGTTCTCTACAAAGCGGTGAATAACGGGTGCATGATGCTGTTTCAATTTTTGTTTCGCAAATTAATACCTGGGGTACAAGATGCATGACAGAGAGGAGAGCCCAGCCCACTAGCAGACTAGCTAGCTACTCACACTGAAGAGATGAAAGAAATGCCAAGGCAATCGGTTGAAGAGGCTGTTCTTCTATATATAGAGAGAGTGTGAGTGGCGTCCACACCAGTGAGAAACTGCAAACAATGTCACGATTCAAAGGAGAAGAAATAGAGAGCAGCGTTACAAGTTGTTGGTTGTGAGATATTGGAGGCTACCAAATCCACTCAAACCATGACTAGAGAGTGTGATCAAGTTACCGGCGCCGCCCGAGGCTTCCGGGTCGGACTTTGTGAGGAAGAGGAAGCGACTTCGCATAAGGCCACCGAGGCTAGGTTGAATGCCATCATGAAGGTATGAAAACCGGAAAACAACGGATAGGATATCTTTCTTTCCACAATCGCTTGATTCTTGAGGAACAACCGTCTCAATACCAGAGACATGCTTCACACTGTTATTCTTAGTGACGGTCCTCCCAAGACACTGAAGATGGAAAGAATCACATCCAACACACTGATACACGTCAGAGAGTTGAAGAGGAGTCGTCTTTATTTCACTTGCAAAAGTGGATACAAAACACGGACGTAAAAATCTATGAATACAGATGAAACAGGCACACTATATTGCCTGTTTAGATGGGTCTCAATACTGGCCATCATCAAACCGTTAGAATTCGGTGCTCACTAGCTCTTTAGTTCATCGTTGTGCTTGTTGGTCGTTAACGGTTGCAAAGTGGAGTGTACGTGTTTTATTGTAATTTAGTTACGTGGGTAATGAAACTCTTTTACGAAGAAAAAGAAAAGTTTGTCAATGGCCTGTATGTTGGGGTTGCAACTGTTGTCATCTTTGTCATATGGTACACACATAGATCTTTCATGGTCATTGACCTCACTGGAGATGGTCACTTACAGCTCTCAAACTATAGGGACAGTGCCCAACCTGGGAGAACTTCACGGTTGCACCTTTCACTGCTAGAGCTAGAACATTCACCTTCGATAGCTCCTGTGAGTACTTCGAGGCTGGCAAAGTGAAGGCGAGGACGCTCATTCTGTTCGCCATGGTGGCGATCGAGATGTTCAACTCGCTCAACGCTCTCTGAAGACGCCAGCCTGCCGAGGATGCCTCCGTGGGTCAACCCGTGGCTGTTTGTCAGATATATTCTTGTTATATCCACTAAGATGTATTCCTTCCGTCTTTGAAAGTTTGTTATTTTGTAGTTCAAAAATAAATTATAAAGCGACAAACTTTCAAAGACTGAGAGAGTAGGTGCATAGGCTCAGCGGCTAAACCCGTACCAAATAGAGAATGTAGTCCAGTACAATTTAGAGAAAAAAAAAGAAGAAGAACAAGAAAATGGACAATTACAAAGGATCTTTGAAGTAAACTTTAAAAAAAGCACTTTAACGACTTCCTCTGTACCCTCCAGGTTGCGTCATGCTCCTTTACCTCCCCTCAGCTTTGATCAGCTGAGAGAATACCCGGCTCATCGACACATCTGAGAGGTCATGATCAGGCTCATTTGAAGCTCCAGCTTCTGCCATTGTCACACTGATACTCTCAAGGGCGCCAACATTTTGAACCTGGGATGGGAGGTCGGCTATCCGGTTCATGCTGTTCACATCCGAAACAGTTGAATCCACATCTTGAAGCTGTAGAACGTACTCCAGGTTCCAGAGGACATCTCCCATTGATGGACGCTCCACACCGTAATCCGCCAGGCATTTCTCCATCGTTTCGCCAAACTTCCTCAGAGAATCTGGTCTGATGGTGCCTGAAATCCTCTGATCAACAATTTGTTGCAGCTCTCCTCTCTTCTGCCACTTCATTCCCCACTCTGCCAAGTTAACCATCTCCCTTGGAAGTGTAGGGTCAATCACCGGCCTTGCACATAGGACCTCGAGCAAAACAACACCGAAAGAGTAGACATCTGACTTCTCAGTCAGCTGCTGCCTTCTGAAATATTCAGGATCAAGGTATCCAAAACTGCCCTTCACTGCAGTGCTCACATGAGTTTGGTCCAACTCGGGGCCAGTCTTAGACAGCCCAAAGTCAGCAACCTTCGCGAGAAGGTTCTCGTCAAGCAAGATATTTGCAGACTTGACGTCACGGTGGATGATAGCCTTTGCAGAACCAGTATGAAGATAGTGTAGTCCTCTTGCTGCCCCAATGCAAACTTCCAACCGCTGCTTCCAATTGAGTGAGGGGTTATCGGAACCATAGAGATGGCATTTGAGAGTCCCTTTCTCCATATATTCATAAACCAAAATCATTTCATTCCTTTCATCACAGTACCCAATCAGAGACACCAAATGGCGATGGCGAAGCCGTGACAGAAGTTCAATCTCTGTACGGAACTCGTTGAGACCCTGCTGAGACTTCGGATTTCCACGCTTCACTGCAACCTTAGTCTCATCCCTCAACACTCCCTTGTAGACCTTCCCAAAACCTCCAACTCCAATGACCCAGTTCTCATCAAAACTGTTTGTCGCTTCTTGAAGCACACTAAAGGCAAAACGGTACCCGTAGCTTCCATTCAGCCCTGATGTAAGAGTGGTACCATAAGAAGTTCTGCTTCCTGTACTGAGCGAAGTCAGCCCGTTGATAGAGAATGGCATCCAAGTCTTTGAGTGCTGCTTTTCCAAAGCCTTTTTCCTCCTGCAGCAAATAAGGATAAGAACAAGGCCAATTATCAGTAGCCCAACAGCCCCAAGGACTGAACCAAGAATCAAGACCATGTTTTTGCTAGCACCGCCAGACCCAACAGTAAAGGCAGAACCTCCAGTACTGATCTTCATAACCTCAAGCCCATTCAGAATACCATCGGGCAACGCATTGTTCAAGGTCGATGGGCCAATGCTGACGCTGAGCTTGCTAGATGCATCATTTGACGAAAGAACCACATCTGCATAGATAGGTGCAGCCAGCTGACTCTCAGATTGTGATGAGAGATCAATGTTACTCTGTGCAGAGAAGGCCCCGACATATGCATTAAAGTAGAGCTGGTTAAGTGTCTTACTGACAATATCACAGAAGTGAAACCTTATCAAATAGCTGAAGCCGGCATCCACATCAAACTGCCATGTCATGTTGAAAAGAGCATTAGACGTATTTGAGGCCGCCAATTCTGTAGCTGTACCATAGACAATATCAGGGGCAGTAAGGTCAGTTGCTCCACCCTTCTTGTAGTTGATCTTTTGTCCATAAGCAACCTTTTTGGTCACGTCTGGGTTTAATAGGTATCTCTGATCAGTTACCCAGGTCCTTGAGAGGGTATCGTTGTGTGGGGTGACTTTTGGACCACCCATGTTCACCCGATAAACCGTCTCGAGTGGCTGTGCAGACAAGCCGCTGTACTGCTGCACAGGGTTGACCATTTGGGCGGTGTCGGTAATGAGATCATCTGGAACAGAGACCACCTCAATTGCATTGATGAATGCAATTCCATTTGACGGCTTGAAGGAAATCACGAGCTGGTCACGAGTGATGTTCAATGAGTACTCCTTGAACAACGGAGTGGTCTTGTCTGGCTGTTGGAAGTCACTTAGCAGGAGCACATCTTGTGTCGACACAGTGAATTTGGCAAGCGAAAGATCGTAACTCTGGTAGGTAAAAGGGAAGAAGTAGAACCGTACAAAATGGCGGCCCTGCTTCTGGATAGGGAAAGTGTAGGATGACGGTCCGTCGAAGATGCGGGCGGTCTGGTAGAGGGCCGAGTTAGGGAAAGAGGCCACCCCATTGGCCGAGGTGCCCGCCAGTATCTCCTGGGAGGCGGAAACTGTCACCGGAGAAGCACCATCTGCGGCAAAGGTCCTCTGGCCGACTGTCGTGCTCTTGGCTGACCCACAGTCAACAAGGTAGTTGTCAGCAGGCTTGAATTGCGCTCTGCAGGCGCAAACGGATGACAGCATGCACAGCACGATGAAGGCTGCAACTCGCGGCTTCTTCCTCCCCGGAGGAGCCATCATGATGTTGACCTGAGTAAAAAGTATGCTCACAATGTTCAGATGCCATGCAAGTCCGTAAGCCCCCAATCTTAAAAAGGGGATCATTTTCTTTTTCTTTGTGCAACTGCAAGGTACTGTACTAGGCAAGAACTATAAACATGTTTATTATCTTGAGGACTTGAGGTATGCATCCTTGAAACAGAAAAAAAATAAAATACGATCTTGGGGCATGCAAGCTTGACAGAATCCCCAAAATCCTAAACGAACGACATATGGATGAGTAGGATTAGCACGGCACCATGAAGAAAACAGAAACAGATCCGCACTGAAGGAATGAATGAAGAGAACGGGGGGAACAGAATCACAGATGATTGCTCACGAACGGGGGGAGCAGGACGAGTTACTAGATCAAAGCAACCATCCCAAGGAAGGTAGTACTACTTACTAGCTCCACTCACCAGCGGCGGTAGGAGGAGAAACGGATCGGAGTCCGGGTGGATCTCCAGCCCACGCTTGACAGTCGAGCACCACCCGATCGAGTTCCTCCCAGAAGCGGATGCGCGCGCGCAACGGCTCTCCACTGGAAGAAGAAGAATGCCGGTGGAGGCCCTGGCTTGCTGCGACTCACCCACCGCCGGCAGCGAGGACGCCGACGCAGTGGCACCAGAAAAGGTGGCGGCGGGAGAGGAGAGAGAGTGAGACGAAGGAGAGAGAGAGGGAGAGAAGGAGAAAAGCGTGCGAGGGAGCTGGAGTTTTGTAGTAAAGCTTGCTGTTTTAATTTACCGTTAGATTCGCCGCGTAATTAAGCCACCGCAATACGAGGGTTCCTTTATTTATGCCCTAAACTAATCACCCTCTTCCCTGAAAACCGCCACCTATTTTCCCTCTGTTTTTTTTTTTTCATTTTTTTCTTTTTTATGGGATGAATGTTGTGCAATGCACGTCTCAATATTTATTTTTCCTTTGTGGGATAAAAGTTAAGAATTTTATTGCATATTTTCCGGACAGTCTGAAAAACAGACAGTCAAAGCCTCCATTGCATAATCATTCATGGCTGCCGTCTTTTGTCAACTTAAAACCTCAAAATATTCTGTGTATAGATAATTCAGTTGTGATGAACGACGCGGAAAAGAAACATTACTCTGCTTTCTGCACTCTGATTGATTCATATATAGTTTCGATTCAAATAGTATTAGTCGGTACGGCCGGTTCGGTTAGTTGGAATCGTGTAACATGGGGGTTCAATATGTGTATGCTTGCCCTACTATTTAGTTAGATGAGTTGTCAGGCACAATTTGAGCTAATTGCGCCGGTGATGAGGGCTTAAGTACACACGCTTCTCCAAGTTGTGGCCAGCTAAATTACTCTCAGCTCCAGCTTAGCTAGCTCTCTCTCTCTCTCTCTCTTTGGTGGAGGACAGTTGAGCACATGGAATGGAACGGTGTGGTCCCAGCATATTTCTCCATCAGTGATGCCTGGTTTTTGTGGGGAAGGATGTGCATGTTACCCTTGACCAAACCTTTTTAAAACCACCCTATGTTTTGATTTCTGTAGGCGGATTATCTTGGATTAACCAAACACACACTCTGTCTCAGCTGGTTAATAGTAAAAGCTAAGCCGACAAAATCCAGCTGGAAAACTCTGAAGCGATGCGTGTGTGTGTCAAAGGGTGAAACGCGGCATTCAGAGAACAGATAGCAGATTGCGATATGCATCAGATGCAGCTAGCTCCCAGCCTCCCACCTCCCATGTGCACACATCTAACCGCCACACAAGTGTTTGGTTTATTCGGCGCCGTCCCCTCGCCTACTACTCCTTTTCGTCAGGTCAAGCATCAGCTGGAAGCATTGTTCCGTTTGGTATCTACGTACCCAGCTCATAGATTGGGCATTCCAGTTAGAAGACGATGAGCGAGATGCTCCATTTGCAGGGAACGGAAGTTAGGGCTGGAACTGAACCGGATTCCCTCCCAACTAGGCAAGTACTCACTCCGTACCTAAAAATTCGTCGTTTTGTAGTTTATTTTTGAACTACAAAGCCACGGAGGTTATCGCTTTGAACACGGAGGGAGTACTCAAGTTAGGCTCCCACTTATCTGTGTGCTGCTCACATCGCTGTACTATCAACGCAGCAGTCAGCAAGGATATGATTATGATGCCGCCGTGTGAGGAAAGCTCGCTCAATGTACCACTACCACCGTTGGACTAGCGTGTGCACAAAAGCTTAAAATGGCTTCTAGTGTGCACAAAAGCTTAAAATATACTCTCTCCTGATGCATATTAATTGTTGTTCCAGACAATAGAATGAATCAAAAATGAACTGTTTGGTGCTGTCCGAACATCAATTAAATTGACCGGGAGGGAGTATTACAGAGTCCAACAGAAACACAGGATAACTTTCAGTGAAATAAGGAAACGACTTCAGAGTAACAGGAGATTGAAACTTGAAACGACTAGGTCACATGATAATCTGCAAACTTTGCGGAAACAGCATAATGAGGTACACTTACATCAATCTGTTCACAAACTTTTGGTAGCTTTTATCATCAATTCATATAGAGCAAAACCACCGTTGTGGCAACCGGGCATTCTCTGGCTCATTTCTCGTAGCTCATCCTGTAATTCAAAAAAGTAACTTAGATGATTGGAGGTCAGCCAAAAAACAAACCAAGGATCAAATCAGTGCGGTCAGCGTAATTAAACTCACTACTGAGACTGCATATAACTTGGTGGATTCGTAGCCGTCTTGAGCTCTATGATAGAGTTCATTCACACCACTGGAGTCAATGTCGCATTTTGTGAAAAAGAACGCAGTTGGCCTAACATTCATTTCTCGACGAGAAACTCCGATGAAGACAGGATCTGTCTGCAAAATCAAAAGTTCATAGTAAAAAAAAGGATATACCAAGAAAATTATGCAGTGAAGAAATCTTCCTTGCATAGCATTTTTCAAGCAACTAAAAACACCTTTCTCAAGAGCCCTGTTCATGTATGCAAAGGAGTAACATCACAAAAATTGTACGGATTATAGGCCTCCAATTACCAGGGACTTAGCAGGAACACCAGTTTCCTCAACCACTTCACGGATTATCCCCTCAAACATCTCCTGCGAAACTCTTTCATTGAGATGTGCAGGGTCTTCTTCACCAGCCTGATGACCCACGATTCCAATTTCTAGAGGCTGATATAAACAAATGGACTTCAACAATATGGCATAGGTATGTTACTAATCAAACACTTGAACCAGTTTTTTTTCCTCGAACAACAGAAAACACTTCGGCAACGATTCTTTCAGAATGTATGAACAGAAATATTTTTGCTTCCAGAAGTAAGGTTTAAAAATTGTCTCAGCTTGATTCCTCCAAATGACTAAAGTCAGTCAAAGTTAGCATGCTAACTGCCAGGGAAAAAACTCTTTCAAGTCATAAATAAGGCAGCAGTAATGCCGGATTTCTGATTGCTAGCAGTAAACTTCAACTACTGTCTCAACTGAAATAATTCGATCTTATTCACAATCAGGTGTAGCTTCCATAGATTACTTCAAAGTTAGCATGCTAACAGAAGAAACCACTAAATTGGGCAGTAGCAATCCTATTGTCTTCACACCATAAGCAAAGGTACATCTAGATCTATATTTTGACATAAGTTTTTTAAAATACATCTTTGTACAATATTTCTTTAAACAAATCTTAGCTTTCAGCAGCTGTGCTCAATACCATGAGCGTGTTTTAAGAACATACCTCTGAATGTCCTCCTGGGAAAACATAGTATCCAGGAAACTCCCCCACATTGTAGCTCCTTTGCAACACGATAATCTTTTCATCAGATGTTTCAACAATTGCGCCATTGCCCAGTGGATTTGACATGTGTTGGCAATGCACAGAATCATCTAAATCGATCAGATTGAAAGAGGAACTGTTTTGGTCAAGATAGATCATTCTTATAATCCTATACAAAGATCTCACAGCCTGTTGTCAAACTGTTTGGTCAAGACAGACCATTCTTATAATTCTTTACAGGGATTCTCCCTGATGTCTGATCACAGAAAAGCGCAAAGACAAACTATCAAATGGGTAGTCGTTCACTGACAAAAAGTTCATCTTCATGATGGAAGGGGAAACAGAGGGGGCAAAATATACTAATCAGGGATTTATGATTCCGAAGCTTGAAGCAATGTAATAGATTTTAGGTACCAGTACAATGCAGTAAAAGGTCATGAACCTAGAAGACTCGAAGGTTCAACTATATGCTGATAAACAGAGACAGGATTGAGTTACCAAAGATTACCTTCAGACGGGACCAAAAATTTCTCCCACAAAGGATTGAGATTTGTTCCAACAAATGTCCTGTTGTGTGTTAGTAGACAAAGTTGTTAGGTAGAGGCATTACATTGAAATACCACAAGCTAGTTATTGTTGAAGAGACAAAAGTTGACAAATTTGGACCATCCCATTTTTCAAGAAAAAAAAACAGTTTAGATGGAATAAAAATGGTCTAACCGACCTGTAGTCTGTGAGACCCAAATGAAGCGATGCACAATACTCCTTATTTGAGTCATCTTTATAGTGCAAGGCATTTCCTCCGTACTGAAATTTATGGGTGGTCATTGTTTATATCTAAAAAATTTAGTACATGGTGAACATGGTACAACAACAACAACAACCACCACCAAGCCTTTGTCCCAAACAAGTTGGGGTCGACTAGAAATGAAACCGAACAAATTTTGAAAAAAAAAAAAGTAATAGAAAATAAGATGAATAAAAAAATACAAATAAAATAAGATTCTACATTTTATTTATTTTAAAAGTGGATTAATAAGAAAGAAGATAAGGGTAAACAAATCGAATAAACGTTTATACAGTAAAAATAAGATGAACATGGTAAAGGGGATAAAAAGATAACATATCAAAGTACTACATGCCTGAACCTATACAGTAATAAATGTTTATAGCTACAAAATAAAATAAGAAATGCTAACAGAGGCTAATACAAAATACACGGTTACTTAAATGCTAACAGAACCAAAAGTTTATACCCTAAACTTTGTGCCGTTGTAGAGGGACGGGTTACGCTCAAGCCTTTGGTCCCAAATCTGCCAGATCAGAACATAAGAATAAAACTGCAGGCGAATGTATTGTATAAACCAATGTGAACAAAAAAAAGTACTCCAATGATGGGCATATTAATTACGTCAGTTATAGAACCCTCCAATGCTGCATCTGGATGTGGAAACCTGTCGAACGACTGATCAAACTTCACCGTAACCTTGAGTTTCACAACATCAATTCCGTCAAAACGGTGTTACACTGTTACTGGTAGTAAGATACAAGTCTTGGTAATATCACAAAGAAATAGGAGTCCACGCAACGCAACGTGCAACACGCAGGGAAAACAGATGGTAGGAATGGGGGGGGGGGGGGGGGGGGATATACTGTACTTCCTAACACCTGGGCGGATTACTAGTCGTCATTTTAATAAATTGGAGAAGGAAATTACAGTTGACGTGATACTACGTTCGTGGCGAAGGGAGAAGCCGGAAACGGGATCCGAGAGTCGAGCTTGCGGGCGTGCGGTTGTGTAATGGCACGGCAAGCGCCATGTGATGTGATGCAATGAGAGGGAGGGGGTGTGGCGGAGCGGGCATGCACTCACGCGGGAACGTGGGAGGCCGGCGGGGCAGGAGAGGAGGAGCTTGTACACCGTCCCGGGATCTGCTGCCGCGGCAGAGGACGGGGCGGCCGCCATGCGGCTGCTGGGGCGGGAGAGGAAGAGAAGGCGGCGAGGGGTGTCGCGCGTCCCGCGCGTTTCGTCAACACAACAGGGGCGGCCGGTCTGACCTGAGGAAGACGACGGACTCGGAGACGCTACCCTTCACCGTCCGATCCAAAATCCAGTGCTTCTCGTTTTTTACGGTTTTTCACTTTCGGTATTTTTCAGGGTAGATATATTTTATAGAATTATGTATTGATTATAAAAAATATTAATATATAAATTATAAAAAAAAGTTACGATAAAATCTAAGGACGAAAATTAGCAACTCTTGGACGTAGCTTCCTAGTGTCACCAAATCCGCTTTGCATATCTGCTTATCTCTTTCTGAGGTGTCGCCATAGGCGGGATGAGGCTCCCGATCTTCGTCTACTTCCACGGTGGCGCCTTCTGCCGATTATGATGCCACTGTTCCGCTGCTACGGAGCGTCCTTGTCCGAGTGAGTCGACACGCACGTCGCCTCCGTGGCACCACATCCCAGCGGCTTTCGACGAAGCATGGGTGGTGGCATGAGCGGTGTCCACCCCATCCCAGCGGCACAACCATTTTGGAGACCCTACTAAGGCACTTAGAACATGCACACATCTCTCTGTAGTGCATCATCTGTGGCATTCCGTTATCGATTTTCAAGCTAAATGAAGTCAAATGATAATTATATCAAAATATATGGATCCATGCTCCATATTGATGAATTTGAATAGTTGTGTTAGTGTATTCCTCAATCAGATCCAAAAAAGACCTCGATAGGCAAAAAAATTCAAACACAAAATGAACCGGGGTAGACTCTTTATTCGGACTCCTGACTTATAGTTACATCACAAAAGACTCTTTATTCAACCTCTGTGAAAGTGCATCTAGGTTCCCCGTGGGTTTTGGATGATTGATGACGACAATTAAGTCGCTAATGAGCTCAAGTGATCTTAGCACAGGTGTGGACTCGATCGGAGACGCAAACCCTCAAAAATGAAAAGGAAGGAAACGGAGTCGACTCGAAGCGTAGAAACTAGGGTTTCTAGCGTGTTGAGTTAGACTAGCCGTAGAAATAGGAGGGTGTGTGCGTAAAGTGCAAAGAGATCAAAGTAGGAGCTCAAGAGTGGTGGTTTAGGTAGAAATCCCGTTTAGAGTTGAAGTTAGAGTAGTCTGGCAGGAAGGCCGGACTAGTCCGCCTGGGTGGCCGGACTAGTTCGCTCCTGGCCAGACTAGTCCGTTTTCACACGGACCAGAAGGTCCTGTGTGACTTCGGACTAGTCCG
This sequence comes from Tuctoria greenei, assembly GCA_036927565.1. Classification (NCBI taxonomy): domain Eukaryota; kingdom Viridiplantae; phylum Streptophyta; class Magnoliopsida; order Poales; family Poaceae; genus Tuctoria; species Tuctoria greenei. The sequence goes on from JAYESD010000007.1 coordinate 199,181,252, forward strand.
TAGTGGGACGGACTAGTCCGTGGTACCCCTTAGGGTGGAGTTTCGGGACTAAGTCCTAGAGAGCGGACTTGTCCGCTTTGGAGCGGGCCAAAAGGTCATGTGTGAGATCGGACTAGTCCGTCCGTGGGCCGAACTAGTCCATGGTGCTGAGTGCAGAGAGGTTTGCGACTAAGTCCTGGAGGACGGACTAGTCCGCCTGGGTGGCCGGACTAGTCCGCACCTCCAGACTAGTCCGTTTCTCCACAGAACAAAAGGTTCTGTGTGAGAACGGACTAGTCCGTTGTTGGGCGGACTAGTCTGTGGTCTATGTGACCGTTTGAATTTGAGGTTTGGCGGGTAGCGTGACGATCGCCGTGGCAGTTTTCAGAACCTAACAGAGGTCAGTGGTCCCCGTAGGCCGGACTAGTCCGAGCCTGAGGCCGGACTAGTCCACCCTTTTACTGAAGTCAGCGGTTTGGGCTCTGGGCCCCTATAAAAAGGGGACCCCCGACCTCATTTCAAAAGGACTAGAACTCTAGCGCCGCCACAGCCAACTTGGAGCATTCTTAAGCCTCTTTCTTGCCTACTTTCCCTCTAAAACTAATTCTTGAGTGGATTAGGGTTTAGTGAGGTGGAGAAGAGGAAGAACACCGCGCTTGTGCTCCCGGTTTGATCTCTTGCACTCATTGAGTCGTTGTGACCTGTGTGTTGAGTGTGTTTCGTGGTGTTGATCACCTTTGTGGTGTGGGAGCCTCAGATTGTGAGAAGCCCCAACGAATCTTGTATTCACCCTTTGTGATAGTAGAGAACCAAGTTAGGCCCGTGCGGTAAACTTGGTGAGGGAAGGGTTGTTGAACCCGGTCCTTTGTGGACTCCTTAACGAGGACGTAGATTCCTTGTGTGGAATCGAACATCGGGATAAAACTTTGTGCCTTCGTGTTCTTCGCACTTCTTTTATCGATTATTTCGTTCTAGGGTTGTTAGTTTTGTTTCGTGCTTCACATTGCTATAATCTTGTTGAAATTTGAATCACTCTTGTGTTGGTAGTTGCTAAACTTGACATAAACATATCCTCACGTGTAGCCTCGAGAAAATCTCCTTAAAACTTGCTAGAAACACCTTTTAGGGTTCTTCACGCAGGCTGACCGGACTAGTCCGCCCCCAGACCGGACTAGTCCGCCCCCTGTGATTTAATCTCGTTTTATTAAGTCATTTGCAGGTCGATTAGCCTATTCACCCCCCCTCTAGGCAACTTTCACTCTGAATTCTTATTCGAGTTGCTCATCTTATTTAGATTGCACCAGGCCCGGGCCAGAGGGGAGTGCGGCCTGCGCGATGGCATAGGTGCCTCATTTTTATTCTCTACCATAGTAACAGACCAAATTGTTTGTTCCAATTCCAGCTGTACTCCCGTCCAATCTTGGCAGGCATGTAGCCAATATGGCTCAGCGGCAGACCCAAACTACCGCAGCTCAACGCTCCGCTCATGGCGCTACCATTTCGGGCATAGAGCGGGCCGGCCTAGCTGTACGTATCGTTGAGTTCACTAGGTATTTTCCTGCTATGCTGTCGCTTTGAATGGCGTCTGTCGTACTCCTACGCGTCGAGCTGATGGAGGGTACATGACCACCTGAGTCTCCACAAACACGTGGCCACAAGATTCGTATATATAGGCGGCAGGCAGCCATGTAGGTCTGGTGTCTGCCGTTCTTCTCCTGCACAAGTGCAAAACACAACACTCATGTTTCAAATCCAGACACAGTATTACTGATTTGTGATAAATTCATTAGATCTGTATACTTGTTGAATTGTTCTGTCCATGATTTTATCAACAACAAGCACAATTAGCATCTTATGACTGATTCTTTTTATGACAAAATCTTACTGATTTAGCCACAATTTCACTTGGGATGACCTTTTTGACAAGATTGAAGATGAGCATATAATTGAAAATTTCATTTTAAAGAACACTAAAATAATGATGTTATTCACATTATGAATCAAGATGTAGAATTTAAATAGTAGATATGGTTCTTGATATATATATATATATACATATATATCATATTTTTATTTAATATATCATTATATTATTCTTAAAATTATAGTTATTTTATAAAAATAGAGCATATTCTAACATTTCGTAGAAGGGCCTCGGATTTTGCCGGCTGGGCCCTAGATTGCACGATTCTCGAGGCTGATGGGGAAAGCCATGGATCCGGTCGGAAAATATTGGTTCCATTGCTGGGCGCGGAGGGTGGAGGTATGTGCCTCATCTTTGACGAAGATGGCGATTCAGCAGGTCTTTTGACCACTGGGCTAGGTATCGGATGCTGCTGGATGCGGGAAGGCAGTCGTGCCTCGTGCATCCGCCACCGTCAACAAGAGCATCATCGCTGCACATAGGAGCAGCACCATCATCATCATCGTTGTGGTGGCATTCTCGTGGCAAGCCATGATTTGGTCCTTATTTGCATGTAAACGTGTATTGCACTGGATGGAGACATGACTGATCTACATCTACATATATTTCGAGCTCAGCTTAACGTTTGCTGAATTATTAACACCACACATGCAATAAATGTATATGAATGAAACGGAGGATTTCTTGTATATCGTACATGTCACTTATTTATATAGCATTTAATTAACAAAATTAAGACATTCACTTAGTTCTAGCTAGCCAAGACACCACCCTACAGGTGATGGCAGACGTATTTGATTTTGAACCGAGGCGACATGACGTATCGTGGATGGTGCTTGGGGTTGGCTACACCTTATATGTCGAATCTTCTCGTCGCGACAGGGTAGAAAGCACGAGTGGTGCATATTGACTTATTAAAGCCCTTCTTCGTTGTGTCACTATATTTTTCTGAGAGACGAATACCTGAAAAATCAGATGTAAAATATGAGAAACTGTCAAATTGTTGCTACTACTAGTGGTTAATTGGACACTCATCCATTATTCTCTCCGTTTCTTTTATTTGAAGTTGGTTAGTTATTTTTTAAACTAATCAACATCAAATAAAAGAACGAGAGAAGTATTTACCCAACACAGGAAAGAGATATAAACGGTACAAACACATCCATTATTTGCTCAAAAGAAGCATGATATGGCTATGTGAGCTACATGAACGAGAGGAAATCATGGTAACTGTCTAGATTGGACTGGCTTCAAGCAAGGAATTGCAATTCAGAACACGTCATCCTTCCAGACTTGAGTTACACCCCAGAAGAAGAATTAAAATACTTCCCTATTCTTGAAAGTTCGTTACGTTTTAGTTCATTTGACAAATTTTTGAGAATGAAGAAAGCAGAGGACGGGGGGCTAATAGAAGTCACTGCTCGCAGCACACATGAAAAACGCCTCACGTACGTCACGCCTGGGCATCCGGCGGCGGCGGCAGCGGCTGATCCTTGTAATCGTCGCTGCCTTTGCTAGGTGCGGAGGAAGGGATGGCTTTCGCAGCCAAGACGTGGAGACGCCCGTCCACCAGTCTCGGTTGCAATGGCGGGACGCCGGACGTCGTCCCATTGCCTGTCACGTCGGAAGGAACGACTACGACCTTGCTGACCGCCAACGAGCTCGCGCCGGCGGCAGACCCCTGGTGCAGCTCCACGACAATGGTCGCCGCCGGTGGGTAAGGCGGCCAGTCGGTTGAGGTAGCGCGCGCTCCGGCGGCTGGCGGCGCAAGGAGAGAAGTCACTACTAAAACCAGCAGAGTAAGCGCTGCGCTGCTAGCATTTCGGTGGCTGTCATGGCTGGACTTCTTCTTTTTTTTTTTTTTCTTTTGAGAAAAAAACAGTGAGGACCCAGACCTATTTATCTCCCTCTTTAGGTTTTCCTCGATTATTGGATGGTTTTCGAACCATTATAAAGCTGCTTAATTATGCAAAATACATCGATATCACCTAATAAAAAAGGAGAGTAATTAACCGTTGCCTCGCCATGATTTCCTCTAGTTCGAGTAGCTCATAGAGCCATATCCTCCTCTTGAGCAAATAATGGTCAGCTAACAGTAAGTGTCTTAACTTTGTTAATTAATATGTGAGAGCAGTAATGGTAGTGGACTAACGGATAAACAGTTTTGTGGGTCAAAAACGTTGAGATTAGGCACTCCCAACCTCTGAAATGACCTTACTTTCGCACTGACATCACTAACATTACCAACCAAAGAAACTGACGTAGCTATATTTATATTATTAGAGCACCTAAAGTAACTCTTAAAAATAGTTATTAATATTTTAATTTTATGCGTCATTAATAAAAGCAATTTTCCAACAAGTCCTTAACCCTACAACAAATTTCTCCGCACTCCCTAAACTCAGCATCTACTGTTAAATTTGTCCACACAGTCACTTCCAATCTCCAAAATGGCCCCACTTCAAATCACTAGCGCCGCCACACAAAAAAAAAGGAACCGCAGGACAGTTTTGATGTGAGATACCCCCTCTGAACCATTATTTCAAGTACAACACTCTTGGTAAAGACACACCAGCTTGAAACACATTCTTCCAACAGAAAATCAAGATGTCAACCTGGTAATATGCAAATTTGTAGTTCATGGGTTCTTTCTTGTAATACATTCTACCTCCGCTTATGAAATATCATCAAGGATTTCTAGTTGCCCAGCCAAACGACATTACACAAAGTTCAGTTCAAACAATGATTCATTCAGGCAGAGACATGTATTCCTCGCGAACTAAATTATGCAGAAGGTGATATGTCTTCACCGCCGCAGGTACATTGCGCCTTTCAAGTGTTTTACAAGATTCTACTCCAAAACAAACAAAGGAGTCCCCATGCTAAACCATCGCACAAACCAGTGATTTGCAGCGAGTCATGACAACATGTCATCACTTGGTCAGTATCCACAAACCAGTACAACCCTGCTAGACATCATCAATTCTTCTCCGACATAAATGCGATAATAGATTCTTCAATAATATCATCATGTATCATCTTGAAAATCTCCATTTTAATCAGTTCCAATTCAGAATGATGATCAAATGGCGAAGGTAGAATGCAATCCCAAGCAACCTGTTCATAGCACCTTTGCTTCTGCACCATTTGCCAGACATAATTGGCAAACTGCCCGTGTTCCATTTCAGTCAAGCACCTCACCATAATCTTTGGATGCAAACTGCTGCTTGGAGCAGTCATATCAGATAATACAGAGTTTACGAGATCAAACAGAAGCTTCCTGTCCGATTTTGACCACGGGAACAGTTTGTTGTACTTAATTTCAAGCCCTAGAAACACGTCTGAGCTCACTTTCCAATCTTCTGGGCAGGCTGAGAAACCACGCACGCTAGCAAGCATGTCCTGTACATAAGAGAAATCTCTGTCGTCCCCATCCTTAAATAGAGGTACTTCCTCTTCCATCTCCTGGTAAGTTGAGATGTTCATATTGCTGCACTCATCACTTGGGAAGGTATCCAAATAATATCCACAAGGATCATCTTGATCCTCTGTCTTCAGCATTTTAAGTTGCTCTCTGAGTCCTGCATTTACGAGAAGAGACATTAGTTCCGTTTAGTCTATCAAACAACATGAATCGAAGGAAACTTCAAGTATCTTTGATATATTTTACCTTGAATACCAACATTGATGCTATTGAATATTCCAGAGTAAGACATGTCTTCACCAGAACTTTGTTGCAATGAAGCAGTTGGACTTGAGCATTCATAATTCTCTGCACTTGCAATATGTGCAGATTGTATTGCCTCAGTATCATCTTCAGCAACATCAATATCTATTGATGTGTTTCTCCCCTCCTGGAAAGAAATGTTATAGATCTTCATAATTAAAATGAGAGGGCTCAATTCAGAAGTAGATATTCCTTATATCAGCAAAAAATTACTTAAGAGTTGGGATGATGCATTTTGCAAATCCCTACATTGCCCAAAAATAATAAATGACCAATTCATACTTTAATACACATGAGTAAAGTGAGAATGGATACGACTGTCCACGTCCACCCCCAAGTCACCCAACACTTTCTTTCGTCTTCTGCTGATAGTTAGGATTAGAGTCTACTTTTACCGCAAAAAAAGGATTAGTCTACTTTGTTGCAAACTTGCAATTGTTTGTAGATGTTGGCCAGCCAACATCGACAAGGGAAATGATGGTAAAGTACTTACTACTAATCTTGTTGCAACATACCTTCAATATTATGATATCCTGATAATAAATTGATTTGTCTTCTCCTGTCCCTGGAAATGATGTTGCCTGTTTATGTTGAACAGCAAATTCATATGCTTGCTGATCCCTAGAACTGATAGCATCATCAGGATGCATGTTGGCTGCCTGAGGCAGATCAGAAATGCAGATGCTATGCCTTTTCTTTTCTGAAGTTACATAGATCTCTTTCTCAGGTAGTTTGTTTTCCTTTCCTACCTGGACAATTGAGTTCTCATTTTTCTGCTTCGCGTTTCTCACTGATGATCTCTTTTTGACATGTGCATTTTCAGATTGTTCAGTGGGAGTATTCAATATATCTTTCAGAATGGGTAACCTGCACGTTGATGCAGACTGCCTCCTACTAGATAATTTCGCAGAAGAGGTTGATGAGGCTGGAAGAGACTTGGATCGGGAAAAATTCCTCGATATGCCGCCTCTTGAATGATGTTCACAATAAATCCCTTCTGTCCACCCATCTTTACTGCTTATGCCAAGAGGGCTGGCTGGAACCTGTCGAGCATTATCATTACTGAACATTGGATCTAACGGTCTCTTCTGGGAAGAGGCTGCTTTTGTTGCATCTCTATCAGACAATTCAAGCATTTCACCTAATGTTTTTATGTCTCTGGGAAGCGAATTCTCAGAACCATACTGACAAGCTGTTTGCCATCGTTCAGAGAGGTGCCTTCTGGCCTTTCTGCTCACTGATGATCCAGTACTAGATGAACAAATAGGAATTGGGTCATCATAAGTAGAAGCAACTTTTACCCTTTCACTGTCCACTGCAAGTTCACATTCTTCGTCGGCGAGTGATCTCCTTCTGCCAGCACTTTTAGGTGTTTCCTTTCTGGCTCTCTGTATCATTATGCCTCCTCGTTCTGAAACTTCATTGTTAGGTGCAGAATGCATAACAGCTTGTTTTGGAGACTTGACACATTGTTTACCATTCCTCCGGTCGTATTGTGATGCTTCTTGGCTTGATAGAACAGGTGTGAAACTTTTCCTCCGAAGGTTTGGTTTCAGGACTACAATATGAGATCGGTGGCCTGAACCTAATTTACTCTTGCTCCCATCTTGTTCGAACGGCTTGAGCGGTGTAACTGACGTTTCTTTGAGCAGAATGTTAGAAATAGGTTCCTCGTAAACCGTCACTGCATCAAACGCTCCCTCATGTCCAACGTACACGTTGCAAAGGTTTTCTTGCTCAAATGATCGTGGTGCATCATGATCAGCACTTGCGGCATGAGGAGAGCTCTGCAACCCACTACTGTAATTAAAGATGTTCCCCGAGAACCCTGACATGTCGGTCCTATTATTATCCTGAAGTATTTCAAGGAAAACATCCTTTCTGGAGTGAAGTATCTCGAGTGCTTCATCGAGCTCTTTAGACGAGCTCCCGTACGCTTCTTCATCCGTGGAAAGACGTTTGACATCCATGAATTTCCGCCTCACAAATTCCAGATCAGCTTCACTGCTTCTCAGGTGGGGCTTCTTCCTGTTCCCTGATGACCGCAATGCCACCTGATTCATCACCGTGTTCTCCATTTCAGACACCTCGAAAACATCCTTCAGTGCCGGTAGTAGCTCGTTAGCACCGCTGACACCACGTGGCTGATCTCCTCCAGACGAAAAAACGCGGGCTGCTTCTTGAACACCTCCAGACAACTGCTGCCGCTGCTGCCTGTTTGTTTGGACGTCACACTGGCACCTGTCCAGAACTTTCCTGGTGGGGCGAGGCATGGTGTCGAGGCCCATCAGCCTAGCGACAATACTCGGCGCACAATGGGTCAACTCCACCTGCTCTGGTCCCTGTTGCATACACACCTCATGTGCCTTTCCGGTAACAACATTTTTCTTGTTAACGATGCCCTGGAAAAACAGAGAAAACCCCAACGTTGCTTCAGATAGGAGTTAACAGAGCACTCACATTTCAAATGTATGCTAAAGCATAGAACAGGAGTACACCATTATGATGTACGTACCTCTCTTAAGTTTTCTTCACCTGCCGGTGCCTCCATGGACGGAGAATCCGCCTTCTTCGCCCTTTTAAGTCCTCGCCTGAACTCGAAGGTAAACTGGTGCAAACATGTACGAGTTGAGATTGTCAGGAATGTATTGTAAGCACGCGTGAGAGAATCTTGGACCAAATGATACGTAATATTCTAGCCAAAATCGTACCTACACGTGAATGAATTGAGGATAGGGAGGGGGAAATGAGCAGCAGCAGCTCAGATAATCAAAGAAGCAGGTGGAGACAGAGTACTACTAGTAGCTACGTACAAGTTTTTTTTTAAAAAAAAAATTCCAAGGCATAAACGTGGAACGGCAAAGCGAGCATGAGCCGTAGCTGAAACGATTTTGAACATAGTAGGACTGGGGTGAGCTTATTACCGATGTTTCTTCCACGGAAGCCAGGACAGGGGCCTCCAACGCCGACGACGCTTCCTTCAACACCGGCGCGGCCGCGGTCGCTGCGCGATTGGAAGACGGGAGGGCACCCCGCAACATTCAGTCAGCAATGAGGCCGAGGGGAAGCGGGTAGGCGATGATGGATACCCAAGCTCGGTAGCCAAAACATCGAAGGAAGAAAGGAAGGAAGGAAAAGGGAAAACAGGGATTCCGTACCTCGCCGCTGAAGGAGGCGAGACCTGCGGTGCAGCTTCGACCCGCCGTCGCCGGTGCGGCGCAGCATGGCCTCCTCCGGGTCCGCTGGTCGCGCTTCCCCGCTCCCTGCTCCGCTCTCCTCCGCCACAGTCCTCTCGTGCCGCGTGGCCCCGCGTCTTCTCTCTCCCGAGGAGGAAGTGAGATTTTGAACCGTGGGGTGCAGGAGGGGCGGTGGGGCCCGGCGGGTCACGGCGGGGGTAGCCGGACGTATGGAACGCACGTCCACGTCCCTGCAAGTGGGCCACAGGAGGAATCGGGGCACCATGTCAGTGAGAGTAGTAACAACAAGGCGGAAGCGACCGGGCGCAGCGGGTTGACGGGGCGCGGGGGGGCCGCGCTGCTGGAGTTCGAAAAGGCCGGGTGGTGGGTCCGCAGCAGGCGCGAAAGCCCAGGCCCGGAACCACCACCACCCTCTTCTCGCGCAAGCAGAGCATCCGAGGACGTCGACGGAGAAGAGAAGGCCACTCTCCTCCGCCGAATGTCTTCTACGTCCCGTGTCGACAAACGAGGAACCGCGCGTATTTTATACCCAGAATACGAGGCCGTGTACGCGTGCGTACTGAAGGGGCATGGATACGGTAGAGATAGACACGTACATTCCCTCTGTTTCTACAAGATACAATATCAGTTGCAAGAGATAGCCAGATCACTAACGCACGATACAAAAGACGTAGAAAGAACGAATCATCTTGTATCTCGCGTCAGAGATACTGTACGTCTATCTGTTACAATAGATAGTGTTTGCATCGTATTAGTATTATACTGTATCATGAAAAGCTAAAATAAAAACTCGATGCATGCAAGACACGTTTGCAGACACTGACAAGCACAAAGCGACGGACCGATCATTTCCCACGCGACCCACGCGCGCGCTACCTACCACCACGGCAGCCCGGTTCCCGAAGGCTCCAGAACGGCAACCGTCCACGTCAGGTTTGTCCTTCGCGGCCCACACGTCATCCGCACATCGCCCGGCCCACCACGCCTCCGCCGAGCCCACCCTTCTGTCCTATAACAATCGCTCGCGCACTCGAATCCTTCAGTCGACTCTACAAACGAGTTCAAAAAACAAAAGTAGCAGAAACCTCACGCGAGATCGGAGCAGCAGCTCGCCGCGCCGTCGCCGCACATGGCCGTGGAGGTGTGCGTGAAGGCCGCCGTCGGGCACCCCGACACGCTCGGCGACTGTGAGTGCTCTCTCGCTTCCCCCCTCCCCGTCGGACCCGCTCCCCATTCCGGCGGCTTCTTCCCCCCTCTTCCGTGCCTGAACTGAAACCCTAGCTGGCTGTTTGTTTATTCCGCTGCTGCTGAACCGTGTTTGTTTCGACCGCACGCCACGCAGGTCCGTTCTCCCAGAGGGTTCTGCTCACGCTGGAGGAGAAGAAGGTCCCCTACGAGATGAAGCTCATCGACGTCACCAACAAGCCCGACTGGTCCGTCCTGTTCCCCTCCCCCTCCCCCCCTGTAGTGTTTATTATATTTTCCCAGAACCGGGAGTGCCGCCTACGTGTCTGACAACTGACTGCTGGTTGACGTGCTTATTCGGCTGCGTCCTAGTTCCAGCTGTAGTTGGCGATTTCTCTTCTGTTTTGACTCGAGTTTCAGGGCTTCCTTGTACTGTACTACTACTATCGGACTATGAAACAGTACGGGATTGGGCGTCATAGTGAGTGGTGTCAGAATTCAGATCGCTTGATGATTAGATGTCCTAGTCAAATCGGTGAACGGATCTGTTGGACGCGACTTGCTTGATCTCGCTGTGGCGTGTGATCCTGGGGCTGGAATTGGAACCCACAGCTTCGTTTGACTTATTGGATGTCCTATGGCATGAGGAGCCGAGTCTGTTTCTCCTCACTCATGCAGAGTACTTGTGCTTGTGCAACTGCGAGTGCGTATCGTAACATTGATTGTGCCTTTACTTTTTGCGATTTTTGGGTATAGGAAAAATTAGACAGCATTAGCTTATCAATTACAGCCACTGTTTTTGGAACTGTGCACCCTTTTTACATCGCTGTGAATGAAACATATGATCTCTTATAAGCGATGAACTAGACGCTGCTTCAATCGTTCTTCTTCTGTAATGTTATTTCTGTTTCAACGATACTATATGATAGGTGCACTAGTACAAAACAAATAAAAAGGATGTCAATTTTAGTGACATGAGGGTATCGTTTAGGCCCTTTGGATATGGGGTCTTCTCTTTTTATAGTATTCTTATCTAACCTTCGGTGATGACCCTTTCAGGTTTCTGAAGATCAACCCAGAGGGGAAGGTACCTGTGTTTAACGGTGGTGATGGCAAATGGATTGCTGATTCTGATGTGATCGTTCAAGTTATTGAGGAGAAGTACCCAACTCCATCTCTTGTAACTCCTCCTGAATATGCATCAGTGTGAGTTGTTCTTGTAATTGCCTGCTTTATGGTCCTTTACTACATTTGGCATTCCACATTTATAAATATAATCCTGTTGGGATTTCCATTAAGAAGGTTGGGGACTTGAGAACAATTTGCATTTCTTCTCAAAGGTATCTGGGCTCATATATTTGCCAGTTGATAATGTATTTACCAGATAATCACAATTCTAGGTAGGATTATTATGATTATGTTTTTTATCTATATTGACACAGGAGCCTAACATTCAACAAAAAGAGTAGGACGCATGAGTTTCAGTAGTAGATGTAGTTGCAATAGGATCTGTTAAGCACTAGTTTATGCTTTTGGGGTGTTAGTAACTTACCGCAAGATTTCCATCTCCTGTGTTATGCTTCTTTGAAGTACTGTTCTGGCATGAGTTCTTGTCTAGCTGCTGGACCTTGTAGTTTCGATTCTTTTGGCAATTTTCTTACTGTTGTTCGTGATGGTTACTGTTGCGATGACAGGGGATCAAAGATTTTCTCATCCTTTGTCACGTTCTTGAAGAGCAAGGACCCGAATGATGGTTCAGAGAAGGCACTTCTCAATGAACTGCAGGCACTAGAGGAGCACCTCAAAGCTCATGTAAGCGGCATGATTGTGTTTCTTAGTCGTTTCGTTTGATAGGTGTGCGATGCTTTCAGCAAGGGGGCGGATATAACACAATGCTTCCACAATCATTTAGATAGCATCCACACGTCTTGAGCACTTATGATTGACCTGTGTCTGGACGCATCTTTGCTCCAGTTGCTTCACTCTGACGGACCATCTATTTTGATTGATCCAAACCTTGTTTAGTGTCGCTATTTATCACCAACTTGGTACTTGCAGGGCCCCTACATCAACGGGCAGAATGTATCAGCTGCTGACCTCAGCCTGGCGCCGAAGCTCTTCCACCTCCAGGTCGCGCTGGAGCATTTCAAGGGCTGGAAGATCCCAGAAAACCTGACCAGCGTGCACGCGTACACCCAGGTACATACACCACAACGTGGTCGACCGGTTCCATGTCTGAAGCCTGTTGTCCTGAAAATCGGAGAATTGAGATCGTGTTGTTTTCCTCGTTGTTCAGGCTCTTTTCAGCCGCGAATCTTTCGTGAAGACTAAGCCAGCTACGGAGCACCTGATCGCCGGGTGGGCACCCAAGGTGAACAACGCGTAAGCACCTGCCCCCTGCCCTTGTGGTTCGGCGGGCGCTGCAGGGACGTGACACCATCTGTTTATCTGATTGATCCTCCTTCCTTGTCGATGGTGGTTAGGCTTCTGTAGCTTGAACGCGTGATTGGGTTGGAATAAAATGCTGCAGCACCCTCCTTTGTCTCGGTTCCATCTCTAGCTCGTCTTGTGAGGAGCTGTGTGCATCTACTTTAATGTAAACCTTGGTACTTATCAAATAATGGAGCTTTTTTGTGTGTGCATTCTGTTGTACTACTGCATTTCATTCTTTTAATTATCACCAGCCAGACGGCCAGATGCCATATGCTGTTAGTCTGTTTGCTGGTTGCGGTGTCAGTCTTCCTCCTTTCTCCCCTAGGAAATGAACAGCGCTCACAGGGTTTCTGGACGCGCACAGAACGCCTGATGCAGATACGTGTCGCGTCAGCCTTATCCGACTAAGTAACTAGAGTCGGATCGATAGATAGGCAAGAATCAAAACAGAAACCAATTTAGTATCTCACAAGCCTTCAGATTTGAACCAGCGTAAGTATTACCAACTTAAGCGGTATCTAAATTTAAAGGGAATGACTAGTATGCAATCTTATCTATTGTGCAATCATGTAATCATGCGTTTTTTCACTTAACTCCCTCCGTGTGGTGGAGGGGATTAAGTGAAAAAATGTACCAACTCTAGGATGAACATCCAATGATTGATGATGAATGATTGCATGCTTGCACCATAAATCAGATTGCATACTAGTCATTCTCAAATCTAAATTTCAGATAACGCAAAATAAAAACAGAAACGGGTGGGCCCGGGATGTCAGCGACCTACGCTTGTTGCCAGCTGCGGAGGGGCAGGGGAAAGCGGTTAGGGAGATAAGATCAGCAGCTCCCGTCCGTTTTGATTAACTAGCGAGGAGATCAACCCTGATCACCCTGGGCCTCCCTCCTCCTCCTCCTATAAAAGGCGGCCCACAGTCCCCCTCCCGTCGCCTCATCACATCCAAACCAAACCTCTCCTTCATTTTTTGCATTCCAGAAAAAGTTCTCCAAGCCTACATCGTCGATCGAGATGGCCGTGGATCTGACTCCCAGGCAGCCCAGGAAGGCGTACGGCGGCGAGGGCGGCGCCTACTACGAGTGGGCCCCCGCCGACCTGCCCATGCTCGCCGTCGCCTCCATCGGTGCCGCCAAGCTCTCGCTCGCCGCCGGCGGCCTCTCGCTCCCCGGCTACTCCGACTCCGCAAAGGTCGCCTACGTCCTCCAGGGTACGTACACCACCACACGCCTTCCTTCCTCCTCTTCCTCCTCTGCAGTCTTGTTCTCATCGATCGATCGATCGGTCGGTCCTGTTCGTTGGTCCGGGGACTGGAACCCCGGCGATCGGGCGCGATGGAGTGCTGGATTACGTGTTTGTATCGGTGCCAGACCGATGCACGATTCGAGTCTTGGATGGGTTGTGCGGAATTCAGTTAGGCCGGAGCGTGGGATGTGTGACGGCTCGAAAAAGTTCCTTGTCGTTTTGTTTCACGTTCGTCGCGTCGAGTTAGTATCGTCGGTAGTTGAAAGCTGAGAAACATAATATGAAGAGTTGGACGTATTAGCTTGTACGTATTCCTTTATCTAATTCAGTTATAAAAAGCAATTTGCACAGTACTGTTGTGGTTGGAGGGTGCCGTTTGTTTAGGGTGTGTATGAACCACTATTTTGAGCTTATTTTTCTTTCTGTAGATTAAACCTGTTTAGCTCTGTGTGCACTGTGGATACGCTTGGTTAATATCAAGAGTTGGGTTAACTTTTTCTTATCAGCCTGGAATTCAGAACAGTAGTTGAGAACTAACCATAGGTGATGCGATCCTGAGTCATGCGTTTTGCGCGATCGGTTTGTAGTACTGGTTGTTTTAGACATTTATCAGGTTTGTTTCGTGCATCAGATCTCTGGTTAAGTCTTTCTTTATGTGCCGCGCGCCCGTGGTCGATGGATGGCCATGAGCATCTCAATTACCGCATAGTCCAAAAGTGACATCACCATTTCGTCTCGGTTTATTCTGTTCAGGATGCTCTGTGTTTTTTTTTTTTTAGAATTGTTCAATGCAGTGACTGGTTTTGGTTGCAGGTGCTGGAACCTGCGGCATCGTCCTTCCTGAGGCAACCAAGGAGAAGGTGGTCGCGGTGAAGGAGGGCGACGCACTGGCGCTCCCGTTCGGTGTGGTGACCTGGTGGCACAACGCGCCCGAGTCCACCGCGGACCTCGTGGTCCTGTTCCTCGGCGACACATCCAAGGGCCACAAGCCGGGCCAGTTCACCAACTTTCAGCTGACGGGCGCGACCGGCATCTTCACCGGGTTCTCGACAGAGTTCGTGAGCCGCGCCTGGGACCTGGCCGAGTCCGACGCCGCAAAGCTTGTCTCCAGCCAGGCGGCCTCGGGCATCGTCAAGCTCGGGCAGAAGAAGCTCCCAACCCCGTCGGCGGCGGACCGCGAGGGAATGGCGCTCAACTGCCTGGAGGCGCCGCTGGACGTGGACATCAAGGACGGCGGGCGCGTGGTGGTGCTGAACACGCAGAACCTGCCGCTGGTGAAGGAGGTGGGGCTCGGCGCCGACCTGGTCCGCATCGACGCCCACTCGATGTGCTCGCCGGGGTTCTCGTGCGACTCGGCGTACCAGGTGACGTACATCGTCCGCGGGAGCGGGCGTGTGCAGGTGGTCGGGCCCGACGGAAAGCGCGTGCTGGAGACGCGCGTCGAGGGCGGGTTCCTCTTCATCGTGCCCCGCTTCCACGTTGTGTCCAAGATCGCCGACGCGGAGGGGATGGAGTGGTTCTCCATTATCACCACCCCTAACCCCATCTTCTCCCATCTGGCTGGGAGGACGTCGGTTTGGAAGGCCATCTCGCCTGAGGTGCTGGAGGCGTCCTTCAACACCACGCCCGAGATGGAGCAGCTCTTCAGGTCCAAGAGGACCGACTCGGAGATCTTCTTCGCCCCCAACTGATCAGCAAAGCCACCGCCGTTTCAGTCAGTGTGTCTTCGTCGTGAGAATAAAATTAGGAGTCTCACCTGTGTCTGATCGCTTCGTGATGCCTGGTCCGTTTGGTGAACAATCAATTATACAGTGTGTTCTTTATTATTTGTTGCTTGTCGTGCTCTGATTAATTCTTTTTATTCGTTCCATGTTGTGCTCTGATTTATTCTACGACTTTGTTCGAATCAAGCTCATCATTACAGTCCTACCTTATATTCCGATCAGACCAACAAAAATGTCAAACGAACATGTTTTTACATAACATAATATGAATACAGTACCCGAATGTATTTCTGAAACCAATAAAACAATCTAATGTAAGGGCGCTACAGCCACATCTTGGTCTAAGGCTTGAATCACTATAAATATTTACTCTCTCTGTTAACAAACTTTTGAGAAATGAGAGATTAGATATTAAATCTTCAAACTCTGATAAGGCGAGGAGCTGGACAGCCAGTGTATTTTTCTATCGGATCACACCGATAAATACTTTAATAACCGGGTGAAATTTTCGATGAATTTTTCCCTTGAACTCGACGACATAGGCGTCGTCGCATCAAGGCAATGCTGATCAGTTGGTGCATTGTTTCATTTATGTTTTCTAAAAATATAGATATACTGGGGGGAGGGGCTTGAAGATGCACGACAGATAGAGGAGGCACGCTTGTACCAGAAGCAACTCACTCTCACACTAACGAAATGAAAAAGAAATACAAAAGACATGCTGACACTCTTAGGTGGCGTGATGCTAAAATTGGTTGAAAATTTATAGACGGAATTCTCTTTTATCAGACTCCATCGATAAAACAAAACTTTTGAATTTTGATGCTTTTCAGCTAATATTTTACCTTTTACGTGAATTTTTTATTTCAGTTTCACTAATACACTGGGGGTCCAAAATGCATGACAGACTAGCTCAAAAAACGCATGATGAACATTTTTTTCCAATAAAGGGCGTATATTAATATCAAATAGATAGTCCCTCCGTTCCAAATAAATGTTGTATTTTAACTATAGTTAATTAAAAAATGACATTTATTTAGGGATAGTGTGTATCAATTACACCTGACTTCTTGTACTAGAGGAGGCTCCCTTGTACTAGCAGCAACTAACACCAACCAAATGAAAGAAATGTCGAAGACATGCTGGCTCTCCATGAGTGGGGCTGCTTCTCCTTTACACTAACAAAATGCTAACACATGCCGACCCTCGTCTCTTTTGGTGGGGTGCCAATGCCACTCTTCGGTTGGACTTGTGCCGCGCACAGTATATATACGAACGATTTGAAGGATGGGAGACAATAGAGCTTTCAAAAATGGAGGAAGTAGTAGATCAACTAGCTAGCGTTATGCAGTTATGCGTTTTCTGTGCGTATTGTGAGGTATTGGAGGCCAACAAATAGGGTCACTTATGACCGTGAAACCTGTGACTTTCCTTGTGCATCACCGCAATACCTCTCGACCAACATATCCTATTCACAATGTTCTCGAAGCCAGACTGTCGTGGATCTGATACTGATGCAGTTGAAGAAGACATACAATATTGAGTGCGGTGAGTACAACGAGTGGCCCGTGATCGACATGCTCGCTTAGCCTCATCCATTCGGCATCGCTCTTCTCGTCGTCGTCAGACGGCGCATGAGAATAGTATTGGTAGAGCTAGTCAAATCAGTGTGTCTTATTGATGCCTCTGTTGCTTTAGCATATTAGCAGCGATGTTTCATCCACCACAATGAGTTCGGTCCGATTGATGAAGAATCAAAGTATCATCAAATTATATCATCATGTTGTTGGCTGTTTCGATTTTAACGTGCTGTTACTACAGAGTACTTCAACTGCTCTATGAATCATGTACATCGTCATATCATATAAACACAAGGCGATAACTAATCCCATCCAGTGGATTAGAGTATTAAATATTGCAAAAATAAAGTGCAAACGTCAAAAAATCTCGTCTCTGGCTGCATGACCCCACTTGACAAAATTTGGTCCTGGCCCCACATGAGCTGCTGAGTGATACCATGTGAGAGCCACATTGATGTTTGGAACTCCGGCCAGTTATAGGGTCTGCTGCGCGCAGAATGGACAGGATGTTTAAATCGGCTGAATTTTATTATTAGAACTATTATTCCAACTGTTATCTTCTACCCTCTCGAAATACCATTCGATCCTTGGTAGCTTTATTAATATCATACAAAACAACACGTTGAAGACTGAAGGCTCTGAGCTGATGGGATGCAGCCACACAGACAAAGATGAAGCCTTTGATTCTGGATGCAGGCGAGCTGTATGTAGTTTAGACGCGGATGGGCGTGATGACAAAATTGGTTGTAATTTTCTAGCATATTTTTAATCAAACTTCATCAATAAAAACAAAACATTCAAATTTTCGGTGAATTTTTCCTCGAATTTTTACTTTTATATGAGGCATGCTTCATTTCTTTTTCACTAATACACTGGGGTCGAAAAAATGCATGACAGACTACCGCTCAGAAAAAATACATGACGGACAAATTTTTTTGATAAAAGACATATTAATATCAAAGAGATATCAATAACACCTGGTTTCTCGTCCTAGAGAAGACTCGCTTCTACTAGCAGCAATTAACACTAACCAAATGAAAAAATGCCGAAGACACGCTGGCTCTATGAGTAGGGCTCGTTTCTCTGCATTAGGTGCTTCTCTCCTTCACACAATCACACTAACGAAATGCCAACACATGCTGGCTCCATGAGTGGCGCTCGTCTCTCTGCATGCATGGGGTGCCAGTGCCACTCTTGGTTTTCATTTGTGCAGAGCAACCACACACAATATATATACAAACGATTTGAAGGATGAGAGGTAGTAGAGCTTCTAAATATGGAGGAGGTAGTAGAGGAACTAGCTAGCATCCTGCACACAAGGTTATCTGTGCGTATTGTGAGCTATTGGAGGCCACCAAATAGAGCCACTCAGGATCGTAAAACCTGTTACTTTCCAGATGCATCACAATAGTACCTCTCGACCACTATTTCCCATACAAAATGTTCTCCAAGCCAGATTCTTGTGGATCTGATACTGGGGCAACTGAAGAAGATAAACGACGGCGTGTGCGGTGACTGCGACGAGTGGTCCGCGGACGACATGGCTATGTTGCCTGATCGATTCGTCCTCCTCCTCATTGCCATTATCAGATGGGGTGTGAGGTTTATATTAGCAAAACTAGTCAAGTTAGTGTGTCTTATTGGTGTCTCTATTGCTTCAGCACATTAGCAGCGATGTTTCATCCACCGCAATGAGTTCGGTCCGATTGGTGAAGAATCAAAGTCTCATCAAATTATATCATCATGTTGTTGGCTGTTTCAATTTTAACGTGTTGTTATTACAATGTAATTCAACTCATCTAAAAATCATGTACAATACATCCTCATATCGTATGAACACAAGACAACAACTAATCTCATCCAGTGAATTAGAGTATTAAATATTGCAATAATAAAGTGCAAACGCCAAAAACTGTCTCTGGCTGCAGGGTTCCACTTAACAGCATCTTGTCCCTGGTAACCAGGCCCCACATGAGCTGGTGAGAGACGCCATGTGAGAGCCACGTTGCTGTCTGGAACTCCGGCCTCCGTAGTGTTGGTGCTGCTAGGTAAATTTCTCAGAGGCCCTCGTGTTATCTATATATACGCCTAATCGATTCCCAAGTTTGTGTTGTGAGAAGCTAAAAAATTACTCACGGGGGAATACTGTAAATACCAAGGACCTTTTAAGATAAACGCAACAGCTCCCGCCATATAAACTTTACTCGAGCAGCGCAGATGTCCACATCACAGTGTTAACCAACGCATTTCCCAAAATGCCCCCTAACCTCCTCGCTTATCTCCTCCTGGTTCTGGCGCTCGTCGCCGTCGCCGGCGCGCGGCGCCACCCGTGGCCGGCGGTGAACAGCACCGCCTCCGGTGGAGCCCCCGTGTACCTCTGGCCGCTGCCGAAGAGCTTCTCCTCCGGGTCCCAGACCCTCACGGTCGACCCCGACCTCGCGCTCGACCCGCAGGGCCCCGGCGGCGGCTCGCCCGCCGTGGCGGAGGCGTTCGACAGGTACAGGAAGCTCGTGTTCGCGCCGTGGGCTCACCACGCGCGCTCCGGGGACGGCGGCAGGTACGACGTCGCCAGGCTCACAGTCGTCGTCTCCTCCGCCAACGAGACGGTACGTACGTGGCCGCCCAGTGTTTCGAGGTTCAGCAGTGCACGGCACTGAAATTCTCCAACGATTCTCTGGCGCGCAGCTGGAGCTCGGGGTGGACGAGAGCTACACCATCTACGTGGCGGCAGCTGACGGCGCCAATTCGATTGTGGGAGGAGCAGCCATAGAGGTCCCAATTCGATTCCCCTTGCTTCATCTTGTAGTTTCGGTCAAAATTATGCAAAATTACCTCTTTGCTTCTTATTTTTTGGACATTTTAGAGTGATCTGTTGACTAACTATTGGCAGGGAACACAGGATTCAACAAACACTAATTTCATATAAGTTAGTTTCAGCTAATAAGATATAGGCCTAGTATTCTGGTGGAACACATAAAGCTCTATTGCATGTCAAAATGAACACTGACATAGCTACTTTGTTGCGCCTAACTGCACAAATGGTGAAACATGGTGTCTGAGGTTACTTGTTCGTGTCATTGATATTTAAGTGCATGTATAGAACTGACTTTTTTCTGGTAGTTTTCACTCTATTCATGTCGTCTCGATACATATCAAAATGGACTAAATAGCAGTTACTTCTTGGGTTTTATAAGAGAGTTTAACATAAACATTGCTGGTTTGCTGTTTTTTTTGTGAACTTCTAATATTGAGGATGAATGTGGTAAAATCAATCCTTTTCATCCATATATGCATCAGAGATATGCCTAAGTGCATAATTTTTGGCTTTCACATTTGTGCACTAAGATATTAAGCTGAATCTATACATTTTTTTTCTGTCCTTGTAGGCCAACACAATATATGGAGCTATTCGTGGACTGGAAGTATGAACTGAGTGTGCAAACAACACATTTTTTTCATTTTAATTACTTTTTATTAAACCTGTTGGTATAAAAATGTTGGAGCGTACATATTAATGTTCTTTGTTTAATTAATTGACAGACATTCAGTCAACTTTGTGTTTTTAACTACGACACAAAAAATGTTGAAGTCCGCCATGCCCCATGGCACATTCAAGATGAGCCCCGCTTTTCCTTCCGTGGGTTACTTCTAGGTAAAAGTTTACTTAATGTATATACTAAACCTCTGAATTAACAATGATAATTCAAATGAAAAATGCAAAAATGATTAGTTTTGCTCCTTTCACATTAAATGCAGACACCTCGCGGCATTACCTTCCTGTTGATGTGATTAAGCAAGTGATTGACTCTATGTCATTTGCTAAGCTGGTAATGCTATTATCTTTAGGATTGTGTAAGCTATGTTACCAGAATTCTTCATGTGCTTAAACCTGGTGTTGTGTCCAGTAGAACGTTCTTCATTGGCATATCATCGATGAACAATCCTTTCCGTTGGAGGTACCATCATATCCAAATCTGTGGAAAGGTTCATACTCAAAATGGGAGCGCTATACCGTGGAAGACGCACATGATATTGTTGAGTATGTTATTCTGTCATTTGGCTTTTGCACTCTCTTCATCATCTATATCTTTAACTGTACATTTTGTTGTCTTACTTCTTTGCTGACTGATGTTTTCTAATTGCTTCGTTTCTAATATCTGGTCTCAACTCTATGGTAAAGATACGCCAAGAAAAGAGGTACTTCAGCTACTTGCCATTTCATACTGGTCATAGAAAACTTGTGCATATATATTTTATCGGTCAAGTGTAATACTCAATTTAATTTGGGAACTACAAGTCATATGAATTATGAAAATTACAGATCTAATTTAATTTTCTTTGGCAGTTTTTTTTGTGATCTATTATCTGAAGTTAAAGTTCTCTACAAGGATGAAGAATCTGATGTGGGGACTTTTCTTTTGCTTTTTCACAGGTATAAATATCATGGCAGAAATTGATGTGCCAGGTCATGGAGAATCATGGTGAGTTTGCCTGCAGTACTACTTTTAATGGAAAGTTTGCCTGTAGTATTGCTTATGATGTCTAGAGAAGCAGACCCTAGATCTCTCCCTGTTTTTAGGAGGGTTTTCCTCAAATGCTTCATTATGTGCAACCCACTCTTTTCCTGTGCAAATGAATAAACTAATGGCAGTTGTTATTTTAGTGTGACTTAGAGTTACAAGTATTGATTAATTAATCAGTTTCTTTCTCCTTGTTGCCGCATTTGTCCTAGGACTCCCACCATTGTCAGTTATTGTATTTAGATTTTACATTCTGCCAAGTGTACGTAGCTCCTGCTTGTGCAGGGTCCAACTCACTTTGGATCTTTTGTACACAACTTTTCCCTGCATTTCTGCAAGAGGTTGTTTCCAGGACTCGAATCCGAGACCTGGTCACAGGGCAACAGCTTTATCGCTACGCCAGGTCCCCCTTCTTGATTTTACATTCTGAATAGAAATAATCTAGATTTGTGCGCTAACTAGGTTCTCTGACACATCCAAACATTTATGATTGTTATGTAAAGTTGCTGTTCTTGAAAATTCATGCACAATTTTTACTTTCTGCAGGGGAAATGGTTACCCAAAGCTCTGGCCTTCTCCCAATTGTACAGAACCATTAGATGTCTCTAGTAATTTCACATTCGAAGTAGTTTCTGGAATTTTGTCTGGTTAGTTCCTTTCACGCTACTTTCCCAATCCAGTTAACTCATTTGAGGACTCAAATACTACTCAGATGAACACTCGTCCACATTATAGCCTAACTTTTGTATTGTCAATGTTATGCATGACTGCATTATAGCCTAGCAGCTGACATGAAAACTTGATCTTTTTATCTTCTCAGATATGAGAAAAATCTTTCCGTTCGGGCTGTTTCACTTGGGTGGTGATGAAGTATATACAGGTTAGTCAATTTCTCTTTTAATTAAACTGCTAATTAAGAGTTTACAATACTACTTTTAGGATGGTAAATTATATGCTACTAATAAATCTTTTAGCAAAGAAAGAAGGCATGCTGTCATTTAAGTTTACTTTGTTGTCTCATTTCAAGTATGATGCTATTTTTTTTTTCAAAAAAAAAAAGCATCCTACAGGCGCATATGAACAGATTGATTCTTAGCATATTTTCAGGTTTCTATTTTAGTTGGTAGAGGATGGTTGATGTGTTAGTTACACTACTTCGTACCAAAATGAATTTTGCAATTTTTTTCTCCTTGTTGACTGTTTCAGCAGAATGGTCACCTGAGACAGTGTCATCCCAAATAAGCAATATATAGATGTTTAATATATTTCTAGTATTTTTGTTTCTTCCTGCCGAAATTCTTTCATGCTTCATTCTAATATTCATGTCAGGGTGCTGGAATGTAACACCTCATGTGAGGCAGTGGTATGGAACCTTGTCCACAAGCTAGGTTTCATCTATTATTTGATAATCTCTGTTTTTTATGTTCCTTTTCTTTAATTCTTTGCGCATTACCAATTCCAGGCTTGATGAGCGCAATATGACTACAAAGGATGCTTACAAATATTTTGTTCTGAAGGCCCAAGAGCTGGCAATTAAGCTTAATTGGATTCCTGTGAATTGGTCTGTCATTTTCATCCTTGCTTGTTTATGACCTTTTAGGGGCGAGAAAAGATAGGAGCTTTAGTTTTGATTTCTGGAATGTTTATATCCATCCTGCAGGGAAGAAACCTTCAATTCGTTCAAAGAAAACCTCAATCCTCTAACAGTGGTGCATAACTGGTAATCCATAAATCTTCCCTGGGTTGTTGAATCATCATCTTTCAATTTCAGACAACATATCCTCCATATCTGTCTACTTCACTTACATTCCATAGTTAGCATTGTCTATTTGAACATTGCAGGCTGGGACCTGGAGTCTGCCCTAAGGTTGTCGCTAAAGGTTTCAGATGTATAGTGAGTAATCAAGGTGTATGGTACCTTGACCATCTTGATGTTCCCTGGGAAGATTTCTATACCAGCGAGCCACTCACTGGCATTAGTGACAAAGACCAGCAAAAGCTAGTACTCGGTGGGGAGGTTTGCATGTGGGGCGAGACGGCAGACACGTCTGATGTCCAACAAACGATATGGCCACGAGCAGCTGCTGCTGCAGGTATGAAGTGCACAAATCATGGAAATCTGTGTCATAGACATCCTTTCATCCGTTCTTTCTTTAAGGACTCACTTACCGCTGTTGATTCACTGCAGAGCGTATGTGGAGTCAATTGGAGGCCATATCTGCACAAGACTTGGAAACAACTGTCTTGTCCCGACTTCACTATTTCAGATGCCTTCTAAATCACCGTGGAATCGCTGCGGCTCCAGTCACAAACTACTATGCTCGGAGGCCTCCAATAGGTCCAGGTTCATGCTTTGTTCAGTAAATACTACCTGCACAGCGAAAAGATGCATGAGGTGCTCCGCCTTCATACAATTGCCAAACTTTCAACAAAGAACATTGTATAATTACTTCTGCTGTATCATTTCTGTTTGTTATCTGCAATAAAAAGTAAAAAAATCTTGTTGTGTACTCCCTCCTTTTCAAATTACTTGTCATTAGGACAAGTTTTCTAGTTCAAAATTGAATTAAAAACCTTGTCCTAACGACAAGTAATTTGGGAAGGAGAGAGTATTTTACTTTGAAACTCAAGACAAAACTTCATGATTTTAATCTAGCCAGGAGAAGGTGGTCATCGCTGTAACAGTAATATTCAGCTATCTTTTAGCAGCCTTGTTCTTGATTTCTTCCCACGTGTTTTGGAACTGAGATCAGCAACTGGACAATTGAATAAGCTCCTTTGAATTGGTAAGAGAGTAGTGGTCTCAATGTTGATATTTCAACTGTCTTGCTTACTATGGATTTGGATTTTGAGAACCCGTCACCGTCAGACGTCATCCTTTCCTGAGTTTGGCCTTGACCTGAAACTCTTGCTGGTCCAAGATCGCATTCATGGTGACAACTTGCTGTGCTTGGACGATTTAGAATGGTGAGGATGGCGTTGGCCCTTTGTCGTATGTCACTGTCCCATGTCACCTTCATGGGCCATATATATCTGCAGTCTGTTTCTCTATCCATTGCCCAATATTTTTCTTATGTTGTGCAGTGCTGATGAAGGAAGGAATAATTCTCTGCCCTATCCTAATTCCTAAATTCATAGTAGTCTCAAAAATACTCTCCGCATTCATTTTTATTTGTCACAGGTTAGTTCAAAAATGAACTAGCATATGACAAATAAAAAAGAAACGGAGAGAGTAATAACTGAAGAAAGGTGATTTAACTCCAGGAATAGTTCTTTGAAACTTTGCATTGGAAAGATTGGGTCTTGAAGTTGGACTGGAACTGGGGATTGATAGTGGCTGTGACGCAGGCTGGACCGCTGGAGAATGTCCCTGCTCTTATGTGCTTCCATGTTACTCCCTCCCGGTCGTCCCGACAGTATCAAACAGTTCATTTTTAATTCATTCCTTTGTCTGAAACGACAATTAATATGCACCATTTTTTCTTCCTGTGTGAATTTGACGTAAGGTGTAAGTGGGTACCTGATACGTACAAATACTTGTGTATGCAACGTACTCTACTTCTGCCGTTGTGAATGCGACGTTATTCTACTTGTACGTGCCGACATGTCGATTTACAGTTTACTTGCACCGTTAATTTTGTTTGGAGTCAAACGACGTAATTTGGCCACCGGTTTCTGGTTGTACAAAATCTTTTAAACTACGGTTTTGATACTAGACCAGATTCTGTCTGCCATTGTACGCAAGGTGCCAATACCGTCATCGAAAGAAAGCATAACATATCAACAAACATGACTATTTCGTACCTAATATGCCCTTTGGCATTTTGTAGCGAATAGAATCCCTTTTGCTATATTGATACTCCGTGTCACCTTTCTTTTAAGCTTAAATTGTATGGAAACATCATCTGATTATTCTCAATCAATTTATAGTGTTGCAAACCAGCCAAAAAACAACTAACAACGTCCTTAAGCTACGGATAGAATCAGCTGACTTGACTATATACCTACTAGTTCTTCTCTTTATATGTTAGTTTTGTCATCTTTTTCGGTCTCATAGGTACTCCCAAATATTTACTGATTATTATCACAACTGTTCACGTGAAATTCATGTTCTTGAAATATATCTCGAGGCTTTACGATGTACCTAAAAAAACCTAGCACAACCGAAATTACGTCAAATTAATCAAACATGAGGCCAATTAATCCTGCAGAAAGGATACAATTTAGTTGCAATTTCCTTGCTAAGTTCACATGAGAGGGCGCACCTAACAAATTTGGGGGAACGGAGGGGACATGTAGCTTTTTATCCCTGCTTCCTGTTGGGTTCCCCAGCAGTTGCTCCGCCTCCCTTCCATGTAAGACCAGTCAACACCACCCCCGTCAAATACGGGCCCCACCGCGCAGCCAGCCGTCTGATCTCACCAACACGAATCCCCACGCAGATCAAACGGTTCATATACGCTTCCGTTCTCCTGAAAACCCTCAGTGGGCCACTTCCTGCATTCCCTTCTTCCCCTTCGCTTCCCCGATAGAGAGAGAGAGGACGGGACTGGTGGTGCTCGATCTCCCGATCTGGTCGCCCGCGAGCGCCTCGATTCGCCGCGTGTTGCTGTTCCCTGCCCAGATTTGAGTCAGGGGTTCGGATTCGGCAGATCAGGTTCGAATTTCCCCCATTTTCTCCATTTTTCTTGAGCCTGGAACGGCGTGACAATCCCGCCTTTTTTTGGTGCGTTTCCTGGCAGCTCCGCCAAATCGGTGGTTCGATTCGTGGCGATGGCCACCCCAGACGACGGCTCCGCGGCCGGTGGGCGCGGCGTCGGCGCGGGGCGGAAGTTCTGGCGCTCGGCGTCGTGGTCCGCGTCGAGGGCGGCCGCCGAGCCATCTGGTCCACCAGATGCGACGGCGACGGGGACCGGAGGCCAGGGGCGCCGCGTCCCGCCGCCGCCGCCGCCGCTGACCCCTCGCTCGATGAGCGCCAAGGCGCGGTCCTGCCTCCCGCCGCTGCAGCCGCTCTCCATCACCCGCCGTAGCCTGGACGAGTGGCCGAAGGCTGGCTCCGACGACGTGGGCGAGTGGCCCAACCCCACCACTCCCGGCGCGTCCAGGGCAGACGGCTCGTCCTCCTCCTCCGCCAGACCCGGCGAGGGCCTCCGGCTCGACCTGTCCGCCCTCAAGTCGCAGGGCCGCAAGGACCAGATCGCCTTCTTTGACAAGGAGTGCTCCAAGGTTGCCGAGCACGTCTACCTTGGAGGCGACGCTGTCGCCAAGAACCGCGACATCCTGCGGAAGAACGGGATCACCCATGTCCTCAACTGCGTGGGCTTTGTCTGCCCGGAGTATTTCAAGTCGGACCTCGGGTACCGAACTCTATGGCTGCAGGACAGCCCCACGGAGGACATCACCAGCATCTTGTATGATGTGTTTGATTATTTTGAGGATGTCAGGGAGCAAGGCGGGCGGGTGTTCGTGCATTGCTGCCAGGGGGTTTCACGGTCAACGTCGCTTGTGATTGCGTACCTGATGTGGAGGGAAGGGCAGAGCTTCGATGATGCATTCCAGTTTGTGAAGGCTGCTCGTGGAATCGCAAATCCGAACATGGGGTTCGCCTGCCAGCTTCTCCAGTGCCAAAAGCGGGTGCATGCGGTCCCATTGTCCCCGAATTCGGTTCTCCGGATGTACCGTATGGCACCTCACTCCCAGTATGCTCCTTTGCATTTAGTGCCCAAAATGCTCAATGAGCCGTCACCTTCTGCTCTGGACTCCAGAGGTGCATTCATTGTTCATGTTCTGTCATCCATCTATGTCTGGGTGGGAATGAAATGTGATCCAGTAATGGAGAAGGATGCAAAGGCTGCAGCCTTTCAGGTGGTGAGGTATGAGAAGGTGCAGGGGCACATAAAGGTTGTGAGGGAAGGTCTGGAGCAGCAAGAGTTTTGGGATGCCTTTTCAAGTACACCGCTTAATTCAGAAAGAAAATCAAAAGTTAGCAAGGAACAGATTGATTCAGCATCCAAGAGTAAACCGGGAAGCCGGCAAGTTGAATCATATGATGCTGATTATGAGCTCGTATACAAAGCAATAACTGGCGGTGTAGTTCCAGCATTCTCGACTTCTGGGGCTGAGGATGAGACCCATCTTCCAGCTAGAGAAAGTAGCTGGAGTTTACTGAGGCGCAAGTTTGTCTCCAGGTCATTATCTCGAGTTTATTCAGATTCTGCTCTACTCAGGGATTTGGATCCACGAGCGGACCGTGTACAGCACTTGGTTGCCGAAGCATCAACATCACCTCCGTTCCTTTCTCCAAGTTCTTTATCATCAGATTCAAGCGTTAGTTCAAAGTATAGTTCAGACTCACCGTCTCTGTCACCTTCAACTATCTCTCCACCGTCACTGGGTTACTCACCCGCTTCAACTAATTTGCCTCATGCTTTGGTGCCATCGTCTAGGTCTCCCCTTTCTCAATCATCTGATGAGGAACATTTAAAGCCTGGCCTGGAATCGATGCGCTCTCCTTCCAAGACCTCTTCTATATCAGAAAGAAGAGGAGGCTTTTTACGTCTTAAGCTACCATCACTTCAGAAGGATCTAGTACTGCCGCCAAGAGTACCATCTAGTATTCGCAGAACAGAGGAAGCCACAGATAAGAGCAATACAAACAGTGTTAAAAAGATTAATGGTGAACGCCGCTTGGAAATTTGCAGCGATACCGATAATAGTTCGAGCTCACATGCTGAAACTAGGTTAGTTGAGCTTACTGACAGTAACTCAGGGTCTTGCAGTAGCGGGCAACTACTGGTCCACCGCTGGCCCAGCATGGAAAAGCTGTCTTCATTCGAACGAAAGGATCTTGACCCCAAGTTGGTTTTGATTTTTGTTGCTCAGAATACTAGCAGAAGAGAAGATAAAATGCTATGTGTATGGGTAGGAGGTGAATATGAGAGCAGCAGTGGTGTTGACACCGTTGATTGGCAACAAGTTGCTGATGATTTTCTTCGTCTGAAGGGCCTCAGCAATGCTCTTCCTGTTAAGGTATTTCCTCTATTATGTGCAGTTTGCTCAATTACTAACTTCTTATGATGACTGCATTAGATTTAGATGCCACCATGCTCAAATTGTTTTTTACATTATCAAGGAAACTTGATTGCAAGATTCTGCGGATTGTAGTTTATACTTGGCCACAATATAGATTGCTTACCTGTCTTGGATTCTTCTTTTGTTGCCTCTTGCACGAATTGATTTTAGTCACGGCTCGTCTATGTCCAGAGTTTTCATATAGGTCTGTCAGTTTGCCGTGCATTGTAGGAATATATTCCTATTATTTAACATTTGTGATAATCACTTCACTATTGAAACATTGGTAGCAGTAGCAGCTCATTATACTAAAAATGTTGATCCAAGTATAGTGAGCTGCTAGCAACATCAATTTCAGAAATTTGCCACATCTAATAGAGAAAAATCCTGTCACCCTGACTTCAGCTGATATGTATAACTTAAGTGCAGACATATTTGACCAGTCATTTATCGTGTTAAGTATATTATCTGAGCCTACTCATTGTTTTTGTATTTTTGCATGCCTATGTAGTCATGGTCTACATCATCAGATGACGGTTCATTGACTAAATAAACAGGAATAAACTTGTACAGGTTTGACAGAGTTCTAGTTGAGATCACTAGAGTAAGTGCAAGTGGGTCAGGCTAGACAAACAACCCATTGACCCATTCTATTCTTTTGTTATTTTTCTACAACTGCATGTAAATAATGAGCTGGCAATTAAGTGAAAGTTGAACTACATACTGACTGTTTTGGGTGTACCCGCCATTCCTAATTGAGATGCATCATATTCTGTGAATGCTCGAGACGTAGAAAACAATACTTTATGTTTGCTTAAGACTCTCCATGAGGAAAACGTTTCTTTTATTTATTTTACATTCTATCATCCTAGTGTCTGTTCAGAAGCTGCATTTTCTCTTATGAGGAAGATAGTGTGATAACCAAGATCTCAAATCATATGGGCTGAAGAGATTAAAAGAAGAAAAGGATTCATGTACTGAATCCATAGCGTTAGCGTTACACTGTTACAATCCATTGCTAATTTTTCTGTTTTTTACAATTTGACTGATTTTTTCGTGAACTTGAAAAATGCAGGTATTCAAGGAGCGTGAAACTGAGGATCTTTTCGAACTACTGAATGCTAGTTAACAGTAGGCTGTAGGTATCAGGATATTCAAGTAGTTTAACAAACAGCCGCAAATTATCATTCTACAGAGGCATGCCTCCAACATCACTCAGATGATTGTGAGGTATAAGCCACAACAGTTACCCCCCGAACATAATAGGCTTCCAACATATTCCATTTAGTAGAACTGATAGATTGGCAATTAAGCTTCATGGTCTGCTTTTGTCGAAACGGCAGGAGGCTGCCAAGACCAAGAATGTGTATCTGTGAATCGACACCCACATGAATCTGGGTGTTGGCGCCATCAGCCAAAGCTGTAATGTAAGCTCAGATACTGGGAGGTTGCGATGTCGTTACCTTATAAACATTCTTGTACATCTTGGAAATGAACAGATTTGCAATCCTCTTGGTTGCTCGCTTTCATCTCCTGTTCATTGCAAATTTGCTCGTTACTGGTGATATTCCAGAAATCTGCTGTCAACTTTTTATACTCTAGCTGTCGCATTTATGCCCGGGGGTCTGCATCGCTACGGTTTCATTATCGTTTACTATTTTGTGCGAGAACGTACGTCAGAAGCATTGATTATACACATCCATTTGAGATTATCAGAAAAATCTGAAGAAACACCCTGGAAGAATGACGCTTTTCAGTCAAAAATTTTCTCAAATGCTTTGCACTTCCTATTGTACTAAACCTTCTTTACCATCGAGTTTCAGCAGAGACACGATCGATAGGGAGACAATCTAAGCTAACACTGTCCTGGTTCCAGGAGGCTGGCTGAGAGCAGAACAAAAGGGCACTGATGAGTAGTACAACCCATTGCATGATACCTAACCAAAGACATGTGACGCAACTAAGCTACTGTACTTCCTTTGCGCTCATCCAAGCACTCCAAAAAAACGGAGAAAACAAAATCCGTGGGATGTCA
Source organism: Tuctoria greenei (assembly GCA_036927565.1). Lineage (NCBI taxonomy): Eukaryota > Viridiplantae > Streptophyta > Magnoliopsida > Poales > Poaceae > Tuctoria > Tuctoria greenei. The sequence continues at coordinate 199,211,882 of JAYESD010000007.1, forward strand.
CTTTCTGTAATATGTCAGGAGAGCACTGTGGACTCTTGGGTTGTCCAATTGTCAGGAGAGGTTTGCTTTGCTGATATCTTCACTCCATTGGAGCAGGAGCAGCTTGCACATCTGGGTACCTCAAGTCGTTGTACACTGCAACAACAACAACCATCAAGAAACAGCAGAAACCATCAGCATTTGAAGTACTAGTAAGAACAATGGCACTCAGCTAGCACTGGGAAGCAACACAAAGAAGAGAAAGCAGAAAGAAGCTGAACAGACCTGGTGTCCCGTGGGTGACGATGACGATGTCGATGCGGTTGTTGCCGACGGGCAGGTCGACGAGCAGGGGGGTGAAGCGGCCGAAGCGGCCGGCCCGGATGCAGATGGTGCTGGTCATCAGGCCGTGGTGCCGACCCAAGCTGTTGGCCAGGCTGCGCCGCAGCTGCGTCGTGCTGTTGGTGCGGAGCTGCATCGTCCTCCAGGCCGCGTCGTTGATGTCCCCGTTCTGCTCGCACCGCACGAACCGGATGCTCCGCGTCACCTCGCGCTCCGTCAGCCGCCCGCGGTTCTCGTGCGTCAGCTGGTCATCCGTCCCAGCCAGGCAGCAACTCAGCACACAGATAGACAGATTACCATGATAGAAAATCGAAACAGCAGGCTAGTAATTGCACAGTTAGGTGCGTTTCGCAAGAACATTCGGAATAATCATACGGCAGTCAACAACAAATTGTTGACTGTCGTATTAACATTTGCAAGAAAGAACATTCAGATTAATCATCATGCATACAGTCAGAATCATTTTGAAGAACGTACGTTCAGAGACAAGCAATTGAGTACGAAAACGCAAATACATTTGCTCAGTGTATATATACAGGGGGTTCCTATTCCTACGGTTGATCATGCAGACAACAAAGTGATATCCCCTGTTGTCTCCGTTTGATTCGATTCAACCGGCCAAGCTAATCACGGAACAAGTCAAGAACCCGGGCAAGAAATTGCAAGCTTAATCGATCATCACTACTACAGCAGCGAACGACGCAAGACTCTGGAAGCTTAATCTCGTCACCACTCCACCAGCTGAGACGATGCATGCATTGCAGAGGAAGGACGCGAGAATGCAAGCAGGTAGCGTAGGTACCTGGAAGATGGGTTCCATAATGTGGGGTCGCGACAACCTGACGGGCACGATCTCGACGGCCCACAGCATCATGGAGCTACCATTGTCCCCGGCGACGGTGACGGCCCTCCGCCACCTGAGGTACCTGCCGTTGGCGCGGAGGTATCGACCGACGCCGCACCGGAACACGAAGGATCCCCGCCTGCGGATGGCCTGCCACCGTACTCCGGCAGGCGGCGGCAGCAGCGGGTTGTTATTGTTCTGCTCGAGGTCGGCTTGCACGGCCGTGACGCCGTGGGACGGGCCCGTGGTGGCCTGCACGTCGGTGGCGGAGAGGTAGCGGCCGTACGCGCCGCGCAGGAGGACGGAGAGTCCCTCCGCCGGCCCGCCGCCGTGGTCCACCGCCCACACCGTGTTGTGCACGCGGCGCTGGCGCGTGAGGCAGACGCCCACCCCGTCCACGTCCGCCGCCAGGTACTTGTCCGCGCGCTCCACGCTCCGCAGCCGCACGAAATGCACGCCGTTGAACGCCTCCATCCCGACGACGTACGACGACGACGAGCGGGAGCTAGGTCGGCCGGCGCGCGCGCGGCTTTGGATTCCTTCCTCGGAGAAGGAAGGAAGTTTGTTACGCCGAGCGGAGAAGAAAAAAAAAGTTCGTTACGCCGAGGGGAGGATCGGAGGCGCCAGTATTTGAAGCATTGGTGGCTCACTGACAAGATGGGCCCGCATTGCTAGCGCGGGCGTGGGCCTGCTTCCCGTCCTGACAGGTGGCGGTTGGGTTCTTCCAGGCACGCAGCAAGTACTTGCCCGCGGGCGAAACAACGGAGGCGGCGGCTGATACTCTACGCTTTTGCATCAAGGGAGACGAAATACTATGGCCCTGTTTAGTACAACTTATGTTGCAGCTTCTTCATAAAAATAAGTTGAAGCTGTGCCAAACAGGAAACTTCTGTAACAGCTTAATAGTTCAGCTGCTTCTCAGAATGAACTAAAAGCAGGACATAAGCAGAAGCTGCTTTCCACTAGCTTTTCATACAAGCTGCTTTTGTAACAAGTTTCAGCTGTGCTAAACAGGGCCTATGTCCACTGAATTCTGAACTGGACGGGCGTATTGGCACCAGAGAATAGATGGACCAACTCTTCAACATATTAGTGGACTTGCCCTCCTAGAATACCAGCACATATATAGGATTTACTGTATTTTTTAATGAGTGCAGGTGCAGCAGATCAAACTTTCTGTTTAGGATTCACCAGTTACGCCTGTGAAAATAACCAGCCAATGGCTCTAGAGATCAAATTTACCAAAGTCAACTTCAACATATCAAAGGCAACTTGTTGCATTCTGCAATATTGTACACTAAGCACTTGCTGGTTCTGATGCAGGTGAACTGTGACCTAGAATGGTGAAACTGGCCTGTTTGCAACCGAATTAGATAAAAGAACTCTGCTGGTTTTAGTGACCCAAAACCCAGACAACTGGGCTCTGCTATCTCTGTTTGCAGCATCAATTCAGTCGCGCCTGCATTCTACTCAAGTGAAAGGAGCTGATGGAAGTAGCTATACTCCTACTCATCAAAAGCAACAGCAGCTTCCTGCATTCCCCACTCATTCTGAGCTCACAGTAGCACAGCTTACATGCATGCATGCACGCGCGTATTGATGTTGTCTTGGCGGCATTTCAATCATCATGAACAGCAGCTTCCTGCATTAGCATACTACTAGCATTCATAAGATGTTGAAGGCTAGCATACAGCTGACTGAACTAGTAGTGCAGTATATATGACCTGGATGTAGCATTCAGTTGTGGCATGGCATGCTGTCGATGTAGTATGACTTCTCTTTCCTCTCTCTGTGAGAAGCCAAGTTTTTAGTTTAAAATGTTAATTTCTACTGTACTCTCTGAAGTTTTGCCTGCATTTGCTTATGATGAGTAGGAAGCAAGAACACACTTTCCATCTATCTGCTCATGTGAGACCTACTAGCAGGCTAAATCTCTCTCTCTGCCACACTAGATAGAGTCAAGAAGAGGGTTCCTTGGAGGTAGTTCGTTCGTTCGTGGTGCTGAAAAAGGTGTGCATTGGGACATGCAAACGCGTTTCGCCGCTCAACGCGTCCTAAATTCGGCGCCGGCCGGTTAGTCACCCATGTTGTGCTAATTACAGTACTTAAATCGAAAGAGGTGGGAACAAGTCTCGTGCCTCGGGCGGGGACGAGCATTAGCATAAGATAAATACTGTGTTGGTTTCTTTAGTTCTGCTTAGAATATGCTTTGTCCGTGGAACATTTCATTACCGAACTTTGGCAGCTTCTGTGACATCACTAACTGTACTACACTAGTATTTATGCGTACTTGCAGACGAACACGTACTCCCTCCGTCCTAAAAAGGTTGTCGCTTTGTAGTTGATTTTTGAACTACAAAGCGATAAACTTTTTGGGACGGAGGGAGTACGTTTCTGTACCAATCTTTGCTGGTGCTGGCTCTGAAGATTAAACGAACTTCTACTGTTCAGAAGAGTATTTCGTATCAACGACCTCAAAATTTGAGACCCAAATAAAAGGTGTCATGACCTGTATAGAACGCGTACCAAGAACAAGCTCTCCACCGAACTGAAGGAAGGACAGTAAATAAGGCTCACTAGGACTCGCACAAAATAAATGAAGAGAAAGAGAAGAACTGTGACAAAACCCTGCTATTCACATGACATTGTTGTTGGTCATAAGCACAAGCACCTGATCATCAGTCACCCCTATATTTTACTTCTATGACTCTCATAAATTCACTACAGTACTAGTACTATGCAGTTAGCAGCTAATCAACCACCGGCCACCAGCTAGTCAGCCACCGGCAGGAAGGTGAAACGTTTCAACGGTGAACAATGCCCGTGTCGCTGACAAAGTGTGCGTGCCTACCAATCAGAGAGACGACCACCGCCGGCGTGGTCGGGCCGGGGGCTGTCAGTGCAGCCTCACCCGCTTGGCGATGAAGCCCGGCGAGCAGTTGGCGGCGGCCGTGGGCGTCAGCGGCAGCATGGACACCACCGGCCGATTCATGCAGCCGTTGGCGCCGCCGTATCCCAGCGCCGCGGCCGCGTGGACGCCACCACCGGCCATGGTCGTCGCGCCGACGACGTACCCGGCGCGGGCGCTTAGGGATACCGCGTCCGGGTCCGGGGCGGCGTGCACCGTCGGCGGGTTGCGCCACCGCGGGAGCTGCCCGGCGACGAGCAGGTTCTGCAGCAGAGGCCCCGCCTCCATCACGGCGGCCAGCAGCCTCCCCTTCTGCGGCGGCGGCCTCTTGCTCGCGAGCATGTCGAGCACGGCGTCGGCCGCCGACCCGGCGAGGGGCTCCTGCTGCTGCTGCGGCTGCTGCCTGGCGGCAGCGGCGGCGGCGGGAGGAGGAGGAGCAGTCGGCGGCGTGGTGGCGGTGGTGGGGCTAGGGTGGTTGCCGCAGCAGCGCGTGTCGGCGGAGGTGACGGGGTCGAAGAAGGGGTCGACGGGGGAGGAGGACACGAGGCTGCAGTCGGAGTCGGTGACGCTGGACGTGACGCGCGGCGCCGGCGCGGGGGCGGTTGCGGCGGCGAGGAGGAGATGCCGCAGCTGGTCGCGCTCGTTGGCCACCTGGCGGACGAGGTCGGCGAGCTTGGCGATGCTCTGCTCCTTCTTCTTGAGCTCCTCCTTGGCCGCCTCCAGCTCCAGCGTCGTCGCCACAAGGCTCTGCTTCAGCTCCGCCACGCTCTGCTCCATCGACGACCAAACGATTCAGGTCGATTCGAAATTTTGGTGAAATTCGATGGGTTAATATAGCAGGAAAACTGAAGAATTTGGATTCCTCCAAATGATTGCATCATGCAAGCACTACTCTTGCCCGTGCTTCAAACCTCCAAAAATCAAAACTTTCCGTCTTTTTTTCCTTAATAAAAAGAAAAAAAATCACAAACCAAAAAGTAAGATAAAAAGGATCTCTCTCTCCCGGTGACACACAGGGATGAGGGATCCGAGGCAAAACAACGCCATCATTGAACAGCATCGCACTACAGTACCCAGCTTTTTCTGTTGAAAAGAAATGTGAACCAAACCAAAACAGGAGAAGGTTAAAGAAAGCAGCCAATGAATTTTCTACGAGATCAGCCGAACATGCAAGACCATGAGATAAGAGAACAGAAGAGGAGAATTCCATTCGTCAAGTGTGAAGGCGGCGTCTCGAATCCATCCTTCCTGATTCGCTGCCTGCCTAACCCCCTTTGACCACGGTAACTGAAATGAGCACGCGCGGACATGAACAAGACCCCCCTGCAACTGCAACCCTCCCAACAGCAGGATCACCAAGCCATTGCTTCCGAGAAGAAAAATGCATGGGAAAAACGCTCTGTTGTTTGGAGCAGGAGGGGGAAGAAGAAGAGACGAAGAAGAGGGGGTTAGCTGTGTTATAATGCTACCTACCTCTTGGGGCTGATGATGCAGTTCGTCCTGAAAAGAAGACCAGAGGGAGGAGAAGAGGGCGGCGTCCGTGCCGTCCCCGACGAACAGAGGGAGTGGCTCCATCGCCATCCTCAATCGGCGAGCTCTTCTGCGTTCGTGCTCGTCTCTTGCGTAGTTGGCTGCGTGTGTGAGGACTGAGGAGAGAGAGACGAAGACGGCGTGTGAGGGGGGGAAGCTGCGAGGGGACGAGAGAAATACTCCTTATATATACAAAGTGTAGGCGCACGAACCGTCATAAGTAGGTACTGTACTGTAAGTGTGTAACAAAGGTGGATTATTCAGATGATACAAGTCCCGCCAAGCACTTTGATAAACGGAGTAGAGTAGAGTATCTAAATAGGACGGCTGATCGTCGGGTAGGCTGAGCCTGGAGCGGCGTCGGGTAGTAACAAATCGTCTTGTAGTAACTTAATGCGCCGAACTAGCTAAACAGAAGCAAACAGGTACTCCCTCATTCTCATATTAATTGTCGTTTAGGACAAAGATTTTAGAACTGAAATCCTTGTCTTAAATGACAATTAATATGGAAAAGAATGAGTAATATAGTTGTTGGTACATGGAGGAGGAGGAGACAGAGAATTTTGAACTAAAAAATCTTTGTCCTAAAAGACAATTAATATGAGAAGGAAGGAGTAATATAGTTGTTGGTACAGTGAGGAGGAGAAGGAGGAGACAGAGAATCTTGAGGGGTCGTGTACCTTGGATCTCCATCCATCCACCCGTCCCTTTTCCCTGCTCTCTCATGGTCAGCAGCTTGGTGGTATAGTATGTATAGCTAGGGTTCTCTCGGGACTTGGTTTGAAGCTTTGGGTCCCATGGCAATCATGGGGCATGGCATGGGCGTGCTCTCCCTCTCCTTCCCCCGTCCTCCTACAGTTGCATTCATGCTTCCTTTTGCATTAGACCATCCGCAGTGGTATGCTGTAAAGCATACTGGATACACTGTTTCGCAGTGCAATTTAGAGTACGTACTGTAAAAGCTGAAGAAGAATAGTGTATAGAGTATGCTGGTGCGGATGGTCTTAGAGCAGGTATAATAGAGCCTAGTCAGCTGGCTCAAAAGAATCCACGTCAGAATATTGCTTACGTGAATGGGGGAGTAAAGAAGAGAGAGAGAGCTGCAGGCGCCAGAATAGTAGCCAGACGCAGCGGCACTTACGAGATGACTCTACCGATGTGTCTGCATGCGATTGGGGGTGGGAAAAACAGGACATTTATTCCAATCACTTTCTAGTCAATCTAATAGCTAGTCTATTATATAAGAAGGTTAAACTGTTGACTCTAAAGTGACATGGTATTGAGTTACACCCTGCAACCGGCTACTCCATTATTCTTGCTCTTAGGGCACTCTGTGTTGTGTGTGTGTCTATCAAACTGTACAACAACAAGGTTTTCATGCAAAACTAAATCAGCTACGCGAGCTATTCGTATGTACTACGTCGAATGTGGCTTCTAGTTCTACTGTATACGTACATGGATGATGATCAAGTGCGAAATCAGGTGCCCATGTCACATGCATGTGTACTACTCCCTCCTTCTCATATTATTTGTCGTTTAGGACAAGAATTTTAGTTCAAAATGAACTAAAATCTTTGTCCTAAACGACAATTAATATGGGAAGGAGGGAGTAGCTAGGAGTGTCACGTTCACCTAGCCATAGGCCGGCGGCTCGTGCTATATGTCCACGTAGAGCTAGGCTGCTACACTACACTACATCTAGGAGAAGGAGGACTACGAGATGGACCGGAAACGAAATAAATTTCGAGCTAGTGTTGAGCAAGCTGGTAGCATAGCAGCCATGGAAGAAATCCCGGGACTCGTCGGGGAAGAAGGCGACCAGAGAGACGGAGAACGTGGTGGCGGTTTTACTCCAACCAACGGCTTTACCCGTCAAAACGACGAAACGACGATGTCAGTGCATGTGCAAGCCATTGATAGCTCCACTCACATCCGATTCTTCAGTCTCACCTACCGATCGACGACCAAGCCACCAGTGGTTTTTGCAATATATATAATGAAACTCAAAACACTACCGTTGATGCTGTCGTCAAAATAATCCTATAGTACGACGCATTTCCATTTGTATTGTATAATCAGCATCAGTGTTAGCAAGAACACCAGTAGATGGAAATATTAAAAAGGTACAGTAACTACATGCATCCAATAGAAAGTTATTTCTTTATTTTAGGTTCAAATCTAAAGGTAAGTCTGTGGATGCGGTTAACCATAAAACTGCAAACAGAACCAAATCATATTGAATATATCGATCGTAACTCTCGATTAATTCAGCGAAAAAAAAACAAAAAAAGACCGACCCGGCTGTCGTATTCGCACATGGCCCCATGTGTGTTACACTCCAACCTTAACATACTTGTACCATAAACAATTAGGACAGTGAGGCGATGGACACGTAGACACAAACTGGTGATGATTATTGGCCAGCTAATCATTAACGAGATCCTGTTTTGTACATACGTACTTAGATTGGGTTGTATAAACTATGCATAGATATATGTATCGATAGTTCCAAATCGGTGGATTTTACATAATTTGTTAGCTACCAGCTAAAGCATATATATGTAAACAATGATATATATACGTTCTTCCGATGAATTAATACTTGTCTATCAGCAGCTGCCTGCTGCAGGAATTACATATCCAAACACAACAGCAATTAATGTAGTTGAAGAAGATGAGCACCTGGACCAGCAGCAGGCAAGGAGGACTGTGCATATCTGCCACATGTTTAATTTATTTGTTTTATTTAGATCCGGGTCACGTCCAAGATAAGTATGTATGACCGTAATTAATTCGCTTCATTATATTCATCCGGTCGATCTCATTCTCCTGCACGTCCCATTGTCTGCTCACAGTGCTCAAACTACTGGACCACCCAAGCAAGGCCAGCAGCAGCCTGCAGTCCCGTTCATTCGTGAATCCAATTGCCACGATCGACCGAGAGGTCTAATATAATTTTGTTAATCAAGTGTTACCAACTAAGTTATCCCTGGCCGGGCTAACCATAAAATCACCTTGAAGGTTGAAAGCTGAAAGCTGCTATCTAAGTAAGTAGGTTAGCTTGAATGCTTGATACGCATGCCTGTTGCCATCAATCAGCAGCAGGGGCAGAGGACCACGGCCCACAGAGGATAGGGAAACGCATGCTGTGGACTGCGCATGCGAAAAGGATCTCGACGATGTGTACATCCATCTGCAAAGATTATATGAATCCAGGCACGTACGTTGAACAATACTACTACTGTTATGAGTCTACTACTGTAGATGGCAAGACAATGATTCATGAAGATCTGTTGCATGCTTAACATGCAGAAACTACTGCTCTTGGTTATTAGCCTGCTAGCTGCGTGCTGGATCCTACTGAAGTCTGAACATGCCATGCCTGCATGAATACAGCAATTTGTCTAATTACTCCCTCCTTCCCGTTTTATTTGTCGTTTCAGACACGATTGACAAAATTAAGGATACGGTAAAATGACCGTTCTGCCCTCCCGCGTTTCTTCGATCGAACCTGCGCACCTCGTCATCTCCGCACACCTCGGTCATCCTCACGGCCTCGCCGGCGTGAACAGAGCGACGCGGGACGGCTCCAGCGCCTCCCCGGCGAGGTTGCGCCGCTCCAGGCGTCTGTAGGCCCCGTAGGGCGAGGCACTGATGTCGCGGCCGCCGTTGAACATGCCGCCTGGTTCGATCGGAGGCATACGGTCAGCGAAGGTGGCGGCGCCCTGAACAAGGATGCGGTGCGCCAGGCGACGGTCAGCGATGAAGACGAGCGTGCGGGCGAGGCGGAGGGAGATGACGGGGCCGTGGCGCGCGTGCAGCTCCTGAGAGGAGCGTGCCAAGGTCAGAATGGCGTCCCCCGTTGGTGGCGGTCGTGTTTGGCTGGCAAAGCAAGAAGATTAGCGACGTTGCGAGTAAGAGAGAGAGAGCGGCGCAGAGGACGAGCAGGGTCTCCATTTATTTCTCTGTTTCAGTACTAGCTTCTTCTTTGTTGGCTACCGCGGGCTGATCACTGGTTTTGTGGTGGATTCTGTCAAGGATTTGGGTTTGCTACGGAGGCGAGACAGAGAGAGAGGAAGTGCGATGCTTGTGCACAAGCCAAACTGGTCAAGAGAGTGCTTACATGACGGGAAATAAGCAAAGCAACAAGATTCATCAGTTTTCCAACTCGTGGATCTGGACTTGGCGTCGAGGATGAGTGCCCATTGTGCATCCAGATCGTTTCTGTTCGAAAATTGCCGCGTACCTGGATCATCGGCTTGTCGAGGATGGACGCGAGCGGCTTTGCCCTCGAAGCGGGAGGAGGCTAACCGCGCGGGGGCAGCTTGTCCTTGAAGCCCGTGGCCGGAGGATCCACGCGCGAGCACCCGAGAGGCGGCCGAGGAGTCCGGCAACAGCGGGCAGATCCCAATCGTGGCGTCAAAAGATTTGGCACAGTTGCCCGCCCAAATCGACGGGAGGAGAGTGGAGGTCGGAGGTGAGAGAAGAACAGGGGCGGAGGTGGGAGAAGAGAAGCACAGGGCCGATGGGAGGAGAGACGGTGGCGGCAACCTCCCGCGCCGGTAGAGCAGAGGCAGGAGGTGGAAGAAGCGTAGGTGAAGGGCAAATAAGGAATAAAATTTGTTCCAGTGATACGGACGACAATTAAAAAGAAACTTTTCAGAATGACTACCGACGACAAATAAAATGGGATGGAGGTAGTTGTTGTTTCTTCCATGACCACCGACGACATTAGAATTTGAAAATAATCTTGTCAAGATAGTCGTATGGTATTGACTAAATCTGGAGTACGTGGTAGACTAGTGTAACTTGCTATCTCACCCGGTAAATTAAGTTGACAGGTAGAGGTCCCCATCTATCGATGCATCCGTCCATCCATCATCAGTCCAAGTCATTGTCCAGTGGTTGGGAAAAAAACATACGGTCAAAACATGAATTAACCGCTTAAGGATGAAAATGGTACGTTAATTTTCTGAATCATCTGACGCTGTTTTCGAGATTTTTTGAATCGAATACGAATTCAGAAATCGGAACGAAATATGATTACAGTAGTTTTCCGACTGAATTGTTGGAATAGCATATTTGTTCGGAAATTTCCTAGTAATTTCCGTTTAATTTTCGAAAATCCACCCAGTCAGCCGCATCCCACGTTGTTTCCTACCCCTAATGGGCCTTGGCTAGGGATGCAACCGGCGCGCCAGCGCCCGCGGTGCCCAATGGGCCGCTTCGTCCCGAGACTCACTAAGAGCCCACGTTAAAACCTACTAAAATATGACGGGATGACTGATTAATAATGCGATTGACCGCGGCGCCAATAGAAACCCGCGTGACCGATAGAGGCCGTGAGCAACCCTAGCCGATGCCTGCCGCCGTCGTCGGTCCGATTGATCGGCTGGAGCAGCTTGACGTCGAAGGTGGGGATGATGACGTTGGTGAGCGTGTCGCGCACCCTCGCCTGGCCGAGCCTTTCCCGGACCGTGGCGCGGAGGTACTCGCCGTCGTACCTGGGGCCCCACGCTGCGGCTATCCCGACAGCGATCTTGCTCCTCCTCCGAGAGGGAAGATGAGCGGACCGTGCTCCAGGTAGAACGGGTTGATCTCCTCGGCGGCGAAGAGCGGGCGGCGGCCGTCCTTTCCCGCCGGCGCGGCCAGAGCATAGCCGCGATGAGCCCGCCGGTGCTCGTCGAAGTAGTCGCCAGCCTCGCGTCAGGCCCATCCAGCTTCTGCAGCTCGGCCTCGACGAAGGCTAGCACGGTGCCGAGGATGAGACCACGTGGATTCCGCCCCCGTCGATGGTCAGCACGGTCACTTTCTTCCACTGTGGCGCCGGCTGCTGGTGAAGGTACTGCTCCCCTTGGATCAGCTGCCACGAAGAGCCACCAGCAACAAGGGCCGATGCTGCGCGAGGCAGCTGACACCACTTACGAAGGCCAAACATGGCAGCAGATCTGTGCGAGTGCTGCTCATGACGACGACGAACAAGAACAGAAAACCTGGCTTGTGGGAACGCGAGCACAGCGCGCAGCTACGAACTAGGCTTACGCGGGACGCCGCATTTAGGTAGCGGCTTACACGGAACGGGCGGGCGATCCCCGCTAGCTAAAATGCATATCCGACATGTAATGCATATTCAACATGCAATGCAAGTTTGATATCGAAGAAAAATGAATTTACGTACCATTTTTCATACAAAAGTCGATGCTCGATAAAATTGAAGGCTAATCTCTTTGGATTTTTCGCAAAAAATTGATACTGTCGAAACTTCTGTCCATAAATTAAGTATGAGTATGTAACATATATCCGACATGTAATACAAACTCGATCTCGAAGGAAAATGAATTTAGGACCTAATTTTGACAAAAACCTCGATTCTCGATAAAATCGAAGGCTAATTCCTTTAGATTTCTCGCAAAAATTTGATACCATCAAAACTTCTCCAAAAATTAAATATGACTACGTAAGGCATATCCGACATATAATGCAAGACCGGCCTCAAAGAAAAATGAATTTACGACCCATTTTTTGCATAAAACTCGATTCTCGATAAAATCGAAGGCTAACCCCTTTGCATTTCTTGCTAAAATTTAATACCATCGAAACTTCTTCAAAAATTAAGTATAACTACATAATGCATATCTGACATGTAATACAAGCTCGATCTCGAAGAAAAATGAATTTACGACCCATTTTTCATAGAAAACTCGATTCTCGATAAAATTGAATGTCAACACCTTTGGATTTCTCGCAAAAAATTGATACCGTCAAAACTTTTGTCTAAAAATTAAGTATGAGTATGTAACTTATATCCAACATGTAATACAACCTAGATCTCAAAGAAGAATGAATTTAGGACCTATTTTTTCAAAAAAAAAAAACTCGATTCTCGATCAAATGGAAGGCTAACCCCTCTGGATTTTGCGCGAAAATTTGATAATGTCGAAACTTCTCCAAAAAATAAGTATGACTACAAAATTCATATCCGACATGTAATACAAGCTCGATCTCGAAGGGGGAACATTACGACCCATTTTTTGCAAAAAAAAAAACTTGATTCTCGATAAAATCAAAGGTTAACATGAAATACAAGCTCGATCTTGAAGAAAATGAATTTACAATCCATTTTTTTTGTAGAAAACTCAATTCTCGAAAAAATCGAAGGGTAACCCCTTTGAATTTCTCGCAAAAATTTGATACCGTTGAAACTTCTCCAAAAATTAAGTATGGCTACGTACAAGCTCAATATCGAAGAAAAATGAATTTATGACCCATTCTCGCAGAAAATTTGGTTCTCGATAAAACCGAAAGCTAACCTTTTTGGATTTATTGCGAAAATTTGATACTGCTGAAACTTTTATTAAACACAAGTATGACTATGTAACTCATATTCGACATGTAATACAAGCTTGATTTCGAAGAAAAATGAATTTACGATCTATTTTTCGTGGAAAACTCGGTTCTCGATAAAATTAAAGGCTAACCCCTTTAGATTTTTTGAAAAAAAAAATTTATACCGTCAAAACTACTCTAAAACTTAAGTATGACTACGTAATGCTTATCTGACATGTAATAAAAGCTTGAGGTCGAGCTTTTATATATATAGACACACACTGCATGAAAAAGAACATAACCACTAGCCAATGACAGCTTTTTAATGTGTACTGAGTTTATACAAATAGAAAGGCTCACATCTCAAAAAAAATCTAGAAGAGCTGCAAGCGTGAGGATGAAATTTTAACGGATTTGAGGTCACGCACGGGCACTTAGCGGTTTGTATTGTGTGAGGTGAACCACCATTAGTGGCTAGTGGATGTAAAAGGCAGTCGCAACGATAATGCTAGGATTTAGGCGCACAATAAAGGACGTCGAAAATGTGAGCAAGTGTGTGAGAAATCTGCCTTCTTGTCATCTAATCACCAGCTTTCCACCTAAATTTTAATTCAACTTCTTTTTATCACAACAAAAGCCACTTGGATCTCCAACTTAATTGACAATATACGTATAGGAAAACAGACCGACGACAGAACAGTGGGATATGATCGCTGTCACTACTTGCTAAAAAACACAAACTAAACGATGCCACCTATGGCATTAGGTGGTGGATGCAGGGAAATTAAAGGTACATGCAGCAAGCTAAGGGAAAGTTGGATAGTGACTTGCACCATGCATGTCATCTATGGTATTACTCCCTTCATTTCAAAATACTTGACATTTTTTTAGATGAAAAAATATACTTGTCACTCTCACGCTCTAGTTCAAAAATGAATTAGAGTGGCAAGTATTTTGGAATGAAGTGAGTACGTATCTTAGACTTCTTTCGATGAGTGATGACCTTGGCTTGGAGACGGATGCTTGCAAGAAATCTCTTTTCCCTTCTGCTGCTGGCCTTTTAATTTGAGCATCTGCTCAGATGAGCTACTTGCCTTGTATCTCTCTCTATTATTAGATTCCCATGCAGAAGCCATTGCCACCATGCATGAAGGGGCATGTTGGTGTTGCTCTCGGTTCAACTGAGAGAAACAGAAAGGAAAAGTGAATAAATAAAAGGGAAAAGATAAAGAATAAAAAAAAAGTAAAAAAGGGGAGCCCGCAACTGACGGGACTCCCGTACGTGATCCACTTTGATCGGAGGTGGACGAACCAACCCGGGCTCGGTCCCCCACCGCCTTGCTCTATAAAAGCTAAAGGTGATTAAACCACTAAGCACGTTCTAATCACAAACCCAAAAACCGATCCAAAAGAGAGCAAGAGCGGCGGGAAGATCCAAGTAACTCCAAGCCGTCCCAAGACCGCAATGGCAACCAACGGATCCTCCTCCTCCTGTAAGTTGTGCTAATCCATCTATTAATCATGTTTATTATGTTCATTAGTGCGCAAAAGTGATTAGGAATCATGATTAAGTTAAATCTCTAAAGTTCATTTTCTCACAGGGCGCACTCTCTTAGATGCGTGCTCGTTATAGTGGAATGTGGTACCTCTTTTTCTGAAGATTCTTAATCATTTTCATGCTCTCTCAGTCTCAGGTGCATCGATACGCCTCAATAAAATTAATTGTCGTTTAGCTTCAAGATTCTGGGAAGAGGTCGAGCCGAAATTCCTCATGACTTAGGGAGTGTGATGCTATAATTTCCCAACAATTCAATTACTCGATGTTTAGGAAAAAAATTGTTCAGAACTAGTAAAAGTTCATATGAAATTTTATTTGCTGGGCAATCCATTTAGTTTGAATTTTTTTGTCTTGGCTAACATGGTCACTTATTTGACTTAAAAAAAAACAAGACATGGTCACTTATTTGTCTAACATTCTATTCAGTTTTTGCTTTTTGTTTGCGTTAGCCAGGATAACTTGCTTCGCACAAACCGTAATGACTCGAGGGGGTAGTGTAATAGTCCTGGTAAAACCATGTTTGCTGTTTTTATCTCATATGAAATTAAATAATTTCATGTTCGCTTATTTGCAGGTACAATATAGTCGCTAATTAAGTTCTCAAATTGTGTTCGTAATGGACTAATTCACACCTTAAATCATTATGATAATTATTACATGACAGTATCCTAGACTTTGGTAGTAGGTGTCCAACGATTATTGGCCTGGAGATCTAAAACTGCTGTATATAAAAAAGTAGCATTGCAATAATTAAACAAAGGAAAAATCGGTATTCGTTTAAAGCTGTGCAAATAAGTGCAGGATACACGATCATATCAGGAGATTCGGAAGACCGTATAGAACTGTTCAGACAGTAATCTAACAAATTAATATCATATATAGCCCTTATTACCCGTGAACCAATTTACATGCACACAATTAGCACAATATATATTATTTACACAGTCCTGAATTAACAACGTCGCATGCATGCAATGCAATTATGCAACAATACAAAAATTACAGTAACAAAATGTTACATATATGGACTACGTACTAGAAGAGATGTAACAAAAAGATGACAAGCTCTAATATATTATTGTAAGCTAAACTAAGGCGTAAAATAAAGACAATATGGATTGATACGAATCATTCATGAGGCGTCGAGCATCTTCTTGTAGTATTCTTCGTCATCGATCCTCCAGAGCGAATAATCCGAGCAGAATTCCCACACCGGCGACGACGGCATCAACGGCGGCTCGGCGGCTGGGGCTGCTGCGTGACCGCCGATTCCCCAGATATCCATGTCGTAGCTTGCCGCCGCTTCGGCTGCCGCGATTTCGTTCCACAGCTGGTCCATGGTGTAGCAGTACTCCTGCTGATGATGTTGTTGGTGCTGGCTCGCCGTGGCGGTGGTCGTCGATGCCTCATCGAGCTCGGCCTCCTCCTCGTCGCCATCGCTGCTTTGTTGGTGTGCTAATTCGGTCGTCAGCGTCGATGAGGACGTGGCCGCGCCGCCGGTGTTCTGCGAGCCGGAGAAGAAGGCAGTGGTCACCGATGACGAAGAGGGCGACGCCGTCTTGTCGTCGTCCTTGCACTGCTGCCTCTCCCCGATGAGAGCCTTCTGCTTCCTGGTGCGCGTCCTCCAGAAGTTTTTGATCTCGTTGTCGGTGCGGCCGGGGAGGCTCCTGGCGATGCGCGACCACCTGCTTCCCCACTTGGTGTGGAGCTCGAGGATGAGGCGCTCCTCGTCGGCGGTGATGCGGCCGCGCCGGAGCCCGGGGTGGAGGTAGTTGACCCACCGGAGGCGGCAGCTCTTGCCTGTGCGCTTCAGACCTGCAGCACCAGAGAATCGCATGCACGTACCCATGCAGAGAGACGAGAAGAAGAAGGTTAAATACAGCGCTCGCCGGTCCTCAAATCACCCTCATGCATGCATCACCACACATCCTCGATCGGGTGCAGTGCATGCATGAGGATGCACCCGCCACCGCGCAAACCTGAAACCTTTGCTAAGAAATCCCACCGGCGTTCACCAAACAAACGCACGAACCATACCAGCTGCGCGTCTTCCTCCTCCGTCCACGGCCCCTTCCTCATCACCATCGTCGTCGTCGCACTAGTACTACTGCCACTGCTCTGCTGCTCACCACCCTTCCTGTTGTTGTTCTTGTTGCTAGACATGATGGTCGCCGACCCGGTCGATGGACATCGATCCATCTTCTCTCTTCCGAACCTGCTCCTCTCCGAATCTCGCCTGCACCGATTGACGAGTTGCTCCAGCTGCCCCTGGCGGCCCCTGACAGACGCAAAGGGCCAACAAGCTTGATTGACCGAGAGGAAGAAGAAACAGGCAGGCCTCCACTTGCTGTGTATCTAGATTCTAGCTAGCTGGATGTGTGCACTATCAGATCCGGTTACTGACCAGTTGGGTTATATAGACACATCAAGAGCTTGTTGCTTGGCTTAGGCTCTTTCTCTCCTGGCAGCTTGCAGCTCCATTGTAGTAGTGCGTGGTGAGGTCAGTGGGGGGCATCCGCACTGACAAAATTCGCCTATCATGTTTCAGCACTTATGACCTTCTAGAGTCATCTCACAACACTCACATTATCATACTGTTTTACACTCTGCCAATTATCGATACTACTACCTCCTTCCCTAATTATTTATCATTAGGAGAATTTTTTAGTTCAATTTTGAACTAAAAAATTTGTCCTATCGACAAGTAATTAATTAATTAGAAAAAGAGGGAGAGTATATAAGGATATAATTTTAGTTGTCGTTGGATGAATTTACTAGTAAAGTTTAGAAAACTCGATTCTGCAACTTGCAAGTGATGTTTGAACTTTGTTCAAACATTGCTTGTTTTGTTTCACGAAGTTAACATATTTTATATTCGTTCCCAGTGACTGTAATTAATTAAACCAACACCATTTGCAACAAAACCGAGGAAACATCTTTTTATTGGAAGGGGCGTCTCTCCCTTGCTTCCAACAGTATTTCACATTACATATTTTAGTTTTGGGTGATTAAGTTTCACCTGATAGCTATGTATTCAGTGCAAGATGAAAGATATGGAATTTTTTTTAGTGACAAATTTTACAAGTAAAATCAGGTCAACACCAATAGTGATTGGTATTTTTGTTGCGACATAGTAAAGAGCTAAGTGCACCACAACATCTCCATTTCGTGCTACGGATCGCAACAGACAAGATGGTTAATGACTCAAGATCAGATAATTTTCCGACAACTCAATTGCTTATCATCAGCAATTAAGGAGTAATAGCATTTCAGCTAAACGGAACAGAACTATTTCTGCTATGTAGTTGTTCACTAGAAGGCGTCATCCTTTGTAGATTTGATTCTTAAAGCATTTTAGGCGATGTTCTTTTACACATATTAAATGCCATGTTGCGGTTTTTAAGCATTTTCATGATTCGTTTTCTAAAGAAAATAATGGGAGAATTTGTTCTCTCTGATGACAGGTAAAAGTCATCAACCAAATCCGTCTAACGCCCACGCTCACATCATATTTAGGATGACCAGATCGATGCAATTAGTATGAGAAATAAAATACTCTCTTCTTATCTTTTTATTTGTCGTTTGGACAACACATCCAAGTTATTTTAAGTTCATATCTTTGTCTGAAACGACAAATAAAAAGATAAGGAGAGAGTATTAGATTTACTACTGTGTTCTTTTTTAAGGGTTTAGCCTTTTATACGTTTTGTATTATGAGAAAGCAATAAGTGAACTTGTGTATGCATTCATTAAAACTAGCTAGTACTTGCCTCCTAATTCATTCATGGGGATCAATTACCAAGTTGATAAACGTAGCACACACACTAAGTTGCAAAAAAAAGGTCAACAGGAATATGCATAAGTCTCGAAATCTTGCAACAAAATCAAATAAAAGAGATTTCAGGTGATTGAGGAGTCTGGTCCTTTTTAGACATATGTGCAGTATGAGGTCATGCTTGTTTAAATGGGAAGTGATCTGTCATTCAACCTTGCTACTAGTGGTATCCACCCAATCATCACACAAAAAAAAGGTATAGCCCACTACCAATATTAGAAATTCAGTACTCACGTCCCTTTAAATGCAGGATATATCTACAAACATTTCATGTATGGATTTTTTTTAAAGTTGTGGCACGAATGGCAACTACATGAATTTCACTATTGTCTCTTCTCAATTTCCATTTTTATCATAGCAATGTCCTAAAAGGGATATTTTTCGAAGCAACGTAAAAAGGGATATTATTCATCAATACAAAGGAGTTGGTTTTTTATTTTCTTTGAAGTTGTCATGCAGTAAACCTAATACACAACCCCCCCCCCCCCTCATTTCGCAATACCTGACAACTTTGTCTTTTACTAATCATGTTTTGATTAGTAATATAGTTCATCTAATTAATTAAGTGAAACGGAAATGTAGCAACATATAGGATACCAAGAGTACTTTAAACAAATAATATGTTTTGGATGTTAGCACAAATATTTATAAAAAAGACGAATAATCAAATGATAGATGGTGAAGTTATATGCATCCATATCCGGTCCTGAAGCTTCACCAACTGCAGACGTCAATTTCTGCTTGGTGGAAAGTGGGTAGATTGCTAGAGAGGCTGTGACTCTTGGGCGGCCACTGTTATGTTATCATCATTCTCCTCAAGAATAAGAAAATGAAAAAAGATAAGCTGATAAGATAGGTGATGCGGCAGTGCACGTACAAAATGTGCAACCTACGGTTCAGCTTGCACGTTAGTGCACGGCACGATGACATACATATATAGGTTTCATTTCAAAAGAGTTAGCCGCAATTCAACTTACCAAGCACTAGCAGTGACCATCGAGTCAGTTGCTGCAAAACCGTCGGTAATAAGCGTACTGTTACTGAACAGTGCAGCTCTATCACCATAATACTATTGCTCAAATAAGAGAATGAATAAGTGGCTAATTACGATTAGTTTTTCTTCCTAAGAGCCAGATATGAGCGCAATGATCTGAGTGCTCTTTCTAATATAATGCGGACAAGGCTTTCCCAAATATATGACAACTAGGACAACTAATTTAATTTAAATTGAACTAGATTTCTTATCCTAAACATCATATATTTAGGAACGGAGAGAGTGGATGGAAAATTTACTTAGAGAGGAATTAAACTAAAAAGTAGCATCTGAAGATAGAATTTTGCTGGCATAAAAAGGCGGGAAAGGTGACACGGACAGCACCATGTTGCATTGGAGGGTAGTCATCCATCCAGCTTCATTCCCTTTATCCTGCCTGCTGATCACCATCTTCTCTCTCTATATATTTTTATCTGAACCCGTATCTTCTTATCGCCTACATTGCCGATCAATCAGGCTTCGCCACTCAATCGATGGCCTTCTGGTCTTTGGAAAGCCAGGCCAAACCTGGTGGTAGTAGGGAGCAGCGGCCTCTGCCACATCCTGCCAAAAACATGTTGCTGTGCTTTCCAGGAGCACTAGCATTAACATAGAATATCAACAGAACGGTGGAGCAAGTTGACAATGGACATCATTGAGTGGTGCAAATTCACGCAGGGAATAGCACGTCAACAACTGCAGGTGGCACTTGCAGCCTCCACTCCACAGTCCACATACTTCCGATCACCTTTCTCTCTGGGAAAAAGAAAAGAAAATTTGCATCATTTTATTGGAAAGTAAAGATAAGCACAAATACCAGGAATGATATTAAAAGAGGCGTACTTGTAACAAGGTTGTCGAGAAAAAACTTGGGCTCTAGCTAAATCACACATTTCAGCGACTGAAGTGTTGGAAAGTATTACAATCAGAATTGTGAATAAGCTCTTTCTGTCCTCTTTCATTTTATTCTCCCACCTACGTTTCTGAAGAAAAAAAAATTAAGCACAAAAAGAAAAAGATGAACCGGTTAGATCCTGTAAGAAGCATTCCTATTAAATCATTACCATAACCACCATCACATTTGGTCTAGCACAAAATGATATCTTCCTATAACCAGATCAGCATGGACCAGTAAAGCTAGATTACCAATAACCCAGGATTTGAGTAGCGGATCAACAAAAATCAGTGTGGAAACTTTGTTGTAGTTTATGCTTATCTTAAGAACCAGGATTGGAGTGGCCGATTCGATTGAACATCTTTATGGAAACATTGTTGTCAGTATAGATCTTAATTACGAGTGCTCCCTCTATATTCTAGGGCTCTCCATGCTATTGCTTACTGTTGTAGTTTATGCTTATCTTAAGAACTGGGTTGGTGATAACCAATGGATTTAGAGCATGTACAGCTTGCTCTGCAGCCCTTTACTGGATAAGCACACAGTTGGGTCCACAAGTAGATTCTAGAGGAAGAGTTCAGTGGTATTGCCTAGATAGGTTTCATTGAAATGGGACAAAACAGACCCTGATTGGGTCAAAATGAAACTCTTGTACTTGGATTCGGTACACCAAACATTTGAAGTTAGACATCTCAAATTAAGTAGATACTGAGAAGCGAATGACAGTGCACAATGAGACTACAGATACCAGTTGGCAAATGGCATGGCTATACACGACGCTTGCAAGTACCAATGCCGTATGTACACGCTGGATCTAACAATGTGAAGAAGTAGAAGAGGTAGCTGGGCACGCTTAAAATCTGAGGAAGAAACAAACCTTGTAGTCGAGCAGCATCTGAGGCATCTTGTTCATCAGCTCAACGGTGTTCGCTCGCCTGGGAAACGGAGATGCGGTCGCACTTGTGGCCATTGCGGCGATTGCGCTTGGTTCGCATCTCCCCGCGGGTCGGGTCGTAGGTCCAGTCCTCGCCGGCCAGGAGAACCTCCTTGCGGAGGCGGGCGCGCTTGCGGGCGCTGAGACCGAGCGGCTTCCACGTGCCGATCTCCCAGTACCCCCAGACCCCCTTCCCTAGCTCCCCCTTGTACCCGCCACGGGTAACCATCCGCCCACCTCGCCGCCGTCGCCAGCCATCGTCTCGACTCTGTTCTCGCCGGCGGCGGCTTGCGTAGAGACTGCGTACTGGGCCGTATTTGGGCCTGATCCATCGAGAGTTAATAACTTTGTCCTCATTGGGCCACAATAAATGAGTGTGATCTGGCCCAATCTACCGAGAGTGGCTTTCATGGGCTTGATTTGATGAGCGTGATATGGCCCATTTGAGCCCATGAAGCCCACACTAGTTGGTGCAATGCAAACCCTCTCGTCTCGTCGTCTTCTCTTTCCCACGAAAAACCTCACCGCCGCAACCGCAGGAGCAGCAGCCATGGTGCTCCGGCGCAAGAAGTTGAAGCAGAAGCTCAGCACCCTCCTCCCCGCCGGTGACGGTGGCGGCGAGGGCATTGTAGAGGATTCTCAGGCCTTAAAGGAGCGTCTTCTCGCCTCCAAGCGGCCCCGCCCCAAGCGTCCCCCGCGCAAGAAGCTGTCCCCTGAAGAAGAGGAGGCCCTGAGGCTCCAGGGGGAGGCGGAGTTGCGGAAGGAAGTGGAGTTGAGGAGGGAGGAGAGGAAGAAGGAGAAGAAGGAGAAGAGGAGGATCAGAAGGCTGAAGGAGGCCGAGGCCGCCGCCGCAGCAGCCTCGGGGGGGACGCAGCCGGTGGAACGGGACGCGGAGACGGATGGCAAGGAAGATCCGCAGGAGCTTGCTGAACCTGATGCTGGGTCTGAACCTATACCATCTGTCTTGCAACCTTTAACTTTTGTCACTTGCTTTGTGTACAAGTCTTCACTGTACTGATGAGTGTGGCAGAATTATTTGAAGCTTGTAGAATGTGATCTTTTCTGGCAGAAATACATTGATGCTTTTCCGTTCTTTCGTTTCAGGGAGCAAAATGTAGACAACATGGAGGCAACCAAACCCGGAGTAGGTTCCAACAAACTTGTTGGTGCAGATAATAGGTGAGGAGTATGATAGATCGGCGCTTTTGTAATATTTTTCCCTTTAGCAAACCTTGCTTTAGTTTGTTACTATGTCTACTCAGTAACTCTCAGCTAGCAAATTTGCAGCTGTGTTATGTATGGTGTTACATTAGTGGCTAAAAATGGAGTTGTGTCCAACAATCCTGCCAGCACTGAGAATATGTGTTGTGCATGTGTTGAAAAATGTAAGGTGTAGACAAATCCAGGAGATTTGTGTTTGGGGTTGTAGCATTATTTTCATTTTCTATTGTTTGGGTTAGTGTGGTTATATAATCTATAGGAATCTTTTACTGTATAATTTGTTTGTGGACTTATGATCAAAATAAAACACTTAATATATTCGATGTGTTGTAATGTATGGGTGGGCTGTATTCATTTAACTGATGCGGGCTGAGATTAATTAGTTGCGTTAAGGGTGTGGTGATCTCTCCTGAAACTAATCGTGTAATAATTTTCCAAAAAAACTTCATTTCAGGGAGCAGGCTATAAAGAAGGTGTATGTTGGTGGCATCCCTTACTATTCATCTGAGGATGACATAAGAAGTTTCTTTGAAGGATGTGGTAGTATCACAGCAATTGATTGCATGACTTTTCCTGAGACCGGGAAATTCAGGGGTATCGCCTTTCTCACATTTAAGGTTAGATTCTATGCCAGTTTTTCTAATTTCAGTTTGAGTACATGCTCTTTGAGCAGCATGCCAGCATCACATTTACTTGCATATCACACAGATTTAGATATTTCGTCACTGCATTACGTGTGAATATTTCTCATTCCATTAATTAGTTCAGATGACTATCTGGCTTGTTTACAGCTACAATGTGGAAGTTGTACATTTAGCAACTTCAAAATACGTTATCAGTCTGCCCTTTTGGCCTTTGATTCAACAGACTTTTCATCTTTATATTTTATTTCCATTTAATTCTAGGAACTGAACTTAATCAACTAGGTACCATCATTGCTCAGTAAATTATTCAGCTTTTTTTTTTCTCGGAGATGCAGGAGATCTGTGTATCATTGTAAATTATTCAGCTTGCCAACCCTGTTTGTTCGATCTGTTTGTATATTGAACTTGGTTATTTCCTTTTTCTTGTCAGACTGATGCTGCTGCACAGAGGGCACTGGATCTTGATGGTGCTGATATGTGAGTACTGTGTACATATACATACAGACATTATTCCTTTCCTTTGGTTTAGTCATATATGATGACACTCTTGTTATCAATTCCAGGGGAGGATTTTACTTGAAAATCCAGCCTTACAAAGCTAATAAATCTGACCGTGAGGCCCGCCAGAAGGAAGATTTTACACCAAAGTTGATAGAGGGATACAATAGGATATATGCTGGAAACCTACCATGGGACATAACAGAAGATGATATAAAAAAGTTCTTTTCTGATTGCAAGATTTCATCAATCCGACTTGGAACAGACAAGGAGACCGGCGATTTCAAAGGCTATGCACATATTGATTTTTCTGATGGAACATCTCTTGCTGTTGCTTTGGAGCTTGATCAGAAGGTGATCAAGGGGCGGCCAGTCAGAATCAGATGCGCTGTTCCTAAAAAGGATGACCAGAAAGTTGATAATAATGGGAACTCAGATCTTTCAAAGAATAAAATTCGGACATGCTATGAATGTGGCACCCCTGGGCACATCTCTTCTTATTGCCCTAACAAGAAGGATTCTGAAACAGTTTCTGGTGAAAAGAAGATTAATACTGATTCAGCCACGACATCATCTAAGAAGAGGCGGACATGTTATGTGTGTGGGACTCCTGGTCATCTGTCGTCCGCTTGCCCAAACAAAAGAGCAGACTCTGTTTCCAGCAATAGGAAACCTGACGATGATGATGCAAAGCCTGGACCTACCATGACGCCTGAGGAAATGAAAGTTGGTGACGAATCGAATGCGGCACCTTCAAAGAAGAGGCGGACATGTTATGAATGCGGGACTCCTGGCCATCTCTCATCGGCTTGCCCAAACAGAAGGGATGCATGCTCTGTTTCTAACAACAGGCAGCCAGATAATTATACAAAGGCTGCACCTATTCCCATGTCTAAGGAAAACGATGTGGGTGATGATGAACCAAATTCAGCACCTTCGAAGAAGAGGCGGAAATGCTATGAATGCGGCATCTCTGGCCATCTCTCATCGGCTTGCCCCAGCAAAAAGGCCGCCGAGGGTGTTTGCAGTGAAGAGAAACCTGACGGTGTCTCGAAGACTGTACTATCTTCAGCCGTCGTTGCCGATGAAATGAAGGCTGGTGACGACACGAGACCTGCTCCTGCGAAGAAAAAGAAAAGGCGGACTTGTTATGAGTGCGGCGTTGCAGGCCACCTCTCATCAGAGTGCCCGAACAAGGCAGTTGCTGAGGTCAAATGATTGTAGCATTTCTTTCTTGATTGTTCAGGATTTAACCCCATTGTATTATGTGCTTTGTTACAGTAGATATTTGTTATTTACTTACTACCTCCAGTCTAAAATAATTGACGCCTCCGACAAGAAAATGTACTAAAAATGACCTGTTGATTCATGTCCGGACGTCATTTATTTTGAACCGGAGGTAGTACTCCTTATAATATAATGCTAGCAGCTCAGTGCTGGTTCTTTCGGGAAAAAAAAAATCAATCCTTCGCGTCACCACCATAACTGGTTGGCTCGTGCTGCAGCTTAACAAACCCTGATTTGTTTCTTGGAAGGAAGCCAACCACCACCACTGCACTGACCACCTCCCGAAACATGGGACTGGCTTCTGCTCCTAGTAGTTTATACTACATCACGCACTCGTCAAAAAGCCTCGATCTTCTCTACTCCGCGACGACACTTTCCCTGAGCTTTTCTCTGAAAAAAGTTCATCGATGGGAGAACTCCATCGAGCTGTCATTTCAACGATGATTGGGAGAAGCCATCAATGAAACTCTTTATCAAAAAGGCTTGAAGAACATCACGGTGGGCTAGCTTCGATTGATTATGCACGTACGAGCTGCCTTTAGCTGACTTTAAAGGTGCCCCATTGTGCCGTCCGTTGACAACTAGTGGCGTTGAACTAAAATTCTTGTCCGACAAATAATATGAAAATGAGAGAGTAACATTTATTGCAAGCTAGTAGCAAATTGATGAGGCTTACTTAACTAGTAGTAAATCTATACTCCTACAGTAGTCTATGTAAAATCGCAGTAAAGTGCAGTACCTCGATCGGAAAAAGCGTCACTGGATGATCCTAAGATACGGATTTCTTGCGTGTTTGTTATGATCCTGCCTACCAAGAGTATAAATATCCAGATGATCGAGCGACTGATGACGATGACGATCGATGAGAGGCGAATGAAACAGCAAGTTCATTGGTCAGGGCCACGTAATAACCTGCGTATCATACGGCTGGGACGGCCGTGGTGTTGCATACACTGCGTACAATACTACGAGAAGGGTCAGGTTCATTATGTTAATTAACTAACCAATCCTCTGCAGTCCTCTTCGGTAGCTACATTACTAATATTATCTTCTAGTAATCGTACTACGTAGTACTCTCTCCGTCCCCATAAACCTGTCGCTTTATTGTAGTTCAAAAATGAAATACGAAGCGACAAGTTCATGAGGACAGAGAGAGTACTATACTAAAAATCCTTTCACTCCCAGCTAGCTAAATGACCTTGATCACCCATGATGTTACTTGCGTGATGGTCAGTTGGTTAGTACTCCCTCCGTCCCCATAAACTTGTCG
This sequence comes from Tuctoria greenei, assembly GCA_036927565.1. Lineage (NCBI taxonomy): Eukaryota > Viridiplantae > Streptophyta > Magnoliopsida > Poales > Poaceae > Tuctoria > Tuctoria greenei. The sequence goes on from JAYESD010000007.1 coordinate 199,237,986, forward strand.
CTTTGTAGTTCATTTTTGAACTACAAAGCGACAAGTTCATGGAAACGGGGGAGTAATTAATTAGATAGACTCCAACCAATGCCCAAGAACCGGTACGTTTAGTTTAGTTTGATGGCCCATCGAGCGTATTATCGTGCTTATAAAAAGGATCGTATCATACGAGGACGAGACGTAGCGCATGTTTCTGTAACTAATGGAGTTGGATTGAAGTGCCTGTTATCTAAATACTCCCTCAGTTTTCAAAAAACCATCGTTTGTTTATTCAAAAGCGAAGTAACGAGCTACTTCTTCCGTCCTTAAATATTTATCGTCTTTTCATTAGAAGACGATAAATATTTGAAGACGAAGAGAGTACAAACATTTACAGAGAGTATTAATCTGTTGACTGCTGTGCAGCTTTAGTAATTCAGTTACCGGACAGAGAGAGAAACGTGGACAAAGCATGGGGGCCCACGTGCAGCGAAAGAGCGGGCCGGGAACGTGACCAACGGCAGAATATGACACACCTATAAAGGCAGCATCCAGCACTCCACTCTCACGCCTTCAGTTACTTGTCCCTTCTCCCTTCAGTTTGCTGCAACCTCTCTCTCTCTCTCTCTCTCTCGATAGTCAATACAGAGACTCAGAGAGGACTAGGTCCAAGAGGAAGGAGCTTCTTCTCTCTTCCAATTTGCTGCATACTTACTCAATACCGATCGTCAAGCTAGGTGAGTGTTCTTCCTATATTCATTTAACTTGCTTCTTCTCCATTTATATTGGTGCTCTGTTTCCTCCTCCTCTCCTGCATGCATGGAAGAAGAGAAGGAGAAGCAACTCCGGTAATTAGTTCCTGCCGTTTTCGATTCAATGGTGAAGGAGAGCTGCGCTGTTCGTGCTCACTACTCTCGGCTCTCCATTTGTTGTTAATGCGCGCGAGCACATTGGCGCATGTGCACCGTCCACTACTCTTTTTATTTTATTTTATTTTCTGTTGATGAGCCTAGCTAGTTTACTCTTCCAGTTAATTCGGCAGTAAGCAAGTCCAGCAGAGCAACGCACCAGCATGCACGACCTCTGCATTATTCTCTATACTTACTTTACTTGGGATTTAGTAGTATCGCTTTACGTACTACACCTAAACAGCAGCCAACGAGAGTACCAGATGCCGGCCCTTGTTGCATTGGCCGTGTTAACTCTTGAGCTGTATTTACGCATCTTCTTCTATTTATTTTCTCTACACTGGGCACATGAGCTTTTCTTTTATCTCCCCTACTGACGATGACATGCACGAGCTTTTCTGACAGAGAACAAACAGTTTAGGAGGAGGGAGGGGTGAACCATGAGGGAAGGAAATGCCAAAATGTCAAAGGTTGGAGTTGACACACACACACACACACAGAGAACATCATATTCCTTATTCGCGATGACATTTGTATAGCTGAAAATTTTTCTTGCCTTTATTCGCGCGTAGTCATCGTCGTCGTGGCCGAAGGCGAAGACGGTGGTGATGAAATGGCTCAACCTGAGGAATTCAGAGTTCCAGTCAGACGTCTGCATCAGTAAGTACCGTAGGAGTAGTCCCAATCTCTCCCTCTCTGTGTCTCCAAGATTTCAATACCCGTCGTCTTAACAATCACAAGGCTGCGACGATGCGTTTGACCAGCAGATGAGAGGAGGACGAGCTTTGGAGGGCAGCGGGACAGCAGCAGCAGCAGGAGGAGGAAGAGCTGCTCGGACAGAGATGGCAGAGACATGTCAGGTACGGTTACGGAGGCATCGACTCTTGTTACTGTTGTTGCCAAAATCATCAAAAAAAAAAAAGGGACAGCGTAGCGTAGCAGCACGGTTGCTGTTCTTGCCACGTTCCTTACCTTACGACATGCAAGTACAGTGAACCTAACTTTGCAGACTACTCCCTCCTTCCCATATTATTTGTCATTTAGGACAAGAATTTTAGTTCAAAATGAACTAAAATCCTTGTCCTAAACAACAAATAATATGGGAAGGAGGGAGTATTAGATATGATTCCTTGCAGTTTTCCTTCAGGAAAACTCCCATGCAGAATTATGTTGCCTCGTAATAGTACGTATACTAGTAACTGCAGCAGATTCTAAATGCTTTCCATTTCGTTGAGCTGAATTCGGTTTGAACAAAATCTTTTCTTCAGCTTTCCTGCCTATGTCTGTGTCTGGTTTAGGTGGATGGTTGGTGGACGAGAGCTCGGAGAACCTGAGGCCGCCGCATCCCCGGTACGGATCGCCGGCGCCGCCCAAGGAGCTCAGGTGAGCGTACGTAGCAGCTGACGAGCTGTGGACACGCCTACGTCTGTGAAATTTTTGGGACTGCCGACCTTCGGCCTTTTTGTGTAATTTCTTTAATTTATCTACCACATACGTATATAGGGACAGCAGTAGTATAATCAATCTCTCTTAGTTAGTTATCCGAGGCCAATGATGGCGCTGCGTACGTAGATTAACTCCCCCACTCGCTAACCACGACGTAACCTCTCTTACAAGCAAGAACAACTGCTCGTTGACTGTACAGTAACTGCTTCGTCAATACGTGTGCGCGTGTGTGCAGGATGTTCGTGGGGACGTGGAACGTGGGAGGCAGAGCGCCGGACGGAGGGCTGGACCTCTCCGACTGGCTCATCGACGCTCCTCCTGCAGCTTCCTCCTCTGCTCACGTCTACGTTCTCGGGTAAAGTGCTCTGCATAGGAGTACGTAGTTGCCTTCATTTTTGCAGTACTCCCTCCGGTGTACAAAATATTGTCGTTCTACACTAGAGCCAAGAGTGCACAAAAAATTGTCGTTTTACACCGCATGCCATGGAAAATCGTGTAAATAATGGGGTAGCGTGTACCTAGGAATCAAACTTGCATTAGATTGGCTGGAAAAACGTGAAGAAGACCACTCGAACCACTAAGGAGAGTTGTATTATAAAAGAAAGAAATCTATTTAATGCTTCCTTGGTATGCGAGAACATGTCCAAAACGACAATATTTTGTACACCGGAGGGAGTACACATCATGGTCATGGATTTCAGTGTTCGTTAATTCCTGCACCTAATCATGATTATTCTTTGGGAACTCATCATGAGTGATGCATGTACTACTAAAACTCAGCCAAATACTGCTGATGGAACACAGGTTCCAAGAAATAGTGCCGCTGAACGCGGGAAACGTCCTTGGAGCTGAAGACAAGGGACCTGCTTACAAGTGGCTCCATCTCATCCGTCGAGCCCTGAACCCTCCATCATCCTCCAAGACAAGCCAATACAGTTCCCCTCCAAGTCATCATCATCGCTATACCACTGGTACAACAACGACGAACAACCCTGATGAACACCATGAGACCGGCGGTAGGGTCAGCTGCTTCTCGGAGTTGTTGGTAGCGGAGGACAGGCTGATGAGTAGTACATCATCGGAGCGAGACGACGACGATAGTGATGAACCGTCGACGTCGTCGAACCCGGAATCGAGCAGCGAGGAGGACACGAGCGACTCGGCGGTGCACGTCGACGACGGGAGGAGGCACGGGTACTGCTACCGGCTAGCCGCTAGCAAACAGATGGTCGGCATCTTCCTCTGCGTGTGGGTCCGGACCGACCTCATGCCCTTCGTCACCAGCGTCAAGGTCTCGTGCGTTGGCAGGGGCGTCATGGGGTACATGGGAAACAAGGTATATGTAGTACTCATATTTTTGTTAGATGACCGCGTGGCATTTTAATTACCGTGCACGCAGTTCGTAATAAGCTGCTAATTGACGCAACAAAAGAAAAAAAAAAAGATGACGGAGCGGAGTGTGTTTTGGAGGACTGATGGTGTAAATAAAATGATGTGATGTGGAAGGGGTCGATCTCGGTGAGCCTGGCGCTGCAAGGTGGCTCGACGATGTGCTTCGTGTGCACGCACCTGGCGTCGGGCGAGAAGGACGGCGACGAGGTGCGGCGGAACAGCGACGTCGCCGAGATCCTGAGGCGGACCAGGTTCCTGCCGGCGGCGGCGGCTGTGGTGTCGCCAGAAACCATCTTGGAGCACGAGTAAGGCCTCTGCTCTGAGCAGTCCATGTCCATCCGTTTTCTTCTTAACGAATCAATACATGTCAATGTTACTTAGGAGTATCGATCGATCAATAATGGTGTCTGACGAATGTTTGCCTCAGCAAGGTGATCTGGTTGGGCGACCTGAACTACCGGCTGACGACGGGCAGCAGCGGCGACACGCAGGAGCTGCTGGAGCGGAGCGACTGGCAGGCGCTTCTGGAGAGAGACCAGCTCCGGACGGAGCAGAGAGCCGGGCGCGTGTTCGCCGACAACGGCTGGGAGGAAGGCCGCATCCGCTTCCCGCCGACGTACAAGTACCTGGCCGAGTCCGACGCCTACTACGCCAGCTCCACCTCCAGGTCGTCGTCGTCCCGCGACAAGAAGCGCCGCACGCCAGCATGGTAAATACTCCCTCCGTCCCGAAAATACTCTCTAGCTCTGACGATATACTAAGTACTCCCTCTGTCCCCATGAACTTGTCGCTTTATAGTTCAAAAATGAACTACAAAGCGATAAGTTCATGGAGACGGAGGGAGTACATAACATATTGCGAACTATTGACGCCTACGTACGATCACGCCTTATTATTAGTACGTGCAACGAACTTAATTTGGGTGGTGTCGTGTGACTTGAGTACTGCAGGTGCGACCGCATCCTGTGGCGCGGCGAGGGGATGGAGCAGCTGCGGTACACGCGCGGCGAGTCGCGCTTCTCCGACCACCGCCCCGTCAGCTCCCTCTTCTCCGCGCGGTTCGACGGCGACAAGCGGCGGCCACCGAGCAGGACCGCCGCGGTGGAGGCCGAGGAGATGCTCCTCGTGCCGCGGACCACCTGCTGCCCCCACTCCTCCAGGTTCTGACACCGTACCGGCAACGTCGACGAGCATGGACCGAGGCACGGAGCTCGTGGAGCTGCAAGAAAAGCCTGAATGAAAAGGGCCCTGAAACGGAGTGAGGGCCGACGAGTCGTCGCCCGATCGAGGGCCTCACCACTCGAGTGAAAGGATAGTTGGGCCTGGTTAATTGCATGCAGTTTGTAGAGCCCATCAGTGAATAGCTTAGGTCCAGCAGGCCGTGAAGAGGGGGGGGGGGGGGGGGGGGGGGGGGGGGGGGGCCATCAGTGTCGCGTCGTGTGATGCTGGTATCGTATCGTCGGTGCGGTAGCACAAGCACAACAGAAGCCGGTAGGTAGGTGGTACTTGCCTCGATCGCGTGCAGTTGTTGTGCTAATGAGTAATCAAGACACATTTGGAAAACGTGCAGTGCACTCGGACAAATAAGACTATATATCCGTGTGTCCCTGATTAACTTAATAAAGTAAGTTGGGTTGTCCCAAGTCTAGCAAGGTGAGATGGACGATGGAAGGTCATCAGACTCACAGTCAGGCTTCTTAGCCATGTTAAAACTTACTCCCTCCGTCTTAAAAAGTTTATCGTTTTGTAGTTCAAAAATGAACTACAAAACGACAAACTTTTTTGCGACGGAATGAGTAAAAGGCTTCGGCTCACGAACCGTTTCTAAATATATGTTAGATTAAAAAAATAAATGTAAACTCGATTCGATCCTGTTTCGGTTCGACTCTTCCTAATTCTTCAATTTCCTAATAAACGTTTTACCTACTTAAGTGACATGTTACGTATTCAAAAACGAAAAGTCTCCCGGCCGGTGCGAAATGATCAAGGTCGTGCACCTACGCGTGCCAGCCACGATAGAAGAATCATGCATCCATCTCGAGTCGTCGGTCGTACGTGCTCCGCGACACGCGTTATATTTGAATTTGAGTCTGAATTTGAATTTACTGTAGGTAGTAAGACTTAAGAGGGAGTCTACGCGGAGACGTATTCGTTGGTTTTGCGAGGACGAGCAGCTGAACGCACGTCACCGCTCACGACGACTTCCCCCCGCTCCGTCGTCCGCCGAGCAGCACCGGTCGCCACCGACGGAAGTCACGCGGTGCACCAGCAAGCAGCATGCCAGCTTCCATTTCGTCAGTTTGTTTAGTTTATTGACGCCAGCCAGCTGCTGTTGCACCGCCGGCGAATCCGATTCCCCTCCCACCGCCGCGGAGGCACGCCACCGACACCGACACCGTGCAGCAAATCCAACGGCCCAGATCGGACCCACGACCACGTCCGAGCCGAACCAAACCGGCCGGCGAGGGACCTTTTTCGAATTCCACGAAAACTCGAGGTCTCTTTGGTCTATTGCAGTGCAGGAGAGGAGCGGCAGCGGTCAGCGTAGAAGCGGGAAGTCCTCTTCTGCTCTGCTCCGCCCCCGCCTTTAAAAGCAGAGCTCGTCCTCTGCCTTCTTGTCTTGCTTTGTCGTGCGTCTAGGGTTCCCGACCTCCTCCTCATCTTCCCCCTCCGCAGCCGTCGCCCAGATCTACCGCGAGGTACGTCCGTGCTCTTCTACTTCTTCCTCTCCTCCTCGTCTCGTTTTCGTTTGATCCATTAGATGGTAGTACATCCTCATTTCATTCACCTCCGCCTCTTCTCTTCCCGGTGCGTTCCGAATCCGGTCCCGCCGCAGCCTCCAACCCAAGGAGGCTGCTGCTTTTGTTGGCCTTCCAATCACCAACGCGCGAGTTCCCTGTCATTTCCTCGCAGTCCAGTAGTTGCATTTCCGCGCCACTACAATCTTCTTCCCTTGTAAGTATGTATGGTAAACGCATTTTTTTTCTTAGAGAAAATAGTCATTCAGATCCCTTGTAACCGTACACCCTAAATTTCTTCTTAGTTCTGGTATGAGTACCAGGGTGTGGTGGGGTGGGATGTCCACAACTAATGCGTTGCACTTGCACACACGTCTCTCGCTCCATAGTCCCTGTACACACACAAGGCAACACAGCCTTGCCAGATCGCTTCCCGTTCCCCTAATTTGAGGAGCCTGTAATAATAGGCACACAGTTGTCCACTGCCAACCACTAACCGTGTACGCATCGCGGAAGCTTCGTGCCTGTTCGTTTCAATTCATAAATATAAATGCCTTTGATGTGCTGCCGTGCTGGTATTGCACGCATTGACGCTTTTTTGTCTGTGCTCACGGTATTCATTATTTTGATTATTGCTGCATCATGCCTTCTGATCTGCTTGCTACCACCTTGCTTGTCCATTTCATTGGCGAGGACAGCACAACGCATGACATCGATACTGCCAGTGCCAGAACAACCTCTTTTAGTAGCAGGCTCCAGTTCATGTTACCCTCTCATCACAATTCCGGTGTCTTTAACAACATCACAATAAGTTCAAATACGACTCCACCCATCATTTCTCGTATTGTTGTTTAATCTAAATAAGCCAGCCAGGGAGTTTAGTGACATCCACCATCGGCTCGAATTCGAATCGATTTCAATTTACCGGAAAAAGCTTGTGATTCTCGACAGGTTGTTTCGATGGCTCCCGCCGTAGTAGAAGCCGTGAAGAAGGAGGTGAGCTCGTTTCAGAAGGCTCCTGCTCTGAATGAAAGGATCATGTCGTCCATGTCCAGGAGATCTGTTGCCGCGCATCCTTGGCATGATCTGGAGATAGGTATTCCACTCGTCTTCACAACCTCTCTCTCTCTCTCTTTATGTTGGGATCAAAACTTATGTTTCTGTACTTTATGCAGGTCCTGATGCACCAAAGATATTCAACTGTGTAAGGCCATCCTATCTTGTTTCGTCCGATAGTCTCACTGCTTAAAGTTTGTAGTATATCCTTGTGATAGGTTCATAGCAGTAGCCTGGTGCTTTTGACTATTCTCCAGAAACAATAGCTCTTCCCAAAATAGAGAACCAATGTCATGTCATATGTATTCCATGCCATTTTTTACCTTTTAAATGTATGCTTATATTTTAGAAAAAACTCATAGTTGAGGATCTTATTTCTTTGTTAGGTCATTGAGATACCCAGGGGCAGCAAAGTTAAATACGAACTTGACAAGAAAACTGGGCTGATAAAGGTGAAGAAAGCATGCGGTTTATCTCACTTGTTGCTGTTGTGATTTGCGGAACTATGTTTTATCTCTTCCAGTTGTCCTATATTATATTCCTTCTGAATGTTTGCGCTTCTGCAGGTGGACCGTGTGCTGTATTCGTCAGTTGTGTACCCTCACAACTACGGATTCATTCCTCGCACACTTTGTGAGGACAGCGATCCTCTGGATGTGCTGGTTATAATGCAGGAGCCAGTTATACCAGGTTGTTTCCTGCGTGCGAAGGCCATCGGTGTTATGCCTATGATTGATCAGGTTTGCTACTACCACCTCTCAACTCTGAATTTTCATGGCTTTGCAAAGTTCCTAATGCCTATTTATTTGGACAGGGAGAGGCAGATGACAAGATTATTGCAGTCTGTGCTGATGATCCGGAGTACAGGCATTACAACGATATCAAGGAGCTCCCGCCTCACCGTTTGGCTGAAATCAGGAGCTTCTTTGAGGACTGTATCCTTCTCGTTCTTTCAGTATATTTTTTTTTACTGTTCTGCTAGCTCAGAGTCTACTCAATAAGTAATTGAAACTAATGCCTCCATCATTTTGCTTGTGAAATTCTCCTGACTTTGCTGGGTTGGGTAACATCTACGTACTTGGTGAAATCCAGAGTTCAGCTAAGCAACAGGGACATGCACTGCATAACTTCCATATGTTGTCATTTGTACTTGTGTCCTGTTAGTAGATTGACTGCTTTCTTTAACCGGGATGGTTTAGACAAGAAGAATGAGAACAAGGAGGTCGCTGTGAACAACTTCCTGCCCGCGGCCGACGCTTGTGAAGCCATACAACATTCCATGTGAGTTCTACTACGACCGGGTCCTGAGTCTTATTAGAGTAGAGCGGTGGTTGGTTGTTGGAGGCGTGTGTCTTCGTCGTCTCGATCTGACTCGTGGCAATCAATGTATTGTTGTTGTTACACAGGGACCTGTATGGCACCTACATCGTGGAGGCGCTGAGGAGGTAGCCTAGCCTGCCGCTGCCAATTGGCGATCCGGTGCCTTGCCGGGGACCGTACCGATGATGTTGACGAAAAACTACCGAAATGCTACTTTGGACTACTTCTTCTACCTTATGATATGACAAGCATTTGTTACTGTATTTTGGTGTCATGTAATATTACCTCCAGTAACGCACACGTAATCGATTCCCTGGAGAGAGGGAATCAGTATGAGCTAGTAGTACCACATCCAAGTGACGACGGAATAATATTATTATTATTTGTTTGACTACAGTGCCGATACATTGATGCCCTGCTATTAAATTCATTGGTGATATAATTCATTGGTGGACGGAGATTGAGTTTTGTTGTGCCGTGTGAACTGTATATGTTCAGTCTGTGCACCTCTGTTGGAAGCATAGGTGAAAATTACTCCTGAGAATTTTAGTGCAAATTTCTCCTGAGAAGTAGAAATTAGACAGGCCACATCGACATAGGAATTTCCCTGAAACAGTTGATGAAGCATCACTTGTGAGAAGCCACACATATGGTTCTGCAAACGGGCCAACAGGGCCTCTAGTTAAGATGCGGCCCAATTTCTACTCTCTCCATCTCGCAAATCTTGTCACGTCAACCCTGATCAATAAAAATAAGACATGTGTAAAATTACGATTTCGCATTCCGGATCTCAGCTACCAGAGTCCCGGCCACTTGAAGACTGGTGGAGAGCGTTCATTTCGGGGCCCAAAACGGGTGAATGAGGCCCAGACCAAGTACACGTGGCACCTTATCCACACATCCGCTCCACTCGTGTATATATATACTGTATCCTCGCGTCAGGTAAAAATGGAGGAGGGAGTGAAGAGAATACTGTATCCCCTGCTCAGATCTGCGGAACCCAATCCGACCTCGCCGGCGGCGGAGCCGCGGACCACGATGCCTTCCACCGTGCGGGGCTGCTCCTCGTCCCTGCGTCGCCTCCCCCGTGCCGACGACGACGCGCTCTCCTCCCCCTCCGGCTGCTCCCATCGTCTCAAGCCTTGGTCTTGGCGTCCCCAATCCTCCTAACGCCCTCCGCACTCCCTCCCTCCCTCTCGCTCCCTCCCTCCCCTCCATCCATACCCCTCTTTCTTCCTTCCTTCTCTCTAGCTCTTCCCTTCCTACCTGCTTCTGTGCTCGCAAATACTCCATTCCTCGCGTCACTCATTTCCTCCCTGCTTCTGTGCCGACTTGTTTTGCGTCGTTTTGTACTGGATCGGATTGGTTGCTCGCTTTCTGAGTTGGATCCGTTCTGCCGTCCGGGAATCAGGTAAGGTTACCATCTATCCAGGATCCTAATTTGCATCACCAACTCGGGAAGACCTAGTCTGATAGTCTCATAATTTAATTTTTGTGCATTAATTAAGCGAACTCTAGCTGTTTCATGGGACGGGAGATCCTTGTCCCAGGCATCGAAAATTTACATACGTATATATAACACATGGCAGCGCGTACCAGTATTTAGTTTGGTGTTCGCGAAATCTGACGAGGGACCAACACAACTGTTCTTTTGTTTTGCAGCATCAGCGGCAGTGCAGCGTGGTTTCGGGGTTTCACATTGATTTACAGTTTTAGTCAGTGCTACTAGGAGGCAATTTGCTTGATGGACGGCTCCTGTGATCTAGAGGGAGCACCGGGAGTGATATCCAACGGTGTCTCTCCTCCCAGCTCCGCCTGCACTGGCATTCCACTTCAGTCAGAGAAGCATCGTGCTTCTTCGGTCGAAGAGACGGAGAGTGACAACGGTTCCTTGGAGGCTCAGATCTGTATGGATTTCTCCAAGTCGCTCAATCTGGGGGTGAAGAAGGGCCTGCAGAAGTCTTCTACTTTTCCTACCTCTGCTGGTGGGACTGAACAGGAGAACGGTGACTCAAGCCGCCATCCTGATGAGGTTATGAAGGATGTTCCTGCTTATGGGCGTTCAGTGTCCTTACCTGTGAGTACCTCGTATCGCATACCCTTGCTAATAAGACATGCTCTATATATAAGCTTCAATAAGGCTTTTTAGGTTGTTGCCGTTACAACCAAAGTTTTAAATCCTACCGACAGGCTGTAACTGTTATTCTAAACGGAAGGTATTAGTGGAAGTTTGGCATAATGTATTTGCTTTCAAGATTCAACCCATCGTTCACACGTGCTGATGCAGAGTTGCTAGGGTTTTTTGGAAAGACAACTTAGCAGATTAGATCAAACAACTGTAGTGTTTTTATGTTCATGTGGTCCACATCCAACTGGTTTTTGATTCATGACGTGTTGGTCATTCACTGTTTGCTTTCTGGAACTTTGCGTGCAGATGACAAGTTAGGAATTGCTTTAGTGGTCTCTAATGTCGCGTAATGACAAAGGTTTTATTACCTTCTTCATTTTGTTTGTTTTGGCAGCCAACTTTGAAGCTCATTTCTGCTATGAAAGGAAGCCGCCAGAAGAATGGAATGGCAGTACCAACCGAAAACCGCCATGTTAAATGGGATCCTGATGTGTATGACCCCCCAGTGACGTCTGTATGCCATTCAGTCAGTAGTAGTTACCACTATCAGCGTCGATCCAAGCATCACAAGAAGGAGAAAAACAAGGAGAAAAACAAACAGAAGAAGAAGCAGAAGACAAAGTCCAAGAAAGGACACCACCAGAATTCTATCCAGAATTCATCTGTACTGCAGACTCCTGATGTCGGGTATAATCTTATCCCTCTTCTTAACTATATGACTTGCAGGCATGTGCATACGAAATTTCGCTCATATATGCCCCTTGAACCTCTTTCTTAGGTTGGAAGATGTTAGCACCTCACGTGGTCTTGGCAAACATGAGGCGGTGACCTTGGATTACAGCATCGGCAAAGAAGCCAAATGCGGAAGCAGCTTCCTGCGTGAGTCTGTCGGGAAAATTCATTTCTCCATCGCTGAGGCTTCCTGAGAGGCGCTCAAGTTCTCTGCAGATGCTCGCTCACTGTGTAAATATGATGGTTGTACATAAATAAGTCCAGTTTGCTGTTGCTGCCTTGTGTCCTGTCGCTTGTAATAGAGCTTCCAGCCTGATGTGATTTGGAGCCATAAGCATAACCTTTGGAGAACATATGCAAGTGTATTGTATGGTTTGATGGACAAATCTTTACTTGATGCATGTGACTGCAGTTGATGCCTTACCTATGATTTGTTGATTACTACTTGTATATTTGTCCGTGGTTAAAGATTATGCTTATCACGTCGAGACCAACCTCTGCTTGGATCGGTAGCCTGAAGCTCCACCTGAATGCCGTCGAGCTCCCGCTCGAACCTTTCTTTCCTGAAATTAAAACAAGCACTGCTTGCTAGTTGTAAAAGCAATTTTTCATTGTATACGATACAGTTGTGCAAGCATTTCCATAAGATGTAAGGTGAGATGTGAACTTGTTGGGACCGGGGAGTGACTGCAGCAACATAACGATTGTAGTTAGCTGTGCCGTTTTCAGAGGAATATTGGGACTGCAGTTGGGTTGCCTGTAACTTTTCATCTGAACTGAAACCATAACCGTCAATGCAGATGAGTGGCAGGATGATAACTGTCGAACAAACTGGATTCAGCGAATATGTTGGATCCGAATCTTAGCCGGCGAGATATTATCCTGCCATTCGTTTGCAACCTTGACATTGCAAATGAATGATACCACGCACGCACTGAATGTATTCAACTATGGGCAGTAATGTGGTTTCCTGATGTGCCATAGTTGAAGCAGTTGAAAGGAGGAGCAAGAAGGGCACAGGAAGAACACAGAACACGCCTTGCGCGATCGCCCAAGAAGAACTGTCCAAAAATGAAAGATCCTTCTTCTCACTTCATGAACACAGAACACGCCGCCCTCTTCGACCCAAAATGTTGTACTCCTTGCGTCTCCAAAAATTTACTCCCTCCTTCCCATATTAATTGTCGTTTAAGACAAAGATTTTAGTTCATTTTGAACTAAAAATCTTTTCCTAAACGACAAATAATATGGGAAGGAGGGAGTATCATTTTGTAGTTTATTTTTGAATTACAAAGCGACAAGATTTTAGTGATCCCGGAGTACATGCCCTTGTACGAGTACAACAAGACGAACCGGAGTCATCACCGGATCGACAACAGAAATGGGCAAAATCGACGGAAGGTGTAGTGAAGATTAACAAAATTGTGATGCATCGTTTCGTATAAACCGGCAACTACATGTCAGGTGGATCCGTGGATGGGGATTTATTATTATTCAGGCAAACCAGTCACTAGCGCCGGCCGGCCGACGCAAGTTGGGCAAGTGGCGTCCGCAGCCGCCTCCGTTGTTCTGTAATCAGGGAAAGCGACGACAGATGATGGAACGGCTCCTCCATCAATTCAGCAGCTCAGGCGTCGCCATCTCAAAACCATCAGCCGCACAAGTGGCTGCCTCTCTGTCTTCCATCCTTTCTTCCAGTCCTCCCTCTGAGAAAAGTCTGAATATAATCCTTCCTGTCCGCTGCTCAGGTTCAGCGTGCAATCAAATGAGTTTCCCCTTGTTGTTATTTACTCCCTCCGGATCTTTTTATTTGTCATCACCTAGTTCCGGATCCGGAGAGAGTACTTAGCATTAGTGTTCTTGATTATAGGTTATGCGGTGGTGTTTGTGGTCTGAAAACTGAACTTGTCGGTTTGTTTCTCTGTCATGAAACTATGTACTGCAGCATGTTAGGCACAATCATGGCAGGTCCATATCGTCATTTTTGATGAAAGGAAGAAACAGTGAGCGCTGCTGTTTCGAATACAGTATGAGATGGATGCGACCCACCATGTGCAAGTATCCTACATGAATAAAACAAAAAAAAAAGGATAACAATGGGACGTGGAGAATGGAAAACCGCTGGGACAGGATGCACTGAGTGATGATGATCAAGCCAATCATGCAACGGCAGCAATCTACTCATCAGAACATTCAACATCTGGTTCTTCTCGTCATATGCTTTTGCATAAAGAAAATGTTTTTTTTGCAGAACATCATGTGCATCCTTACAACACAACCTTACTTCCCTTCATAATAGAGCAGTAGCAATCATACACAAGGTACGAAGGTAAGAAGAAAGGACGCAGGGAAACAGGGCAGGTGAAGAAGATGCAAGAAACACAACCACATTGCTTTCCACGAATAGTTTACAACAGACAGGCTGATGTATCTGTGTCACCATCCAGTAATCCCCTGAACCAAACAAAGCTCAATAATTGTAGCCTGCGATTTGCACCTGCCACCAAATATGCTCTTTTACTTCTTTCCCTTTATCAGCATGTGGGCAATAGATCAAGACAGGAAACTTTATTAACGACTTTGCCGACTCAGGAGTCTGGAGTGGCCATAATCTGAGCTATTGGTACATGATTTACTGGACACATGCATGGGAGCTGATAGTAGCAGCTGCATTGAAGCTTTGGAATCCTGGAGTTAGAAACCGAGGCTTAGTTGTAACATCCCATCAGTGTTTTCCTTACTCTATCGACAATACGGTTCCTATTAGCTACGTTGTTCGCTAAGGGGAACTCTTTGCTGTCATCCAGGAGGAATCTGTAGACCTCCCATTGTCGTCCTGATGCTGTCTGTCTTCCGATTTCAGCCTGAAATGAAGAAGAAAAAAAAAAGAGTAAATACTTACTCAAAATGAACTGGTTTCCTACTATCCCCAATTAAGTAATTCAAAAATTCTTACCGAGAAAATGCAGATCCCAAGAGCCTTCAGAGCAAGAGTAGCATCATAGAATACACGTGGTCGTCCCTTCCCGCATAGCTCAACAGGGTTGGCAACAAGCAGTTCAATGTCAGGTCCCCGATTGACAATCATCACTCGATGAGGATGGAGCATCTCAGACCTCAGCCGCGAACGCAGAACCTCCTGTTTCTCAGGATCAATAACCTTCTTGCCATCTACTTGCTTCACAAAAAGATCAACCTCTCGTAAACCTTTGTTGACTGACCCTTTCTTATCTGACCGGAACCGCCCATAAAATACCTAATAGAGTAAGGCATGTGGTGTAAGATGAAATACACAAACCATATGAACAAAATAATCAGTGCAATGATGGATGATGCGAGCATTTGAAAACACAGTCCTAGCATCTAAAAGTCTACCAGTCATTTTCCTTGTTTCTTACTCCCCCCCTTCTAAAAAGTTTGCCGTCTTCTTATTCATTTTTGTACTAGAAGATGACGAACATTTAAGAACAGAGGGAGTATCTTCTTGCAGAACATTATGAATGTATCAAGGGCAATATTGTTTATGACTGAAAAAAGAAGGTATTTAGTACCTGAATATCACAGTCCTTTAGTGTCCTCAAAATATCATAAATAAGCCCCTTCTGATCAGCACAGATAATTTGTAATAGCGTGTGTGCAGGGCTCAAGGAATTGTCAAAGTTGATAGTAGCCGTCTGCATCCTTTTCAACTCCGCAGAGAGCGAACTCGAGTAGATTTCACTATCAGCTAGTTCCTCCCTGAACAGTTCCTCAGCAGTTTTCGGAGGAAGGGAAGAGAATCCTTGCTGGAACCCTTCCGCCTTCATGATCTCACAGGTTATTGAAGGGTCCAAGGTCGTGATCAGAGTTGAGCGTGTTTCTTCTTGCCTTCCCTCGGTGTGCAACAGTTCCCTTCAGACAGAAATGCAAAAAACGGCCATATTTTAGTTAGAACTGTTATACGTGATGCACAACTAATCCCCAAACCGTTTGAGATATGCAATGGTTTTAAACAGAAGCTGATTCCTCACGCAACAAAACAGAATTCTTAAGCATGGTGTTAATATGGCAACTTAAACTTACATGCCATCGGTGATAAAGAAGAGGTCGACAACTTTCCCATCCGGAGTCGTGCAGACCTTAACTCTGTGAATAATAAGCTCCAGGTCCGATAGAATCCGTGTCACATCTGCAAACCATGCATACGGCACAATCAGCACAAGTTTGATTTAAAAACACATACGTAGGCCTGAACTGAAGAAGAGATGCTGTTACCATGCAACAGTCCTTTCCGGTCAGGTGACAGGAGCTTGAGGAGGTAGTACTGTAAGGGGCCTGGCTGGCTGGTATCGGGGTAATAAAAGGGCACGGAGTATGCGGATGGGCACATTGCCATAAGCCGGTTCTTGAGGCTCGACCACCGGATCTTGATGGTCGGCGAGCGGGGCAGCACCCAGAACACCACGTAGCACCAGTGCCCGTCTGTCGACACGTCTGCGCGAAGCGTAGTACTTGAAATTTTCAGACAAAATCGTTAACAGAGTTTGTTGCAGCAGGGGAGGGGAGTGAGGAGGACGAGACTGGAGAGGCTGGGTACCGCCGCGCGTGATGCGGAGGCCGAACTCGAGGATGGTGCGGCAGAGGTCGCAGCCGAGGCCGGCCTCGTCGGGGCAGTTGACGGTGATGACGGACTCCTCCCCCTCGGTTTGCTGCTGCGCCAGCTGCATGACCACGGCGTCGTCCGCGCCACCCGTCGCCGCAGCGGCCGCGCCGCCGCCGCCCAGCACCACCATCCCCGCTCCTCCTCCTCCTCCTCCTCCTCCTCTTGCTGCAGGCGCCACCGGCATCACCGGGACCGGCCGCGAGATTCGGGATCCTTCCCCCCGCTCTGTTTCTTCCTCTCCTGTCCTCTCGAGATGTAATACTACGCCGTTTTTGTCTTAAAAATTGGATTTTGTGGTGTGGTTTGATTTGGGCGTGCGTGGTAGCGGGCGGCGGAGTTGAGTTGAACTCACGATGGGTGGTGAACTGGTGATGATGTTGCGCAGCGGCGGCGGGGGGAGAGGCGGGCGTTTCATACCTGGGGCTCGCGGGCAGGGCTGGCTGAGTCAGCAGCGGCTGGTCGGCCGCGCACGAGCACCAGCCACCAGGCAGTCATAGGGTCCACGTGTCATTGACCGATCGTAGGCTTCCGTGTTCCGCCTAGGCTACGGGTAGGCGTGCTGCTGCTGCTGCTACGCCGGTGGTGGATCCGGATCAGAGCCACAGGTTTTGGCGCGAGACGGATCCGGATCACCTGCCTATGGCTAGCTAGCACTTCACTGCTGCCCCGCCAACCCACGTTCCGCGAGATAAAATGCTGTCAAGTCCAAACGTTCCATGTTCTTGTCACGTTCTCGCAGCAACAGACTAGTATGCATCTACCGGGACCAGGCTAGCTTGTTACGCTGTTTCCTGCACAGCATCTGCATGTTACTGCTACTCATCATGCAATACGTCTCAGATCGCACTGATGAAGGGAGTCCTAGTTTCTATAAGAAACGAGGAAGCGATTACCCGGAGGCCGCAGCTTGATGTTTAAAGACATAGGAGTAGTAGCTAGCCCAATTTTTAGAAATTGAAATCAAAAACTGGCCTGATGTTCAGCAGTGTTCAAAAGCGTCATATACAGTCGTCAAATCGTCTGGGCCTGTAGTACTAATTGGGCCGTAGTACTTTCGCAGCCTGAAAACAAAGGCCCGTGATAGATATCATAGCCCGCAACGGCACACCCCATGCCACCATTCTCTCGTCTCGTCTTCTTCAGTTCCATCCGCGACGCGACGACCGGAACCCAATCGCCGGAGGAGGAGGAGGAGGAGATGAAGACGTTCGACCCGTGGCCGGTCTTCTTCCGCCGCGAGTGGAGCCGCAACTGGCCCTTCCTCACCGGCTTCGCCATCACCGGGTTCCTCATCGCCAAGATGACGGCCAACTTCACCGAGGAGGACCTCAACAACTCCAAGTTCGTCCAGGAGCACAAGAAAAAGCACTGACTCACCTCTCGCCACGCCGCCACCATCACCAACGCCGCAGGTGAGGTCACCTCCCTCCCTACCCCCTTCCTTCCTCGATCCACCCCTCCCGTGCTACTGCTAGATCTGGTCTTTTACTCCCGTGCCCCATTTGTAATCGAATAAAGAGGCAAATGAATCTTTGGTCCAAACAATTCAGCTTCCGTGCATGACACTTGAGAAGAGAGTTCAATTCTGTTTCCCTGACCTGATATCCGAAACATCATTTTATATGTATGATAATGATTAGTCCTGTATCCAAATATTAGTTCATTTTTGAACTAGCAAGTGACAAATATCAGATGTTTGGTTTTTCTGTTTAATTTAATACCTTGCTCTGTGTCATTATTCTGTTCTTCATATAGATGGAACCCCGACTGTCTATTGCTTTACGAATACTACGAACATTGAACTGCTGCGGCTGATGGGTTCAATTACTGAACTATTAAGCAGTCTCAACGGAACTCGCATGCCACTCTTCAAATGGTTTGATTCTGCAGGGATTGAGTTGTGATTCAATAAAACTGATATAAGCTCGAAGTTTATCCTAGCTTTGTTAAGATACTGTAAAACTCTAGAGCGTCAGACCAAAAGTTTTCCCTTTCAGAAAACTGGTTTTCTATTGTAATAAATCTCACAGTACTTTCAAATGTATATCTTGTCAGCTGACATAAGCTGCAAACTTTCCATTCAATCTGGTGTTTTATGTTTTCAGATATCACCAGAATTCTCACAAACCTCTTTCTTTACTGGAGTGGAGTAATCAATAAATTCATTCATCCACTTAGGTAAATGGTATGCGGTACTTTTAAGGAATTTCCTCAGAGAATGGATGGGTGAACATAGCATCCGTATTCTTACGATGCACCACACACTGCATCACCGTCGTCAGGAGCATTCACAACTGCTTTATCACCGTTCACCGTCAGGAGCATTCACACGTCTAAACAAAATATGTCATGCAGAAAAATGGTGTGTAATAGTGATGCATGAAAAGTAGCACAGCTAACTGAAGCATCTTGCAGCTAGTGGCACTTGAATCACGACGAGGATCACGTGGCCTTCCCTTTCACCTCTGTGTGGAGGATCCTGCGTGCGTGCGCGTGATGCACGCTTGGCTTGATGATGAGCTAACCACCCACTACTGTGCCCTACAATCACAGTCGTGTTCGTGTCGTGTATCACGGATTCACGAGGCAATGATCCTGTGCATGCACGTTCATTCAGACAATAGCGACGAAAGATATATATATATCGTGTAGATCCGGTACGAGTATTATTTATTTTATCGGGCTCTACAAACGTGATACACGCACAATAGTTCGAACTGGTGATCGAAATATATCAACTGTGTGCAGAAGTAGGACCTGCAGATCGAGACACGCTAAAGTTTGGATTGATGTAGACACCGACACATCACCACCAAACACGGACACATGCATACATTGCTCAAAGATTAGAACAGAACCAGGCCAAGGCGTCTATAAATACACACCCCAAAGCTGATGAAAGAAGCCAGAACGAACCACACCATCCACTTCTACTTGCTTGTCTGCCACTGCCAGAGTGCCAGTAGTTACACACACTACACTAGCTAGGCAACATGGACAGGCTCGCTGGGCTAGCTGCTAGTCCGTTCCAGCTCGTGCGTGGCCAACAAGACAGGCCGCAGGGAGCAGCAGCAGCAGCTGGTTCAGACGATGCAGCCATGGAGTCGTCTGCTGGAGCTGGAGCCGGAGCTGGAGGCGGCGGCATCGCCAAGAGGTGGCGCGAGCTCCAGGGCCAGCACTCGTGGAACGGCCTGCTGGACCCTCTCGACATCGACCTCCGCCACTCCATCATCAGCTACGGCGAGTTCGCGCAGGCCACCTACGACGGCTTCAACACGGAGCGCCGCTCGCCGCACGCCGGCGCGTGCATGTACGGCTACGACGACCTGCTGCACGTGTCGGGCGCCTGCAACGCCGCCCACTACAGGATCACCAAGTTCGTCTACTCCACCTCGACGCTGCCGCTGCCGGCCGCCTTCCTCCTGCTGCCGTTGGCGGCGCTCAAGGACGTCTGGTCCAGGGAGTCCAATTTCATGGGCTACGTCGCCGTCGCCACCGACGAGGGCGCCGCGGCGCTGGGCAGGCGCGACATCGTCGTGGCCTGGCGCGGGACTGTCAGGCCCATGGAGTGGACCAAGGACCTCGACGTCGTGCCGGTGCCGGCCGGGCCGGTGCTCGGGTCCGCCGCGTCCAAGCACCCGCTCGCCATGGTGCACCATGGGTTCCTCTCGCTGTACACGTCCAGCAATGCCCAATTCAAGTTCAACAAGACCAGTGCCAGAGACCAGGTAATTTATTATTTTATTCCTGCAGTATTATATACCGCGCATCGTTAATTATTGATTATTAACAGACGCAGTATATGATTCTTCTTGCAGGTTTTTGAGGAGGTGAGGAGGTTGATGGAGCTGTACAAGGACGAGGACACCAGCATCACCGTCACGGGCCACAGCCTCGGCGCGGCACTCGCCACCCTGAACGCCGTGGACATGGCCGCCAACGGCCTGAACGCCCCGGCGGCCAATAACTCCTCCAAGCCGCCGTGCCCGGTGACAGCCATCGTCTTCGCGTGCCCGCACGTGGGGAACATTTTCTTCAAGACCGCGTTCCGCTCGTTCCGCGAGCACGGCCTCAGGTCCCTGCACATCAAGAACTTCGGCGACGTGGTGCCCATGGTGCCGGCGGTGTCGTACGTCGACGTGCACGTGCCGCTGCCGCTCGACACGAGCCGGTCGCCGTACCTGAGCTGGCCGCTGTCGCCCGTATCGCTCCACAACCTCGAGCTCTACCTGCACGGCGTGGCCGGGGAGCAGGGCAGCCGCGGAGGGTTCAAGCTGGAGGTGGAACGCGATCTGGCGCTGGTTCATAAGGGCCTTGACGTTCTCAAGGACGAGTACCCGGTGCCGAGTTGCTGGTGGACAGCTCACCACAAGGGCATGGTGAGGAACGATGATGGCAAGTGGGAGCTCAGGGACTTCAAGCATATCTAATAATGAGCATCGTCGTCCTTTGCTTGCCGTTCTCTCAGTATGCATTATTAGTACTTTATGTTTCCAGATTCCAAAACTATACTCTCTCCTTCTCATATTAATTGTCGTCTAGGACAAAGATTTTAGTTCATTTTGAACTAAAAATTTTGTCGAGAGAGTAGTTTATTAAGCTTCTCTGTTTCAGTTGTCTTTTACTCCCTCCGTTTCGTTTTAATTGTCGTTAGGACAATCTTCAATAGTTCATTTTTAGTTCATTTAGTTGTCTGAAACGACAATTATTTCAAAACAGAGGGAGTACATGATTTACATGGAGAATGTACATGCATGCTGGCTTGTACACATACACCTCATGTACACATTTGTAACAGCCCAAATATAAGCTAATGGAGAAATAAATCTTGCTTATTACTATACACTCAAGATTTTTGCTGAATCTTTCAGAGCTTTTCTTCGAGTGCTTAAACTTATGTCTCATAAATCCTTAAATTACACGCTGACACATGACATTAGCACAACTAGACGTGTGGTTAAACGATTTGGACCTGGATGAGACTGTCTAGCAAGATTTGAGATCCAAAAATCAAGATTTGAGAGTATTGAGACCTAGAACAACTCGTGTCAAGTCCGATGAACACTCATACATTTCACTCAAAGAAAAAAGATACGAACTTGATCACATTGTCCAGTAGGTTGGTCAAAGTTGATTATTAACGATATACTGTAATTTGTTAATCTTTTATAGTTTTAAGAAGATTCCCCAGTTATATAATATTCAGAAAAGGTACGTGCTCTGTAGTTACATATGCATACAGCCGACGACCGTGGTACTACATTTTTCTGAGGCTCGTGCGACACGCAGGATTATTTTGTTGGTCGTGCCACAAGCTGACAATAACGTTACTCATCAACCATATCATAAGTACACTATAATGCGATACAATTAAAGTTATAATTTGGAGTACTGTATTACTCCCTCCGTCTCGAAAAGATTGTCGCTTTGTAGTTCATTTTTGAACTACAAAGCGACAACCTTTTCGGGACGGAGAGAGTATATAGTAGTGCACAAGAATGCAGCTTGTCTGCTAGGGTGTAGCGTAGTCGGTGTGTACGTGGTGGCCTGGTTGGGACTGCAACCAAAAAGTTTATACGATCACCACGAGATTAATATAACGCAAAGCTCATCAACTCGCCTAGCTGGTCTCTGGGATTTGCCTTGTTGTTTTACTCCGTCCAAATTCGCGTTGCTCTGGACGTGTGCACCATGGCGAGCGGGTTCGGCGCCGCCGCGGCGCCAAGCACCGTACCGGCGTGAAGAAGTCCAAGTCGCTGACCCACTCCACATCCGTCAACGTCCCGCGCAGATGTGGACGACTGATGACGAAGGAATGGCTTGCTTCTGGAAGAGAAGGTAACGCCATGCATGGATAAAAAAACGGGGGACCGGAGTGCCCGATTAGTCAAGCCGGAACATGCACACAGTTGACTGATGACGATGCTACCAGCTGCAACTGCATGTTCCAGCTATACAGCTAGCTAGTCGGCCTAACCAACTCTGCCAAACCTAAAAACGTTAATTCACAAACTGTTCTTATCAGTGGCCTTTGGCTGGAGGATATCGTGCGTGCTCATCACCGGCAGCATGCAGTCTCGAACCGAAAATGAGCAGGATGAACTGGTAAGGTCAGCAAAAGCTGCGCACGCGCATTGTTTGTCAAATTCACAGACCTCTTGCATGGGTCAAGTACTTGGGGATTATTCAACGTATGAAACAGCTTAATTATACGTTTTATATTTATGGGCCAAGCTAGGTTTTGACAGACAAGTAGCCTGCCGATTAATCAAGCTTTTTGACATATGTTCCATTGCCCAGCTCGTCTTGTACTACTTTATATACTTCTCGTATGGTTGCTGTGTGAGACGTTGGTGCTACATGCGCTGTTCAGGTTCATGTTTTGACCGGAACAGGTCACAGTTACTCCGATAGCAGAACCTGCCTGGTGTTTTGTGTGTTGAGTTGGTTCTGTTCCAATGGAGATGCATTATGCGTTCGGAGACTTGTGTTTGTGGCCTAGAAGCTAGACCAAGTTGACTCAAGCAACTGATCTGTCATGTGCAGTGCCGGGCACAAGTAAGTCACGCGCGCACCGTCTTCTCTACTGGACTACTGGCTGACCGGATCTATGCCCACAAACTCTGCACATCAAACAAGCTGCCGGCAGCCATAGAATCTGGTCAACAATGGCTGCTGCATAATCTTCCATCAACGCCGTGACTATATATGCATGCAAATATACGGACAAATAAGAAAGGGAACAACAAAGATCAAACACACATAACGAGCAAGCGAGGTAAGGAGCTAGCATGGCGTCGTCGCCGGTGCTCCTGCTGCTGCTGCTCGCCGCTTCGGCACTGCAGCTGTGCCGAGCCGTGGACCCGGTCGCCACGTACTGCGCCAGCAACTTCACCGGCGCGCCGCAGAAGCGGAGCAACATCAACAAGGTCCTCTCCTCGCTGGTGCCGCCTTCCGCGCCGGCCTACTCCTACATCACCGCCTCCGCTGGCCGCGGCGACTCCGCCATCTGGGGCCTGGCGCAGTGCCGCGGCGACGTCCCGGCCTCCGACTGCGCGCTCTGCCTCTCCGCCGCGCAGCGCCAGCTCGCGGCCGCGTGCGGCGGCCGGGGCAGCAGCGGCAGCGCCGACGGCCGCGTGTGGTACGACTACTGCTTCATGCGGTACGACGACGCCGACTTCGTCGGCCTGCCGGACACCGGGTCGTACGCGCTCATCCTGATCAACACCATGAACGCCACCGCCGACCCCGTCGCGTTCGACCGCGCCGAGAGGAAGCTCATGGCGCGCGTGGCGGCGAGGGCGGCCGGAAGCGGCAGCAACAGCAGCGGGCTGGTAAGGGAGACGGCCAAGTTCGACGGCGCCGCGACTGCGACCACCACTATCTACGGGCTCGGGTGGTGCACCAAGGACATCAGCCCCGCCAGCTGCGGACTCTGCGTCGCCCAGGCGGTGGCGGAGATGCCCAACTACTGCCGGTTCCGGCGTGGCTGCCGCGTGCTCTACAGCAGCTGCATGGCGCGCTACGAGACCTACCCCTTCTTCTTCCCCGTCGTAGACGGCAAGGGCAGCGGCGCCGCGGCTCATCCCTCCTCGTTCTCCCACGCCGGCGAGTACGACAAGGTCATCTTGAACCATTAGCGACCTGTTCCGTACTACGTAACTGATGAATCATCAAGTGTACGTTACTCAGTGCCCCGTGATCGCCACGACTGGAAATTTCGTTGTACTGTATAATATTTGATGGTTTCAATAATATGCATGCTTGAAATACGCGCACACAAATATGCATGAATTTTCCATGGCATGCTAACATCGCGGCTTCTATACGAGTATACCACACATGGTCTATCTTGTCAACGCATCGTCGATCACACATCCTCTATGCCATGTACACGTGGGCCAGGAATGTGTAGCCATGGGCCTTGTGTCTGGTTGTGTTGGGTTGCCCAGAAATGGCCCAATAAATTTAGAAGCCGGCAGCCCATCTGTGAGAGCCCAAACCGTCATGCCCACGGCGCCGCTTCTTTGTCCTCGGCGGACGGCGGCGCAGAAGCAGCAGCGGTAGCAAACCACATCCTGGAGCTTAGGCGGCTGTCTGCCTCGCCGCCGGCGATCGCCGGTAAAGGTCAGATCCCAGGTTTTCCTGCACGACAGCACCTCAGTGTGTCTGCATACGATTCACTCGCCCTCCTCCTTCTAGCTCTGCACGGTGCTGGCTTGACTGAGCACCATCTGTCGACTGGTATTTGTTTCAGCGGCTGCTCGTGCGTTTCCTTGTTAGTCTGAGCGTGCTGTGCTGTTCATAGTTAGCACCAATGTTAAGGAGAGGTCACAATGAGCATGCACCTCCGTCGTGCATGCAAGGTGTTTGATGGAATGGCTCATAGGTGATGGCAGTGCAGTGTTTTGCGATATCTATGTCCTCTTCCTCCTCCTACACCCTGAGCTACTTCTTCTTGTGTGATTGATGAGAGTGCCCAGAGATGAACTTTGATGTGACTGTAGTGCTTTTTTTCCCTTCTTTCTTGAGCGAATAGTTTGTTCCTATTTGTTAGTTCTACAGATAATGCAGTCAGTTCACATGCTGAATACTTTACTTTTGTAGGGTTTTCACCTGTGTGCTGCTGTTCTATTACAATTTTCGATTGGAATACTCATCTTTGTCTGCTATCAGCGTCACTCTGGATACAGAGTATGAACAAGGGCTTGGTACCTGAATTTGATAGCATGCCCTCCCTTTGTTCTGCAGGTTACTCCTGCTCTTTGTTGACCTCTAATACCCCTGCAGTGCTAGCAGCAAGCCAGCAAGTGATCCATCGCGATGAAGTTCAGAGTTGTCTGCAGGAAGCTGTACGACTACGTGCGGTACGACCTCAAGGAGATCGCTTTCCCGTCATCACTGCCAGACCCGCCACATCTGAAGAAGAGGCCCAAGCTCACCTGGCACGACCGCTGGTGCATCCTCAAGGAGGCCACCCGACTGTACGGCGCGTCCTGGGTCAGGAACATCGGTCCTGAACTCAGACCCAACGACTACAAGAAGGAAGAAGAAGAAGACGAAGGTGACAAGTCGCCCGGTTCTAGCAGTGAGAAGAAGGGCAAAAGCAGCAGCGAGCCCAGCCTGCTCGAGGACCTTGCAGTGGCGGCAAGGGGTGGAGCGGAGACGCTGAAACCTGCGTTGCGGAAGATTTACATGACCCGTGCCTCTACTTACACGAGCGCGATGAAAAATTTCGTGGAGACGTATCAGGAAGGGCTCAAGGATCAGTTGCAGGAGAAGGCTGACGAGGAAGGTCGCCGGCAACAGAAAGGAAATGAGCAGAGGAAGCCATCGCCAACTCCACCACCGGCGTCGTGAATGAACCCGTGGCTGAGTCTGTGTTTGTTGGCATCAAGGGAGCAAGAGATGGCGTTATTACAAGGTGTTTGCAGGTCAGGAATCCTTGTTTCATCCCGTAATTTTCTCAGTTACTCGTGTGTAGTGTGTAGGTAATTTTTCTTATGTAATCTGAGTCTACCAAATCTGGGTGGTCGTACTGGTAGTAAACATATGTGAGTGAGCCCTGGCTGTTGATACTGTACCAATAAACTGTCACACGTATGTGAGTGAGATTGATGCTGAAAGCCTGGACCAGTGACTGCCGACGGGAGCAGAATGTCTGTCATTTTCCCGAGCAGCTTCGTTCTTCATTCACACTGCAAATGAAGGTTGGTTCAGATATTGTAGGGTGTTGGTTTCCTGTGCCGGCAGGTGCGGTCTGCGGTGTGGGGTTGACCCTTGCTTTTCTTCTCCTCCGCATCAACAGTGGCAGCGAGAGGTGAGCTCGCACAAGAAGATGCTGGCGTCATCGGCTCGCGGGCCGAACGCTAGCCCAGATGACTCATGGGCCCACCACGCGATTAAAGGGACGAGCAAATAGTACACTGATGGGCCGGGCCCATGTACGTGTTGCATCCTCTCCTCCAGCGGCAGCACGGAAAGCAAAAAACCACCCCAGGCAGAACTGGCTACATCTCGCCGATGTGTGTGTCATGTCATCTCAAATTCATATTCAGAAGAAGCTTGCTTTTAGTTAAAATAAAATACGAACACGTGTGGACCATGAATAAGAAAGCACCGTGGATCCGAATCGTCCTTGTCGATGATAGTAGGGAGGGATATCATTATCAAGATAATTATTCCCTGTCCAATATTTTATGATAGCTAGTCACAGCCACTAGCCACACTAGTTAATTTCAGCACTTCCTTTTGCTTTACACTAAGTTATGCATAGAAAATACTTGAAAGTAAATAATGTTGAAAATTTAAAATTGAACTAATCAACGTCATAAATTTATTTTGAAAACGGGTGGAGTATATAGACTCGTCCCAGCGACCAAAAATAGAAAAAAAAAACTATGAGTGATGTGCATTTCGCAAGTATTATACTCTCTTCATGTTAAAATACTTGTCCTCTTTAGTTCAAAAATGAACTAAAATAGTGACAAGTATTTTAGGACGAATGGAGTACCAGATTAAACCGCAAAGATCGTAGTTAGATACACTAATTAATCACACCAACAAACTAAACAAATGGTACACACACAGATCGAGTGCACATACAACAGAGGCGATCAAGAAGCAAGCAGGAGGTGTGGCTAGCTAGCTAACTTTTGCTTTGCTCTTGACGACGTGGGACCAGCTGCTACTGAAGCAGGCAGCACAACCCAAATCGACCGAGGAGAGCATGTCTGCTAATAGCTACCTCCAGTTCTTCGCTTCCTTTCTCTATCGCTCTTTGAAGCAATCATCGCCATCTTCCCTTCCAATCATGAATATGTACACAAATCGATCGAAACAGGTGTGTTCGCCGGTGATTTAAACAAGGGCAGCAGCATGAATGTCGTCGATCTATGATGATTGATCTGTGTGCTGGCTGACGAACACAACTGTTTTTGTATGTGTACCCCCTCAAGCGAGCAGGATTTATTTTGCCCATTCTCGTGCGAGGGAAACATATATAACTGTTACTCCCTCTGTTTCGTTTTAATTGTCGTTTGGACAACCTTCTTCATTTCTAGTTCATTTGGTTGTCTGAAACGACAATTATTTCAGAACGGAGTGAGTATTATTTACAAAAATAAAAAGGAAAGGGAATCAGTAACTAATACGTAATCAAGTTGGAAAAGTAGCTTCCTAGTTTCCCTCTCTATCACTCTAATAACGGATACGAACCACGCGCAATAAATGTCGTCAAACAATCAAATATTCAAAAAATAGCGCTTTTTTTTCGTTGCCTAAACAATTGGTGCAAGGTAGCTGTAGCATCAACACACACAATCTCGCTTTTGCATGCATGGCCTGGCCATTATGGCCCAGTGTCCCTGAAAAGTACATATTCCCAACATTAGTTAAGTGTGAATGAAGCTTCTTCGTGAAGCTAACTATTTTGAACCTCTTTACCTTTTTCCTGATCATCTCACTGTTTAACTATACTGCACAGCCATTGAACAAGTACGGACGCTGAAGGAGGAGCTAGCCCATGCATGTGGACCTGTCGTCATTTTGCACCGATGCATGCTACAGATACTTTGAAAAATCGGTCGGCCGGGATGCCTTCCTCTGCTCTGTGTTTAGCTTGCAAGCATTACACATTGCCTGCGTATCTTTTTTTTTTTGAAGGGCCGCTAGGGCATTCATTGATAAGCAGATGAAGGTTTGACGTACAAGTTATACATCAAGATCAGAAAGAGAAAAAAGAAGGAAAGGAAAAGAAAAAGGAAAAGATTCAGATGGTTTGGACTACACGAAAGAGATCGCAAGCGACGGAGGCCCAACCGTCTTCCATAGCTGAAAATCATCCCTGATGATCTGGACTAAAGCCTCCACCGATTGCTCAACCCCGCCGAAGATTCTCGCATTGCGTTCCTTCCACACCGTCCAAAGTACCAGCAGCACCAGGGATTTAAGGAGTTTCGTTCTACTAGCTCCTCCAGCGGCAGATAGTGCCTTGTGCCAATCAAGGACGGACATGTTTTGCCTCCAGTGATCAGGGTGTAGCCCCTGCAAACCAGTCCAGGCACTGATCAGCTTCCAAATTCGTAGTACCAACGGGCACTCCATGAACAGGTGATGGGTTGTCTCCAAACTCCTGGTGCACAGTTGGCAGAAGTAATCGTTCGGCCATCCCCGACGAAGTAGGCGGTCCGCAGTCCATATTCTTTGTTGCATTACCAGCCAAGCGAATATCTTGATCTTCGGTGGAGCCCAGACTGACCAGATTTCTTTGTTGTAGGGGGAGCGAGTGCTGCCCTCAAACTGCACTATGTATGCGGACTTTGAAGAGTACACCCCATCAGGCGTTAGGGACCATGCAATAGTGTCCAACACGCCTGGCCTGAGGACCAGTTGGGCTTCCTGGATCATCACCCAAAGCGCAGCAAACTGTTGAATCAGCTCCGGTGATAGGTCATGCATAATGTCCCGTACCCAGGTGCTCCCTTCTAAGGCCTCCGCAACACTTTTCCTTTTGCCCTTGTTGTGCTTGTACAATGCAGGGAAGAGGCATGCAGGCGCCTGCCCATTAACCCAGCTTGCCTCCCAGAAGTTTGTGCGTACACCGCTTCCTACTGCTACCTTCATTGCCATGTGAAACAATTGCTTGTCTGCTCCATCCACAGGTATCTCCATTCCATGCCATAGCCGCGGTTCGGTTGTCCAAGACAACCAGAGCCAGCGCAGCCGCAATGCTCGACTGAACCTTTCTAAGTCAATGATTCCAAGCCCGCCAAAATGCTTTGGCCTGCACACAATGCTCCAATTTACTTTGCATCTGCCCCCGTGCATTTGCTGGTCTCCCGCCCAGAGAAAACGACGTCAAAGCTTGTCAATGCCTTTGATGAATTTTTTATGGACATGCAGTGCAGACATGGTATAAATCGGAACCGAGCTCATAACTGAGTGAACTAGTTCCTTCCTGCCAGCAATATTGAGCAAGCGGCCTTTCCATCCCGCAAGTTTCTCCCCAATTCGATCATGAAGAGGCTGGAGGTGGGAGGTCTTTAGCCGACCCAGACTCAAAGGCATGTAATGGGGAAGGAAACCGTCTGGCCTGAAAATGGTGAAAGTACCTGCTCAAGGTCAAAATCTTGGCATTGAATAGGCGCCACTGCACACTTGGTTGGATTAATCTTCAGGCCTGAGGCCATACCAAATTTCTGTAACAGATCCATGACCACTTGCACTTCATGTTGATCTGGGTTGAGGAAGAGTATCACATCATCGGCATACAGGGATATTCTTTGTCTTCCCGGAGCTGCACGGAGAGGTTGTATGATCCCCTGCGCTGTGGCCGTACCAAACAGGCTATGCAGTGTATCGATGGCAAGGGCAAACAGGTGTGGCGATATGGGGTCGCCCTGACGAAGCCCACGCGTATGCTGAATGGATGGCCCTGGAATCCCATTTAGCCGCACAGCTGAGACAGTGGTGGCCCATAACGCAGACAACCAGTCGGTCCACCGCTGAGGGAAGCCCCTTCGCTGCATCACTTCCAGGAGGTATGCCCACGACACTGTGTCGAACGCCTTTGCTATGTCCAGCTTCAGGAGAAGTACCGGCTTACGATTCCTGTGACATGCGCGCGCCATATTGCGCACAAATAGGAAGTTGTCATGGATACTCCTCCCTTTTATGGATGCACTTTGCGCCTGTGATATGAGACTATCAATGTGACGGGAGAGCCTTACGGATAGCACTTTGGAGATCAGCTTCCCGACTGAATGAACGAGGCTTATGGGCCGGTAGTCCCCCGGTGACGTTGCATCGCCATGCTTCGGTATAAGGCAAATGTCGGCACTGTTTACCCGCTGCAAGGATCCAGTCTGAAGGGACATTGCCTGCGTATCAGATTATCAGCCACAATCCATGCATGCAACTCATCAAAGATGATCCGACACTTTAACATGTTTCCTGAACTTTGTCATCACTTCTGTTTGAACACTTCATTTTGTTTATATAGCATGTTGGCTATAAGCTCTCACATTCAGATCTTTCGACTACCGTTTCTGCAGTAAATAAAAAATCAATATGGTGATTTTCTAGGTCTCTTAAGGATGAATATGGTGGCTTCTTCAGAATAATTAAGACTCATTTCTTAGCAGCCACTGTAGCTAGCAGGAGCAAGAATAAGGCGCTTGGTATGCTGTATGTCCTCTCATGGGTGATGAGCACCAGAAAAAGAAGACGACGACGCAGAAAACTACAAAATAAGGCTACTACACTACACAGAGACAGAATGGTGCAGAGCCGCTTTTTCGTCTTTTTCCCTTGCTCGGCCCACCTCAGCCTCACTGATCCTGCTGTCTCCGTCCAGCTTCCCTACTTTAGTTGCTTTCACTCTCTCTCTCTCCCTCAGCTGATCCCCATTCCCATCACCAAGCAGGGCCTCCTCCTCCTCCTCCTCCTCTCCAAGCAGCCACACCACCACAAGCAAGGAAGGGAAAGCAAGAGGGCGAACCCTAGTAGACTCACTTTAATTTCTCCTCCGGAGCTGAGCAACCATCCAGATAGAGCATCAGCTGCGCATCGCCACCCCACCCACTCACCATGATCTTCTCCCCCGCCTTCCTGGATTCCTCGAGCTGGAACGATAACCAGGTATATAATCGATCTGATTTTCTTTTCCGAAGATTTTATTCACTCGATCTCTTTTGAACAAGCACGAATAAAAGGGAGATGCATGGAGGAGAAAGTTGCAGCAATAGTTATTTCTTTCAACTGAAAAGAGAAGAGAGAATAATACCGCTGCTAGCTAGGGCTAACCTATAATAAATATCCTGATCCCAAATACCATACACATCTTATTGGTTTGGTATATACTAATTTCTGGCATAAATTCGATCAGCTCCCCTCTCTCTTGATGCGTCGTCTTTCTTCTCTGCTCTGATGGTGTTATTATTCGCTTCGATTCGCAGCAGCAGCAGCAGCAAGCTCACCACCAGGCAGTTGCATCCAACTGCGACGGCAATCATCATGAGCAGTTTCTCCAGCCGTCAATCATGGGGGGAGCGGCGGGAGTGCTTCCCGAAGGCGGCGGCGGCGGCGGCGGCGCCGGTGCGCAGATGGGGCCGGGGAAGCCGATGTCCATGTCTGAGCGGGCGCGCCTTGCGAGGATCCCGCTCCCGGAGCCGGGGCTCAAGTGCCCGCGCTGCGACTCCGCCAACACCAAGTTCTGCTACTTCAACAACTACTCGCTCTCCCAGCCGCGCCACTTCTGCCGCGCATGCCGCCGCTACTGGACCCGCGGCGGTGCGCTCCGCAACGTCCCCGTCGGCGGCGGATACCGCCGCCACGCCAAGCGAGCCAAGCCCAAGGCCGCGGCGGCGACGCCCGGGACAACAACGGCGGCCGCAGCCACCGCGCCTGCTGCTGCTGCTGGTAACTCGACGACGTCGTCTAATTGCACCACGGCGGCTCTCTCGGACTCGCCGGCTATGCTGGGCGGCAACCTGTCCATGCTTCCACCGCTGCTCCGCCTCGCGGACTTCGACGCCATGAGACTGGGCTCCAGCTTCACCGGGATAGGGAAACCGCCAGCCCCACACCATGAGACCGCCGGCAACAACTACTCCATCGGTGGTGGCGGGAGCGGCGGTGGTGCCGGGCTGGAGCAGTGGAGAGTGCAGCAGACGATGCAAGGCTTCCCGTTCCTGCATGCGATGGACCAGGGCTCGCTGGCGCCATCTTTCGCGATGATGATGCCCGGAGCATTCCAGTTAGGTCTTGACACCGATGGCCGTGGCGCCGGCACTGGTGGCGGAGAAGACGGATCAGGAGAGTTCAACGGGATGCCAGCAAGGAGGGAAGCAGCAGGCTACCCAACAAGCAGAGGCATGTACTACGGGGATCACCACCTCACTGCAGGTTACACTACTTCGTATTCCAATGCCACAGGTAACCATCTCTTGTAAACCGCTGCAACCACGACCACCGACCTTAATGGCCGGCTATGACAACGTTCCTAAGATTAGCTAGATCATCGATAGAGTGTGTGAGTATGGTGGCATTGTGATATAGAAAAGGCTAGCCTTATTTGCAATGTTTGCAAGAACTACTGGGAGAGAGAGCCAGAGAGGAGGAGGGGCTATGGATGGAGCATCCTTGCGCTTGATCATGCATGCGCAATTATCACCAGCATCTACTGTGCTTAGCTTCCATATGATCATTTGTTTTTTTCCTTTATTTAGGTTTTATCGTGCATTTGGGTCGGGGTCAAGTTATGTGGTGTACCACTCACTGTTCTTCGTTTTGTTCATGAAAACTTCTATCATATGTCAAACGATATTACTGATTCCACCCTCCTTTTTATATATATTGTTCTACTACACATGCATTAATAATCTCGATGCTCCTTGTGTTCCGTAATTTCCGAGTATGATTGGTGAACTTGACAGTGGTACGGTGTAACTACATTTGCTACTGTAATACTCTCTCTCTCTCTCTCTCCATTCTTTTATATATATATATATATATATATATATATATATATATAATATTTAGGACAATAAATCTAGTTCAATATATTTAAACTAAATTAGCTATCCTAAACACCATTACTTAGGAACATAGGTAGTATAATGCATGGTATGCTAGGACCTTAATTAGGAGAAACAGGGAAACAAATAAAAAATAAATGATGCATGAATACATGGCACCTGCATATAAATCCGTGTTGGTAGCATGCAATAGTGGTATTTCTATCAGTAGGAGATTTGCACCATCAAATAGTAGCTATAGTACTCTGAACTGATGGTTGTCATAGGTTTGTGCGTAATTGTTGCGTTGTTTGTGCAGCAAAATTAAAGGGGCGTAGTCAAAGATAGAGCTAGCTTGCTGAGGCCCGTTCAAAAGCGTGCGTCTTTTGCGTTTTTACCTTTTACTTTTTTCATCTTTTAACAGTGGTAGAACGTACCAAAGCGTGAGGAGATCATCCAAGGTCTCTATTGATTTTTCATCTTGTATGTATCTAACGCATGCATGAACTACATTACATACAATTAAGCTAGTTAAGGACACAGGATATAAAAAAATGAAACGAACGAATGGCAAGCTCGAGGTGCATTTCGACCATGCATAGAATAAAGGGAAACTATATACTTCTCATATCTGTAACTAGTTTTGCAGTACACGTAAGCTAGGTAGGCTATGAATAGGCTGGGTCTTAGAATGATTGGAGCCTATATATGGAAGCGAGAAGGACGAGAGGTGATGAATCCGACGAGTGAAACCATGCATGCAGCTGGATTATCAGTTAGTACATGGAAGTTTGAGAACAACACTGAGATTAATAATAAGCTAGCTAGAGAGGTGCTCTGCAGGTAATTAAAAACGTACACAGTAGTACGTGTATTAACCGGAACTGGCCGGATTGGTAGGGATGAAGAGGGAATGCTGGTCCAAGCTAGCTAGCTAGATCTTGAATCCTTGATATGCGCATGTTATGTTACTCGGAGGGAATCAGATTCTCTTCTGCTTTGTGTCGCCTTTGCTTTCTCGAAGGCCAAGAGAGAGGACCCAGGACCCGGCCGGCCGGCAGGCCTCTTGCTCTCATCGCTTCCCAGTCCTGTTGTTCTCCCTTTGGCTTTCGGAGAATAAAGCCATACCATGCACATGCACTCATGCACACACACATTACACTGATACACACACACTGATGTATACCTCTAGTAGCTCGGAACGAATACAGTACCACCAACGCATGAGCGAGAAAGATCTAGAGAGAGAGGGAGAGAATTGTATAGTTCTCTCTAGTAGCTCGGAACGAATACAGTACTACCAGAGCATGAGCCATGAGTCCAGTGTGTCGTCTTTTGGATTCCATCTCAGGAACGAATGATTTAACCCATGCAAGCATCTTAGACGTAACATATTCTTTAAGGTATATATCTCGGAGCAAGATGTATCCTGGCGCCAGGACTATATATGTCCCATGCATCGCGAACGTAAGTACTCCCTCCGTCTCCATGAACTTGTCGCTTTGTAGTTCAAAAATGAACTACAAAGCGACAAGTTCATAGGGACAGAGGGAGTACATGTGCATGGAGCCATCAGTTCGTTTATTTATCGCAAGGCGTGCATGTGACTATACACATTCTGCGGAAAAAAATTAAAGACATCTCCAATAACATTAGGTAAATATAAAAGGACTTCCCCCATCTCAAATTACTTATCGTTTATAACAAAAATTTTAATTTAATTTTGAATTAGAACTTTTATCTTAAACGACAAGTAATTTGAGATGGTGAGAGTACAGTATAAAACTACAAACAGAGCAAGAGCATGCAAAGTGGTGCACCGTAAGTAGATTACAAGCAGAGACTAGGCTCTGACATTTTTGTGAAATGCTGGGAAGTTCCATTGTTGTGCACGCTACACCTGCTCGGCATTTGATTTTTGAAACTGTAAGTATTTTATTGATGAATAACATCCTTACAAAGTTCATTCCGGACGCATTCTGGAAACTTACAGAGATATTACAATCCAGAAATTCAACGGATCTTTTTTTTTTCAAAAAAGAAGAAGAGATTCAACGGACCTAACGAAAAGAAAAAACGTATCGGGTCCGACAAAGGGTGGGTGGGTTGGCTGTACAACAGTTGGGATGGTTTTGAGCCCATCTGGCTTATTCCTCATTCGGGGCCCAATATCCAATGCGTTGGGTGAGAAAAGCTAGGTGGGCCGGCAATTGTTGAGGTGCGAAAAGTTGAAGGGCGCGTAGGTGGGCCGGCAATTAATTGTTGAGGTGTGCTTGAGCAGAGGAGGAGGTCGTCGCTCGTCGGGGGAGGCAGAGGAGAATGAATCATGGTGTGAGCGACTGACCGCGTGCTCATTATACTTCCGGTGATTTAATTTGAATACTGTAAAAAGGAAGACCGAACGAAACCGTGTTTGATCGAATAATAGTAGAAGAACGACTACGCTAGCCGCAGTAATATTTAACTTTGACGTGTTGCACGTTTCAGGGAAAAATTAAATATTTCGTCGGTTGTTGCTTACTCACGACTGATTACCACTCGTGTATTTGCATGATTCGCGTGACAGAGAATTAGTGGCGTCCCATTGTCATTTTTTACAATCCCAGCACAGCACCTTGATAAAAGTGACAAGGGGCTGGCATCATACAATACTCCTTCCGTCTACTTTTTGAGAAATAAAATTACTTCTCAAAACATCATACATTTGAAAACGGAAGAGTATTTTTTTTAAAAAAAACTTACCTTTTACTTGTAATATACGAAATAGATTAGTTGTCTTATTTTTACCTTTTAAGAAATAAAAAGCGGCAAGCACCGACAAAAATGAAGGAAATGATAGACCACCATCATCATCGCATCTATCAAAATTGAACTTTCAACCACCATTTTGATAGGAAAAGCAAAGAACTAGAGCCGACACTTTGATGCATGCGTCCCTTTCTTACTTCCTTCCTTTCCGGAAAACACGTTCAAAAAAGTTTTATTTTCTTTTGCATCAAACAAATGGAATTCCGCGTGTTTTTTTTTTGAAATCACTAGATTTTTTTTCAAACAGAGGATTTATAAATAACATAGTACTCCTCAGAGGCTAGAGCAATGTTCGCGGCCCGGGTCGAACAAAGTGCTAGCATGTCACCGAAAGACAAGGGAAAAGATGTGATAAATGGCAGGAGAATATATCAAAAACGGTTGAGCTTTTCAAAATTTTACAAGCTGAATAGGCTGTTGGAATAGCAAAGTGATTCATATCTGACTGACGGCTTTACTCGTCAGTTGAGAATTCAGAGAGGAGATATTTCGATCGGTTTTGAGAAGGTGACAAAGAGTGAGCGAGACAGTTGCTGCTGCCTTATTACTTATTAAAAGGGCAGTAAAGCCGTCGCCTTCCTTCCGCGTCCATTCCACCCACCCCTCGGTGTCGGCTCGGCTCGGCGCCCGCCTCCTCTCCCGTCCCCACTTCGCCGCCGCCGCGGCAGGAGAGGGAGAGGGACCCGCCGCCGCCGCCGCCATGGGGCACGGGGTCAGCTGCGCCCGCACCGGCGACGAGCACGACTACTTCCGCGCGGCGCAGCTCGGGGACCTCCACGCGCTGGGCGCGCTCCTCGCCGCCGACCCCTCCCTCGCCCGCCGCGCCACGCTCTACGACCGCCTCTCCGCGCTGCACATCGCCGCCGCCAATGGACGCATCGAGGTGCTTCTAGCTCCTCCCTCCACTGACCTTAATTTATTACGCCATCCATCCCCCCTCCTCCGCTTCTCGGTCTTCTCTGAAGTAACCGCCACCACCTCTCGCTGCTTTTCCTTGCCGCAGGTGTTGTCTATGATCTTGGACCGCGGGGTGCCGCCGGACGTGGTGAATCGGCACAAGCAGGTGCTGGATCCGATCAAAATGTTTTTTTTCCTTTTTCTTCTTGTTGCGACTGGCAGCGATCTCTATGTACTAGCCGCCCAAAAATCTCATCTTGCTCACTTGTCATACATATGCTTCTTCAGACCCCGCTGATGCTCGCGGCCATGCACGGCAAGATCGACTGCGTGCTCAAACTTCTTCAGGCCGGCGCCAATGTGAGCAAACCTGCAAGCTCGATCTCGTACAACCTTTCTTTCCTCTTCCGAACTCCACCCGCAAGCTCACTACTTTCCGTTGCTCGATCTGCATGCGCGTCAGATCTTGATGTTCGATTCGCTGCACGCGCGGACATGCCTGCACCACGCGGCCTACTTCGGCCACGTCGACTGCCTCAAGGCTGTCCTCGCGGCGGCGCAGACCACGCCGGTGGCGGACTCATGGTGAGAGATCGATCTTCCGTTCCGTCTCCTCGTAGTATTTTCGAAATCGTCTGCCGGTTCAACCTGTTTGCCGGCGAGACGTGCGTGCCGCGGCAGCTCACTCGTTGCTGTCGAAGCGTGGCAGGGGGTACGCCCGGTTCGTCAACGTGAGGGACGACCACGGCGCGACGCCGCTGCATCTCGCGGCCAGGCAGGGCCGGCCTGG
The DNA here is from genome assembly GCA_036927565.1 of Tuctoria greenei. Classification (NCBI taxonomy): domain Eukaryota; kingdom Viridiplantae; phylum Streptophyta; class Magnoliopsida; order Poales; family Poaceae; genus Tuctoria; species Tuctoria greenei. The sequence continues at coordinate 199,275,330 of JAYESD010000007.1, forward strand.
CTGCGTGCAGGTGTTGCTGGAGAACGGCGCCATCGTCTCCGCTTTGACCGGCTCGTACGGGTAATAACATTTCTGATCTTTTGCTGCCGGCACATTTCATTCGTGTTGCAAACGGTGACTGACTCAGAGTGTGTTTGCTGCTGCATGCAGCTTCCCTGGTAGCACAGCATTGCATTTGGCGGCTCGCAGCGGGAGCCTGGATTGCACCCGGAAACTGCTCGCCTGGGGAGCAGATCGTCTCCAAAGAGATTCAGCTGGGTGAGGAAGACACGATCCCTACTATTTTTCTTGATTCGAAAAACATTGGGACATTGCCTTTCTAGCCTTTTAGTGCCTAATTTATTTGTTGGTTGGCGCACGCACACCACCAAGATTTTAGGTGCGATTTTTAAGTCCTCTGTCCTCAAGTCGTTGGACTTGACTTGTCTTTGAACAAGGGCGCTCACCAACCTAGGCTTGCTGCTGTTTATTCTCAAACTTTGATGTGTGCAATAACGTGTTCTTGCTGAATTGGTCATCATACGCTGCTCCATTAAGCTTGCAAACAATTTTGGTCCCTGCATGCAGGAGGATCCCCTACGCCGTGGCGCTGAAACGCAGCCACGGAGCATGTGCGGCCTTGCTGAACCCTTCATCGGCAGAGCCCATGGTGTGGCCGTCCCCGCTCAAGTTCATCAGCGAGCTGGACCCGGAAGCAAAGGCTCTCCTGGAAGCAGCCCTGACGGAGGCAAACAAGGAGAGGGAGAAGAAGATCTTGAACGGCACCAAGTACTGTCTGCCGTCACCTTCACGTTGCGATGACAACATTGTGGACGATGTATCCTCAGAGGTGAGCGACGCGGCGGAGCTGTGCTGCATCTGCTTCGACCAGGCGTGCAGCATCGAGGTGGAGGACTGCGGGCACCAGATGTGCGCGGCGTGCACGCTGGCGCTGTGCTGCCACAGCAAGCCGAACCCCACGACGCTGGCGCTGCCGTCGCCGTCCTGCCCCTTCTGCCGCGGCAGCATCTCGCGGCTGCTGGTGGCCCGGCCGGCCAGCAGTAAGGGCACCGCTGCTGCTGCTGCCGAGACCGAGAAGCCGGCGGCGTCCCCGCAGCTCGCGAGGAGGCGGTCGTCCCGGCGGTCGTCGTCTCACAACCTCAGCAGCGAGGGGAGCAGCAGCAGCTTCAAGGGGCTGTCGTCGGCCATGATGGGGTCCCTCTCGCTGTCCAAGCTCGGCCTTGGGTCCAGCCGCAGTACTGTCGACGACAGCGCCAACCTCCTTGACAACAAGCCAGAGCATGATCCGTGACGGTGAAGCAGGTAAAAGTAAGGAGGTGAAGAAGCTGCCATTTCGAAAGAAGATGGTGGTGATCCAAGCATAACTATAAGGAGATGTGCGGGAGCTTTCAGGAGAAAGTCACTAGTACTCCCTCCTTCCCATATTAATTGTCGTTTAGGACAAGGATTTTAGTTCATTTTGAACTAAAATTCTTGTCTTAAACGACAAATAATATGGGAAAGAGGGAGTACGTATTACTACATATAATCTGTTGATCGGAGCTGCTAAATAAGTAGCCCTACGATGTCTGTATCTCTCTGTCTGTCTGCCTCCCCCTATTCTTTCGGCTTAATTTGCCACCAGCACAGGATTCGCCTGTCATCTGTCTGTGCTAGTAGTATTGCCATTGCCATTGCCCCGGGCATATGCTTATTTGCCCATTCATCAGACTATCAGTATCCGAGTCCCGTTCCTGTGCTGTACCGTGGGTAGTGGTGACTCGCGTGATGTGAAGCTTGCTGGCTTAAAAGCTGGCCCGGCCATGGCATGGCATGGCATGTGAGCCCTGACGATCTGCCTCCTCTCCACTCCTTCCCCGTCTCTGTGTTAATGGCCTGGTCCGTCCACGACCAGGACTCCGTGTCCTGGTACTGGTCCAAACCTCCCAGCTCCGCCATGAACGGGCTGCCTCGATGATAATGGTCGTAATGTACCTGCGCTTTAACACCAGCTGGGGGTCGCCGTCTCCGTCTCCGTGAGGCTGTACGCCCACCGGCATCGCCGTCGACGTTCTGGTACGAGAGTACGGCTAGCGACGGACGCGGTGATCTCGTGAGACGTACCCACTACACACATCATGATTGTTTATGGGGTTTTCATTGCAAGCTGCGGCGTGGAAAACAAGTCAGTTTGATTGAAGCACGGACCGAGTATGCATGGGCAGCTGGAAGGCCGAGCTGCCGTGTGACGTTCACGGAGTTCTTTTCAACTGGTGGTGCTGCGAAATTTCTTCAGATGCCTACAGAGTTTTGGAGGCATCTGAAAGACGACCTACAAGGCTACAGTAACGGCTGGTGCTGGTGCTGGTGGGTGGAGTCGTCTCGTTTGTTGACCTGGACACACAAGGCTCGTTGATTGGTTGGATTGCACAACATTTCCACGTCACGTGATTGACCAAGTGTTCCCTCCAGCCTGACGTGACGAAGCTCAAGGCTAGATATTTGTGACGAAGCTTGTTCCTTGCACAGAACAAACACACGTAGTCGTCATGTATATACTTACTAAATTACTACTAATCTGAAGAAAAATATCTAAGAGGCACGATTTCGAATGATGACAACTCATGAGCAGGCGAGATTACGACCTGATGAACAGGAAGGAAAGAAATTCAGGAGTTGCATCCGTTTTCTAACATACTACCTACTCTCTTTGACTCCTAAATTACTAATCTGAAGAAAATATCTAGGCACGATTCGAGGGTATACCTGACGCATCATTCAAGGTTATCTGAGTATCCAGTTTCTAACATACCACCTACTCTCTTTGATGCCGGCTACTTCAATTTTAAACTACTATCAATCTCCAAGAACTAACAAGCACCAAATAAACCACGAGTACTGTATATATTTTCGCGTCTCTTGAACCGTACTGCCAAGAACGTCTTGCCTTAACGTCGTAAACACACACAAAAAAAAAAAAAAAAAACAGAGGAAATTGTACCGGTTGTGCACACGCTATTAGTACTACGTCCAGATAGTTGAACTGCTGGTCGCCTCGCATCAGCAGGATTGGAGGGACAAGGCACCTGCCCCCTCTCCCTGTTTTCATTTCTGATAGAGAAAGGCCGCTGCTTCTGCCGTGGGTGTGGCCCGTGTGAGTGCACCGCACCTTATGATGCGACAGCAACGGCCACTGTCTCAACCCTATCACTCCCACACTGTTCCTGGCTGGGAGTTCACTGTTGCAGCACCTGGTTCGTCCAAAACACTTGCACCAGTAGCATCATGTCACAGCAATACAGCATGCTCCGAAGGTACATCAACTCTATGTACTCCCTCCGTCCTAAAAAGTTTGTCGCTTTGTAGTTCAAAAATGAACTACAAAGCAACAAACTTTCCGGGACGGAGGGAGTATAAATATAAGTCAAATATGATTTACATGGTTGGTATCGTTTACACAAGTTGGTTTAAATAATAATAATAATAATAATAAAATGAAATGGTGGGTTTCCTTTTACAAATTGCCAAATAAATGAAAAAAGGAAACAAAAATTGTCATCCCTTGAAAGGCTCGGCGAAGACCAAGTTATGGCACGTCGGGTTGCAGGGGTATTCACAATCTAGTTCTTTCACCTCTCTCCGGTCGAAGAACCAGTCTCCAACCGCCTCTGCGATGCTCTATTCACCAAAAATAATACGATTAAAACGGCAGAAGAACAGTCGAAACAAGACTACAAATATTGCCATAGGTTGGCTTCGGCTGATTGTTGTTACAATTCTGGTCGTGTAGGGTAAAGTTGTTACCTTATTGTTGACTCTTGGAGAGGATGGAGAGTGCCAGGTGAAGGAGTTGAGTGTCTGACAATGAACAAAGCACGAGTTGATATACATGCCCCAGTCTCTTTTCTGCTTAATCTCGCTTATAGCTTCATGCATTTTTTCCCTGAAACCTGATACAAAATTCAATTTTGTATTGGACATGGAAAAGAATGACTACAGATCCAGAAAAAGACAGGTAAACGAAAAAAGAAATGGTGAGATGCAACGTGGGTCAACCTTGAAGAATTTCAAGTTGGTTAGGACTGCACTTGCTAATATCCAGTCTGCAGTCCAGCCACGAACGCTGAGGGTCAGATGATTGCGGAGCCAAAACATGTTGCACCTGGAAACATAAGGTTTGTGCTGGTGTTTATATTTTTCACATAGCAATAGAACATGCCTGATGGATACGAATAAGAATACCTGCCACGCGTCATATGCTGGGTTAAGAACAAATACTGGGGTAACAATGTTTTTCACAACTTCACGTGGAAACAAGCACTGCAACACAGTTTAAAGTGGGAACATGAGAAGGCAGAGCTACAGAGTACCAAAAAGTGGTCACACTGCTGGGATTTAAGTAATCAACCTGGCCTGGCTCCAAGTTTGAGTCACAATCCAGAAATCTTTTGCGCAGATCCTGAAACAAAGCATTCAGGAAAAAAAACGTGAATGTTGTGGACAAAGAATATTGGATGAGGGCAGAATCAGTGAAGTAAATGAAACCTGAAGAAGGACAACATCATTGTAGAAAGCCCTAATGGTCCTTTTCTTGGAAATATCTTCTCTGTAATTGAAGAAGTTGAATGGATTAAATAGAAACTGAGGATAGACCAATCATTTCCATACTCTAACTACTATTTTTCAAATATTGGACACGGTCTCATTCCATTCCTTATTTTATCAGTTGTCGTTCCTTGAGTCTGTAGTAGCATTGGTATCTATATTCCAGAAGAATAGCATCAAATTCCTGAATCTGATCAGTCTGTTTTTGGGAACCTTATTCAGAGCTCAGACTATCATGGATGTAAAGCAACTTCATACTTGCACGTGAAGAAATAAACCACAAGGCACATGTGACAAAATAACCCAGTAAATGTCACAATACTTCAATGTTGAAGGGAGGCAATGTGAAAACATACACATCAAGGAAAAATCCACCATCTGAAAGACATTTCACCCTAGAATCCTGCGGTAGGAGCGCTCGGAAAGCATCACAGTGGATGAAAGTGGCTAGCCCACCAGCAGAGCACCCCGTGAGAAAAGCCTGTAAACTGGGAACAAAATATCAGCATCACACATCAGTACATAGACAGTAATAGAGAGATCCCCAACATGAAAAAAATGCAAATCAGACAACTGCGTCTAGATATGCGGCAGGTCTTCGTTACACCATTTACTGATAACCTGTTAGAGACACAAACTGTTTTCTATAGAAACTAAGCAAACTTGTCCATTATGAGCTTATGGTGTAACCTCCATACATTCATCCAGTGAAATCAAAAGATGTATATGGGACAAGAAAATAAATTCAGCAGAATTTCATGATGACTGCTTGAATCATTCATTTGCATAAGTTTACGCCGAAATCTGAAAGTAACCATTGTTATTTCCTTTTATTATTTTTAAGTAAAGAGGTATTTTTTTGTGTGCAAGGAATGACCTGTTTAGCTTGTCCGAGACCCTTCAACAGAAGTTCACTCATAACTGCTTCCCAGATGCGCTGGCCTCTGAAGAAGAATCTTGTACCATTCTACAAAGATTCACAGACAACACTGAATACTCATCTATTATAATACAGAATCTGTTGGGAAATAGGCAAGCCACACCTTCAGCTCATCTTTGACATTCCCAGAGAATGACGCCCCATCACAATACCTTATCTTCACTTTATTCCAGCTGTAAAAATCTGCACATTGACAGTCATGCCCATTAAAAACCCCATATGCATATTGATGATCATTTAACTTTTTAAGCAAGGATAGCCGCAGGCACAGAGGTACAGCCACCGAATTCCACAGGCAAACTAATGGGTGCAATATTGCACTTTAGACACAGAAACACATCATAAGAAAAGAACAAAAATCCGACAGAAATTTAAGGTACCAGGATTCTGAGACTTATTGTCGCTCAAGATCCCTGCAAACTCGACCTGGCGTTCCATGTAGCGGGATGAACCCAACATTGATTTCTGACGGGAGGCACATGACCTTAGATTACGGCACCAGCCACCCCCCTAAAGGTCACAGAACAGAGAGAATTTAGGAAACAGAAGAATCCCAACATTAAAACAGTTTATAGGAATCCAAACATACTGCCAATGAAAATCAGCATTTTTCTGTACTCAATCATGCTACCATTCCTCTGTATACACCATATTACAGGAATTGCAAAAAAAAAAAAAAAAACTAGGTGTTCCACTTCAACAGTATGAACATGGGCAAATTGCACCTACCATCAAGAACAACTTCAGTGACAGAACATTTCTTACTTCTAAAACACATTTCGTTTCATTACCTGATTTTTTCCAGTTGGCTATGCATCCATTGTACAAAAAACAAAATGGAGATACGAGCCTGTATTCAAATGAGAAATGTACTGAAGCGGTCGGACACAATTCTTACCTCCAAGTGGATGAGCCAGCTCCGCGATCCACCCCCATACCCTCTCTGCAGATGGTACCCGGGCGCGCTCCCATCCAAGCACACTGCAACAATCACAGTAAAAACAACCCCGAAAAACAAATCTTTATTTTGAACACAACTCGTAGAAACAAACTGAAGCGTGCTTGATTAGCTAGTGGAGTGGAGGGGTGCGCGACCGAAGCCAGAGAGAGGGTCGTGTTGAAATTTTGAAAGAAAAAAAAAGGTAATTGCAGGGGAACTGGTGAGCGGGAACTCACGCGCGCCCTTCTCCTCGGCTCCGCGTAGGAGGGTGAGCCCGACGAGTGCGGGGCTGGGGCCGGAGGATGGGGAGGTTGCGGGTGGCGCGGATGCGTAGTAGGAGAGCGTGAGGAGCGACGCGGCGGCGAGGAAAGCGACGAGGAAGGTGGCCCCGACTGCGCCGGCCCGGCCGCCGCGGCGCCACAGGAGGCGCAGGTGGTGGGCTGCCGGAGCCGACGCGGAGAACGGCAGCGACATGTTGCGCGCGGAGGCAGGATCTGAGGCTGTCCGCCAAAAGACAGTGGCAGTGCAGTGTCTGTCGTGGTCCGTGATTGGTGGGGGTCGCGACCGTCTCGTTGACTTCGTTCCTTGCTTTTGACTGGGCCGTCCGGCCCGTCTATTTGGTATACGCCACAGCCCAAGCCCGCCCAGTGACTAGTAAGTTATTCTCGTTGTAATTTACCACTCTTCGAATTTTTTATTTATCACCAGTTAATTCATTTTGAACTAATCGATGACAAATAAAAAGATTCGAAAGGAGTACTGGAGTATTTTTTTTTCAAACATATGGTAAATATTAGCAGTAGTAACTTATTCTGGATGATATGGTATTTATTTTGAAATGAAGAGAGTAGAATTTCAAAAAAAAATTCACTGAGACATTTTTTCTCTCAGCAGTAAATTACAACCATAACTGTCGTCATCTTGCTAAACTAGATTCGATGGCACTCCCTCTGGAGCCAAATGACCTCCCTCTAACAAGTTTTACTTTTCAATCACCTAGAGTGTAGGAGATGTGCCTAACTAAAGACAAATGCTCAAAACACACGGTGATTCACTGTTGCGAACTGTGCATTATTGTTCAGCTTCGTGTAATCGTGTTGCTGTTGCACCAAGCATGTGTAATTAACTTCAAACCAATGAAAGGAAACTTCATGGTTACTGCCCCGTGATCGATTGGTCACGAGGGGAACAATATCATTGTGCACTACACTCCTTGATTAGGATTAATCCTTTTAATTCACAGTGTATAGTACACCATACATGACATATAATGTATCCTACACCAACTAGATTAATAAAATGTCCCCATCATCAACCATCAGGACTGGATCAAAATGGAACCCCTATGACCTCCATATCTTCCCCTCCAGCGAGATGATGATGATGGAGACGTCGTCATGGTATTGCCGCCGGTCCCCTTGTTGAACCTCCAGCAACTCATGGATCTCCATTCCTACATCATCAACATCATAATAAGGAGTAAGAATTTTTCTAGAAGAAATGAAGAAGAATTTTCTAAATAGTTCACCGGCTTGGTTGGCGGCGCGGCGGAGGACCTCGTGGCTGAGGTACTTGGCCGGGTCTTCGCCGGGGTAGCTGGCGGTGAAGGTCTCCACCTGCGTGACCACCTCCTCGTTGGTGAAGTACTCGTAGAGGCCGTCGGAGGAGAGGATCATGAACTTGTCCCGGTCCCCGAGCTGGTGGTGCCGGAGGTAGGGACGACAGCTGATGTACGGCGACGTCCCGACGTAGTCCACCCGGAACACCTCAAGAAGACCCTTGTTCCACCTCGGCTCTTTCAAGTACCCGGCTCCGAATGCCCTTGTCACCTTCAATGAACCCTTCACTCGGCCGTGCACAATGCAAGTTGGATCGTCTAGGTGCTCGCTCTGTATCCTCCTAACCTCCTGCGGCATTCATTCGATCGAAAGTTACTACTGTAATTCGCAGTCCAAATATGATGGATTGCTTGGTAATTAATCGTGCAAATAATTCATGCATACTGACGATCGAGCAAGCGAGAAATTAAGCGAGACGAACAATTAAAGAAGTGGTGGTTGGACCTTGTAGACGTTGGTGCTGTGGTCCATGGTGAGCTGCAGCGCGCCGAGCTTCCCCATGTCGCACGCGTCGAGCTGCCGCTTGATCTCCTCCGTCGACTTTACGCCGGCGGGCTCGCCCTCGTGCATGACGACGTGGGACAGGTCGGGCTCGGCCTGCTGCGCTAGCACGGCGCGGCTGTCCCCGACGTTCATGACGTACACGTCGGCGCCCTTCATCAGCACCACCAGCACGCACGACCCCATCATCGCCAGCTCCGGGGACTCGGCGGCGCACGCCTCCGCGTCGGCGAAGTACCCCGCCTCCGTCACCTGCAGGGCGCGCGCCAGCGCCTCCAGCACCTCGTTGTGCCGCGCTGCCTCCGCCGCCGCGCGCCGGCCTCCTCTCCCGTTATTGCACCTCGGCGGCGGCGGTGGCTGCCCGTCGGTCACGTCGCCGTCCTCCTCCCCGATCATCATGCCGGCGAGCTCGCGGCACACGGCGGCGTAGAGGTGCGCGACGAGGTAGTCGGTGGCGTCGGGGCCGTTGAACCCGTCGTAGATTCCGACAAACATCCAGCCGTGCTCCTCCGACACGACGACGTGCACCCTGTCCTCCCCGGCCTTCCCGCGCGCCCACTGCACCCTCCCGTCGTCATCCGCCGCCGCGCCGCCTCCCGGATTGCCCGTCTCCGCGTTGTTGCCCTTATTCATCGGGCCAGCAACGCCACCGCCGCCGGCGGCGCTGTTTGTCACCGCGCCCCCCGCGAAGGGCTCGCCGCCGTCTTGGACGTCCCTCCTGCTGGGGGACACGCAGGGGCTGCCGCGCAGCACCGACGAGACGGCCCGGCGGAGGCCGCCGAGAATCAGGCTCTTCGACGCCTGGCACTGCCGCCGGTGTCGCGTCGCGTAGAGGTCGGCGAGGATCTGCTCGTCGGTGCGCGGGCCATGCCGCGACACCGACACGCCGGAGGTCGACGGCGACGTGCTGCACTCGAGCGGCCCCGAGTACTTCCCCGGCTGGAGCGTACGGAACGAGAAGGAGTTGGAGCTGTCGAACGACGACGAGCCGGAGAAGGAGGACATCTGGTCGTTGAGAAGCGACCCGCCGCCTGCGGAGCCCACCGTGGACTGGTTCGACGGCAGCAAGGCGCCGTGGATGGCGCCGATCCCCCTGGCCGGGCTCTCGCGACCGTCGAAGCTGAGAATGTGCATGACGCTGCTGCGGTCATCGGCCGCCCCGTTGTGCAGGTCCGCCGCCGCCGCCGAGCCGCCCTCGACGACGTGGTGACGGCGGTCACCGTCGCCCGCCACCGCGAAGCACGGCTTGGCCAGCCTCGCCACGCGGTTGCCCATGGCGAGGACGTGAGGAAAGACAGGTGGCGGAGTGTCGACGACGGATCTCGATGCGCATTGGGGCGGGAAGGGGGCAAGAAATGGGCGGCGCGACAGTGAAGGGAGGGGGAGGCGTTGACATTGCTGCGCGAGCTATAAGGTTTGTTTATGGAATTGACCAGGATCTAGCTCTTCCTCTCGTCTCTGCAATTTCTTTTGTCCTTAAGCAAAGTTGACTTCGTTTTTCCACGAGTAAAATATCACTGGAACACTAAGGTGACTAGATTGGGCCGGTGCATCCATGGTTCCTGAAATCTCTATGCTCTATGTATGAAATCTAGACCTCTCACACTCTTAATATATGAAATCATTTGGGGTACCTAATCTTCTCTTGTTTTTAATCGCGGATTAGAGGAACCCAAATCAAATTCCACCTGCTTTGTTTACAATTCTTTGAAACATGTATTCCCTCTATCTCTAATTATTTGATGTTAGTACAAACTATTTAGTTCAAAGTTGAACTAATTAACTCATCGTAATGTCTAATAATAAAAGAGAATGGTGATATCTCAATTGAAAATGATCAAAGGGCACCAAAAGCTTGTGCCCTCCTTGTCTGCCTATCCAACAAATGGAAAGGCAGCCTTTCGGAATAAAAAGAAATGGAAAGGAAGAGCAGTTCTAATTCAGTTCTAATTTACTCGCTCTCTCATATTTACATCGAGAAATGATTGAGAAATATCAAATCGTTTGATTTTATCATGTACTTTCTCTGTTCTAAAAAGTTTGTCGCTCTATAGTTTATTTTTGAACTACGAAGCGATAAACTTTACGAAACGGAGGGAGTGCGTAGATCATAGTAGAAGAATAATATAAGAACCAATGGCTGGTTTCTTAGGATTCCTCATGCATCACAATTACGAAGTCACCACAAATGTAACTAAATTTCTCAAAGTCTCACTGAAATTATAAATAGTCGTGAATGTGACACCCATGTTGAGTAGATTCAAACCCGGATGGGTAAATTCTACTATAATAAAAACTAACCAATCGAACTACACTCAGTATGCAACCCATTTCGTTCTGACTTTGGTAAGCATGGAAGAAAGTTCAACAAGACTAGGGTTAACTAGTGAGAATCCAGCTAGCAGCACCTGCACCGCTGCAAGATCTGGTCTAATAATCCTGTGTAATGGTAAACTCTAGAAAACTAATTGGAGCACAGGTGATTGGAAGGGGCAACCGCAAGTCAATAGATCGCCCAGGCTGGAGTATAGGAGTATATGTATAAGGCGCTACTTGCATACTCTCTCCCTTATTCTTACGAACACATATATTATTATTTTCTTCGACGAACACTACTTGCATACATGACACACGACTTGATGGAAATTCAAACATAATTTTATTACTTGTAAACAACTGCTCTGTATACAATATGTATTGTTCATACGTGTAGCGGTGTAAACAGAAATATTAGTATGGCCTTGCAGGATCTGTCGACCGGAATATCCTACGCGTCTTAGCTTGCAACATGCACGATCTATTAGCTGGTTCCTTAATTTATGATGTCATTAGATAAAAAACCAACTGCGTACTAGCTAGTGGTACCATGATAGCAGTAGAGTAGTTGTATATGATATTTGACTATTTGATGATCATTTTGAGTATAATACTGGCATGGCCGTTCACAAGTCATAACTGATTCAGCGTTGGCATATAAAACCCTCGTATATGTGATAAAGAAAACCGCGTCTTAAACAAAATCGAAAACTAATCTATCTGAATTCATACAAAATTTGATATCTTCTAAACTTCCTCAAAATTTATGTATGGTTACATAAGACATGTATAACGTGGAATAAAAGCTCGGTCTCGAAGAAAAAATAATTTACAGTCATTCTTTAGAAGAAAATTGCGTTTTGAGCAAAATCAAAGGCTAACCCCTTTGATTTCACACAAAAATTTGAAATTTTTAAAAATCCTCAAAAACTTACATATGGGTACGTAATGCATATGCAACATGGAATACAAGCTCGATCTCGAAGAAAAATGAATTTACGGTCATTTTATGGAAGAAAACATCGTTCTCAGCAAAATCGAAAACTAATCCATTTGAATTCACGCGAAAATTTGAAAATTTTAAAAATCCCCAAAAACTTACGTATGGATACGTAATGCATATACAACATGGAATGCAAGCTCGATCTTGAAAAAAATAAATTTGTGGTCATTCTATAGAAGAAAACGTCGTTTTGAGCAAAATCAAAGGCTAACTCCCTTCGAATTCACGCGAAAATTTGAAATTTTTAAAAATCCCCAAAAACTTACAAATGGCTACGTAATGCATATACAATATGGAATACAATCTCGATATCAAAGAAAAATGAATTAACGGTCATTATATGGAAGAAAACATCATTTTTAGCAAAATCGAAGGCTAACCCCTTTGAATTCACGCGAAAATTTAAAATTTTTTAAAATGTCTGAAAACTTACGTATGGCTACGTAATGCATATACAACATGGAATACAAGGTCGATCTCAAAGAAAAATGAATTTACGGTCATTCTTTTGAAGAAAACGTGGTTTTGAGCAAAATCGAAGGCGTCCTTTGAATTCACGCAAAAATTTGAAATTTTTAAAAATCTCCGAAAACTTACGTATGGCTACGTAATGCATATACAATACGGAATACAAGCTCTATCTTGAAGATAAATTAATTTACAGTCATTCTATGGAAGAAAACATCGTTTTGAGCAAAATCGAAGCCTAACCCCTTTGAATCCACGCGAAAATTTGAAATTTTTTAAAATCCACAAAAACTTACGTATGGCTACGTAATGCATATAAAACTTGGAATAGAAGCTCGATCTTAAAGAAAAATGAATTTACGGTCATTCTATGGAAGAAAACGTCGTTTGAGACAAATCGAAGGCTAACCTCTTTGAATTCACGTGAAAATTTGAAAATTTTAAAAATCCTCGAAAACCTACGTATGGCTATGTAACGCATATACAACATATGGAATACAAGCTTGATCTCGAAGAAAAATGAATTTACGATCATTCTATGGAAGAAAACATCGTTTTGAGCAAAATCGAAGGCTAACCCCTTTGAATTCACGCAAAAATTTTGAAATCTTTAAAAATCTCCGAAAACTTATGTATGGCTACGTAATGCATATATAACATGGAATACAAGCTCGATCTCAAAGAAAAATGAATTTACGGTCATTCTATGGAAGAAAACGTTGTTTTGAGCAAAATCGAAGGTTAACCCCTTTGAATTCACGCGAAAATTTGAAATTTTTAAAAATCCCCGAAAACTTACGTATGACTACATAATGCATATACAACATGTAATACAAGCTCGATATCGGAGAAAAATAAATTTACAGTCATTCTATGGAAGAAAACGTCATTTTGAGCAAAATCAAAGGCTAACCCCTTTGAATCCACGCAAAAATTTGAATTTTTTTAAAAATCCCCAAAAACTTACGTATGGCTAAGTAATGCATATACAACTTGGAATACAAGCTCAATATTGAATAAAATTGAATTTACGGTCATTCTATGGAAGAAAACGTCGTTTTGAGAAAATCGAAGGCTAACCCCTTTGAATTCACGCGAAAAATTGAATTTTTTAAAAATCCCCGAAAACTTACGTATCTACATAATGCATATACAACATGGAATCCAAGCTCGATCTCGAAGAAAAGTGAATTTACGGTCATTCTATGGAAGAAAACATCGGTTTGAGCAAAATCGAAGGCTAACCCCTTTGAATTCATGCAAAAAATTTGAAATCTTTAAAAATCCCCGAAAACTTACGTATGTCTACAACATGGAATACAAGCTCGATCTCGAAGAAAAATGAATTTACAGTCATTCTATGGAAGAAAACGTCGTTTTGAGAAAAATCGAAGGCTAACTCCTTTGAATTCACGCGAAAATTTGAAATTTTTAAAAATCCACAAAAACTTACTTATGGCTACATAATGCATATACAACATGTAATACAAGCTCGATCTCGAAGAAAAATGAATTTACGGTCATTCTATACAAGAAAATGTTGTTTTGAGCAAAATCGAAGGACCCTTTGGATTCGCGTGAAAATTTGAAATTTTTAAAAATCCTCAAAACTTCCATATGGATATGTAATTCATATACAACATGTAATACAAGCTCCATCTAGAAGAAAAATGAATTTACGGTCATTCTCTGGTAGAAAACGTCGTTTAGAACAAAATCGAAGGCTAACCCCTTTGAACTCACGAGAAAATTTGAAATTTTTAAAAACTCCTGAAAACTTATGTATGACTACATAATGCATATGCAACATGAAATATAAGCTCGATCTAAAAAAAATGAATTTACGGCCATTCTATGGAAGAAAATGTCGTTTTGAGCAAATCGAAGGCTAACCCTTTTGAATTCACGCAAAAATTTGAAATTTTTAAAAATCCCCAAAAGCTTACGTACTTCTACGTCATGTGTATACAACATGGAATACAAGCTCCATCTCGAATAAAAATGAATTTACAATCATTCTATGGAAGAAAACGTCGTTTTGAGCAAAAACAAAAGCTAACCCCTTTGAATTCACACGAAAATTTGAAATTTTTAAAAATCACCAAAAACTTACATATGGATATGTAATGCATATACAATATGGAATACAAACTTGATCTCGAAGAAAAATTAATTTACGGTCATTTTATGTAAGAAAACGTCGTTTTGAGCAAAATCGAAGGTTAACCCCTTTGAATCCACACGAAAATTTGAAATTTTTAAAAATCCCCAAAAACTTACGTATGGCTACGTAATGCATATACAACTTGGAATACAAGCTCGATCTTGAAGAAAAATGAATTTACTGTCATTCTATGGAAGAAAACGTCATTTTGAGAAAAATCGAAGGCTAACCCATTTGAATTCACGCGAAAATTTGAAATTTTTAAAAATCCTCAAAAATTTACGTATGGCTACGTAATGCATATATAGCATGAAATACAAGCTCGATCTTGAATAAAAATGAATTTACGGTCATTCTATGGAAGAAAACGTCGTTTTGAGCAAAATCGAAGGCTAAACCCTTTGAATTCACGCGAAAATTTTAAATTTTTAAAAATCCCCGAAAACTTACGTATGGCTACGTAATGCATATACAACATGGAATACACGCTCGATCTCGAAGAAAAATGAATTTACGGTCATTCTATGGAAGAAAACGTCACTTTGAGAAAAATCGAAGGCTAACCCCTTTGAATTCATGCAAAAAATTTGAAATCTTTAAAAATCCCCGAAAACTTACGTATGTCTACGTAATGCATATACAACATGGAATACAAGCTCGATCTCGAAGAAAAATGAATTTACAGTCATTTTATGGAAGAAAACGTTGTTTTGAGCAAAATCGAAGGCTAACCCCTTTGAATTCACGCGAAAAATTGAAAATTTTAAAAATCCCCGAAAACTTACGTATGGCTACATAATGCATATACAACATGTAATACGAGCTTGATCTCAAAGAAAAATGAATTTACGTTCATTCTATGCAAGAAAACGTCGTTTTGAGCAAAATTGAAGCCAACTAACCCTTTTGATTTCACGCGGAAATTTGAAATCTTTAAAAATACCCAAAAACTTACGTATGGCTACGTAATGCATATAAAACATGGAATACAAGCTCGATCTCGAAGAAAAATGAATTTACGGTCATTCTATGGAAGAAAACATCGTTTTGAGCAAAATCGAAGGCTAACCCCTTTGAATTCACGCGAAAATTTGAATTTTTTTAAAAATCAACGAAAACTTATGATTGGCTACGTAATGCATATACAACATGGAATACAAGCTTTATTTCGAAAAAAATGAATTTACGGTCATTCCATGGAAGAAAACGTCGTTTTGAACAAAATCGAAGGCTAACCACCCATTTGAATTTATGCAAAAATTTAAATTTTTTTAAAAATCCCCAAAAACATGCTTATGGCTACGTAATGCATCTAAAACATGGAATACAAGCTCGGTCTCGAATAAAAAGGAATTTACGGTCATTCTATAGAATGAAACGTCATTTTGAGCAAAATCGAATGCTAACCCTTTTGAATTTACGCGGAAATATGAAATTTTTAAAAATCCTCAAAAACTTATGTATGGCTACATAATGCATATACAACATGGAATACAAGCTCCATATCGAAGAAAAAAGAATTTACTGTCATTCTATGAAAGAAAACGTCGTTTTGAGCAGAATCGAAGGCTAACTAACCCCTTTGAATTCACGTGAAAATTTGAAATTTTTAAAACTCCCCAAAACTTACATATGGATATGTAATGCATATACAACATGTAATACAAGCTCCATCTCGAAGAAAAATGAATTTACGGTCATTCTATGATAGAAAACGTCGTTTAGAACAAAATCAAAGGTTAACCCATTTGAACACATGAGAAAATTTGGAATTTTTAAAAACCCCTGAAAACTTATGTATGGCTATGTAATGCATATACAACATGAAATACAAGCTCGATCTCAAAGAGAAATGAATTTACGGCCATTCTATGGAAGAAAATGTCGTTTTGAGTAAATCGAAGGCTAACTCCTTTGAATTCACGCAAAAATTTGAAAATTTTAAAAATCTCTAAAAACTTACGTATGGCTACGTCATGTATATACAACATGGAATACAAGATCCATCTCGAAGAAAAATGAATTTACAATCATTCTATGGAAGAAAACATCATTTTGAGCAAAAACAAAGTTAACCCCTTTGAATTCACACGAAAATTTGAAATTTTTAAAAATCTCCGAAAACTTACATATGGATACGTAATGCATCTATAATATGGAATACAAGCTTGATCTCGAAGAAAAATTAGTTTACGGTCATTCTATGGAAGAAAATATCGTTTTGAGCAAAATCGAAGGCTAACCCCTTTGAATCCACACAAAAATTTGAAATTTTTAAAAATTCCCAAAAACTTACGTATGGCTACGTAATGCATATACAACTTAGAATACAAGCTCGATCTTGAAGAAAAATGAATTTACAGTCATTCTATGGAAGAAAACGTCGTTTTGAGAAAAATCGAAGGCTAACCACTTTGAATTCACGCGAAAATTTTAAATTTTTAAAAATCCCCGAAAACTTACGTATGGCTACGTAATGCATATACAACATGGAATACAAGCTCGATCTCGAAGAAAAATTAATCTACAGTCATTCTATGAAAGAAAACGTCGTTTTGAGCAAAATCGAAGACTAAACTCTTTGAATTCACGCAAAAATTTAATAACTTCAAAAGAATGACCGTAGATCGAGTTTGTATTGCTTTTATTATATATTTGACGTAGCCATACGTAAATCTTGAGAAAGTTTTGAAGATATCAATATGTTCACAGGTTTGCCTCCGAGGTCGGATGGGCTTAAGTGATCAATATAAGCATTCTAAGGTTTGACATGTTTTATATCATAAGCATTTTTTAGATTACTTACGGCTCAAATAACATTGTTTTTATGCCGGCACTATATATAACTGTGAGTATTGGATGCTTGGACATGATTTGACTGGACGCTCAAAGAGATTCCACAACTTTAGTTCTCCTTCGTCCGTTTGAGCTTTCACTTTTTTCCTTTTTGATCAAGATTCATCCAACTGGAAGTCAGAGAATTTTAGTGACGTAATGTGCACGTACAAGGTCCTCCTCTCGATACTTGTCAAATTAAGGTCCTCTCCCCAGCTGTTGAATTATCCATGAATCAATTCTCATGCGCAACTAGTGCTCATCCTCAGATGATGCTATGCATGTCCGTTTTTTTACAGGTTTACATTTTTATTTCAGAACTTATTCTGGTATTGAATCGAATCATTTGCACGAGGCATATTCACTATCAAATACCGTAACAACATCAGATAAGCATAAGCACACTCTGAAGAAGCAATAAACGTTAAGCAGTGACACTGACAGACAGACACCAGGGGCGATCACTTAAGATAGATATATTAAACCGGCCGGGCCAAACGAGGAGGACAAGATCCACGACATCATCGATCGTCAGGAGTTGCAACAGAGGAGTATTAAGATCAGATGATCCGAGGACAGACAGACAAACAAAGATGCAAATGATAGGTTCTTATTTTTAGGTGCTAGTATAAGCTGGGTCCTCCTCGTGGCGCGTGGCTGCCTCAGTTGCAGGAGCAGCAGGAGCAGCCGCAGCTGGTGCCGCACTTGCAGGTGTTGCAGTCGCAGCCGCCGCTCTCGGCCTCCGCCATCATCAGGCCGGCGCCGGAGCTCCTGCAAAATGAAGCAGCAAAAGGCATGCGTTATAATTTATGAATGTACAGTGGTGGATTGGAGAGAAGAACAGTAGTGATGGATAGATACTACGTACCCCTTGTTGGTGGCAGCGGCGATGACCATGGTCGTGGTGGTGGCAGACGCCTCGACGTCAGGGAACATGCTGCAACTGCATATATAGGCAGAACAGAAAGATGGCATGGTCATCATCAGTTAGTACGTCGTTATCCATCGATCAGTCGGTGCACAGCTCGATCGAGTACGTAACAAACAAGAGACGGGTGGTGCGTACCCGCCGCAGCCGTTGCCGCACTTGCAGCCGGCGCCGCACCCGCAGTTGCCACCGCAGCAAGACATCCTCGATCTGAAGCACAAGCAAGGGGAAGAAGAAGGTGAAGTGCTTCTTGCTTCTTGTGCTTGTGTTGCTTGTGATGAGGAATGAGTAAGCGCAGGCAGGGGTATAAATAGGGCGGGGGTGGCCGGAAAAGAATGGACGCCGGCGAACCAGGGCCCATGGACCACTACTTTGCTTTGGGAGCAGGAATAAAGATAGAGAGTGCGATAGTGAATAAGGATTTTTGGGAGGGAAAGGGGCATTTTGCTGCAGTGATTTAGCTGTCTATAACTAGGTGTATGTCGGACAATATTTCATTTATCTAAATAAAAGATACTTCTCCGTTTCACATTATTTTACAATGGTTAGCTCAATTTTTAATTAACCGACATAAAATAATGTAGCTTTTTATTATTTTCTTAATAAAGCGCAGTTAGGTCTCTGCTTTCACCGGTTAAAATACTCTCTCCTTGTTTAAAATATTTATCACCGGTTAGTTCATTTTTGAACAACTCGTGACAACAAATATTTGAAGGGAGGATTCAACCGCTCTTTAGAATTCAGATAAACATTATACAAGCCTGCAGCTTTAGTGCTTTAAAAGTATTGCTTTAGTTCAGATTCTCAACAGAGCCAAAGTCTCACCTGTCTCTTCGCTGCCCCCAAATTATTGCTCCTTTTTGCTGAAAAAATTCGTGCTCAGTTATGGAGCAACTGGAGGCTATCGGCAATTATCCTATCCTGCATAACGATACGTATAACAGTCGGACAGAATCTTGCACCTGTGCACGAGTCGTCGCCATATGGGTTGCACGAAAAATCGAAAAGGGGCCAGCAGACGGACGCAAATCGGCCACGCAGGTAACGAAAATGAAGATATTTGCACCTTTGTACCATAGATAGAACTCCTGAGTACTGGTGCAAATACTCGTAGGTTTTTTCAAAGGGTCTGTCAGTTTGTCAGATACACAGGATAATTAGCACCTAATTATCATCATTAGTCACTAATTTTGTAATTATTGTTTAATCCTTTCTATAGGTTAAACAATTACAAATTTTTTTTGTTTAATTATTTTACAATTAACATAATCCTTACAATAAAACAGATTAACAATAAAAATTTTAGTTTTATTCCCAGTGTGTTGCTGCTGTTCGTGAGCCAGCCGCTGTGCCGTGCGCTGGCTGTCGCCTGAAAACAGGTGCGGTTTCAGACGCCTGATGTTTAGTCATTCCGTTTTCAAATTATCCCCTAGTGCGCATAGTTTTCTGTTACTTACAAAGATGTAAATACTCGTAGGTTTCTGAAATATACTCGAGCACAAATTTGCGTCAAAACACAAAGATAACGAAAAACGGTTGATCAAGAGCCAGGACATGCAAAACGAAGGTTGAAGAAGGCAGCTTATTGAAATGAGCACGATCTCCAATGAACAAAGTCCTTATTCTCATGGTCAGGGAATAACTCTGCGGATGCAGTTACATATCTAAGTACTGTACTAGGTAAGGTAGTTGATGAACTCAACAGCTGTTGCGACGGCGCCACCAGTGATGGCATCCTTGATGATCTTGTCTCTGTGGTTGTTGGTAGCAGCAGAGAACAGAGCACCGGTTAAGGCACCTCCGATCATTGCATTCTTCTGCGACAATACCAGAAACATTTGAGATGGCAGGGCCATATAGAGCGTAAATCTTAGACAAACAACCTCTGTTTTGGTTTCCATACGGGGTTTAATTAACAGATAGAAACCCAAACAGTCATTCAGATAGTTGTAATTACCCAGTCACCGCAACCAAAGATCCGTTCCACTCCATACTCCATGCCCACATAAACACCAGCAACGGTACCTGCATATTATTTGAAGAAGCATGCAGGTGTCTGTTGGAACTCGGAATAAAGAGAACCCAAAACAGGTTTGACACCAATATTTTTTGTTTGAAGCGGAGACGATAAGAAGGACTACTTAATTACCCCAATATGCACCCTCCTTGCACATTTTCTTCAGCTGCAAAGATAACCAGCGAAGGAAATCATGTTAGTGTATACTAAACAGAACCTAAACTCTGCAAAGAAATAAACTCACTGAACTTTCATTACGTATCCTATACAAATAGACAGGGTTGTTGCGAAATGTGATTCAAGAGGAAACACAGCATCATGTCAAAAGAAAAAAAAAAAGGCAAATTGAAAAACAGGTGATGAAGCGCGTGTTTTAGAATAAATACTTACTGCATGCTCAAACTTGTGCTTTGAAACACTCCCCCTGTTGAGGCACTCGAACGCCTCCTCGGCGGCCACCTTGCAAGCGCCGACCTGATCGATGAGGAACGAAGGGGAAAACAGGGAAGGATCGATCAGCAGAGACCCAAGTCACGTTCTTGATTAGGAGTAGAAAAGAGAGAGAGGGAGAAGAAAGAAGGGGGGTAGTGTTAAACCGAAACCGACCGCGCCGATCTTGAGGAATCCGTCGACGGTGCGGTTGAGGAAGGGGTTCCCCATGTCGATGATGACGTCAACCTTGGGCAAGCTCAGCGACCCGTAGAATCCGCTGTGGGGCATCTCGCTACAACTCGGTTCTTCCCCCCTTTTTTCTCTTCTCCTTTCGCTGATGGTGATTATGATGAGGACTGATGGGCTCTCGTCTCTTCTCGATGGAAGAAGATAAACAAAACAACGATGGATGGCAGCCGGGAAGCCACGCACGAAATCTGTGGCGTGTTTGCTAGTACTACTGTGGCCCAACCATCAAAAAGCTCCGCCTCCTCACGCGCGCGCCACCATGGATCGGTTCTCTTGTTTCTTGCTTGTTCTGTTCAGGGCAGGAGCTCCCGGACAAAACGAGTCGGCCGCGCGCCTTCTTCATCTTCCTCTTTCTTTCTTGGTGGACGGACGCATGGTATGGACGGTCCAGAACGCGTCCATCCGCGCCTACTCTGCTGTTTGTTTCTGCCATGTCGTCAAGCGACTTGCTTGTGAGGTTGTCACTGACTCACTCGATCTCACTGCGTTTGTTTCTGCCATGTCGTCAAGCGACCTGCTTGCTTGTGACGCTGTCAGTGTTGAGGCGAGCAGCGTGTGCTACTCCCTGACAAGAAACGCCGGTCGGCCATCGTCGTCGCTGAAACTCTGAACGAGGGAAATACAGAAAATGCACTGCTTGAGTTGAATGATGCTTATTCCTTGCTGCACTGCAGTTAACGAACCTGCAACTGCACAAGGCGAAATGGGCCGGTCCGGTCCATTCGTTACTCATGGGCTCCAGGAATGTACTGCAATGGAGGCCCATGGCCGCGTGCCTCATCTTCTCCCCGACCCGCCGAGGGCAACAGGAAGCCAAGGCACGACACACTCCAGACAACAGAGTCCGCTCCTCCTCCAAGAAACAAACTTGAAAGCATGGCCGCCGCCGCCGCTACCGCTGCCGGCGACGAGGAGGACGACCAGGCCCGCATGGCCGCCATCGCCGACCGCCTACAGACGCGAGACGCGTAAGCCCCCCGCTCCATTTTCCAAACCCTTTGTCCTTCTCCGTCCCCCGTTCTTCCTCCGTCGTCGCTGATGCTCAAGGTCTCTCTTTTCCTGATCTTCGGTGCAGGATGCGACTGTACAACTGGGTGTCGCAGCGCTGCTTCTCCGACTGCGTCGCCACCTTCTACCGCAAGACGCTCGGCAAGGGCGAGGCCGACTGCGTCCGAGCCTGCGCCCGCAAGTACCTCCTCCTCACCACCGCCTCCGCCGCGCGCTTCGCCGACCTCGCCGGCACCGACGCGTCCGACGACGACTGATTTGGTTGGTTTGATTGATGCACGAGCCCCAGCTGTTTGGCTGCTCCTGCTTGCTTATACGTACTATACCGGATTGGGACCTCGAGGGAAGCAGCAACACGAGATGAGAGTAGCAATTGTTCGGAAACGGAACGCCGATTGATTGGTGCGATTTGTCAATGCTTTTGGTTTCACGCCACGATTGTGCTACCAGACAACGAATTTGGATTTTGGTTGAAAGGAAGGATTAGTTCACTTCATTTGTTGCCGTGTCCTCTCTGAATGAAAAGAGCATGAATTATAATTTTGTAATGAACTGATCGTTAATGTTTAGCTTTATAGTCATCTGCTTGCTGCAACTCTCGATTTAGCGGTGTGCTTCCATTATCATCAGAAAGAAAAGATCAAGGTTCATGGTTTCGTGCATTACCATCAGACGCATCTTTTTCAGGCACTCTATAGCTTGCACAAACAGTGCTTGCATCCAATAGATCTTTTTCATTTACATTGTTAAGCAAATTTGCTACTCCCTCCGTCCCCAATTATATGAAGTTTTGAGAACTAATTTGAGGACGGAGGGAGTAGTTCACAACCAAACAAATTCAACAGAAAAAACAAAAAAAAAAGAGGATTCGCCACACAAACAAAGAGAAACAGAAAATATAATATGAACATTGATCAGAGTACCGACACAAGGTCTGCACAAAGCATGCCATACAAGGAACGTTTTTCTACTTTACATACAGGAAGGCAGCGGATGAGATACAGGCTTCTGAATGTAACCAGAGTCACACCAGTTAGGCAAAATATTTCAGTAACGCGTAGCTCCAACATAGGATTGCCTATTGTATCCTCCCGTCGGAGCACCGTTTCCGTATTGCTGGAGCTGGGGCTGGGGCACAGCAGCAACCCTTGGACAGTTCTGTGCATTGTGCCCACTGAGCCCACAAGTCACGCAATTCTGCACATTCCGTGCTGCTGATACCGGAGTAGAAAGCCCACCGTGTGTATTTATTTGCTGACCGAACTGATTCAAGGAGCCCCCATACATTGTGGTGGCTGTATTCGCAGCGTAGGCATTGTTGGACATTGGCACACTTTGTCCTGAATTATTATTGAAACCAGCACTATAGGTCATAGTGCTTTGCACCTCCGGATGTGTGGCCGCATCTTCCTGCAATATGCTGTCAATAGCCCGCAGAAGGTAACCACTCTCCTTCAAAGAATCCAGCTTTTCTGCTTTAGTTATGTTGCATCTGATACGCGACTCATCGTTGAAAGTTTCCTCCACAACTTTTACCGTGAATAGATACATCTGAAAACGGACCCCCTGTATGATTTCAGCAAATTTTGCTTCGTCTTCTTCTTTTATGGTGGAGAGCTCTTGCGCGCTGCAGCCAATTATCTCCACACCACCTTCTTGGAATGCAGTAGCAAATGTAAAACCAGTGTGATCCTGGATCTGGCACATCAGTAAGTACCTATACTCACAATTTGGTGAGGCCTGGTCACATCTTTCGCAATACCACGTCCCATCACCATTATTTGTCACCTTTTTGTTGCATTGCCTACCATTAATGTCCTTGGTGCAAGCAGGGTAAAAAAAATTATCAGCCTTCAGATGTGAAATCGAACCTTTAATAGTGATCCACACAGGCTTGCCATGGCATCCCAACTCTTCATCCTTGATCTGCGCAACTGTTTTCCGTACCTCACTCCTTCCCATACTTGACCTTTCTCGACTTAAAGAAACACAAGCAGCAGTCTTTCCTTCTGTTTCATACCAACGTCGCAGCTTTTCAGCCTCAGGAAATTTCGGGTTTACTTTTAGGTTGGTTGAGCTTATTGTGCCTAAAGACCTACCATTAAAATCAGTGACACGAGCATTTTTCAAAGCTAGGATAGGATTCAAACCAGAATCACACTCCAGCTGCAGCTGCTGGCCTTCAGCATCACAGAATTTTCCCCAAATGGTCATTTCCACGCTTCGACCAAACATGTCCTTCAGTTCAAGAGTCCGTTTCTTGGTTTCCGTGCCATTCTTACACATCACTGGGACAGCAGGGCTAACTGATGTAACTACACCAACCAAATCTACCAAGACACCAACATCCATGTTCTCTAATTCGCTGATCTGTCGGAAATTGTACTGCTGTTTAGGGACGCTGTTATCATCAGGACAGATTTGTATCGATGTATTGTAATCGAGAGTAATCTCGTACTCATGATTTAAAGTGTTAAATTTCTTATCTGCAGGTTTCACATTCCCTCTAGATATCAAGTACACCTTATCAACCTCAACTCGGTCATAAAACAGATCGACCTGAGCATTGAAACATGTCACCCGAATTTCACCACCATGTGCATCAAGTAGATCAAATGAGAAGACTTTTCCAGGACCTTTGGCGTTGTTGTAGTTCCTGATATCAGTCTTTGCAGTCACCCTAGCCTTGATTGTCCACCTGCTCTGGTAAGGATTCAGTTGACCCACAGGAACAACATGACTAACGGCATCATTCTTAGTAGCAGGGCCTCTATTCATGTACACAGGTGGTGCCTGCTGGTAAAGAGGCTTAGTTGGACGCCCATAAGTATTGCCAGGAGGGCCAATGCTGCCGGCAGTGGCAGGAACTGCAAACTTTTGGCTCTGATGAGAGTTCAAAGGGGGCTGCTGTGTCCTTGACTGCATCATGTTGGCATTCAAAGTGCTTTGTGCAGACATTGTACCATAAGAACCACCATATGAAACATTAGGAACAGGCTCTACTGTCTGGTTAATTGGAGCAGTCACCGTTCCTTGAAAACCAGTGTAAGATCCACCTCCAGAATATGGTACATTGTTAGCAACCTGCACCGGCCTTGGAGCAACCGAAGATCCTGGCACACCAGGGCCACCGGAATAGGTTCCACCATAGGTTTGGGCAGCAGCGGACGGTGTTCCACCATAAGTTTGGGCAGCAGCGGACGGTGTTCCACCGTAAGTTTGGGCAGCAGCAGACGGTGTTCCACCATGATTTTGGGCAGCAGCGGACGGTGTTCCACCATGAGTTTGAGCAGCAGCGGCTGGCAAGTTAGGGCGCTGCTCCTTTGGTAGGTTTCTGGACTCGTAAGCAACGGGGCTTCCGATGATGGCACACTCAGTTTGCAGAATATCAAGTTTGATAACAATAACTATCCTGGATTTCAACATGAAAAACAGTCAACTCAACACAGAAGTATAATAAGCCATAAAAAGACGTACATAATCTACAGTCCGATGAGATGTACAACAATGCATGATTGAGAAATTAAGGTTACAGAACTGAAGAACACCAAGAATTCCCGTAATATTTAGAAAAGTAAGACAGTTACGTCCATTCAGATGTTAAAATCCAGTCTGTCTGTACTCTGTAGAACCCTATTTAATTGCATCATGCCATGGCAATGATCACAGATCTCGCATGACAAAATGTCGAACAGTGGGTGTCTCTAAATATTGCACAGCACAACAATGGGTGGATTTTGGTAACCCTAACAAGCAAGCATCCCCCCTCCCATTCTTCAGGGGGATTGAGTACTGACAAGGCCAACTGGCCAAGGCATAATCTTTCCTACGGAACCAGGCAAGAAATCGTGAAACAGGAGGCAGGCCGAATATTAGGAGGAGGAGGAGGAGGAGGAGGAGCAAGATTTGTTGTTGGTCCTGACCTGCGGGACTGGATGGTGCTGCACGTGAACTCCTGTAGGTGGATGATGGTCCCCTTGACGATGGCGCGTTCCCTGACCCTGTGGTTCTCGGCGGTGGCGAGCATGGACTGCAGCGTGTGCACGCCGTCGGAGAGCAGCATCCGGTAGCGCTCGGCCGCGTTGGCGTTGTTGCTGACGCGGCGCACGTCCATGACCTGCAGCACCGGCTTGAGCGAGCCCTCGCCCTCCGCGTGCTCGGACATGGCCGCCACCGCGCCGGGCGTCAGCTGCGGCGCCGCCATCCCGAGCCTTGCTTTGCTTCTCGAAGCTGAAGCTTCCGACGCGCCCGCGCCTGCCGCCGGGAGGCGATTGGATCCGGACGAGGGCGGTTCGGCGAGGAGGGGGGGGGGGGGGGGGGGAGTGCCGACGGGGGGCTTGGGTTCTTTAACCCTAACTACTGTTGCTAATGAAGTTGGCGGCGGCGGTTTGGCGAATGTAGAGGAGAGAGGGAAACTGGAGACGAATGGAGAAGGAGGGGATTTTTGACGCGAATGCCCCCCCTCTCCATGTATGTGGGCTTTTTTTCCTACCATTCCTCGAGGACTAACCAGCCCAATGGGCCTTTTTTTTAACAAGTTGCCGGTCCAAATAAGTTGGCTCTGAGGACGAGTCATAGACGTGCATGAGGTGGTTAGTAAGAAAACAACTACGCGTGTGCGTTTTTTTACCAGACTGTCAGTAAACTACAGTACTACAGTACCTGAATAGAGTTTATATTCAGGAATCCAGCTGTGACATGTACTGCTGGTAATCCTTCCTTCCCATATTATTTGTCGTTTAGGAGAAGAATTCTAGTTCGAAATGAACTAAAATTTTTGTCCTAAACGACAATTAATATGGGAAGGAGGGAGTAGTAAACTACGAAGCACATGGTAAACTACGAAGCACATGGGTTTACGCACAGCTGGACTACGAGTAAATAAACTGCTGCATTGCTAGTATAGAATTGTCACTGATCTCTACCTAGGACGACGACGTACACAAGTTGCACACAAGAGCCGAGGCAGCTTTCGAGCGAACCAGAGACCGAGTACCACCAGATCATGGAGACGTACCAAACCTACCAGAGAAGCTAGCAGGAAGAATGTAAATACTCTCTCTCTCTCTCTCTCTCTCTGTTCCAAAAGAAATTTGCAACCTTTTTTAGTTCATTTTGGACGTACGGAGGCAGTACAGTAGAAGCGTTGAAAAAAAACAAGGAGTTTGAGTCGTCTTCTTTAAGAAAAATTCAAAGAGTAGATGCGAGAAATCCGTGACTGGCGGCCGGCGCTGGCTGGCAGGCGATTCACACTAGCTAGAGGCTTCTTGATTTCCCGTAGTCGGTAGGTGGGTAACCCGCCCGATGACCATCAACTCATGAAGAAGAACGCATGCATCAGCAGCATGCATCGGATGACCATGGATTGTCTCGCTGTCGCAGCAAGTGGTTGCGTCGTCGTCGTCGTTATCCTGCTGGATCATTACTACTAGCTAGCTAGGACCGGATCGAGATATCTTCCTCAGAACGGGCGATGAATGAATGAATGAATGGATCGGAGCAGTTGGCAGCCACCGAAAAGCTCGGTTTTGTCCCCGTGCGTTCACGCTCGCTCTCGTTCCTCCCATTGAATCCTCACCTTACCTTAGAAATGCTTATATTTTGAAATGGAAGGAGTGTACTCGGTAGCTATCTATCTGTACACGTAAAGACATGTCATTTAGGCCTCCTGTGTCGAAAGAAAAATTAAATGACTGAACAAATTGCGACTGCTCAAATTCAATTATTCTTGTATCGATCGGGAAGAAAAATTATTCAAACGGAAATGTATGCCTACTCGTTTGTTGTTAGGTCTTGACTATTTCCAATCCCTTCTTCTTCTATTCAAACAAATAATACAAATTCAGCTCTTTTGTTGCCTGACACACGTGCGTGCGTGCGCCCCTTTGGACTCCAGGGAGCCACGCAGAAGCCGTCAGGAGTAGGAACACGTCGCCTCCGCCGTCCGATGCGCATCTGGTGGCAGCAGCATTCACAGCCGGGCCCCGACGTGGAGGTCCCACATGTCATTGTTAGCGCGGGTGAACGAGATGCCTCTGCCTTTTTTTTTTCCTCGCCTCGGCTGTCACAACCACTTGGCTGGCGCCGCCCCCGTCTCCTCTCCCTTTCCTCGCCTGCTTTTCGCTGCTACCCGACTCCCGCCCGCCCCCGCCATCAATGGCGCCCAACTCCTCCTCCTCCGCTTTCTAGAAGCGCGCGGGTGTCTGGCGCGAAAGTTCAGCCCCCCCTTGGCGGCGGCGGCTGCTGTTGCTGGCCAGGCCAACGCGCGAGGCGTGACGCGAGAAAGAGACACCGGCTGGCCTGCCTGCCTGCCTGCTGCTACCCCCTTCTCCTCCCCTACCACCCACCTCGGTTGATCCCCATCCCTTTTCCCATCCATCTACCCACGCTTCTTCCTCTCCGCTTCGACTCGCTTCGACCGACGTGTCGACGGTCCTCTCCTCCCTGCAACTCGGCTGCTGCTCCGTTCAGCTCTTCGGAGTCGTCCCGTCCCGTCCCAGCTCACCGGCGATCCGGTTCCTCCGCCCCGAAAGGGAAAAAAGTCCCACGTCGCCATGGGGAACTGCTGGGGCGCCAAGATCGGCTCCGACAGCCCTTCCCGCACTTCCCCTTCAGGTCTGTCTCGACTCGATTCAGTTAGTTCTTCATCCCTCTTCGTCTGGGATGGTTGTTTTCGCGCAATCAGTCATGGCTCCGTGTTAAATTCATGATCTTCGTGTGTACTGTCCGATTAGACGCTGGTGTTACTTCGTTCCTGATCCCCTATCGTTTAAATGATGGAAGACAGACTGCCTGTCTACTTGCTGTAAGATCTCTCTTTTTCTTAAAAAAAAAAAGACTAAACTCTTCCTCTAGGATGAAATTAGATTGTTCTATGAACAGGGCCCAGATCTTTCCTTTTCGAGATAGGAGAGGAGTTTCTGTGTTTCAGTCTGAACGCCACTTAGTACGACCATATAACTTTTTCTGACTTTTCATCTAATGTTGTTTACTAATGGGTGGTCCTGAATTAAGAGTGAGAGTTCATATCTTCCCTTATAAGTTACAAGGAGAGGAAAAATCAAATTTTGATGCT
The DNA here is from genome assembly GCA_036927565.1 of Tuctoria greenei. Lineage (NCBI taxonomy): Eukaryota > Viridiplantae > Streptophyta > Magnoliopsida > Poales > Poaceae > Tuctoria > Tuctoria greenei. Next base: position 199,304,409 of record JAYESD010000007.1, read on the forward strand.
ACCTTTTAGCTAAAAGAAGGAATCTGTGCGCCTTTTTTTATTTTCAGTGCTATTGACTGTCCATCCCGTGCTGAAAATACAGCTGTTCCTTAGCCAAGCTAGAAAAATAAAGAGGAAAGTTCATTTATTTGGTCGGTTTGACCAGGTCGCTGGGTTTGGCTTATTTTGGTCGTCAAAAGTGTGACCTTTTAACTTCGACTTCATCCCTGATAATGATACAAAAATCAAATGATCATATGAAGTAAGAAGAAGAAAAAGATAGCAGCTTAGTAAGGCACAGCTACGCGTATGATGGACAAATTTCTGAAAGGTTTTTATTGTTCCTTGATTGATGATGGTCAGGGGCAACTTCCAAGTATGCCAGTAGGAATGGGGCAGCTCTGAGTGGCTCCAGCAGCCATGCCTCATCGGCGTCGATGCTGCCAACCCCACGGAGTGAGGACGAGATTCTGGAGTCAGCAAACGTCAAGGCCTTCACCTTCAACGAGTTAAGGATTGCCACCAGAAACTTCAGGCCAGACAGTGTGCTAGGTGAGGGCGGGTTTGGGTCAGTCTTCAAGGGGTGGATCGATGAGAAGACACTCGCCCCGACTAGACCAGGCACAGGGATGGTCATTGCTGTCAAGAAACTGAATCAGGAAGGGTATCAGGGTCACAAGGAATGGCTGGTTAGTTACAACTTCGATTTCTTCGGCTATGGCCTCTTGTTCCGTTCCAGCTTTTCATTATGTGTAACATGACTTTTGCTTTGATTTGCAGACTGAAGTGAACTACCTTGGACAGATGTCGCACCAATGTCTTGTAAAGCTCGTAGGATACTGTCTTGAAGACGAACAACGCCTTCTCGTCTATGAGTTCATGCCCCGTGGGAGTTTGGAGAATCATCTATTCAGGAGTAAGCATGTGACCTGTACTTTTCCTAGCTGCTGATCATTGTTCACCAAATTTGAAGGAATGACGCTAAAATGTTTCAATATATAGGGAGCTCCCATTTCCAGCCTTTGTCCTGGAACCTTCGAATGAAAATTGCTCTTGGAGCAGCTAAAGGTCTTGCATTCCTCCACAGCGACCAGGCTAAAGTTAAAGTCATCTACCGTGATTTCAAAACCTCCAATATCCTTCTTGATGCGGTATGCACTATTAAGATTATTGTCCTATCTGGATCCTATCTGGATCAACAACAGATTGAGCTGATTGCAATAATTTTTCTCCAGAACTTCAATGCAAAACTATCTGATTTCGGGCTAGCAAAGGATGGTCCGGTTGGTGACAGGAGCCATGTCTCCACAAGGGTGATGGGGACTCATGGGTACGCTGCCCCAGAATACCTTGCAACAGGTAGTGACCTTTTCCCATTTCCAAACCATCAGATTCAATTTAGTATTATTAGCCATGAATCACACACATGTTCCAATTCTGTTGGTGAGATTCAACCAATTTTATCTGAGACATAATTGAACTGTGAGTGTTGTAGCAAGATTTTTGCAACCTCTTGGGTTCGCCTCTGTACTTTTCTTCTGCACCCTGTGGAGTATCATTGTGCCAATCTCACAATCCCAACCACTGACCTTACTAACTAATTCCGGTTTGCATTGTGTAGGCCATCTGACCACCAAGAGTGATGTCTACAGCTTTGGCGTTGTACTTCTGGAAATGCTGTCAGGACGCCGAGCACTGGACAAGAACCGTCCGAACGGGGAGCACAACCTGGTGGAGTGGGCTAGGCCATACATGAGAAGCAAGCGTCGCATATTCCTCATCCTGGACCCCCGGTTGGGAGGGCAGTACTCTCTTGCTAGGGCACAAAAGGCTGCAGCACTAGCAATGCAATGCCTCTCAGTGGAGTCCAGGCACAGGCCCAGCATGGAAGAGGTTGTTACCGTGTTAGAACAGCTCCAGGACACCAAGGAGGGAGGTAACTCTCAGCTACAGAAGAGGCCGAGCAGTCGAAACTTAGGCAACAATGGCTTGAAAGTATCAACAAGGGGGAAGCCTGCTTCTGCAAAGCCTGTTTGAGTCAACCATCACCTAGAGTCTTTCTTCCCCCCTTTCTCAGGTGTACCTAATGTAGATTTATAGAGGGATTTGTAAAGAGGCAGAGCTCTGAATGTTTTAGTTTTTGTGTAGTTTTGCAGGTTCAAGTCTTTGCCAAGTATGTACTCATACCTCTATACTCTTATATATATTGGAGATATGCATTGTACAGCTTACATTCAGTTCTAGCGTTGTGAATTCTTGCTGAAGTAAACAGCTTGCATTCAAACTTGCAAACTTGCTTTTATCATTTTGTCAACGTTAAAATCTAGGCTGTACAAGACTTGAGTTGTCGAATTATAAGCAAATGATTATAGATGGTCCAAGACTAAGGTCATGTTTGGCACAAATGGAACTTGTTACAAAAGCAGCTTGTTTGAAAAGCTGGTGAAAAGCAGCTTCTGCTTATATCATACTTTTAGTTCATTCTAAGAAGTAGCTGAACTAATAAATTGTTACAGAAACTTCCTGTCTGACACACACTCAGCTTATTTTTATGAAGAAGCTGCAACAGAAGCTATGCCAAACAGAACCTAAGCATAAACCTGTCGTACCAATAAAATAAAATGCTACCAGCTCCTGTTTCAGATTTCAGCAAATTCGGCCAAGAGCCCCTGATTAACCTGACAACATGGCATATAGCCATATTACACACTGCATAATAACACTGCTTGCATCTTGAGTATTTCTTGCATACATGTTGACTTGCCTAGAACAAAAAAAAATCACACGCGTCTTTGATCAAATGAGTCATTGTATTTGGTGGTGTGCTTCACATCTTCAAAAAATTTCGCTCCTGGTACCAACGCCACCATTGTAACCTCCTCACTGGTGCTTCATCAATTGCTCATGGGTTTGTTTCAAATAAGAAAAATAAAATAAAACAATCCAACATGGATTCATCTGAAAAATCTGGATATCTCAGGAACTATTTGTTTCACAAAGTGAGATTGGCCTGATCAATCATTCAATCAATGGATGTGTGCACAATAACAATGGGTGCATGCACAATAAGCCCTTCTGAACGACAGGAATGCCATTACAAAAGGTGTCCCATTCGATGAGAATAGTGTCAGATCATAATATGTTGTGAAATTACTTTGGCAGCTGCCTTTGCATATTGTCTTACATCTCTTTCCGTTTCCTAAGATGCCCTTGATTAACCAGATAAACCCGGCCGTAGACCCATATTCTTCTAGGTCCTGACAATGATTTCTGCAGAGCAAGACCACCAGGTAAAAAATATTATGCTTTGTGGCTTACTGTCGCAAAATCTTTATTGACAGAAGCCGATTTCACAATATTCTACCCATACAGGAAACTGTACTATTTCGTGTGAGCTTCATCATTTTTTTTTTGTGTATTGCATACTTCGATACTGTGAAGTAGGATGACATTTACAGGTATATCACATACCTCAACTTTAGTACGGTACTCCAACGAGCACTCACAGACATGACATTCCGCTTTATGAGGTGCTTGAATGGATCTGTCTGTCTTGACAAATGCGAATACCTGACAGCAAAATGCTCAACTTACTCAGATTGTGAGATGATAACAGATTAACACTACAATAGTTACGAATTGATTACTAGAATTACGATAACTAAACCCTGACCTGCTCACCACAATTTGGACAGTAGCCTTTCAGTGCAACCAAATTGTTTGCCAATAAACCTCGAAGTGCACCAACTGGGGAAAGACACCGATATAAGACAGTTTAATACATCAGATGGCGACATATGATTGTGAAAGTCAAAATCCAGGTAGGAACAACTCTGCTTAGAAGAAGAGTTTCTCTTACCAGATGCAGACGCAACCGGGTAACCAATGAGAAATCCCAATCCAATTAAAGTGAGGTCATTAACCCTTGTTATCATGTCAAGGGACTCGGCGCCGTACAAGAGATACCTTGCTCTGAATGCATCCCCGAACGCAACGCTCAGGGCGTATAGACTGGGCACCAGAAAGGCCGAGCTACCAAAGACGAGCAGCAGCATCCAGATGCTTGATAACGCCATAAACATTGACTGGTCCTCCTGCCCTATACCCAAAAGGTTGATGGAAACATAAAAACCGTGAGGCAACAAGCCTTTATTGTTGATGGAATGGGAACGTGATGAGGTTTGCTCCCTCCTGTTGCGAAATGGTGACCTCAGCATCAGCGTATGTCGATTGCCTTATGAGGCTGCAGCGTGGGTATTTTACAACGGATTTGGAGCCGTAGAGCCGGAGCTTCAACTGCAAGGGGTGCGCGATTTATGAGAAGATAGTTTGAAGTCTCAATTCGTGGAACAATTCAGCATTCTTCTAACAAGATAGCGTGGGTATTTGGCTAGAGAAGCGTTAATGGTTTACCTCCACTTTGTCAAACATGTCATCAACGATCAGTGGCCGGCCGCTGTAGTAGGAATCCCTGGCCTGCACAGGGTTGAAGAAAGCGTCACCAAGATGTAGGAAGAATGCAGACAGCTAATCAAAGAAGCTTCTTTTTGGGCAGAGGCGCGCACCTGGCGGTAGAGCGCCTCGAGCTTCTCCTGGCTGGCGGTCTCGATTGGGCCGACGTAAAGGCAGGACGGGCCCTCCCCCGCCGCCGCGGCCGCCACCACCCAGCTGCGCAGACCCACCCGAGGCGGGCGGAGCCGGCCGACGCGTCCGCTCCCGGGGGCCACCGGGGCGGCGGCGGCGGCTGCCATGAGCCGAACGCCTAGCCGGCACTGGTCTCAGTGCTCCTGGTTATGGGGTGAACGGCAAGCAAGCGAGGCTCAGCTCACCGAGTGCGTGCGGCGCGGAGGAAGCAAAGGACAACCATCAATCACCTGGCCGTGGTTGAAGCGAGCAAGCAAACGGCAAGTGAGTTCACCTGGTAGTGGTTGTTGCGTGGCGGGCTCGATCCCGACGGCGACCGGGAAGGGAAGAACGAGTGGCTGCGCTGGACGGGACGACGCGCCAGAACTTTTTCTGTGGTGGTGATGAGGACGACTCGTTGCAAACAGTAAAACTGTGATCATCTTTGCTGTCGTTTCACTGTGATTATCGTCGCCTGATCCTGATCTTATCCGGTTCCAGTTCCAGTCTTGTGATGCTGATCATGAACAGGGTAGGCAATCTACTGTGCCTGTACAACGTGCACGGAATTGGGCTCGAAATTGAGTGGGCCCATAATCCATCGTACGGCCCATTCTCCAAAAATCCAAAACCAACAGCCCATCCATCCTACGGCCTCTCTCTCGCTCGCCGCCGCAACAAACCAAGCTACCACCGGACGTCGAGGAGGAGGTGCCGGACCCGCAGCGCGCTCCCCGAAGCCGATGGAGTCGTACAAGGAGCAGATGGCGTCGCTTCGCCGGCCGATAGCCTCCGGCGTCGCTCGGCCCGAAGCAGCGCCGCCGGATCCGCGGCGGAAGGCGGCGGCGTCGCTTCAGGAGCGGATGGCCGCCCAGCTCGGCCGGGTCGGGGTCCCCTTCCCCGCGCTCGCCGCCGCCCGCTCCCTCGCCGAGCAAATCCTGTCGCGGCAAGGTACCATCCCGCTGATTTTGTGTTGAACTTGGTCAACTACTCTTCCTCCTCTCCTGTTTGAGTGATTCGTCTAGTGTCCGTTGTGTGCAGAGCAACTGAAAGCACTCAGGAATCAGAACCGGGACCTCGAATCTCAACTCCATCAAGCTCTCTCCAGTAAGTGCAACCTTGCCCTTTTGAACCAAATGTACTTTAGGAACGTGTTTGCCCTCAGTTATGCTAACTATTTATAGTTTTACGCCTGGCTCACCCAAAGATACACATGCCAGCACACAATTCCCCTGCATATTTATTATTGTGATTACATGTACCATTGTTACTCTTCGTGTGTTCATCTCCAAAACAACTGCACTAGTTGAGCTAGCTTATGCTTATTGTAAGATCGGTTTATTGATGAGGTTATATGGTATGAATGGAGTTCCTAGACTAACAAAACCCCGCCTTTTGCAGTTAAATCGCGCAAGGAATCAGAATACAAACGCATCTCAGACTCCATTTCAAACGCTGCTGCTACGAATGAGAAGCTCAAAGCCTCACTTATGGAGCTGACGAACAAGAGGGACACATATGCTACAGTCATATCAGATCAATTTCAAGGTAAATAACCTTCTATGGCATCCCACTGCAACTTTTGGGGTGGTGTTGCAGCTTGTCCAGTTATCCTGGACATAGTAATGTACAACATAGAACAAATGATAAAGTGCCACTGATATGGGCTGTCGCAGATCTTGAAAGTCGTGAAGCAAAGATTGATAAAGATGCAACATTGAGGGAGAACTTAGAAGCAGCTGCTTCCTGGTTCAATAAGTTTCTTGGCTGGCAGGTTCTTGTTGAAGGAGGTAATAATCAAATTTATCCTATGGTCAATACATGATGTCAATGCGATATTTACTGAGAGGCATCATGTTCTCCCTCTCAAGGTGTGAAGTTTGTTTTCGACAAAATCAACCCGCAATGTCCTGAGAAGGAATATTCAATTTGCATAAAGATCGATAATGACACATATGACTGTGAGTGGGTAATTTGATCGAATTATTTCACGTCTTCCTTTTTTGTACGCTTGTTCGAAATTATTTTTCATTCACAGCAGTAGTTCAGTGCGACCCAGTCGTCAAAGACTTCGATGAACTGGTAAAGGATTTGAATATCAGTGGTGATCTACTCAAGTTTCTAAAAGTTGCCAGAGAGAGATTCCAGGCTTCTTCAGTGAATGGTAACCAATTTTCCGTACTCTCAAAATGACACTCTAGAGAACTTCAAGATTTACGAATTACGAGCATCTTTGATAAGTATAATAATTATCACTATACCATTCTAGTAAGTAATAAGAGTCAATGAGGTTAAGAATAGTAAGAGCAATAATGCATAGCATAATTTCTACTATGAAATTTGGAAATTAGGTCTTCCTCTTTTTGTCACCATGGATTGAACCTTTGTTTGCCTCTGCTTGTACCATGCCATCCATTAATTCTTGTTTGTTCGTCAGGAAACCTTCCTATAAGCTCAGTTGCTTGTCCAGATGTTCCCTCGTTGCCATTTTCACCTCCCGTGACTACGACAGTCAACCTCACAAGTGAAGATGTTCCTAATCAAAGTAATTCTCAAAGCAAAAACAAGAGGCTTCCTGCCAAGAGAAGAGGCATTGGTCCATCTCCTGGTAGTGCGCGTCGCTCTCCGCGTCTACTTGAGGCAAGTTACTGCCTCATCTTATCTGGATACACTAGTAGCTGGACAACATGCAGCGAAACCATACTTGAATTGATTTCCATATGAAAGAAAAGGCTTTTTTGGCATTGTGCTGAAGCGCAGAGCCATTCTGGCACATGATTCGTGGTGCCTGATTTGTTCAGAATGGGAAGGAAAATTACTGTATAGTCATGTCACAATTTCGCATTGTTTCTGCAGGGGCTCCATCGGCGGGAAAGTTGAAACCTGGAAGCACCGATTCGTTCGTAAGATTTGTTGTGATTGATTTAGATAGGGTAGATGACAATGTTGATTCTCTTCTGGTCCTGATGATGGTTAGCTTTATTGAACACCCATGGCTCGTACGTACGAGCATGTATGTAATGGCGTGAAACGAATCGTGTGTTACAATGTATGTACGTAACGAAAAATGTTGCATTATGTTCGAGTTTGTAATCGCCTTTATTTGAGCATTGACCATGGTTTATGTTTAAACCTTTTTCGTTTGCTCTTCTGGTGATGGATTGACGGGGTAGTGATTCTTAAGATTACAAACTGCGACTGTGAATTGAAGCAAAAGATATCATGCCTGTTTTCGCATTGTGAATCTGTACGGGATTCAAGACTTTGTACTTCTTCTAGCTTAATTTGAGTTGCAGATGATTTTTTGGGAAGAAGAATCGCGTTACGGATGAACTAATGAACGGCAAAAAGATTTGCTTTTGTCATCCGCTGATGATTATCAAATCAGGTCGTGACTGATAATATAAAGCCAAAACCGTCGCTTTTGACATCCGCCCACGACCTAATAACCGTCCGCAATTTCCGCTCCTCCCCCCCGTGCGCCGCCATCTCCCACCTACCGACCTCGGGGATCACGCCCTCCGATCCACGAGCGAGCAGGATGGCGAAGGCGAGGTCGTCGTCGTCGAAGCAGTCGCGCGTGCAGGCGCAGCAGCAGAACGGCGGGCACGCGCTGCCCTCCAAGCTCGCCAGGTACCTCGACCCGGAGGCCTCCTGGGACAAGGTAAGTAAGCGCGTCAGCCGCGCTGCTCCGTCTTCTTCCTCCTCCTCACCTCCTGGCTAGTCCTGCACAAGTTGTGATCTGGATCGGCTCGGCTTTGCAAGGACCAACTGCTGGACGCGGTGCACTGGATCCGCCAGGTGCTTGGGCTCCTCTGCGGCCTGCTCTGGGGGGCTGCCCCCCTCGTCGGCGCGGTCTGGATCGCACTGTGAGTTCCCTCCAATTCCCGCTCATCTTTTAAAAGCTCGCTTATCCGGTGACACTGTGTATAGCTTTCGGTAATCTGATGCATCTTCAGTAATCGAGATGTGAGATATGAGATACTATCTAGTAGCAGTGAAGAAAGATGCTACCCCTACCACCAGTACTTGGTGCAGGTCCAAATCTAGAGCAATGGAGGGTTAAATAGCGCTGATAATAAACTAAAAATAAGCCTTTTCCCTCCCTGAAGTCAATTTATTGCTTTCTCCCACGTTACTCTTCATATCTCGATGGCTAAAGCAATGAAGCAAGAAATAATTGCTTGCTTGCTTGCTTCATTGCGGAATACACTTACCGTTATACTGACATTTGTGGCCTTTTACAGATTTCTGGCTCTTTCTACTGGCACCATTTATTGGTACTACACGTACCTGTTGAAGATCGATGAGGAAGAATATGGAGGCCATGGAACACTACTCCAAGAGGGACTGTTTGCTTCATTCACCCTCTTCCTGGTAACTAGACTACTCCAGTTCAGAAGAACTAATATAATATGGCTGTGTATCTAAAACTTATCATACTACTTGTTGCTTGCAGCTTTCCTGGACTCTAGTATACAGTTTGGCTCACTTTTGATAAGCTCCATCGTTGAGCATACTGTGGACGGATCATTTGCTGCCATGCCGGCCAGAAGAGAGAACAGTGTAGATTAAACTGCTGCCTTTCAGACCGACCGAGCATTGTATCAAAACGCTTCAGGTCGTAATGTCATTTCTCAACCCTGATGTACGGGTTTAGCTCAGTGTGGGTGGAGTAGATAAGCATTTCTCGTGGGATATTCATTTTATGGGGGAATTTGTGATCACTGAGTGTACATTGTGCTGTAACTTTCTTCTGTGAAACAGTATTCACTTGCAAACAATTCTGTAAAGCATTTTGGCACATCTTTTGATGTGAATGGTTATTTAAGCAAGCTATAGGCCAGCCTTTCCCAGGTGAATAAATCTCCTGAATCGCAGGTTGACGTGGATGCAATTTTATCCATTAGTGCTTAATTTGTTCCTGCTGCATTACCATAAATATCATGCACTATTAACTTTAGCAACATTGATTAGTTTTCAACGCAGGGGAGTGACAATAATCTGGAGTATTCTGTCTCTGCAACTTTGGGGACGGTGGGCGTCAGCAGCGCCAGTTCCCACGCTGCCGCTGTGCTGCTCCTGCTCAGCATGCAGCAGCTACTACTCCACCACCACCACTGTATATATATGCTCTATCACGCTTATTTCATTAACATTTTCCTTACAAAATGGTAGTACACGCCAAACACACTTATCATTCTTCGCATTTGCAAGAATTAAATATTTCATCTGCCCATAACACTGTACCATTACGCACAGAAAAAAAAAACTGCTAACAAGTTCAAGAGAAAACGAGATCAACGACGACAGAGTCCGTACGATTATTAACCATGCAACAGTTCACTAGACAGAGCATATACATGCATATCATTCAGCAGGCTGTGATCAGCAGTTCACCCCCATGCATGCGTGTCGTCTGATGTGATGAGCTATTTATTTATTTTACTTATTTGTCGATCTGTCCGAGCTTGCCGAGCCCGTTGCAGTTGGGGCACACGATCTGGGCCTCGTCCTTCCTCGCCGCGTTCGCCCGCAGCGTCGCCCCGGCCTTGCGGATGAATCCCGCGCCGTCGCACTCCGGGCAACTGACATATATTGACAACCACCATATATGACTGACGAGATGATGGCCATGCATATGGCTTCCGCGCCTAGCTGCACACAAATCCCTTGATGCAGATTTTACAAAAACACGACTTACGTGTCCTTGCGCGAGAAGAGGATCGGAAATGCCGTGCCGACGAGCGCGACGGCCACCGCGCCGGCGATCAGGTACGTGTTGCCGTCCGCCGCCACGTCGCCCACGGCCGCCACCGCCACCAGCCGGCTCGATCCCGTCCTCCTCCTCCTCGTCCACGGCGTAGTTGTAGCGCCGGCTGCTACTGCAGGACGCGGTGGGAGAAGCGCAGCCGAGCGGCGGGACATGGACGACCGGCACGCAGTTGGAGCAGCAGTGTTCACGACGGCAGCCATTGGATCGATCGGATGTTCGTTTGGTTTCTGCCTGCTGCAAGGAAGAGAAGAGAGCTGGAGCTACAAGTAGGTGTGGCGTTTGGGAGGAGAGAGATTGAGCTTGGAGGTGGTGGCGAGGAAGACCGCACAAAACTGGATCACGGATAAGGAGCGAGGGCACGTCGCTGCCAAACCCCATGCCGCGCCCGGCCCGCATTCGTGGATAATGCCGGTCACGCACCCTCCAGCCTCCAAGTAGTCATCAGGTACTTCCTCTATTCTCATGAACTTGTCGCTTTATAGTTTAAAAATAAACTATAAAGTGACAAATTCATAGAAACGGAGGAAATATATATATACGCGTTCCCTCCATTTTTATTATTATCGTTAAGCGATAAGTAATTTAGTTCTTCTTGTTTAATTTGTATAGGCATTTAGCCCCAAATTCACGTCCATACAAAAAAGTTTGCAACCGAGGAATGCATTTGATGTCGTCCATTTGTTCTGCAGTATCTTCTTTTCAGTTTTATCAGGCTCATTTATAATGATCGCACCGTCTTACTGAAACATTCTGCAACAGAGCGATTCTGATGACAGTCGTCTGCAGCGGCGATAGGGAATTTTCAGAGCAGTTCAGTGACTGACGTCCTCATGGTTCAGTTCTTCTATTGCAAACTGAAGACGAAGCATCTTCAGTTCTTCACAACAGTGGGCACGTCACGACGACGGTTACTTTTATCTCATTCCTCCTCCGGAGAGCTCGTATTTTACGTCACGGCTGTCCTTTTGCTGACGCCAAAAATTATAGGATCCGGACTTGGATGCATAAGTCATTGAGTGAACTTCGATGGTAACCCAGAGAATAGATATTCTGATCAGTGGCGGAGCTGCACTGTAGGTATTGGGTTCAGATGAACCCAATAAAATTTTGTAAAACAAGCTTGATTAGTCTATTGTTAGTAGTTTGAACTCATTAAATTCATGTGATTTATACTGAGTTCATACATATATATACTTAAATGAATCTATTGATAAAATTTCCTAACTCCGCCACTGATTCTGATTGATTTACGGCAGCCTTTATTTTCACGGCTGCATGCACGGACCGTGCGTTGTCACTCATGCGTGAAGAGGGTCCATCCATCTCTAGATCGGTCGATGGATTTCTCCATTTGGACCCCCTTGAGTTCAATGAGTTCATCTTGGGGATCACAGACAAGAACAAGCAGACAACGCTGCAGCTCATTCAGGTCACAAGAAAAAAGGAACTACAGTAGAAAGAATGACACAAGCAACTTGCGATTATCTCCCAAAGATGGCCAAAGTACAGTAGAAATAATAACTCAAAGAACCTATCTGTTTTAGATCAACAAACACTAGGATTAGGGTGACAAGAACCAGTCAGAACAGAATGTTTAATTTGCTGTAACAGGCTAACAGCAACCGACCGACCGCGATTACAGAGACACGAGGTGTGATGACATCTCATATTTTGTGCTAATACCTGTCGATCCATGCGTCTCGGCGGACAAGCCCGACAACAGGAAATTGGCAGTCGTGCTACCTCAACCACAACCAAACTCTGTCTGCACTGCAGTTGCAGCTCAGCTACCGGAACAGACATCAGGGCACGGCTGCCTGCTTAATCATCGCTAGCTGGACCTGACCTACAAGCTGTATTACTTATACAGCTCCACCAATTGCTCGGTTGAGTGAGTGGTTGAAGCGTACCGGCATGGACCATGCGACTGATTGATCCATGGACCTTAGTTGTTCTTGCTAACGGTGGCTGTGGTTCATGTGGAATTTGCCAAAAAGATTAAAGGTGTTCTTCAACTTCAACTGGCAGGGAAACTTACTGCGAAAAGGGAAAATTGACCATGAGGTGGAGAATCTACGCAGCTCGTACTGTACAATACGATAGATTTGCAGGTCCTTTCACCTAGCTGACACTTTTCTGTTGATAGTGATATTTGGCAAGTACTCCAAAGTAGCAGCATCGAAACCTATGTAAGCATATTGGTAAAAGTATGTTTTGCTTCCGATGGGGTATCCAAAAAAAAGTTGAAATATCTGAAAATTTGAATGTGACACGTTTCAGTCAGACAACCTGTTTCATTGAAGTAAGATGGATGTTCATTGTTGTCTTTGCACAACATATGGAATGAATAAAGATGCGTCGTCCTGTGCAAACAACATGCAAAAAATTGATTGGTCACTAGTCGTAGTTACTAGAAATGAACACACAATAAACCATCAAAATTCTGATCAAGCCATGCCCAATATCTATCTGACTACCTGAATGAATGCTACAGGCAAAATGATGATTCAAGAAATTAGATGCTGAACCAGGTAAATATCTCGGACAAGATTTTTATTGAATCCTTCAACAAAAGATGTACTCCCTCCGTATCGCTTTCTAGTTCAAAAATGAACTACAAACACATCAACACATTTGTTGTTCAAAAATGAACTACAAGTGCAAAAAAATGACGCGATACAGAATCAGAATGAATGTTCAAACGACATGATAGTATTTGCTACCAATGGAAACAACAAGCTCCTAAAATGTAATGGAATGTACCACCAACAAAATGCTCATTTCAGAATCACCATTCGTGGTGAAACGACCAGACGACTTCCCCCCTCTGCAAATCAAACCCGTTGTCTAGCTAGGGATGCTGCTCTATGTACAACGACACCAATCCTGTTCTACGAACAAATTCTGCTTCATGTTTCTTCTTCTAACAAGTAAATACATGAATCAAAGCGACAACAAATTAAGGCGTCTTCTTGGTTTCTTGTTGCACGCACACCTATCTCTGCACCATGGCATCGGCGTGGCCGTCCTCCAGTCTCCAGCTGGCGCTCCGGCTTCTGGAACCATGGCTGAAGGCGGCTGTGAGGTCGGATGCGGCGTCGTTCAGCTCAGGCCTCGCGCGGGAAGAAGAAGACGAGGAGGAGGCCTGATGAGAACTCGAGGACCGGCCGTGGCCGAAGCAGGCGAACACGCTCCGCAACACGCGCCTAATGGTGCTCGTTTGCGTGGACGGGTTGTGCCTTGACCCCCAGGAGATCCTCCTAGGCGCGCCCGCGCCGGCGCCGTTGTTGTTGAACCCGCCGTCCATCTCCGTGTAGACGACCGGGAGCTCCCTCTCCTCGGGCCTCCTCCCGCCGGAGAACCTCCCGACCGCGAAGCCGCCTCCGGGAAGCCTCCAGATGGTGAGGCCGACGGTGGTCTCCTCCTCGCCGGCTCCGTCGTTGGGGCCCCCCGCCGCCCGGGAGGAGCGCGGGGGCGCGTCGGTGGGCATCTCGTGGCGGCAGACGGGGCAGGAGTTGCGGAGCTGGAGCCAGGGCAGGATGCAGTCGTGGTGGTAGATGTGGTTGCAGGGCATCTCCCGGGCCTCCGCGCCGAGCTCGAAGGCCTCCTTGCAGACGGCGCAGTGGGAGTCTTGCGCGACGTGGGACGAGTTGACGGTGACGGTGGGCATGGACTCGACGGCGGCCTTCGAGGCCGGCGGGTTGTTCCTGGCGGGAGCGAGGCCGCCGGCCTCGATCTGGGCGAGCTGGTCGAGCAAGCGCTCGAACCCAGAACCCATGAGGAAGTCCGACATGCTCTCCGGGAGCGGGCGGAGGCCGGATCCCGCGCCGTCGTCGTAGAACAGCTCGAAGCTGCTGGCCGCGGCGGGGGATCCGTCGTCGTCCCCGGCGGCGCCTGGCGCGGGGGAACGGCGGAGCACGATGACGGGGTTGAAGGGGGAGGCGCGGTCGCCGGACGCGGCGCTAGCGCCGCCGCCGCCGCGGCGGGTGGCGCGACGGAGGCGCATGTCGGCGGCGGCGTGGCCGTGGTGCGCGCGCGGGCGGCGGAGGTACGCGGCCCGCGGCGGCGGCGGCGGCGCGCCCATCTCCTCGAGGAACCCGCCGCCGCAGGCCGGGCAGGCGACGGCGGCGTCCTGCGGCGCGGCGCGGACGAAGCGGTCGCACTGGTAGCACCAGTACGACGCCGTCGGGGAGGAGGCCATCGTCGGGAGGTCCGAGCGAGAAAGCAAGTCCGGGATGCTTGCTCAGGCACGAATAGCCGGAAAAGACGGCGACTTTGGGCCGACAAGGTCAGATCTGGCCGGATAGCGGTCTGGAGAACCGATTTCCCCGGCGGTTGAAGCTACGCAACCGATCTGACGGCAGAAGCAGAGAGGACTGAAGGGTGTAAGAAGGCAGACGGTGGACGGAGGTAGGAGGAGGTGGGGGGAGCTGGCGGCGGCGGCGGTAAGGTTGGTGGGTGGAGGAATAGGGGAAAGGAGAGAGACGACTTGGCTTGGTTGGTTGTTTGATCTGGAGGCTCTTAACCGGCGGAGGAGCAGAGGATTCCAGGGAGACGCAAGTTGCAGCGGCGGAGGAAAACGCGTTGGTCTCCTTGGCTTTCCTGCTTTGGACGCGCACAATTTCCTTGTGCTTGCAACTGCCCTGAGTGCGAATAGGGGAGGGCACGGGCAGGGAGATCGAGCTTTTTTTCCGACGACGCGCTGTCTGAATTGAATTTTTCTCAGGTCACAAGACGCGGCTACGAAGTTTCATGCGGGTTTCCACAAGCAATTCCGTTGTCTTTCGTGTGATTTTAGGTGAAGGAAACACGCTATCCGATCGATCGACGACATCGACCTGCCTGCCTGCTCAACCGTGTGTGCACTCAACGCGAAGCCTCGTTCGCTAATCCGTTTTTATTTCGTTCCCCACGTAACCTGCTCCTAGTCCTAGTACTGTTGCAAAGGCAGGTCTTTTCATTCGTTTTTGCTGACATGTACGTATTCCATGAACTGATTTTTGTGTAGCTTGTTTGAGTTCGCACACGGATCGAACTTTTGAAGGAAGATAAGAAGCGGAGATCGAAGAGCATGAGCTACTTGGTCAGCGCCGCGGCCGCTGTCCGACGAAGAAGAGCAAGAGCTCCTGATTTTGCCGGACGACGACGGGCCGGGGGTCAGTCGACGGGTTGGTCGGTCAACGGGGCAGGCCGCAGCAGGCCCACCGCCGGCGACGATGGTATGCCAGAGGATGAGGCGGCTGGCCTTGAGGGGTGAAAGCGGATTACGACGTCGGAGTCAGTATATGCTCGGCAGCGCCGTTTTGGTGCTCTGGCTAGGTGGTATGCATGGTGGTGTTGTTTTATGTATGCTACTGATGACCACCCACCACCTCTTGGTTAACCATCGATCAAGCATGTGTCCACATACATACGACTATGAAAGAAAGAGAAGATGCATGCATGTGCTGATGTGCTTAACCACCAAGCATCCTTTGCCTTCCATGTGGGCCGGGCCAAAACCACATAATCTTATTATACAGTATTTGTATTCATATATATATATATATATATATACACACATAAACCACAAACTTGTTCAACACTTTAGCAGTGTCAGGAGATCTGCCGACTCCAACAGTCGACAACGTGTATTGTTAGTTGTATACTGCTACTCATGTTTAATTAATCCCTATCTTTTTGGGTGAGACGTACAGCTAATAATAACGTTTATTATTGGCTTAATTACCGCTATACACGTACGTTGCCAGCCTTCTAGACGCCGGCCGGGCGGGTCCAGTTCAGCTAATATTAGCCTGGTACATTAATTAACAAGTTTTCAACTTCTTTTGTTATTGGTTTGATAACTGTGGACTGCTGACTCGCATCTCCCGGTAGTGCAAGCTGTGAGGACCGATCGATCGGATAAGCGCACGACGAGCTACTGGCTAGTACCAAGTCGCTGTTATCATCGGTTTATTATTTGCATTGGCCGAAGAATGCTAGCAGCCTCCGATCCTAAAAGCATCCTAGCTCACGCATATGAGATGATGACGACGATCGTCGATGGTGACACCTGCTGCAGGGTTCTCGCTCGTGTCGTATCACCAAGACTTGACCAAGTAAGCAATACCATATACTAACTCGGTCAGCAACACGTACGCCATTTCGGGACAATGGATCAACGCGACGGTGCCATTATTGACGGCGTCGTCAATACTGTTCTTGAAACACCAACCAACCATGTTATTACGTACGCGCGGTACGTGTCGATGGCTGAGGAGTGAGGGACCGTAGTACGTACCACTCCAATTGCAAAGACTAGATAGTTGCTGTTAGTGTTACAAGTAAGTAAAAGTAATCGAGGAATGATTGAGTGAGATCAAGGTAATCGAAGTGGGTGGGGATCGGAGTCATCATCCTGATCCTGGTTATTGTTGCACGAATGGAGGACACGACACAATAGCCTTTGCCCTGACGGAACCTTTTGCCTTTTACCTACAGTACTCGGGCTCATATCTCCGGAGAAACGAGACGATCGAGCCCATGAACTTGGCCCAAATCTCGGGAACACTTAAAGGGCCGTCAGGCCGAATGGTAGTAACGTATGGGCTCCAAGTAAAAGAAGCCGCGAGTCACGATGGATGGACCAATACTTCTTACTCCAGCCTCACTTTGCAAAAAAAATCTGTCTTCTTCTTCTTCTCTTATAATAAAACTCCGGTTTTATAAAAATAACAACTTGGATTGGCTGCTTTTCTTCTCAGCAGCTTATAAGTGATGAGCAAGCAAAGCCGTCTCTACCTGGCCCGGACGGATCTTAGCCTGATCTCACACAATAGTTACTCCTTAGTTTACTCTTCTAACGTCATCCATATCAAATGCCGCCGTCCTCAACTCAACGCAATTATAACTACTCCCTCTTTATCTTTTTGTTTGACGTTACCTACTAGTTCATTTGTAGTTCATTTCTTTGTAAGAAACGTCAATTAAAAAGATAAGGAGGGAGTATTAGACTATTTATGTCACTAAGAATTTTTAATCTATACTCACTCCATAACGTCTGAAGCGAGTGTACTCACCTCGTCTTAAGAAGTTTCTAGTTTTATAATTTATTTTTAAACTAGAAAACGACAAAATTTTTGATGAGGACGGTATTATATCCGTATGCGCTGTCATCCAAAGCAGTGGCCAAAGAGTTTTGTTTCACCGTACCCTTTGATTTGTTAAAGAGAACGCAAACCGCCAACAAGCTAGAACGCAGTAGTACCAACTTTCCATTTCAAAAAAAAAAAAAAAAGCGAGGTCAAGCTTCTCCATCTCTCTCCTATCTCTGTGCCCAACAAAACCCTAGGACCCAAAAGCCCTGTGGACGATCCGGTCCGTCCAATCCGCGATCCCACGGTGGAAGACGCGCCGGCCGTTGTACTTAAGCCCAGCCGCAACCAGACGGGGACTCTCTTCTTCTCCGGTCTCCTTTCCCCGCTAGTACAGTACAACACACTCACTGCACTCGCAGGGGAGCTCCAATCCGTTCCAAATCCGCGGAATTCCTACGCCTGTTCTCCCGCAAATGAACCGCCCTTATCCGATTCGTCCGTCCTGAGCTAGCCAAATCGGTTCCGCGTCTCCGTCACTGGCCATTTCCGGGATACTACTCTCATTTTTTTTCTTCTTCTTGTTGTTAAAATCTGTTGCTTTCGTGCTTCTGGTTGCGAGCAGCGTGGTAATGGCTGGATTCTAGAGCGCTGAACCCTAGAGATCTCGAGTTTTTTTTTGTTGGTGTCCCGACGATGGTGACGGAGATGGCGGCGCGCGGCGGCGAGGCGGCGTTCGGCGCGGAGGCGGAGCGGGACTTCGAGGTGTTCCGCAGCGGCTCCGCGCCGCCCACCGTCGAGGGCGCCATGAGCGCCGCCGCCGGCAGCTTGTTCCTTGACGACGAGCTCCGGGCCGACCCGGCCTACCAGAGCTACTACTACTCCAATGCGCACCTCAACCCGCGCCTCCCGCCGCCGCTGCTCTCCAAGGAGGACTGGCGCTCGTCGCAGCACCGCCTCCGCTCCTCCGGGCTCGGCGGGATCGGTGA
This sequence comes from Tuctoria greenei, assembly GCA_036927565.1. Classification (NCBI taxonomy): domain Eukaryota; kingdom Viridiplantae; phylum Streptophyta; class Magnoliopsida; order Poales; family Poaceae; genus Tuctoria; species Tuctoria greenei. The sequence continues at coordinate 199,322,852 of JAYESD010000007.1, forward strand.
CGAGAGGAGGCAGCCGCTGGCTGCCGAAGGGACCATGGGGCTGCCCGGGATCGATCTCGGTCGCCAGAGGAGCTTCTCCACTGTCTTCCAGGTTGTTACTGCGAGGAAAGATCGAACCTTTTCTCGCTCTCTATCCTCCACTTCTTTTATTTTTTCTTGTTTTTTTAAGAGTATATCTACATTCCGTGCTAGTAACTGAACGCTGCTATTTTTGACTGAAAACTGAGAAGTGAGTTCATACCCCGTATAGTATATATGTCTACTGTTGACATACCATTTTCGTCGTTCTGCTTCCGTCATCGTACAGTGTGAATGTGTGTGATTACGTAGATTTGTGGTGTCGTAGACTCATGGGTGCGTATCTGTCTTGCAGCTATGAGATCTATTGATTTCTAAGCATGCTGCTGCTGCTTAATATGATCTGAGTTATGTAGCTTGACCTTGGTAGTACCCCCCCCCCCCCCCCCCCCGTCCCCAAAAGTTTGTCGTTTTGTAGTTCAAAAATAAACTACAAAGCGACAAACTTTTGGGAGGAGGGAGTACCTTTTTTCCATATATAGAGTGTTCGATAGCGTTTTCAGCTAGCCTCTCATTCTGCACTTAAAACTGTTTACTGCAGTTGTTATGATGCAACAAACTGAGTTCGTAAAAAGAAAAGCAACAAAGTTGATGTCAGTAGTCCATGGTTTTAAAAACTATGTAATGGATCATGGCAAACATTATACCATATTTAACCTTTATACTGTTTGTGAGCGCTCGTGGTTACTGCTTGTGTGCACTTATGGTTGGCGACCTCTTGTAGGTTTTTTCAATGCATTTATGCATCGATGAGCCATAGTATGTATTAGGTCGTACATATAGATGATAGAGAACCTCCTCGTTCTTGTGGTTTCATCAGGAGCATGGCCTTTGATTTAAGATCCCTTTTCTTACATAGCTGCTCTTTCCTTATGCTTCATTATATCTGACATCAGACAACTTGTTGTAAATGGTACAGGATGAGCCGTATCAACGGGATATGGATAGGCACACTGACAGCCACAATAATAATAATAATCTGCTAGGTTCTTCTGGAATACAATATTCTCTACATCGTGGAACTGGAGCTATGGGAAACCTGCACCCTGGCAGTAATGTACGGAGCTTGGATGAAGTTCAGAACAATGATTTATCATCAAATAAATATGCCTCTATTTTGGGGTCATCACTGTCCAGAAGTGCATCTCCAGACCCTGAGCTTGTTAGGAGGGCTCCTAGTCCTTCCCTGCCTCCGATAGGTGTGAAAGTTGGTGCAAGTGACAAGAAGGTCAATGGTGGTTCATCTTCTTTCCGCCGTAGTTCATCTGCTGTTGGTGAATCTGATGATCTGGTGACAGCTTTATCTGGGATGAACTTATCATCCAGGGCAGTGAGTGGGCAAACTATGGATCAGTCTCAGCTCTATCAGGATGTTGATAATGTACAGAAGTTTCTTTTTGATGTACAGGGTAATCAAAGTGGTGGCAACCAGCAGCACTCCTACATGAGACGTCCTGAGCATGGACAATCTAAAGTACCTGATGGTTATTCTGCCAATTTGGCCAATTCTTCTACAATGAGGAATCAGATTAATGCTGGTAGTTTTGCGCCATTTGATAATTTGCCAGTCGGGTCTGGCTTTGCTTCCCCTAGGGTTGGTTCTAGGTCCCCAGGAGGGACTGTATCTTCTCGACAGAATTTAACAGGTATATCTAACTTGCTAAGCTACAATGGAATTGGGAGTCCAACTGCATCACCTCTTCAAACTCCTATTGATCCAGCATATATCCAGTACCTTGCTCAACTTGCAGCTAGCTGTGATGATCCTCTTATGATGGATAGGGGCCTTCTGGGAAGTTCTTACTTTGATTTGCTTGGTCCTCAGAAGGCTCACCTTGGTCCATTGATTCAGTCACAAAATCAATATGGTTACTATGGAAATCTTGGATTTAACCTTGGTTATGCTGGAAGTCCGTTGGCAAGCCCTGTTCTTCCATCTTCACCTATTGCACCAGGCAGTCCGCTTAGGCATGGTGACCGGAACATGCGCTTTCCATCAGGCATGAGGAATTTTGCTAGTTCTTTTGGTTCATGGAATTCAGGCATGGGTGGAAATATGGATGCCAGTTTGATGCCATCGCTGCTGGAGGAATTCAAGAGCAACAAAAGTAAAACATATGCGCTCTCTGAAATAGCTGGTCATGTTGTTGAATTCAGGTACACCGTAAACTCCATTCTCATTGTTGTTAGTGGCATGCATATATCAAACTAGCTACTTGCAATATTTAAAGCATGCATCATTGTTTAAGAACAATTTGTAGATTGCACACTTTGCACTGTATACTGACATTGAGTTCTGCTAATTACTCAAATCACAAGTAGATTTACTTCCTATATCTGCTCTCCGAAATATTACTTTGTTAGTTTTCCTATATCTGCTCTCCGAAATATTACTTTGTTAGCTTACTGATTCTTGAATAATTTATAGTGCGGATCAATATGGGAGTCGATTTATACAACAAAAGCTAGAAACGGCCAGTACTGAAGAGAAAGACATGGTTTTTTCAGAAATCATGCCTCAAGCTCTCACACTAATGACTGATGTATTTGGAAATTACGTTGTTCAAAAGGTAATAAAGATGATCTGTTTGAGGTTTTAGTTGTATGGTATCTATCTAAAACTCTTAATGCGCCCACTTTTCAGTTTTTTGAGCATGGAAGCCCTTCCCAGATAAAGGAATTGGCTTGTCAGCTTATTGGACGTGTTCTTGCTCTCAGTCTTCAGATGTATGGGTGCCGGGTTATACAGAAGGTGCTTATCACTTCAAAATTGTTTCATGCAGCAAATATTAAGATTTGTGTAATTTCACATGCTCTTATGATATGTAGATATTTGTGTTTTTGGTCTTTCACAATCGTGGTCATGGCTCCAAGGAGCACTTTATGTTGCATGATTACTGAAACAATTGCTTCTGTGTGATCAAAATAACACTTCCCTTTAGAATTTGGGTATAATTTGTTAATTTTATTGGTCCATAGGTTGCACATCTCCATCCTATAACAAAAACAACTAAATATGGAAACACATGCAGCAATCACTAAAGTAGTTACCAAATGTTTCTTCTGTTATAAAGTACTGCGTGATTAGCGTCAGGCTTATATGTATCCATTTTGTGTGCTTGTGCATGTGGTAAACCTAAATCCTTAGCATTTGCAGGATTTTGTAAATGGCTGAAAAATAGGAACACGTAGTGCATTTATGATTTGTCTGACACTATTGATGATATCTTTGCAGGCTATAGAGGTTGTTGATTTAGATCTACAGACTAAAATGGTTGTGGAGCTGGAGGGGCATGTCATGCGCTGTGTACGTGATCAAAATGGGAACCATGTAATACAGAAATGCATCGAGTGCATCCCTCAGCATGCCATCGAGTTTATTATCTCAACATTCTATGGCCAAGTTGTAATGCTATCCACACATCCTTATGGTTGCCGAGTTATTCAGGTATGTGATTGACATACAACGTTTCCTCATCTGTGGCTGTTTTATGCAACTTCTTATCAATGTTAAATGAATTACTACAGAGGGTTCTGGAGCACTGTGATGATCCTAAAACACAGCAAATAGTGATGGATGAGATTCTCCAGTCAGTCCGCTTGCTAGCTCAGGACCAGTATGGCAACTACGTTGTTCAGGTCAGTGCCATGCACACTGTTGAAAGAAAATACATGCTGTACCTGGTGTTTGGATTGTTTGGATTTCTGACAATCGTCTTGCTGAACTTTACAGCATGTTCTGGAACATGGCAAACCGCATGAGAGGTCGGCTATAATCGAGAAGTTAGTTGGACAAATTGTGCAAATGAGCCAGCAGAAGTTTGCTTCAAATGTCATTGAGAAGTGCTTAGCTTTTGGAAATCCTGTGGAGCGCCAGCTTCTGATTGGTGAGATGCTTGGAACCACTAATGAAACGGAACATCTTGAGGTATGTGCTATTTCATACTCTAAAAAAGATGTCAACCAAATTTAATTTATTTGGTCATGCAATAGACTTTTTTTCAGCCTTGGAAAGCTTATTTGGTCACTGAAGCGTATTTTGTTGTGGTTGGTGTAGGTAATGATGAAAGATCAATTTGCAAACTATGTGGTGCAGAAGGTGTTAGAAACTTGTGATGATCAGCAGAGAGAGATGATCCTTACAAGGATAAAGACACATCTGAACACCCTGAAGAAGTACACCTATGGGAAGCACATAGTAGCGCGTGTAGAGAAGCTTGTAGCTGCTGGAGGTACGGTCTCTCGTTCAAGACTTCTTCATTACTTCACATCGTTTTACTGTTTCATAAGCTCATTACTTTATTGTCTAATGATGTGTATGAATATTGTTGTGCACGCAGAGAAGCGACTTGGGCTTCAACCAGCATGCACTGCTGCCTGAAGGGCAAACTCCATCGTAGTTGTACAGCTAACAGTTGCTAGGTTCGCACTCGCGTTATTTTGTCTCATCAACTAAAACCTTATTAAAGGCCAGCTAGTGTGTATGGCCTTGCCGGAAATAATAAATACTTGTATTTCTGCACCGAGGAGTGTACATTCCGCAGCAGAAGGGTGGAGTCAATCATGCATGGGTGCGAGTTAATCTGAAAGAAAGCTGTAAAGAGGAAGAAGAGGAGTATGTTTGTTACTCTGATGTACAAATTATGTAGCTCTAGAGTTGGAGAGAGAGATAAAGCTGTTAGCTGTCTTTAAGAAGACTGTAAAAATAGCCACTAGCAACCTGTTTTAATTATCTGTCAATATCGTGGCAATGCTTGTTTGTTTGTTTGTTGTAACTTAAGCTCATGCGCACTAGCCTTGTTGACAGTTCAGCTGATGTTATTAGTATCAGCTTTCCTGGACTGTTTGTTGGTAGCATGTACTCCCTCCTTTCTCAAAAGATTGTCACTTTCTAGTACAAAAATGTACTAGAAGGTGACAATCTTTTGAGAAAGGAGGGAGTACTGTATTTTGCTAATGAAGTGGAGTAGTACCTGTGTAGCCCAAGGTGACGTACGTATTATCTGTTCTGTTCTGGAAGTGTTGTCGGTTCATATTCTCGATAGACAAACATCACTTCTGGGGTGCTTTGTATCAAGATGCCGTGAGCTGCAACGCTCTTGTAGCACATGCATGTGAGGCATGGTACCGGGGAGATGACGTGCACCCGAATTAACCGACCGGATGAGGATGCCAAGTGAGCCCCAAGTGCAGGAAGTAAACGCAACCATGTCTATCATCTCCTTCCCTTTCCCCTAGCTAGTGGGCGTACGTAGGCCTATAAATACTGCCTCCAGCCCCACGCTGATGGTCTCACCAGTCTCGCAGAAGCGTTCATCACGATCCATCATCGTCGGTGAGCTAGCACATGCCTGTTCTATTTGATCACCACCGTGTTGTGTTGATCTTCCCAGACTAATCCATGTTCTAACTCAGTTCCATGATTTCCTTTTGATAAATATGTGCAGCAGGTTGAGCTGCTAGCAAGTACGTATTCCGAACGAAACGAAGACGATGAGCTCGGCCGTGGACGCTACGAGCTGCGGCGGCGGCGGCGGGAAGAAGACGTCGTGGCCGGAGGTGGTGGGGCTTCCGGCGAAGGAGGCGAAGGCGATCATCCTGAAGGACATGCCGGACGCCCACGTCGCCGTGGTGCCCCTCGGCAATCCGGTGACCATGGACTTCAGGACCGACCGCGTCCGCATCTTCGTCGACACCGTCGCCCAGACCCCGACGGTTGGCTGATTAATGATCCTGCTGGCTACTGCTGCTGCTCCATCGACGACTATCTCCGTTCTTGCTGGTCTATGATCTGTTAGTACAGAAATGGTCGATCTGGAGCAGCAGCTACCCTATAGCTCCTGTTGTAAGCACCAATAATGTACAGCTGATGCAATAAATAAATGAAAGTTACCGTGCTTGATTACAGAATTGGCTACTACAGAATTGTCTATAGGAGCATGTGTGTGATTCAGGACTTTTGCGTTTGAGATGACTTATCTTACTCTCTTCGTTCTGAACCACTCCATCTTTTAGACATTTTTGTGAATTCGAGGAATATATGAAATGGCGATTTTACCCTTCACTAATCACTTCCATCCTCTTCAAAATGAAAGTGGAGATACTATAAACCGGAGTAGTAAAGTTGAAATACTTTTTTTCTGATTTGATTTGGAGGATTAAATAAAACAGATCAGAGGGAGTAGTATTTTGTTATGTGGCTACCATGATCCTCAACGCGGCGATCGTGGCTTGTGCTTCCTCCGTGTTTTTAAATATTTATCATCAATTAATTTATTTTTGAACTAACAGTGATAAATATTTTACAACAGAGAGAGGGAGCACGTGAGAACAAATTAACAAAGATGTGGGTGACAGTGATGTGACAAAGCTTAGCGTGATAAGAACAGAGAGGATGCGTTGGCCGTGCTTGTTTTTTTAGCTTATCCTCCTCCCGTCGTTGTCGGTACTGCACCATGGGGCCTGACCCTCCTGATGTGTGATATGGTCACGACGAACTGTCACCCATCTCGTGTGCCTCGTGTTTGCTTGATGAGCCGCGCGCTAGGGATCAGCCTTTGGGACCATGAGCAGATTTCTTTTTGCTCACTGAACAAAGATTAGGTTTCTTTTTTCGAAGATTTTTTTTCTTCGAAAACCCCGTTGGTGCATATATATTAAGTGAGAAAACTGAAGTTATGTTACAGATCGGTTGTAATCTAGCAGACAGTACAGCTACGGTTTGTTTTTTCGAAGATAACATAAGGTTGCAGGAGTTGTGGTTAGAGAGTAGTTGATTCTTTCCTTTTATTTTTCTTCTCTTGCATGTTCTCACCTGGAAACACGGATGTGCGCAGAGCAAATAAACAACTAGTAGTAGCAGTACGTACTTTTATATTTCCTGAAGCCATTTGCGATAATTAAGTTAACAAACGATGTAATATACTCCCTCCTGGATCAGAAAAATTGTCGTTTCTGACAAAAAAACCAACTACAAATGAACTACGGCAGCATGTCTGAGCGTCAAACATTTAGATCGAGAGGGAGTAGTACAGTACTGATTTGGAGATAAGGTTGATCTCTCCTCGAAACACGCAACCGTGAAGAACGCGACGATGCATGTGGGTACGTAGCCGCGTCAAGCATTGACCTGAAGCTACGTAGCTTCCGTTGTCATTGTCATACACACGTCGGCGCAATATGGTACCTAACCCGCACGCGTTCCGTTTCCTTGCACCGACAGCTACACGGCTGATCGTGTTCCACGAGGGGTGTGTGTGTGCTGACACATCGAGATCGATCGGTACCTATCCTATCATCTACATTGCTCCGTCCTCTGTTAAGGAGATAGGGGCCGGGCGCTCTATAAATACCGCGCGGCCGGCTGGTGCTCGCTACTCGCATCACAGCTCATCGTCGTAGCATAAACAACAAGGCAACAACGAGTTCGATCTCTAGCTTGTTCACCAGAGACACACAGCTTGCAGCAGCCAGTAGTGGAGAGATGAGCTCGTCGACGACGACGACGGAAGCGGCCGAGTACGGCGGCAGCAAGAGGTCGTGGCCGGAGGTGGTGGGGATGACCATCGAGGAGGCCAAGAAGGTGATCCTCAAGGACAAGCCCGACGCGGACATCGTGGTGCTGCCTCTCGGCGCGCCGGTGACCAAGGACTTCCGCCCCAACCGCGTCCGCATCTTCGTCAACACCGTCGCCGAGCCGCCGCGTGTGGGATAATCAACTACTACTGTATCAGATCATCAATCAATCGCTGTTCGATCGATCGAGTAATTCGGAAAATGCAGCGGCATCATGTGCATGTGCCGATCTATGATGCATCTTCTGTATATGATGATGAATGTGTTTTTATTTTGTTTCTATTTTCGCATAAATAAATATATAAGCTCGATCGGGGGAATGCATATGTATGGTGGTACGTGACGGAGTGATACCACCACGTGCCACGGGCATATCATTATGAATGAAAATAATGGTTTTTTTTTACCGCATAAATAAATATGACTGTCCGTGTATCTGAAACTTGCTTATTACTGTAATTATCGCGTCGGTTGAACTGAACAAATTAATCACTCTTTTTCTATGTGCACGTATTCACCGTATGTTTGGGAATGCATGCAGTTCGAAATACAACTAATAATCGAACATTTTTCAATTTATCAGCAGCATATAAGACGATAATCTTCCAAGGCTGCGAGCTCGTTACCGATACGTGAGCTTGATGAACAAGAACAAGGAGCAGCGCCGGCGGGGATACAGTAGTACAGTACCGCGTCCGGCTTGAAAACGACGCGGCCCTCTCATTTAATTTCAATCCGGCCCACCCTTCCCATTTCTAGTCAACTTTCTCGGCCCATTATATTACGTACCAGCCTGCTAGCGTCATTAGTTTGAACTTTTTCAAATCCTACTAAGAATTTAATTTAACTGCAGCCACCACCATCATTGAGAAGGTTTACGGCGCTTTGGGGATGTCGTCCTTGACCTCTCTAGTTTACGGTCAGTGCTAGACCATATATACTCTTTCCGTTTCTTTTTATTTGTCACCAGTTAATTCATTTTTTGAATTAACTTGTGACATATAAAAAGAAACAGAAGAAGTATATATAGTTTTACATCAATCAGACATTTTATTGGGTGCACATGTGTTGGAATATGTGTCAAATTAGTCTTGGCTTATACTCCTTCCATCTCAGAAAGTTTGTCGTTTTATAGTTCAAAAATGAACTACAAAGCGACAAACTTTTCGGGACGGAGGGAGTATAAAATAATTTACAAGCTGCAAGAGGTGCAGTGATTACAGCGAATCTTCTTCAGTTGTGCATGAAACAGTCGTTAATTTTAGGCCCCGCTAGCTGACCAGTGGAACCTGTTATTGTACCATGTGCATAAGTTGACAATTAGCTAGGGATGCAAATTATAAACACCGAATACGTCGTAGCTGTCAGTCTTCCTAGGCCGTTAATTGTGTATAAAACTTTAAGATTGTGCGTGTATTTGATACTGCTTTCTCCATCAGAGTTGCCCTAGCTAACTGATTTATTGTGCATGTCAGCACACTATATCTCCATAGTATTTCTCTATCATAGTTGCTACTCAAGTCAAATGTTTTAAGCCTTTAGAAAGGAATAGATAATTTATTTATTCAAAAATTGGTACTATTTTCTAGTCAGAGTCCAATATCAGTCAATCGTGGCTGCCACAGTGCAATTTGAGAGCTATCCTACTAATTCAATTGCTTACTCAATCGAGAATTGACTTTTTCTTGGATTGAGAAATAAAAAATGGTGCTATGGTGACTTTAAAAATCTAGATGAACCCAAACTAGCGGTGACAAATTAATTCAAGGAGAAAATTCATTTTACCCCACCATATTGTTTGTTTGTCCATGTACTACTATTTAAGTTTCAAGGTCAAATACCTTTGTCATGTAAAGCATATTATAGAATGTTATATTTGAAGATTATTTTCATAATTCAGTGACATATAACGATATGGATATAAAATCGATGAAAATGTTCATAAAGAAGAATAGATAGCTTTTACAATAGATGCACCACTCTAACCAACATGGATTGCTCTACTAATCAGCACAACGAGATCGATCCCAGAAAGAATGGATGGAACCATGAATTGCAAATCTGGATGCATCGACACTACTTGTCAATCGTCTTGAAACACGGCTTGCAAATCTGAATTAAATATGCAAGAATATTGATATAGAACTTCAAATCTCAATTGCTTCTGACCAGGCATGCATATCTAAGCACTTTCGTCAGCGCTGATGCAGGTGGGCATAGTCAAAATATTCAACCACCATCCTCCATGTGAGGAGCTCTAGCATGTGGACTACTTATATCCGACATGTAAGCAGCCTTCACCATGCATAAGGAATCCTACATTGATTATATAGTTGGACTAGTACTACATTGATAATTTTACTTGTTCTTGACTTTAGACATGTCATACAATCAAGAGAGATGCAAAATATTACTCCCTCCGTTCTGAAAAGTTTGTCGCTTTGTAGTTCAAAAATAAACTACAAAGCGACAGACTTTCCGGGACGGAGGGAGTACCTTGAAGAAAGTGCCAAAATAACGCCTCCTTTGAAGGAAGAAATGCCGCAAGAATCGTACAAAAAGAAAACTGATAAATTTCACAGAAAAGCGTGAGACTCAATAATTTTTTTAGATAATGATGTAAGGCTCGATATAATCCCCACAATCCAAATAAAGGGTGGTAATGCCTGGATTTAAGCATCGGGACATACTAACACATTATTGGGCTGAATTAATATCCTAATGTATTATTCAGCTGCTGAATTGATTGAACGGCCTAGCTAGATTCTGTTGACGGTGTGAAAGAAATGGGAAATAAAAATGTATAAAGATCTATAATAACCTGCGACAGAAAGTACAGACGGGTCAATTAGAACGTACAGCGATATATACATGTATAGAAGAATTGTTGAACAATTAATGCGGTTTTCGAAATTTTTGTGAAGAGATTTGTCCGGCACGTACGGACATGTGAACGTATCTGCTAGCTCGAGTTCTGAGGAGAGAAACCACTTGTCAAACAGAGACTCTCTAGATTCGTGCACTGCAGGTTGATCAGGTCATCCCATGCATACAAATTAAAGAAATATGGCGTAAGTAATTGTATTTGGAGCGTGCCCAAGTTTTAAGTAATAATTTCATGGTGCTGTTTCAGTATTTTTGCGTGTTTGGGGGGTAGTCAACAGTTTTGATAAGTTGGCATATTCTAGAAGCAGAATATTGTCCACAGTGTGGAAGGAGAAGAAATGACAAGTGGAGTAGTTCTTGAATTCATGATAACGGTAATCAGTGTAATCTCCACGCGTATACTCCCACTAGGAAGATAGAGCGGCTTGACCTACGTTTTCTTTTCTTCTCCTTGCTAATTTCCGTTCGTATTAATTATAGAGAAAAAATTAATTTTGAATTGACTCAAAATACAAGGGTTCATTCGCTCAACGTACGTTCACACGTACAGCTATTAAACTTAAATCTAATGACTACAGCTTAATTTTTCTATATAATGGAGATACATTAGCATTCACATTAACGTAATCCAACTTGTTTTTTACAAACTACTCCCTCCGTTCTGAAATAATTGTCGTTTCAGACAATCAAATGAACTAGAAATGAACTAACGAAGGTTGTCCTAACGACAATTAAAACGAAACGGAGGGAGTAGTAGCTAGCCCAATTCATTCTTGAGATGCAAGGCAGGGGAGGGGGAGCAAATGGAGGAGGAGGAGGAAGTCAACGAAGCGTGCATGCATATACAGAAACGCAGCTAGCTAGCCCTCGGCGGCGACGACGACGACTGACGCGATGAGATTCCCAAATCCACCACCTGCCGCTATATTACATTTCTCAGGTCAACAAAGCTTTGGCTGTGGCTTTGGCTTGAATGTATGAACTTTGATCCAGTCGTCTTCCCTCTCGTTCCATCGCCTTGGAGCTTTCCAAGCAACAAGCTAGTACGTACAGTACGTCCTTCTCTCGTTGTGGCCGCCTTTTCTTGGCCGTTTCGCCAGCTTCGAGATCTAGTAGTAGTAGTAGTATATGGTCAGCTGGTGTTGGCTTGGCGTCCTTGTTGGGTTCGATTCAATTCAACAACCTGTCTCATTGAATTCAGTTTCTTTAATTTGCTGTCTTGGTCTTGGCCGCGCGTTCCGTTCCATTTGGCCATCGTCCTCGACAGCTCCGACCACCTCAATCTGTCTGCCGCCTCCTCTTCTTCCTTGTTATAAATCTGGTCTCGTTGTTCGTTCGTTTGCCGCCATAATAACTACTGCCTGCCCACTCTTCTTGTTAGCTTAGCTTAGCTTCCTTCTCCCATCGTCGTCGATTGCGTCTATCTTCTTCTTGCTGCCTCTTTTCCTTCCGAGCTAGAGAGAGAGCGGAGGACCCAGCTGCTACTAGCTTAGCTAGCTCCTCCTGTTGCATTGCAACGCATTCAAGCACAGCATATATACAATGGCCGACGACAGCGGCCCCAACCCCAACCGGAGGAGGAGGAGAAGCCGGAGCCGGCGGAGGACCATGCGCCTCAGCAGGCTCTACAGCTTCGCGTGCGGCCGCCGGCCCAGCGTGGCGGACGACGACCCGGGGTCCAGAATCGGCGGGCCGGGATTCTCTCGGGTGGTCAACGCCGGCGGCGGCGCCCCGGCGGCCCTGCCGGAGCAGCAGCAGCGGCAGAGCAGCAACTCCGTGTCCACGACCAAGTACAACGTGGTCACCTTCGTGCCCAAGTCCCTGTTCGAGCAGTTCCGCCGGGTCGCCAACATCTACTTCCTCGTCGCCGGCTGCCTCGCCTACACCAAGCTCGCCCCCTACAGCTCCTCCACCGCCGTCGCGCCGCTCGTCTTCGTCATCCTCGCCACCATGCTCAAGGAGGCCATCGAGGACTGGAGGAGGTACCAGCAGGTTCGTACGTCAACCTTCGCCGCCGCCCTTCTCCGTCCGTCGCCTGATGTTAATTAGTACAATTATGCAGCTAGCTTCACTAATTTGCTGAACCTAATTAAATCCAAACCAACTAGTACAAGATCTTTTAATTTGTAGTACTAGTCAGGTTAAATTATTTCCCCGTCCCACTGACCAAATGGACTCCGATCATGAATTATATCCAGGATGACGAGGTGAACAACCGAAGCACACAAGTGTTCCACGACGGAGCGTTCTACGATGTGAAATGGAGGGACCTCCGCGTCGGTGACGTTGTTAAGGTCGAAAAGGATGACTTCTTCCCGGCTGATCTCGTCTTGCTTTCGTCCAGCTACGAGGACGCCATTTGCTATGTGGAGACGATGAACCTTGACGGCGAGACAAATCTCAAGCTCAAGCAGTCCCTAGAGGTGACCTCCAACCTGCTGCAGGATGATGACAACTTCAGCACCTTTAGTGCTATAATAAGATGTGAAGACCCAAACGCACATCTCTACTCGTTCATCGGGAACATCGAAATCCAAGAGCAACAGTACCCTCTCTCACCTCAGCAGCTCCTGCTCAGGGACTCTAAGCTCCGGAACACAGAGTTTGTGTATGGCGTAGTCATTTTCACAGGCCATGACACCAAGGTAATGCAGAACGCTATGGAAGTACCGTCCAAAAGAAGCAACATCGAGAAGAAGATGGACCGGATCATCTACCTTCTCTTGTCTTCGCTCGTCCTGATTTCAGTCATCGGCTCGATTTTCTTTGGCTTTGCAACCAGAGATGATATTGACTTGCAAGATGATGGCAGGATTAAGAGGTGGTACCTTAGGCCTGATGACACTAATATCTACTTCGATCCAAAAGAGCCTGCTGTATCAGCAGTACTCCATTTCCTGACAGCAATGATGCTTTACGGGTACTTCATCCCGATATCGCTCTACATTTCCATTGAGATCGTCAAGCTCTTGCAGGCGCTGTTCATCAACCATGACATCCATATGTATCATGAAGAGACTGACACGCCAGCTCATGCTAGGACATCCAACCTGAACGAGGAGCTGGGTCAAGTTCACACGATTCTCACGGATAAAACCGGGACTTTGACTTGCAACTCTATGGAGTTCATCAAATGTTCTGTTGCAGGAACTGCGTATGGCCGCGGTATCACTGAAGTGGAAAGAGCTATGGCAAAGAGGAAAGGATTCCCATTGATCGCGGATGTGGTTAATATCAACCAATCTTTTCAGCCTGTGGGGCAAGCTGCAGTCAAGGGATTTAATTTCACTGATGAGCGTGTCATGAACGGTAACTGGGTCAACCAACCAAACTCCGATGTGATCCAGATGTTCTTCCGGTTGTTGGCAGTTTGTCACACATGCATACCTGAAGTTGACGAACAGTCAGGGAAAATTTCATATGAAGCAGAGTCTCCTGATGAGGCAGCCTTTGTTGTCGCAGCACGGGAACTTGGTTTTATGTTTTACCAACGAACACAGAGGGGCATTTCTCTGCATGAGTTAGATCCCTTGTCTGGGAAACAAGTTGACAGGTATGAGCTTGAAACTCCATTTAACTTCCATGTAAAATATCAGGATTGATCCACAATAGAATCATTTATACTGTTTCCATTCAGTGAAATTGGAGCAACCTGACTATTTTCTTGTTTATTCTTTTTTTGGCAGATCATATAGAATATTGCATGTCCTTGAGTTCAACAGTGCTCGGAAGCGGATGTCAGTAATAGTTCAGGATGAGGAGGGGAAAACATTTCTCTTTAGTAAAGGCGCTGACAGGTATGTTCTCCTTTCAGACTGTTAATCTCAGTTCTTGCACAACGGCTATGTCTTGACTTGATCTCAATATGCAGTGTAATGTTTGAAAGGCTTTCAAGCTCTGAGAGTGCGTACAGACAAGTGACCCAACAGCACATAAATGAATACGCTGATGCCGGTCTGAGGACATTAGTTCTTGCATACCGTGAACTTGAGGAGGATGAATATGCGTGCTTCGACAGGAAGTTCACAGAAGCTAAGAATTCTGTCAGCACTGACAGAGATGAAAAGATTGAAGAGGCTGCAGATTTGCTAGAGAGGGATCTGATCCTTCTCGGTGCTACTGCTGTTGAGGATAAACTACAAAAAGGGGTGAGAGAAAAAAATCCTCTTCTGTGCTGTAATATTTGATAATCTAACAGGTTTACTTGGGTTTCTAATATGCATTCCCCTCTTTTAGGTGCCTGAATGCATTGACAAACTTGCTCAAGCCGGTATCAAGATATGGGTGCTTACAGGTGACAAGATGGAGACTGCCATCAACATTGGGTATGCCGTCTCTTTTGGTAGCTTTAATGCTTATGGAAATACTTAGTTATCTTTACAAACTTGAAAATGTGATTATAAATTTTTTTCCAGGTATGCCTGCAGTCTGCTCAGGCAAGGAATGAAGCAAATAACAATCACACTTGAGACAGCAGATATAATTGCATTGGAGAAAGGCAGTGACAAAGCAGCTATTGCTAAAGTAAGAAAACTGTAACCGTTATTCCCTCCTTTCTCAAAAGATTGTCACCATTAGTTCATTTTTTGAACTAAAGGTGACAATCTTTTGAAAAAGGGAGGAGTACCTAATATAAGTATATGCATTGATTGGGAAAAATGGACAAATCACCAGAACTGCGCTTACCCATGTTCTGCTGCATGATCACAGGCGTCAAAGAATAACGTGGTGCAGCAAATAAACGAGGGAAAGAAACTCATAAAAGCATCTTCAGGTGAGGCCTTTGCCTTGATCATTGATGGGAAGTCACTTACATATGCTCTGGAAGACGACGCCAAGGACATGTTTCTTGACCTTGCAATTGGTTGTGGATCAGTCATCTGCTGCCGTTCTTCACCCAAGCAGAAAGCTCTTGTAAGCTTGATCGTCATCTCAAATATGTCTTTCTGGGTGGAACAGAAAGGTTTTTAAATTCTTCTGGTTTAAACTGTCATTTTCCTTGGTGGTGTAGGTTACTAGGCTTGTAAAAACCGGGACTGGTAAAGTTACATTGGCGATTGGTGATGGTGCGAATGACGTGGGCATGATTCAAGAGGCAGATATTGGGGTTGGAATCAGCGGTGCTGAAGGAATGCAGGTTTTTTTTTTGTGTGCTCACCATTGACCATTGACTTCAAAAGGAAATCTTGTGTTCTGATTGGCTATCTTTTTCTCCCTGAATTTCAGGCTGTCATGGCAAGCGATGTTTCCATTGCCCAGTTCCGCTTTCTCGAGCGTCTGCTACTTGTCCATGGGCATTGGTGCTATAGCAGGATCTCATCGATGGTACTGTAATACGTATATCTGCACATTACTGTATTTCACAATGACACAACTTTTCAGTACTTTTGGCACTTGCAAATCCTTGTGAAGCTGAACGAGCATCTGACAATTTGGCCTCCTTTCCAAATCCACAGATATGCTACTTCTTCTACAAGAACATCACGTTCGGTGTGACTCTCTTCCTGTACGAGGCGTACACATCATTTTCAGGCCAGGCTTTTTACAATGATTGGGCAATGGCGCTCTACAATGTTCTCTTCACATCGCTTCCTGTGATTGCTATGGGGGTGTTTGACCAAGATGTGTCTGCTCGGTTCTGTCTCAAGGTACCTAATAAGTTATAAGCTACTCCTTGTTCCTCTGCGAATTATCTTAACTTGTTGCATTGGGACATGGAACGTACGGTTCCAACATAGTGGATGACTCTTATCATAATAATCCCTACTGTTTGTGGCAATGCAGTACCCAATGCTGTACCAGGAGGGTCCTCAGAACCTGCTGTTCCGATGGTCAAGGATCCTAGGATGGATGTTATACGGCGTGGCCAGCGCTGTGATCATCTTCTTCCTCAGTACTTCCGCGCTGCAGCACCAGGCGTTTCGGCAAAGCGGAGAGGTGACAGACCTCGCGAGCCTCGGCGCGACTGCCTATACATGCGTCGTATGGGCCGTCAACGCTCAGATGGCGATCACGGTGAGCTACTTCACCTTGATACAGCACGTCTGCATCTGGGGTGGCATCGCATTGTGGTACGTGTTCCTGGTCGCCTACGGTGCCATCACGCCGGCGTTCTCGACGACCTTCTTCATGGTGTTCGTGGACGAGCTGGCGGGGGCGGCGTCTTACTGGGTGGTCACCCTGCTGGTGGCCGCCGCCGCGCTCATCCCCTACTTCACCTACGCGGTGATCAAGACGTGGTTCTTCCCGGACTACCACAACAAGATTCAATGGCTGCGCTACCGGAACAGAGGCCAGCCTGACAGCAGTGCTGAGGTTGAGTTTGGACACGCCCTGCGCCAGTTCTCAGTAAGGTCCACCGGAGTAGGTGTGTCGGCACGTCGTAGCGCCGCCGAGCTTGTTCGCCTCAACAGTAAGGTTTACCATGCTGAATCACCGCAGCTGTCATCCTCAGTCGATGCCTACAGTCCTTTGTAAATATAAATGAGCTTCTAGCTAGACCAGCAAATTTCGTTTTTTTTTTTTTTGGAAGGAAGAAAAGTAGCTTACTTTGTTCCTCCTAATTTAGAAGGAAAAGAAAGAATAGCTAGCCTAGGATCAACTCAACTGTACATGAAAGGTCAGTGCCATTTTTTTATTACAAATGGAATGCTAGGTTTGTACATTGGACAAATTTTTGAAGACGGAAGGAGTAGTTTACATTATTTTCCCCTCGTTGATACGGGGATGATATTGTCCATTTCCTTCGTTTTTTATATGGTACTCCCTCCGTTTTTAAATTGTTATTGTTAGTACATGAATTTTATTTAAAAATAAACTGGATTGTTATCCTAACAACAAAGGCTTGAGAACGGAGAGATTATACGACAGAGTTGGAAATAAAGTCATTTGCGTAATCTTATTTTGTTTAATTATTTATTTAAATAGAAGGCGAGTAAAGGGGCAAGGTTGAGAACACCATATAATTTTATAGGATCAGGATATGACAGGGGTTTAACTGACCCGGCTTCAGAGGCTTGTCTGGGTCTGGTTCATCTGCAGAAGGCCTGATCAAAAGAACAGCGAGACAGTCCCTGTAGAAAGGGCAAGAAGAAAAGCAGATGATTATTCGAGGGGATAAAGAAGATGATTATTGCCAAAACAGTTATTGGAATAACAAGGACATGAGTTACTAAATGTACTTCCTCTATTTTTAAATCGTTGTTGTTAGTTCAAAAATGAATGAATTAGAATTGTTGTGCACTTGTCCTAACAACAACAGGTGCCTAAATTGACCAGAATCCTCTGAATCAATAATGGTCAAATTTGATGTCTTGACCTGATGAAAAAGGACATCTTCTCTAACGCTACTTCTTCTAGAAGAATGGAAAGAAGACGAGATGACGAAAGCAACATAGGTCATGCCTGGTTAGGCAAGTTACGACTAATCAGCGGAGTTGTTCAAACATTGGTCATGCCAGGTTAGGCAAGTTACGACTAATCAACGGAGTTCAGGGTCTGATGTTGGCCTCGCGTCATCTCATAGATGGTCTTTGTCTGCGCCAAACCAAAAAATAATGCTTACAAAATGCCAAGCATTTCAATGCTTTGTCACATAAGCTACAATTATTGTTTTGCTTCATACCCTACAAAATAGGGACCTGGAAGGACAACATGTCCGTGCAATCTACCACAATTCCTATTGAATATAAGACACCACGAGGAAGACATCCACTCATTTCATACAAACAC
Source organism: Tuctoria greenei (assembly GCA_036927565.1). Lineage (NCBI taxonomy): Eukaryota > Viridiplantae > Streptophyta > Magnoliopsida > Poales > Poaceae > Tuctoria > Tuctoria greenei. Next base: position 199,341,122 of record JAYESD010000007.1, read on the forward strand.
CTCGACTGGGCTGGTTAGTAATTGTAGAATGATGATGGCACAAAGAAAAAATGAAGCTGGCACAGTACATGATCACAATATCCTGGAACTTGGAGCAGCGTCAGTACCTCCTCTACTGTAACTGCTCCAATTATATTGACTCAATTCGGAGCTGTCATCTTGTGCGCCAGCCACCATCCGCTGGAACATCTGTATGTCTGCGGTGTTGGCAACGTTGAAAACCTCGCTTTGGCCAGGCTGAACACCATTTGTTATATCAATGTCCACTAAGATATCAAGAACTCGCACCACCTGAAAACGACAACAATGTCATGCTAAATCAGATATTTTCCCTCAGTCTGCATCAGGTGTTCGCCGGGCACTGATGACGGCATTCACACACATGCAGGTTGCGTAGTTATTTGATTTTCAACTGTACCAAGTAAAACTGGTTGTCTAGTTTAGAAAAAAGTGACACAATGTTTCCAAATAATGAGATGATGTAAAACAATCGCATACTATTTGCCAAAGAATTGAAAGATCTGTTCTCCAAATTTTAATCATATTCAAAAGAATTTGCAAGTACCTGGCTCATTCTAGGCCTCCGTGACGCTGAATGCCGGATGCATGCCGCAGCAGCCTCAACCATGCGGAACATCTCTAGCTCATTGAAGTTCTTCTCAAGTCTCGGATCAATCAACCCTTCCAAATAACCCGTGTCAACAGCTCGAAAGAGCAATGGTCTCGCCTGCAAAAATAAAGAAAGGGAATCGTTTGAGGAATGTCTGAGCTTGCAGGAGGTCAGTTGTTTGTACACGGTACACCCTTGAGAACCAAGTAGAAACCAATCATTATTATGATTTTTTTCAAAAGTAATAACATTACGAGATGATCATCCCATTATCCCAGGAGTTTCTCATGATGCGATTTGCAGTTGCAGCTAGTTTATATTTCATGGACACAAGAAAGACTCCAATAACAGTTATCATCTATCACAAAGATGTATGTCCTAGTCAGTGTACATAGATAGGTAAGATCTAAATACTATGATGTTACGGATACCATGACTGAATTTCTCCTATTCTCAAGATATATGCCTACAGTTAGAGCGTTCATGAGGAATGTGTCTACTGCAGCCTACCAGCAGATATTGTAATGTTGCCCTTTATATGCCTGTATGGTAGGAATTTCTACCATCTAACACAGAAAACAGACTTAGTGCTTCATTTTACAAACTCCCAAAAATCACAGTGAAATAAAAGTGAGCCAGGAACATCAGCATCCAACTCACCCACTCAACAAGGCTCCCGTTACCCAGAAGTCTTGATGGATCAACAGGTCTTTGGCCTGTAATAATCTCTAAGAGAACGACACCAAAAGAGAAAACATCTGATCTCTCAGTCAACTTGCCACTTGATGCATACTCCGGAGCCATGTACCTACAATAAAAGGAAAAAAATGAGTCCTGAATTATGCATGATTGCAACATATAGATATTTCGTTTTGAAATTTGGCAGTACTTCACTCACCCAAATGTCCCCATAACACGGGTAGTTACATGTGTTGCAGCATCCAGAGCCAACCTCGCTAGACCAAAATCAGCCACCTAGAATTCATGGATAATTCAATGAGCAAATCCTTCCCTACTACTAAGCTGATCCCTAAATGATCATGACAAGAAGGGAATAGATAGTGCCACATCATCATATGTTTTCTACCAAGGTACTCTGATGGAACAGACACTAAAAAGATAGGAGTGTGCAAAAACAGCATCTAATTAACTGAATAATATTAGTTAGAGGATGTTTCTTCCACATTGCTAGAACAAATCGTGTATTGGTGATTACTAAATTCACTTTTGATTGTCTCAAACTACCAAGATTGGCACGCTGCAGTTTTTTTTTCAGAAAAAAAATAAACTCGCCACACTTTGGCAAAAATCGACTACCAAATCAATGAACACTGCCATGCATCCGACCTGTTTGTCTGCTGCACTGCAACTCTAGACAGGCCAGGGCACCAGCAAATGTACAACAAAAATGTGCAAAACAGTCTCCCCCAGCAGACAGCAGCTTCCATGCTAGTTAACCATAGTTACTATATTGTGAGAAAAAATCAGGTTCATTTGGTTACCTTAGCCTCAAAGTTGTTATCCAACAAAATGTTTGAGGACTTGATGTCTCGATGTATGATCCTTGGATGGCCTGCGAAAGCATAAAGAGGAAGTTGTTTAAAAACTAAGGGACTGGAATAGATGGAAATCATTACTCTAGAAATGGTGAAAAGTATGGAGGGGCATTACAATCTTCATGTAGGTATGCTATTCCACGTGCAGCACCAGCAGCAATTTTAATCCTGGCAGACCATTCTAAAACAGGCCTTCCATGCCCTGTGGATGCAGATCAACCCAGTATTTGTTCAGAATTTGTTGGCAGACGACAGAAATTCTCGTATGAAAGTAGCAAAAGGGAAACAGCATACCGTGGAGATGAAAATGTAGAGTGTTATTAGGCACGAAATCATAGACAAGTAATCTGTGGTTACTTGAAATGCAATATCCAACAAGAGAGACAAGATGGCGGTGATGCACGCGACTAATTGTCTCCACTTCAGCCTGAAACTCACGTTCGCCTTGTCCACCACCATCTTTTAGTTGCTTCACGGCCACCTCTTTACCATCAGGCAGACAGCCCTTGTATACGGACCCAAAACCTCCTTCCCCTAGCAGTTTCTGAACCGAGAAACCATCAGTAATCTGATAGAGTTCCTCATACGTGAAGAACCTAGAATGACCCATGCTAATATCAGACGCGCATGGTTGCAGTCTAGGAGTCCCGGCACTGTAGCTGGTTTGAACAGAAGGGTCAACTGATGAGCCACCTGAAGACGAGTGGGAACATATCAGCTGGTGGTGTAAGCACACCATGGTTCTCATATACAGGCAGAACGAACAAGTTACCTGATGGCTGGTCAGAGGTGAAAGGAGAGGTAGGTGACATGAATCCAGCATGGTAACCATTTGTTTCCCTCTTGCGCCTACGCTTGTTGGTGTAGAAAACAGCAGCTGCTATCAGACTAAGAACAAGAACAGCGGCTACCGCACCGATGACTATGATGACACCAGTAGTAAGCGTTCCCGCGGAGGTAGGGGCGGAGCGCGCACTGGGGCTCAAGGACTTGTTGGAACCAGGTTTCTTCTGGTGGGCCGGGTCAACTGCCGTGGCAGGCGTGGGCAAGGGCTTGTGGTGGCTCGGTGCTGATGGCACGACGGCCGGAGAAGGGGAGGCATCATTAGTGGTGGGAGCAGGCACCGGGGACCTTGGCGGACGCGCAGCAGAAGGCGTCCTTGGCTTGGAAGGGGCTGACGGTGCGGGTGTGGGAGGCGGCGAGAGCGCCGGCAACGGAGGCGAAGACAAGGGTGTGGGAGGGGGGGAAAGCGCCGGTGGCGGAGGCGAAGGCAAGGACCTGGGAGGAGGAGCAAGGGTGCGCGGAGGGGTGGGCGGCGGCGAGTTAGCAACCGACCGGGGGGAGGGTGGAACAGCAGCGGGTGGCGGCGACGACGAGAGGGAAGGGGGAGAAGCAGAGGTGTCGGTGGGCCGCGGCGCCGGGGAGGAGGCGGTGGGGGCAGCGGCAGCCATCACCTGCTCATGCTTGACCTCGCCGTCGTCGGGGCCATGACCGGAATACGATCCAAAATGGGAGCCTTGCTTGCTTGCTTGCTGCTGCTGCTGGAGTGGAAGAGGGAAAAGGGGTTTGGATCGAGCAGCAGATGAAGTGGTTGCCACGCATGCAATTCCTTTCCTTTTCTCCCTTTTTTTTTCTCTGAAGTTCTTCCTCCTCCCGAGTAGAGCGCTCAAGCAAGGGCAACAGGGAGGAAGCAAGGGCAAATTATTCTCCTTTCTGGGCTTGGGGTTGGAGAAAGAGGGAATAGGATATCATTCTCGTTTCGCCAAACAAATTGAATTGTGCTTTCCTTTCTGAATTTGAACGAAAAGAGAAGGTCCAAATCCAACGAGATAAGATGCTCCACTGTGCATACACACAATCATTTCTTACAAAGTTTAAGCTGCTGCTCCTGACTCAGAAAAGCATAACCTAACCAAGGTGGGACAACAATGAATGATGATGCACCAACTTAAGCAGCCAGCCTGCAAAGACACAATGAATCAACCTACCACTATCAGGCTGTGAGGGACGATGCCAAACCTTTTAACATGGCGACATATTCTCGGCAATATTCCATTACCACACAACTCAACACCAACATGGTAATTAAACATGAGTAGCCAACCTCCGATACATAAAAGAACATCATCCATGACTCGCTTATTGTCTGGTGTTCTTAGCGTTATAATAACAACATGCCTTCGACAACATGCCATACCATCCTCCTACACACACCACACGAGAAACGAAGGTTTCACTCCACCACGGTTATCAGCTCAAACTCAATCAAGGACAGGTTGTTGTCCTCCTTAACTGTAAACTCAGCTGGGCTTTCAGCAGCCTTCACTATTCCCCACTTGTCCACCGCAAGCCGCATCGACCCCTTGAACATGTCAATCTTGGCGTTCCTCAGCTCAACAGTCGCCCCAGGCTTCATTACATCCACTGCAAAGCAAAGAAAATGGACTGGAGTTTCAAGACTGCCAGGCAGTAGAGCAAAAGGTTTTGGTCGTTATTAAAAGTGCTAACTGGTGGAGTCCCAGGGAACTGTAATAACAGACCATGCTACACAGGTGCCATGACAAAAACTGCTTGGGTTAAATGATTACTACCCCAGTTGCAAAATACTCGTTACCTTCCCTGAATCTTGATATATGAATATAAGCTATTAAATGAACAAGTGCAGTGCCAACAGGAGATGATTTTGCGGAATGCATGTTATTAACACTTAATTGGGAGAACAACAGTGGTGCTGGTGATCTGGTGCTGGAATAGCTTGTGGATTTTGCAAGCTTAGTGCTTACATTTGGAGCATGTAAGCTTGTGAATTTTGTATCATAAGCTGAGTAATACAGCATGGCAACATCACAGTTTGTAGTAAGTAGAGCACAGAGTATGAGTTGTGGTACCTTGGTCGTTCCTTGCGGTGAACACAATGATGCCGGTTTCGTCGCCGACCAAGCACTCGGCGATCCTCATCTGCTGCCTGCCCTGGGCGCCCCCGTCGGCACGGCCCCTTTGGAGGACCATCTTGGAGTCGACGACCTTGACGACTAGGTTGTGGCCGTGGGTGCCCGGTCGCAGCTGCTCGACCTTGGTGAAGGTCGGCTGCCTACGAGCGCTGGAATCCGCGGCCATTCTCCTAACCTCCCTCCCTCCTTGGGTTGCGGTTGATTGGAGTGATTCTAAAAACACAAACTTTTTGGCTGCGGTTGATCTGGAGTGACCCTAAAAACACAGACATGCAACAATCAGTGGCGGACCGATCGAGGTAGGGCGGCCGCCCTTTGAACCCGAGAGATCCTCTCCTGCCCTCGACTCTCCTCTCCTCTCCCCGGAGAGCTCCGGCCCCCAGGTCACCAGGCACAGCTGCCCAAATTGCCGCATCCATCACCCCGTTCCCGTCCCCGCATCCGCGCAGGGATTGATCCAGCCTAAATGTCAACTACGTACAAAAGGAGGAGATCTCAGCTCTCACCTGGAGGAGTAAGGAGTTCTTGCTCTTGCCGCCGTGCTTGCTGTGCGATCTGATCTGAGAGTTCCAGTGTGGCGGCGGGGTAGCCGGGGAGATAGATGGAGAAGAAAAAAAAATCAGACGAGTCATAAAGAGCTCTTTATAACGGCCCACCGAGGCCCACGAAAAGTTGCCTCGAACTTTTGGGTATAATATTACTATTACAGTATCCTATTCGGAATAAATATTTTTCGGAATAATATTAGTAGCGAGTTTGGACTCGTTTGCCTCCGTGTCCGCACGACGCCTTCCATCCCGCCGCCGCCAGGAGAGATACTCCGGTCCGCCCGCCCCGCCGGCCGTGCGCCATGGCCTCCGGCTCCGACCACCAATCACCGAACCCAGGTAACTTTCTTCCTCCAATTCTGTTCGTTCTTTGCCACTGAATTGAATTGATTGGAAAAAAAAAATCCGATCTTGCTTCGATTCTCCTCTCCCGATGCCTGATGCGATGCGTTCCCCCTTCGGACCATGCCATGAGCAGCGCCAGCACCAGGTGATGGAGGAGCCGGGGACGAAAAGCTAGTGTTCGAGGCGCCGCCGCAGCCGATGAGGGAGGACTACGTCCAGAACGCCGTCAAGTTCCTCTCCCACCCCAAGGTCAGGGGCTCCCCCGTCGTCTACCGACGTTCCTTCCTCGAGAAGAAGGGCCTCACCGCCCAAGAGATCGACGAGGCCTTCCGGCGAGTCCCTGTAAGATCCAACACCTTCTTACTCTGTTCCTCCCTCTTTAAGACCGTTCGCAGTGTACTATAGATTGTAGACGTACTGTAAGTATAAAGTAGGTTTAAAGTAAATGAGTGTGGATAGCCTAACAGCTTCACTAATGCCGTGTGCTTTCTTGCTTTCTGCTGCAGGATCCGCAACCGAATGCCACTGCTACAACTACTACCTCACAGCAGCAGGGTAAGATAAATTATTCTCGCTTGCTCGATGACATGTTGATTTCATTAACAAGCTCAGGGGACGCCTTGTCTTTGTTTTCTTGCTTACAGCTAACAACCAGAATCAGTCCACTGGACTACAAACTTACGCACCAGTGCAATCGGTGCAGCCTACAACTGGCCCTGTCATTCTTCGGGCGCAGCCCAAGTTCAGCTGGTACCAAGCGTTCCTTGCTGCAGGGCTGTTGCTCGGTTTTGGGGCTTCTGCTGCTGTCTTTGTCAAGGTTATTTTTTTTTTCTACCGGTCTCTTTACATGATTTGAAACTTTCTGCTCAGAAACTGAGTCAATAAATCTTATTGTAATTCCACGTGTGGAGCAGAAACTGTTCATTCCTAGGCTCAAGTCCTGGATCCGTAAGGTCGTAGCAGAAGGGGATGAAACTCAGGGCAAGCAACTTAAGGCCAAGATTGACGAAGAGACTGCAGAGGCTGTAAAGGCTTCTGCCTCAGCAGTTTCTGCTATTGCTAAAACAAACCAGGAGTTGCTCGCTTCAAAGGATGAAGGTTCCATTATGCTCGTCCATGATTTTTGTCCTCTGTGTCACTAGTAATCCTAAATCAATTTAAGTTAAATTTATTTATACTGGCCTTATATCTATTCTTTGTTGTTGCTTTCTTGATGTCAGAAAGGAAGATACTTATGACTTTAACACAAGCTCTAGATTCCCAAGCGAAAGAGCTAAAATCCTTGGGTGAGCTGCTAAGTCATGGCAGGGAATCCATAAATATTACTAGAGAGGATAGATTTTCTCAGTACTGGCCAAAGGATGAGCATGCTCCTCCTGCTGTAAGGAATGGTCAGTATCAGAAATTATATAGCATTTACATTTTAGCCTAGATTAAAAAGTCCACTTTCTTCTTTTGATATATAATTATTGAACCCAGATAACTAAAAGAATCTGACAACATTATCATTTGTTTTATCACAATGTTCAGGGACAGTTAACAGTTCATGGAGAGCTTCTCAGGTCTGCAGTTTCAATGCCTATCTCGTATTTGTGCCCACTATTGTGCTCATGATTTGAATTTCCAATTTCTGATCTCTTTCCCTTTGTAGCAGTCCAATATGTATGTTGTGCCAAACAGTGACTTGGGCTCAGGTCTGTTTATTATGTGGATTTCTCTTTTTATGCCTTACTGAGCTGGTATTTCCTTGTTCATTGCTCTGACAACACTTTTATTATTGGCTTGTGTGAGCAGGAAGGCCTTCATTTGCTCCAGCACCTACTGAACCTGTTCCAGGGTCGTTTTCAAGATCCTATGCAGAAGTAAGCAGCTGATCAGTTTTTTAGTTGGCATACATTGAAACTATTGATAAGTTCAGTTGGTTATGTGGTGTGGCCCATAGACCTGAGTTTCGTACCCCAGGCATGCTATAGGTGGAAAAACAATCTAGTCAAGAGTCGACAATAAGTATAATAGTTGAGCTCCATATATACCTGTCAAATTAGTTGGATTGACAAACTTATGTTGCACATTTACTTTAAGCAGCCTTCTTGGAGAGCTCCTACTTTTTCAGTGTTACAAGTGTATGGTTTTCTTTATTTATCAGTTGATAGCTATTCTGCTGTGTCCACATGTTACTATAACTGCATGAACTTGTGTTATTGTTAACTCTGTTTTCCTAAATGGGATTATACACCATTTAAAGGGTGTGTAAACGCTACACAGGCATAGCCGTGTTTGCCTACATGACTGTAGACCTCAATTTTGGCTAAACGATGATTGGCCGCCCGTGTAGCGTTTACCATCTAGGAGAACACTTTGATAACACATCACAGATTTATAATCTCGACCGTTCTCACATATGTTACTGTAACTCCTAACATCATTTATATTGCTGCTGTTCACTTATCAGTCGTTACTCAAATCATGCACCCTAGTATATAACTTGAACTACCACCCTGATTGTATGTCTGTGGCTTGAACAGACAGGATCCTCTTCACAAAGAGGTGATTGGTCTTCTGGGAGTAAGGTTGATGACACCCTTGTCTGTTGATTTTTACTGCCATATTGATGTCTTTTAGTTGAAACTGACTTTCATGTCTCTTCATTTTCTAAAAAAAACAGCCATGGGAGATGCAGCAATATTCACAGCAGAGGCCTGGTTATGGGTCCAACTCCCAGTTGGTTAATGATGGATCATACTCTGAAGCCCAGGACAATCACGCTCCTTCATATAACCAGAATGGGAAGGCTCCTGATTTCCATGCAGACGAGCCTAGGCCTTTGGCATACGGCACTGTGGTTGAGGATAGACCGCCACCACCGCAACGCCGCTGGGTGCCCCCTCAGCCTCCGAGTGTTGTCATGCCAGAAGCAGCAACTGCCATACGTCAACCAAAGGCCCTTCCAAAGCAATCCTCGAGCGTCAGCACTGAGTCAACTGGCGAGGTGCAGGTGAATGGCGCACCGGATGCATCTGTTGTTGCTGTTGACGTGCCAGTTAATGGTGGGACTGAAAGTGATGCCGGACGTAGCGAGATCGATGAAAACTCAGGAGAGGCCATATAATAAGTAAAGTCAAGACAGTTCAAGAACTGAGAAGGAAACTAGGCGAGGTTAAGTTGGCATGCATTTTGTGGGTACTATCTACATCACAATGGTGACAGAGCAGCGAAAGATTGAATAATGTAGCAGAATAAGTTGCAAATAGCTAGAACATGTTTTATGTATTTAATTACATTGATGAATGCTACCGTATATACAACGAATTACCGAAAACATATCAAGAACATTTCTGTGGCTTGCATAATCTGCTTGGGATTGTGTTGCGTTGAGTCTTTACTGAACTTGTGTCTTGCATCATTCAAAATGGATATGCTCCTTTTTTTCCGCTGCTTCTCTTTATTCGTTTTCTGGTGTTGTCCAGCAGTTGTTATCAGGTCTGCCCAGGATGTGCTTGGGTGACATACATGTGTGGCCATCGTCATTGTCAGTTTATGTTTCCCTGACTCACCCTTCAGGCATTTCTGTTGTGCAATGTATCACCAGTATCTTTTTTCAAAAACGTATACTCGTCTAAGAAGCAAGAATGTACATGAATGGCGGTATTTCAGTGGAAACTGGAGTGTGAATGCTCCAATTGGTCTGCTAAAAGTCGAGCCTGGGCTAGTACTAAGTAATCATGGGACCAATCAACTGCAGAAGCACATTCACCAGTACAGTAGAGAACATCAGGATAAGAAAGGGAACACTGCATTATTCTCGGGTGAATTCATCCATTCCAGTTGGTTCTATTTTGCTGGTCGATCACACTAGTAATAGTAAATTAGAAGGAAAAAACAGACAAATTCGAGCATGGATAGATGGAATGGAAAGGAAAAAAGTGGTAGTGTCTATTTATTTCTTGTTGAGGTCGATGCCGGCCTTGCGCGCGACGGCGTCGAGGCCGTGCTTCTCGATGGTCTTGAGGGCCTTGGTGGAGAGGCGCAGCTTGACGAAGCGTTTGCCGGCCTCCCACCACAGCTTCTTGTACTGCAGGTTGACGAACTGCTGCTTCTTCGTCTTGTGGTTGGAGAAGGACACCTTGTTCGCACGGTTCGTCTTCTTGTCCGTGAACGGGCACACACGGCCTGCATACAGATTACAGAATCATCAGGCAAATGCAACACTTTTTTTTTTGTTCCCCAACAAAGCTGAATAGGAGAAAGAAGTAAGGAAAGAATCACGTACGCGCGACGATGGGCTGGAGCTGCTGCTGCTGCTGCTTGGGGATGAGGGGGCTGGCGGCGGAGAGGGAGACGCCGAGGCTGAGGCCGGCGAGCTGCGAGGTGGCGAAACCGAGGGAAGAGGCGGCGCTGCTCCTCCGAGAGGCGGCGGTGGGCGTGGAGAAGGAGAAGGAGGAGCTCAGCAGCGTGGTGGTCGCCATGGTTTGGCTTCTCTTCTTGTCCCTGGTGAAGTGAGGAAGAAGATGAGACGGGAATATGGGTGAACGGGGAGGAGGAAGAAGATGAAGAGATAGATGAGAATACTGTACTCCTAAATGAGCCCACTAGGCTTCTTTTCGGCCCATTCACAACGATGGCCCAGCTCGGACCTTGCCTTTTTTTTTTCTTTTTCATTTTTGAAATCCAAAAGAAAGGGTTCATTTTCTTCTCCTGAATGAGTGTACTAATAGAAACTTATGAGATACAGTATCTTTTAATTCTTATAAATACGTTAATCTATAAACCTGAGGTAAATACAGAGTTTTTCTTTCCGAGACACGTCAGATATCATATACACATGCAAATTTAAATATTTATTTATACATACAGACATATATGCTTATGCTCGCCAAACCTTAAACTAGCTAGCTAATTCAGGTCATTTTTAATCGAACTCATTCATTCATTGGAGGAGAGTCAGACAGATCACAGATGAGCTTGGTGAGGTGAATCGGGCAGCCGTTCTTGAGCCTCGGGAACATGGCCCAGTTCTCGAGGCTGGGGTCGTGGTCCGCCATCTCCCATGTGAAGCTGGTCACCAGGCGGTGCAGGAAGATGAGCATCATCGTCTTGGCCATGTTCATCCCCAGGCAAGTTCTTCCGCCTGCCCCGAACGCCAGAAAGCTGCTGCTGCTCTCTCTGTTGCTGCCCTTCATTGTTCTTTCCTCCTGCTCTTCATCAACACATTTCATTTTTTTATTTGTTTTTGTTCATAATAGTTGTTTACTTCATTTAAAATAAATGAGTACATCGTGTAATGAAATGAAGAAAACGCGCGTACATTGAATCTTGAGGGATCAAAAACAGTTGGGTTGGCATAAATCGTTGGGTCGTAGTGTAAGGACCTCGCGTCAACGTTTACAATCCAGCCCTTGTTGATACGAAACCCTGTCCAAATTGGATCATCACCAGAGTTGGTTTATTTTCTACGTGATCTGCTGAAACACAATAAGCAGAATAATTGAATGTAAACAAGAGAAGAGACAGGAAAAGCACACGAGCATGCCTGCAACTTGGCAGTCCTGGAGTGCTACCCTTGGGAACCAGGAAACTATGGTGGCCATCCTCAGCGATTCCTTCACCACCTTGTACGCGTAGTCCATTTCGTTGAGCTGCTCCAGCGTCAGAGGCGAATCATCCTCCTGGTGCTTGGCTGCCAGCTCCAGCTGAATCGACTGCAATATGCATGCGTGCAGCAGAGCATGAATCCTTTTTTTCTTCTTCTTATTATTGAGATTATTATTATTGGGATTGGAGTGACGACGACTGACCCTTAATTTTTCCTGCACATCTCTGTTGTCAGCCAGGTACTTGACCATCCATGTAATTGCAGTTGCTGTTGTAACCTGGCCTGGAAATTTTAGACCAGAACAATTTATCAGTCAGTCGACAGTTACAACTGCTCACTCGAATCGAATTCAGTACGATCAGTAGGTACCGGCGATGATGAGCGTCAGGATGTTATCGAGAATCTGCTCATCCGAGAGGAGGGGCTCATCTGCAGACGGTTGCTGATGCTGATGCTGCCTCCGGAGAAGAAGAAGGCTCTGCAGAAAGTCGTCGTCGACGTTGCTGCAATAGCCATTGTTGTTCCGTCTGGAGGATATTTCTTGGCGCAGCACATCCATGATCCGCTTCCGTGCCTGCTAGCCTACCTTGGTTATTTTCATACATATTCTCATATACTCCCTCCGTCCCCATGAACTTGTCGCTTTGTAGTTCATTTTTGAACTACAAAGCGACAAGTTCATGGGGACGGAGGGAGTATATATATATATAAATAGACAGATAGAGAAATAAAACAAACAGCAAAAAAAAGACTAGAATGACCTGGAGGCCAGCGTGGAACCTTGTGCCGGGCATCCGGAGGGGGAAAGCCAGCATGGCCCGCGTCACGGCCAGCACGTCACTCTGCATCTGCCGGAGCCTCTCCTTACTGTCGTCATCACGTAGCAGCGTGCTGACGAGCATGCCGCAGATGGCCTCGAAGGTGATGCGCAGGGCGGCGTCCAGCACCACCACGACCGCCGACGACGACGACGAGGAAGGGCATGACATGACGAACGTGCGGCGGGTGAGGTCGTCGAAGGCGGCGGCCAGGGACGCGGCGGTCCGCGCGTTGAAGAAGAGCGGCGCCACGGCGCGGCGCAGGGAGCGGTGGCGCTCGTGGGAGGCGCACAGCAGGCTGTGCTCGCCGAGGAGGTCGGCCACGGTGCGGACGTAGCGCTTGGAGAAGAAGGCCGCGGAGGAGGAGTCGGCCGTTAGGAGGGACCTGGCGGCGTCGGGCGAGGAGACGAACACGTGGGTGCGGCCGAAGAGGGAGGTGCGGAAGCACGGGGGGCCGTACCTCCGGTGGCGCGTCTCCACGAAGTGGTAGAAGCCACGGCCGCTGCTGTTGTCGGCGAGGAAGCTCAGCGTCTCCATGACGGACCACCACAAGCTGCTTCCTCGTCCTGGCGGTGGCGGTGCTGGCGATGGCGATGACGATGGCTTCTTGTTGCTGCTGCTGCTGCTGTTGATCAGGAGGTACCAGCAACACCAGCAGAGGCAGCTAGCGGCGGCGGCACACAACAGGGAGACGAGGATGAGCGACGACGACGAAGCACCACCATGGCATGTTGCTTGGTGGTCCATCGAGTCGATCGATCGACGACTACACGTGCTGCTATGGAAATCAGATTGATCGAAGCAGCTCGGCGGAACGAACTAGCACACAAGTGTTCTACTGCTCTGCACGTGTAGCAGAGACTATATGAGACTACCCTGCGGCAAAAGTGCAAATGGTCTGGTCTCAGGTCACGTCACTCCTTGTTCATCTCGATCGTTGCATTGTTGTAGCTGCTAGCTAGTGGCTTCCCGTCCATCCATCCACCGCCCGACTAGCTAGTGGTGTCTCGCGAGATGCGCACTCATCTCATCTGCTGTCCGTGCGTCGTTCAAGCTGCACTGCGTCGTTCAAGCTGCACTGCAGCTACAGCAATGCTGCACAGCAGAACACCATATGCCATCCAAGATATTTTCAGGCAGAGTTGTCGTTTCCATGTGTCATGCATCATGGATCACGCTCTAGTATAGTGAGCCGTCCATAGTGCTTGCTTGCTTCAAGGTCTGTCCTTGCCACCAACTTACAGTATCAACCAACCGTCAAAAATGCCATGCGCATCATCTTGACTACTAGCACGTGTCTATAACCTTCTTAGATAGCGAAAGACCATCATTTATCTCTCACTTTATTCGATCCGGTGGGTTCCTTTTATTTATTTATTTATTTATCCCTGCCATGCTCGTCTTTTCTTAATTATTTATAATCAGTTCTGTTTTAGCTCAATTTTGAACTATAGTTGCTTTCCTAAATACGGTAATATATTCAAGAATGGATGGAATATTCGATTTGATTGCATGGTTATGAAAACTTGGAATCTTTTTGCTGCCAGATGCTTAGTTTGCAGCTGGTTGAGTTGTCGCTTTTACCGCAAGCAAGCTTTTAAGCTAGGTGACGGTGTGGCACACAGGGAAGGAAAGGAATTTGCGTTGTTGCTTGCACTGTTGGAAGACTCCTCTTCTCGGCGAGCTAGCTCTCTTGTAGCTGCAAGCCATCAAACAGGTTCCCTTGGACGTCAAGCCGATCGAGGCAAGCAGAAGAAGAGGTTAACCCACCTTGGTTGCTAACTCCAAAATATTCCATGCATGCTCACCTCTGCAAAGCTAGCTTTATTATCAAGTGCATGCTTCTGTCGTTTCGTTTCACCTCTGCATGCGCTTAGAGTTCGGAATCCATATATACGTCGTCCATCGATCAAGCTAGCTAGTTACGGTTTGTTGGTAAACGATCGACACGCGCCAAGAAGCAGGAACCAACCTGCAGCAACAGGAAGACGATGGCGATGAGGGAGATGATCGTCTTCTTCGACGTCGAGACGACGGCGCCGTCGTCGGCGGAGGGGCGGTGCTGGCTGCTCGAGTTCGGCGCCATCCTCGTCTGCCCGAGGAAGCTCGTGGAGGTGGACAGCTACGAGACACTCGTCCGCCCGGGCGACCTCTCCGCCGTGTCCCGGCGTTTCGCGGACATCGATTTCATCGGGTCGGCGCCGCGCTTCGAGGACGTGGCCGGGAAGATATTCGACGTCCTGGACGGGCGGGTGTGGGCGGGCCACAACATCCAGCGCTTCGACTGCCCCCGCATCCGGGAGGCGTTCGCCGACATCGGGCGCCCGGCCCCGGAGCCCGCCGGCGTGATCGACTCCCTCAACGTGCTCGCCGCCGAGTTCGGGCGGCGCGCCGGCGACCTCAAGATGGCCACCCTCGCGTCCTACTTCGGCATCGGCAAGCAGAAGCACCGCAGCCTGGACGACGCGCGCATGAACCTCGAGGTGCTCAAGCACTGCGCCACCGTCCTGCTCCTCGAGTCCAGCCTCCCTCACGTCCTGCGCGCTGCTACCACGACGACGAGGCCCAGAAGGACGAGCGGCCGCATGATGCAGACCAAGCTGCCGTTTGTTGCACCGCCCTTATCTGCGCCTGCGCCGGCAACAACCCAAGACATCAACAACGGGCACTCCTGCAACAAGAGGGATAGCTTGGGCAAGGTACGTATTCTTCAAACGAAACGAGTGAACTCAAAGATTCTTCGTTCTTGTCCGATCGATCAACTAATTCAAAACGAATGAACTGAAACAAAATTTGATCATATATAACTGACCGTTTTATTTAGGTGGTGGGGAGGGCCAGTAAGGAAGCGTTGAGCACAAGGCGAGCGACAACGACGACGACGCCTTTCCACATGATCCTCAGGCACTCAAGGACCATCCTCAGATGAGTAGAGTACGTTGTTCATCCACCTGATTGCATGCAGCGTGACTCCTCATCGACTCATAATAATATGGATCGCCTAGCCATGCAGTTAGCATGACCCCTTGACTACTTTCATAAATCTGATTGATTCAATTCATCTGCATGTACAAACATGATCATTATTGCTTTGATCCACCTGTTCGTATGTGTTGGTAGTTTGACTCAAAATTAGATGTTGCTCTTGTAAGTCAACAGGGCTCCATTCATTTCATCTGTTTGTAATTTATTAGATGCTCCCATCATCAATCATCATGTGTGGAGCACCATTATTGTAACTAAATTGTTATTACATATTACAGTTATTGTTGTTTTCTTTTCACGATGCTCTCATGCGAGTTAACCATACGGATGCACAGTTCAGCAATTCGCGTTTGTAAATCATGGTCGATAATACTACCTCTATTCCGAAATAAATTTAAAATGACTAATTTAATTTAAATCAAACTAGATTTGTCTTTAGAATTGAGGAATTAGTGTCCTAGCTAATTGAATCGAGCAAGCTCTACAACAACGGCATTGAGACGAACCGATTAATAGATTTTGCTTCGTCGACAGATAAAATTTGATACTACTTCCTATGCAATTCTGATATACGAAATCCATTCCAGTTTGAGTTTCCCTTCCGGCACCGGTCGCCTGATTTCACTTGGGGTGGAGGTCCTGCACTGCGCACAATCATATACTGCAGCTTCCAGAATTTATCGGTGTCTGTAAAACGAACAAGAACATAAACTTTTTCTAGAAACTCAAACAAGAGCATAAACTAGCCGACCAGAAAACATCAGAGCACCTAAATAGGGACTACAACACAACCCACAGAAGAAAACATCGAAGAGACGTCGCCATTTGCAAATGAAGAGACGGCTAAACCAGGAAAAAATAGTAACCCACAGAACGAGAAAGAACAGCACACAAACGGAGCAAACATTAATTACATATTTGAACTTACATTCAAATGCATCGGTGCAGCACTGTATTTACAGTACGACTCATCAACAGACTCTCACTACTACATATTAGTACACATATACCATGTCCAAATAAACGGAAACCTCATGTATGTACATCCAAAAGCTCCCCACGATTGCGCAGTGTCAAAAGCGACAACCGCAAGGGCATCATCTGAACCCTCAACTCCAATAAGCAGCAGGTAACACTAAAGTAAACTAGTTGTATCCTCAGGCAGGGGCGGAAAATTTACAGGTTGGGTGGGTGGGGGTGGAAATAACGTTAGGATCAATGGTGATGATCAAATGCTCAGGCAATCGCAAAATGGGACTCTTTGTCCCCGCAAGCAAAACCTTCAATTCTAACTTTTGGGCTGCTCGCTCCGCAAGATGGAGAACCTCCATCAAGTCTTGCAGCTAGCTTTTTGCCAAAAGAACTCCCTAAAGGAGAAAACGATGGTATCTTTTCACCAAACATGGGATCATGCACAACAGGATTGTTAGTGCGCACAGGAGGTGAGCCACAGAAAAAGGCCACCTGGCTGCTCGAGTCAGTATCAGCATCAGGGTCATTCTGAAAGATAAAAGACAAAACTGGGTGTCAGATATCCAGAATATATAATGCAACGACACAAACACAATTGTTCCATTTAAATTGCCAAGAAACTACTGATGTGATACTATACCTTGCTAAGGATGAGGTCAAGGACATCAGAGGCAGGGTCTGCTCTATACACTGGTAATGCCCTGCAATCATGGAGAACAAAATAGTTAGCAAACTACTGCAAAATTATGAGATGATATTATCACATTTTATTATTTGAAGCCCAACATGCCAAACGTTAAAGCATGTAACTTATGCCTATCAATATAAATAACCGAGTCCGCTGCTGCCAAAAGCATGCAGAGCACGTGTGCCAAATCTCTATCCCCAAAAGAATCTCTACGCTAGTATCTTATTTTGGTAACTAACTGTAACCCAAGGTGTTTCTTGCCTAATTGGTTCAGCACATGTAACGTATGCAATGCTTTACGCTGCCAGCCATTTTCAGAAACATGTGAATGCTCACCGTTGCTAGCATGTAACGTACGCTTTTGGTCAATGAATTATTGGGTCTGCTGCTGCCACAAGAATGTAGAGCACTTGCACGAAATCCAATCCCTAGAAGAATCCTCGGCTATATCCTATCTGGTAGCAAACGGTAACACCTGATTTTTCAGTTAATGCATGAGTTTGCTGAGGCAGCCCTGCACAGAACGCGAGTACGCGACAACGCGTAACACTTCATTTCTCGCAAGCGTTTCCAATTGAATTCCATGCCAAGATCCCGTGCAGGCAGAATATAACCACACGCACGAATAAAGATGGATTCTATGAAACTGAACTCTGTTGGCGTTTCCAAATCTAGCGAGTGCATCTGAAAAAGTAACGGCAGGCAAAGCGAAAAACTAACCAATTAGGCTAGTATGGTATCCTTATAGGAAACTGTAACGCCTAATTTGTTGGTTAATGCATGAGTTTGCTGAGGCAAGCCCCGCACATAACCCGACAACGTGTAACACGTCAATTCTCGCACGCGTTTCCAACTGAATTCCAGGGGAAATTTCCATGCAGGTAGAATATAACCACACACATGCATAAACATGGATTCTACAAAACCGAATCCCGTTGGCGTTACGAAATCTAGCAAGTGCATCCGAAAGAGTAACGGCAGGCAAAGCGCTAGAACGAACCTGTTAGGGTTAGGGCTGGTGCCGAGCAATTCAAATAGGGCGGGGTGGCGGGGAGCCCGGCGCGGCTGAGGGCAGATGACCTCGACGCGAGGCAGTGCCTGTGGCGGGGCGTCCACCGGCCAGAACCTTGACCTTCGGTCTTCCATCCTGGAGGAGAGCTGCTGTCCCTGGCCTCCCGGGCTGCTGTTGCTGCCGCCGCACCTCATGGTGGCGAAGTGGTCCATCCCGTCCTGTCCCTGGAAGGAAACTCCTGCAGAGGCCATGGTTGAGCAACAAGATTAGGAGGGTTTGCAAAGCATTGCAGCGGCTGGATTCACAGAGACAATACATAGCAGGTGATGCAGAAACAACTTGGGGTGGGTGGGCGAAGGGGGGAGGCTTGATTTAATTCCTCGTAGGAGGACGGCGCATCAAACAAGAAGATTAGCTTGTCTGGTTATTTTAGGAGATGCGGGTTCTATGTGGAAGAGAAGAACGGGATTTTCCTAGGTACTGATACGATACGCGAGCAGATCTGGTGGTACGTACTCCCTCCTTTCTCAAAAGATTGTCACCTTCTAGTATAAAAATGAACTAGAAGGTGACAATCTTTTGAGAAAGGAGGGAGTACGTTCTAGGTCGGAGCAAATCGCAGATCTGTGAAGAGTTTGGGGTAACATTTCGAAGCGCGAGATGAAGACGACTGCGAAGCTAAGTACGGTACAAACATCGTAGAGTGTATGTTA
Organism: Tuctoria greenei; assembly: GCA_036927565.1. Taxonomy (NCBI): domain Eukaryota; kingdom Viridiplantae; phylum Streptophyta; class Magnoliopsida; order Poales; family Poaceae; genus Tuctoria; species Tuctoria greenei. The sequence goes on from JAYESD010000007.1 coordinate 199,359,913, forward strand.
AGGGAGGGAGCGAGACTGGGAGAGGACGGAGGAGAGAGACGACGACGAGCTAATCCGCACAACATCAGAGAGAGCAGGCAGTACGGAAGGAGGAGGGTAGAGGCGGATCCGGCGAGGAGGCTTACCGGCGACAGATCCCCCGCGGAGCTTGAAACCCTAGGCGGCTCGGCTTGCCTGCCAACCAACTGCTCTCCTCTCCTCTCCTCTCCTGTCCTGGTCGCCTCCTCCCCCTCCTCGCCTCCTCCTCTTTATTATCTCCCGACCCGAAACTGAACTGGTTGGCTAGCCCGGCAAGGAAAAGGCAACGTAAGGACGAAGGGATTGACGCCTCTGGCCCGCACGTCAGAGGATAAGTAGTACGGAGTAGTATGTCTCAACCGGCCGAGAGAAGATATAGTTGACTGACAACTGGGTCCGGTAGACGCGACCTACCTGTCAGAGAGATATGACACTTCGGTCCTCCTCTCCGGGTCCCCCTCCGCAGGAGAGGGAGGGGTAACGCGGTCATTCCGCTGCGCCGCCCACGAGTTTCCGGCCCACAGATCCGGAAGCCACTGATCCGTGGGCTCCGTTAGGTGGGGACCCGATGGCAGAGAACGCACTCGTCTGGACGCGACTGACCCAGGCAGGTAGGTAGGTAGGCAGGCAGCAGGATGACGACAAGAGGTGGGAACCGAAAATTTAAACCCCCCTTCCATTCGCTTCCACATTCCCTGCTCCTGCTCCGCTCTCAAATCATCCATCCTCCGTCCGTCTCCTCCTGCCTTCCGCCGATCCCCTCCCATTCCCCCCTCTCGATCCCCACCCCCCAAAACTCCGTAAACCCTAGCCCCCCTCCACCTCCACCGCCGCCGCCACCACCATGCCGAACCTCCCGTGCGACGGCGACGGCGTCTGCATGGTCTGCCGGGCCGCCGCGCCGCCCGAGGTCGAGCTCCTCCGCTGCTCCACCTGCGCCACACCCTGGCACTCCCCGTGCCTCTCCGACCCGCCCGCCCTCTCCGACGCCGCCACCTGGAGCTGCCCCGACTGCTGCGGCGACGTAGCCCCGGCCCCAGCCCCCACCCCGGCACCGGGGGCCGGGGGCGACATCGTCGCCGCCATCCGCGCCATCGAGGCCGATCAAACCCTCTCCGACCAGGAGAGGGCCAGGCGCCGCCAGGCCCTCCTCGCCCCTTCTGCTGCTGCCGCTTCGCCCGACGACGACGAGGACGACGAACCAGGGGACCACGTCCTCGACATCCTCAACAACTTCAGCTGCGTCTTCTGCATCAAGCTGCCCGATCGACCCGTCACGGTAAACCTCTTATTCCTTCCTCCGCGGATCGGATCTCTCTGAATTCGATCCATTCATCTGATCCACCGAGAGTATGTTTATTTCATCTTGGCATCCGAAACTTACTTGTATCCTGGGAAGCTAGGCGCTAAGCCGGCAGTGACTCTCCGTGTAGAGTTTAGGTGTGCTTAAGCATTAGTTAAGCAGCAAGGAGCTCACCTTGCTTGCCAGAAGGAATCGAGCAGTGATGGCATGGGAGCAAGTGCCAGCGGTTTTCCACCCGTATATGCCGTTTTGTTTACCCGCCAAAACCAATTCGAATGGAATGAGTGGAGTGCCAAGGCTGCTTATTCGGGCAGGGCGAGATCCCGCTATCCGAAATAACGGCCTCCCACTGAGCGCACACGTGTGATTTGCCCGCGTCCACAACGTGCCAAGGCCGATTCAGGCAGGGCAAGATCCCGCCAACCGAAAAACGGCCTCCCACCGAGCTCGCACGTGTGATTTACCCGCCTTCACGGTATGCCAAGGACGACTCAAGCAGGGGAAATCCTGCCAACTGAAATAACGGCCTCCCACCAAACGCACACGTGTGATTTACCTGCCTCCACAACAAGCCAAGGCCGATTTGGGCGGGGCGATATCCTGCTAACCGAAAAAAACAGCCTCACACCAAGTGCGCACGTGCGATTTGCCTGCCTCCACCACGTGCCAAGGCCAATTTGGGCAGGATGAGATCCTGCTAACTGAAAAACGGCCTCCCACCGAGCAAGCACGTGTGATTTTCCCTCCTTTCACGGTGTGCCAAGGCTGATTTAGGCAGGTGAAAATCCTGCCAACAGAAATAACGGCCATCCACCGAGCGCACACGTGTGGTTCACCCGCCTCCACAACAAGCCAAGGCCGATTCGGGCTGGATGATATCTTGGCAACCGAAAAAACAACCTCCCACCGAGCGCACATGTGCGATTCGCCTACCTTCGCCATGTGCCAAGGCCGATTCGGATCGGGCAAGATCCCGCCAATCGAAAACGACCTCCCACCGTGCACATGTGATTTTCCCTCCTTCACGGTGTGCCAAGGCTGATTTAAGCAGGGAAAAATCCTGCCAACTGAAATAACGGCCATCCACCGAGCGCACATGTATGGTTCACCCGCCTCCACAACAAGTCAAGGCTGACTCGGGCTCGATGATATCCTGCCAACCGAAAAAATAACCTTCCACCGAGCGCACACGTGCGATTCGCCTGCCTCCGCCATGTGCCAAGGCCGATTCGGATTGGGCAAGATCCCGCCAATCGAAAACGACCTCCCACCGTGCACGTGTGATTTGCCCTCCTTCACGGTGTGCCAAGGCTGATTTAGGCAGGGAAAAATCCTGCCAACTGAAATAACGGCCATCCACCGAGTGCACACGTGTGGTTCACCCGCCTCCACAACAAGCCAAGGCCGATTCGGGCTGGATGATATCCTGCCAACCGAAAAAACAACCTCCCACCGAGCGCGCACGTGCGATTCGCCTGCCTCCGCCATGTGCCAAGGCTGATTCGGATCGGGCAAGATCCCGCCAATCGAAAACGACCTCCCATCGTGCATGTGTGATTTGCCCTCCTTCACGGTGTGCCAAGGCTGATTTAGGCAGGAAAAAAATCCTGCCAACTGAAATAACGGACATCCACCGAGCACACACATGTGGTTCACCCGCCTCCATAACAAGCCAAGGCCGATTCGGGCTGGATGATACCCTGCCAACCGAAAAAAAAAACCTCCCACCGAGCGCGCACGTGCGATTTGCCCGCCTCCGCCATGTGCCAATGCCGATTCGGATCGGGCAAGATCCGCCAATCGAAATGACCTCCCACCGTGCACGTGTGATTTGCCCTCCTTCACGGTGTGCCAAGGTTGATTTAGGCAGGGCAAAATCCTGCCAACCGAATAATGACCTTCCACCGCGTGCCCACTGTGATTCGTCCGCCTCCACAACGTGCCAAGGCTGATTCGGGCAGGATGAGATCCTGCGAATCAAAAATGGCCTCCCACTGAGCGCGCACGTGTGATTCGCCCATCTCTACCACGTGTCAAGGCCGTTTTGAGCGAGACGAGATCCCACCAACCGCAAAGACGGCCTCCCACCAAGCGTGCACGTGCGATTCGTGTGTCTCGACAATGTGTCATGGCCAATTTTGGCGGGACGAGATCCTGCCAACCGAAAACGCGGTCTCCCACCAAGTGCGTAGGTGTGATTCGCCTACCTCCACACTGCCTTTCTCCACCTAAGCTCGCCTGCACGCACACCTTTCACCCTCTGAAGCGCTCCACTCGGCTAGCGACCGCTTCTCCCCCGAGGCTACATGGCACCTTGTCGGTCAGTGCCTAGCCGAGCTTAGGCGACGGTGGAACAACCCCTTTTTGTTTCGCTGCTTGTGTCTTCCTTTTGAGGCACTTCATCACTGGTTACTCAGCTAACCTTTTTTCCTTCTCATGTCTTCAATTAGTAACATTCTTTTTTCCTCTTCAGGCGATACTTGTTAGTTTTTTTGACATTTATGTTATAAGTATCTTTGTTAGTTTAAATAAAATAATTCCACCTTCAAAATTGCAACTATTTTGTAGCTTTTGGTTTTCACATTATCCTTGTTAGGAGTTTTTGCTCTTTTGTTCTATGTATTCTTGTACAGTTATTATTTGGTAAACTCTGAATCACGCTCATGCTTTTTGTATAATCATTTCAATGTTTGCCTCCTCCCCTTTCTAACAGCTGTATACTTCTGTATTTTACAGACGCCCTGTGGCCATAACTTCTGCCTCAAATGCTTCCAGAAATGGATTCAGAATGGAAAAAAGACATGCGTTAAATGCCGGGCGCAGATCCCACCAAGAATGGCTGCGCAGCCAAGGATTAACTCAGCATTAGTTGAAGCTATCCGCATGGCCAAGATTTCAAGAAATGCCAACTCAGCTTGCTCATCCGCTGCACGTCATTATATACGGAATGATGATAGGCCTGAAAAGGCATTTACAACTGAGAGGGCCAAGAAGACTGGAAAAGCAAATGCTTCAAGTGGCCAAATCTTTGTGACTATCGCTCCTGATCATTTTGGCCCAATTCTTGCGGAAAATGACCCCAAGAGGAACCTAGGTGTTCGAGTTGGGGAAACATGGGAAGACCGACTCGAGTGCAGGCAATGGGGTGCACATTTTCCCCATGTAGCTGGTATAGCTGGCCAGTCCACACATGGTGCCCAGTCTGTAGCGCTCTCGGGAGGATATGAAGATGATGAAGACCATGGGGAGTGGTTTCTTTATACTGGAAGGTGAACTAATTTAACACTTGCTATTTTTATGTTTTCTGTTGCTGGTCCTTGATGTTCGCTTTACTTGTAAAATAATTTCTACTGATACAGTGGTGGAAGAGATCTAAGTGGGAACAAGCGGACAAACAAGGAGCAATCCTTTGATCAGAAGTTTGAGAAGTTGAATGCTGCATTGCGTATTAGTTGCTTGAGGGGTTACCCTGTCAGGGTTGTGCGGTATGTACTTTTTGCGCTTGCTAATACTTGACATCAAGTAGATGATGGTGTGATTTACTTCTGCTCTAATTGTGGACTTGTGGTTATATAGCTCTACTGTAACACTACAATGTCAATGATGCTCCGTCTTCATCCGTGTCTGTGTGTTGTTTAAAATATTGAGATCATTTGCTATTTTGATGTCCTATTGTACTTAATATCTTATTACATCCAACTTCGTAATAGGTCCCACAAAGAGAAGGGTTCTTCTTATGCCCCTGAATCTGGTGTGAGGTATGATGGGGTTTACAGAATTGAGAAATGCTGGAGGAAAATTGGTATTCAGGTAATTTTGTTTCTCCTATAGATGGAGAAATACTACCTACTTATTATCGGCTTCCAAGTTGTTTATTTATGGAAAAGTATTAAATGCTGTTTTGCCTTCTTGCCACAGGGTAAGTTCAAGGTATGCAGGTATCTCTTTGTACGTTGTGACAATGAACCAGCTCCTTGGACCAGGTTTGACAAAATTCTTGACTTTTGTCCTGTCACTATTAAACTACAAATGGTCTTTCGGGGAAAAACATTGTTTCTACTGACAATATACAATTTTTATTTTAAGTGATGATCATGGGGACCGTCCGAGGCCATTGCCCAAGATCAAGGAGCTGCAGGGTGCTACTGATGTAACAGAGAGGAATGGCCGACCTGCTTGGGACTATGATGTATGGTCACCTGTTTTCTCTTGTAACGATACTGAACTGCATCATCTTCTTGCGACACTACTGAACTGTGCTAAGATTGGTTTATATTCATTGTAACAGGAGAAAGAAGGTTGGAAATGGATGGTGCCTCCACCTATGAGCAAGAAGCCTATGCTCACTGGGGATCCTGAGACTGACAAGCAAGTCAGGAGAATGGCAAAGCGTGCACACATGACTGTGGCTGAAAGGCTTCTCAAGGGTTTGTTGCTCTTCTGCGTGGTTTATTATTTATGTGCCTTTTGCTTGAAAGAGTTGAATCTTTATTATAAGCGGTTTTCTGAATGTCGGTTTATGTTGCCTGGTCCTGCAGAGTTTGGTTGTTCTATCTGCCGTAAAGTTATTAAAGAACCACTTACCACTCCCTGTGCTCATAACTTTTGCAAGACTTGTTTGATTGGGGCATATGATAGTCAGTCTTCTATGAGAGAAAGAAGCCGTGGAGGTCGGACTCTAAGGGCACAGAAGATTGTGAAGAAGTGCCCATCATGCCCAACTGATATATGTGACTTTCTAGAAAACCCACAAGTATGATGAAATATTAGTTTGTTGAAGCATGCTAGAGCTTGTCAAGCTGCTATTTACTCACTTGGTCGGTGATAATTTTTCTTTCAGATCAACCGAGAAATGATGGAGCTGATAGAGTCTTTGCAGCGTAAAGCTGTTGAAGAAGATGACACAAAGGTGGCTTCTGATGGTGGTAATGACGTTGAGGAATGTGCTGATGGTGAGTTGGTGGAAGGTGATGGTGCTATGGAGAAGGAAGAAGATGGTGAGGGCGAGCAAGACAATGCTGGGGATAAGAAGACGGAAGGCCTCAATGAGGATTCAGATGTGAATATTGATGGTGCTGTCAAGATAGTGGTTGACATCAAGGAGGAAGTGCAGCCTCCTAAGGAGCAAAAAGGGGATGATGCTGAGAAAGGAGAAGATGGTAAGAAGATGAGGATGAGTGCACCTGAAGTAGTGGCTGAAAACAAAGAAAAGCAGCAGCAGCCCCAGAAGCGCAAGGGTGAAGATGCTGGGATCGACACGGATACCACTGCTAAAAGGATGAAGAGCAGTGCTGCCGTGGAAGATGTTGATATGTGTGGCACTCCTGTCAAACAGACCAAGAAGGGTGATGATGGTCCTGATGCGGTGAGCCAAGTGACTCGGAGCAGCAGCGCAGTTGCTAGTGAAGCTGATGATAGCCCTGCTAGAAGGACGAGGAGCCGTGCCCAGGCCGATGGAGGTCGCTGAAAGTAAAGTATTAAGTACCAAGAGTTAGCGGAGGAGCGTGGATGCTGTTGCCGTGGATGGATGCATTGACGAAGCTCCCATGTTTTGGGGGCAAGTTGTAGTACATGAGTCTTGGGAGGCTGCTTTTGATTGGGTGATTGCGTACTCTTGCGGGGAAACCGAACCCGAACTTGGGTTATTACTTATTAGGAGTGCCTGGATGTTTTGGTCCATCGTAACGGTTAAACTATACAAGTTACAGCGCTGTTGGACATCTTTCAGCCTTGCTTTTTATTTTTCCCTCTCCCCTTTGGTTTTTTCTTACTGCCTGCCTGCCTGAGACAAGTCTAGTGACCTGCGATCTAGTCTATTGAAGGGCACTTCGCTCTTATGTTGGTCATGAGGCCTGGCTTTTGGTCATGCAAAGTCTCGTTTTATGCACCTGATGTACTAGGTGTTAGTTTTGATCCGGATCTTGTGTGGGCAACAATCACACCGGATCCATCTCTTCTTCACGCACTCTGATCGGGAGCGCAACCGACTTCTATTCGGTTGAAGTCTTCTCTCGCCTGCGCATATAACAAAAAGGAGGCAGCCGGGGCGTGATGCACGTATTGCACTCACGTTCAACGTCTCCGACAATCTCGTGATTCGATCTTTTAGAAGCGTGGTGCGAGAGGAAAGCTTCCACCTCGTCGACCACCGACATCCTTCATCCCAATGCCGTCTCCACCGCCTCTGCCTCGCCGGTCGCCACTGCATGGCGTCCACTTCGCTGCACCAACGGTCGTCACTGCGTATCCACAACTCTTCATCGACGCGATGTCAACCTCTACTAACTCCGTATGTGCATCCTAATCCCCTCTCCCTAATCATGTTTTAGTTCATGCTAATTAGGATTCTAGGTTGCCATATCTTGTGTGATTGCTTGATCTTGCTCTGTTGTTAATCATGCCCAAAATTAACCTGATTATGCACTGCCTAGTGTAAGCACCTAAGAATCCCCAAGTCTATTCACTTGTGAGGCCGCGTAATCGTTCTCATGGATCTGCACAAGAAATTCCGCAGGCTCCGATGGTGCACTTGTGAGGCCCGGAAACCATAGTCATCAAAAAACGCCCAGAGTACTGGAAAATTAGCATACCAAAATAAATTCTACAAATCCAAGTCCATTAATTAGTATTTAGCAATCCAGGTTAATCCAACTGTACAAATTCCATTTTCTTCAGCAGGCTCATGACTCATGTCAATCTCGCGACTCACAACCTTGCCGACGACAGAAAAAGAAGATGCAAAACTGGGAATAATTTATTTCTTCACCCTGCAGTTAGTGACCAAACACTGGGTTGGGACTTGGGAGCCAATACCAGTGCAGCCAGGAGGTTTCTCAGTTTGGTGAGCTTCATGGGGCCCAGTCTCTAGTGTCTGAACTCGCGGGCGATCTGTTCCTCCCTGATCGACACCGGACGTTGTTTCCCACAGGGAAAGGCTCCTGAGAAGAATGTGCAAAATTCACCGTGTCAGTTGATTCACATCGTCGAGGATCGTGACTTCTGAATTCACAGTATTTTGCGTTGCTAGTAATCAACGGGTTCACAGTGACGATAACAACGGTGTAATAACCCATACCTGATCCCCTGCATTTGGACCATCTTTATGGAAAAGGATAGGACGGCACCATTTCTCCTCATTCATCAGGCTAGAGTTCTGAAAATGGCTAATCAAAGCATTCCTGCCCTGGATTCTGGCGTATGCAAGTGACGCCACTTTCTCGCTATTGAACTTGTCCCATTTCTTGCTGTTAAATGTCTGCACAGGAAAGTATCAGCATCAATTACTTTCCCACAGATCAACTCAAAGGGTGAGCTAAATACTTCCACTATTATGAGTTACTATCTAGTAAGGCAGGGGGTGTAGCCATATACCTTGTAAAATGGAATTATGTGCTGTGGATCAGTCATGTTGATGAAAGCATAGCCCACGTTACACTTGTTCTGAGAAAGCAAACATTGCAAGAGTTAGAGCCAATGCTAGTTCCAACCTTACGACCAAGTGAGGAAAAAGGCGAACAATTTGACCTTAAAATCAATCGGAAGGTAGATGAAATCATAGGTTCCTCGGTGATTCTCATCAATGGCAGCCAGAAGTAGCTTACAGTTGTACCTGTAGATAGCAGTAAGTGTGAGTCCACAAAAGAAAAACATTCTAGGATAAACTAACCTGAGCAATGTACATTTAGAAAAAAAAAAACATACTTGTTAGGAATGTTTTTTTATCATTAGTGTGGTGCGCAAGTCTTCACCCTTGGCTATGCGGTCAACGTCAAGCTCAAATTGCTTCTTGTTTTCAGACTGGATAACATTTCCATCATGCCTGCGGCTCCTGATCCGATCATTAGTGGCATCATATGAAGTGGAAACACGGACCATAGGATTCCTTCCATTGGTTGCATGAAAAATTTGATGAAGCGACGGAAATCCAGCACTTACAGGGGAGAACATTGTCTCCCCATAACTACCTATGGTAGGCCTAAAAGCAGAGATATCGGATGGATACTGTTGAGGACTACTAGAAATCCTTACATTCTCAAGAGATCTTGGATGAAAGGTGTGCATGTTTGCAAAACCACCAACATTGTTTGGAGCTGAACCTAAGTGATGGTCCATAGGACGAGCACAAGTGTTTAGCATGTGAGGTGGCACAGCAGAGTAACCATGCATATGCACTGGATGCTGAAAATTCGACCACAACATTGGAGCAGAAGGGCTTTGAAGAAAACCGTTTGAGTTATTCCAGGTGTAGTCCTGACCATGAAGTGGGCAACTTCCAACTCCAGTAAACCCAAGTGCTGAAAAGAAAAGTACTGATGGACTTAAGAACATAAAGAAAATACTGAAGAAGTCTATTACCGACTAAAACATAAACAAATTTATATCCAGGTACCAGAGTATTGCAACTATAAGATGTGAGTCCCAAAATTACGCAATTATCATATCGCAACCACTATAAAGAGCACTGATTTTACAAAAAGCCACATTACACAGGCAAAGTAGTAAACAAATTTACAAGCAGCTTGAGAGAAAAAGTTTTACCTTCATTTTGATCAGAGGAATGACCGTGAAGACGACTAGAGCTGATGTTATGATTATTATGATGCCCACTTTCCATTAATCTGAAGCTAGCATTCCTGGCACTTAATGCCATGGACTTAGAGATATTGCAAATACCATCATGACACTCTGACAGCGAGTGTGGGTAGAAGGCTTCAAATCCACGTCCAATGTTTGTATGACCAAGTGACCCCCTAGGTTCACCAAGGGCAGCTTGATTATTTCGCGGACATGTAGATTCAATTTTGATAGGTGACGATAACTTCTGTGGGTCACTCATAGAGAAGCCATGGAGTGATTTATTGAACTGCAATCTAGCTGGAGAATATAAATCATGAAAAGTGCTGTTATCCAAACTTTTAGGGCCTGCCTTTCCTGTTTGACATGTGAAAAGGAAGTACATGCTCAAAATATATAAACAGTAGGAAGGAATGTACAATAATAAAATGGCTATAACTCATATATTATACCAATGGTCCCAAGTGAAGCGTTCTTTAGTCGATGAGTTGCAGCATCCTGATATTTGTCACCATTTTTTGAATCATCCTCTAGCTCCATACCTCCTCCAGTGCAGAATATATCTTCATCTGCATCATCATGGTTAGGCAAGCCTGTGTGTTCAAAGCCATCCATAATTCCTGATATTAAATCATCGTCATCAGGAAGGAGGTCTCCGATAGTTTGAGCTTCAACTTCTGTCATGGACCCTAATGGTTCATCTGCGCTGCAGCCGGAGTTTTCTGCATCGATAGGCTGACCAGGAGCACCATTTGCTATCAACCTCACTGCACAACCAACGAAATAACAACCAAAACATCATCAAGATAAATCATGGAACTGATTAAAATGAATAAAATACCTGTCTTATTTCATGAGGGGGGGGGGGGGGGGGGGGGGGGGCTCACATTTGCAGGTTGAAGGGCCAATTCCATAAGCATGCATGTGTTGATTGGTACCAGTTGGTTCCAAAAACGCTGCAGACATGCCAAGCCTGGATCTGGAGCTACTGAGGACATCACCCCAAGAGACCGAGTGTAAGTTTGAAGTATTATCTTCTCGCCCCACCAAATTACTGAGATTAAGCATGTCCAACTGGCCCTTGAAGGCCTGACCTCCCGGATGCTCCAGTCCACTTGCAGGATTTACTACCATAGGATGGATCTTTTCATGTGGAGAAGTGAAAACCGACTTGCTCCCTGACATTAATGAGACATAAATGAGTGCACTCAGTTTCTGAAGAGCAGTTCAAACTATCACCATGTTTCAAACTTCAACACATGAGTAGGATGACATGTTTCGTTCGTGTCATTTAATTGCTAACTGTGCTTACTTAACCTTCCAACTAATTCCTACCTAACTGTCTTCAACAGAAAATCTATAAACATGCAAGCATAACAGAAGTTGCTGCTCATTCCCTGCCCAATTGCGACTATGATAACTCAATGTACCAAACGTCCAAACTGCTTACCAAAAACTGGATATTGAAAAATGAAGGAACCTAGGTGGCATCTAGTGGAGACTGGCAAGAAACAGTCTGAAGTAAATCGATGCAGCAGCACAACTTTCTGTTTTTAGTGACTATATTAAAGTTAGCCGCAAAGAACAGACAAGAATGGACCAGGATAACAAGCAAGCTGTACATGCCCCTCAAAGGCAAGTTAGGTATGTATTCTTTTTACGAGATTTATTGAAGATGCAATAATTCTGCTAACTACCAACACGCAACACGGAGTATAAAACCATACTACATTTTTGTAAGGATGTATCATGAATTTGAAATAGAATGTCTAACTGACAACATCCACCATGCAAGAAGCAACCCTACCTTTCTGGTCGATGGTTGACTCTGATTTCCAAAACCCAACTTGCATCTGCATATAACAAGGAAAGGATATCATGCACTGGCACCGAATTTGCATACTCAAAGAAGGGAAAAATGAAGACTCATTGCTAACCTCTGTAGGGACGAGATCCTCAGAGAAGAATGACGATGATGATGGTTCTGACAGTGGACCAAACGGCCGCCTGTCTATGACTCCGGAAGCTATCACCATATGTGCAGAAACTTGTCCCTTTCTTTCGCCTGTGTAGGTTCTTCACTTCAGCACCTGGAGGTTATTGCCCTCTCTTTAATTACATTCTTGAGGAACATTAATCAAATAAACGAATATAATATTGAAAGGAACAAGAAGAATAGTACTAGAAGAAATGAATCAGAGAGGCCTGACTGACTGAAAGCATAAAAAGTGGACGCGGTACTCCCTCCATTCCAAATTACTCCCTCTTTATCTTTTTAATTGACGTTTCTTACAAGAAAATGAATTAAAAATGAACTAACTACCCATGTCCGAACGTCAAACAAAAAGATAAAGAGGGAGTACTTCTTACTCTGTGGTTCAAAAATGAACTAGAGAATGACAAGTAATTTGGGATGAAGGGAGTAGTTCCTAGTAGTTTCAAAAAAAGAAAGTTGCCCATTTCTATAACGGGGGCATATACGGAGTAGTAGAGAAATAAACAGTTTTTTTTCCTGTTCTTGTTATCCGTTAGTGGAGGGGAAACAAGAGCAGCATTGCGAAATCCATTCGTGGAGCAACCAAACAAAAGCAGGGGTGTTGAGACAGACAGAGAGAGAGGGGAGAGAGAGCAACTGACCAAGAGGAGGGAAGGATGTATCGATCTGCGTTCCAGAGAGAGAGAGAGAGAAGCGGGGATTAATGGCGTAAGTAATGAGCAGGTGCCTGCTGCTGGAAGGAGTATTAGATGCGAGAAGATGGGGGAGAGGAGGAGTGAGTGGATGATGAATGAACCGAAAGAAAAGAAAAGAAAGAGGTTGCGTTGGGCAGGCTGCAATCCCCCTCCTACGCGAGCGATTCCAAGGCAAATCCCCTTCCGCACTGCAAGCCAAGCAAGCAACGCGGAACCTTCAGCCACGGCAAGGCAAGGCAATGGAAACGTACGCGCCGCAAGCAACGCAGCAGACGTTGAGTTTCTTCAGTTGCTTGCCTGCACACGCATGCGTTGCAATGCAAACCCACGGGGAGGAGGGGAGGGAAGTGAGATGCCAGGCGTCCTTCCTTTCCCTCCCACGGAGCAATAGAAGAATAGTACGTACCAGATAGATGCGTACCTCCCTCTCTTTCCCTTCCCCGTCGTCGCCGGCGGTGTAGTGTGGTGGCTCGCCGGCCGGCCGGAGTCCAAGGCCTTTTTCTGTGTGTTGTGTTGTTGGAGGGGGACAGAGAGAAAGAATGGTGGGAGTTGAGTTGGGTGGGGAAGGGGAACAGTAATGAATGATGATGATCGTCATCAGAGGAGAGAGAACAGCGAGTAGAGTCAGACAAGAACAAGGAAAGGAAGGAGAGAATGAATGCGCGCGAGGAACACGAGGCACATACACGCACCTGCTGCTGAAAAGTGAAAACGGCTACTACAACTAGTACTTTTTTTCTTAGATTAAAAAGAAACAGGAGAAAAAAAAATGAAATGCCAGTACTTCTTTCGTCGTCTCCGAAAACTTATTGTTTTATAGTTTAAAAATGAATTATAAAGAGCCAATTTTTGGAGGTATAGAGGGAGTAGATGGGGGAGCTGAATCAGTAGGAGCGATCGCGGGTTCGCCATGTGGAAGGAAGACTTGGTCAGATGGGGATCGATGCTGACTTGGATAGATGGTTGCCCACTGAATTCTGCTGTTAAATAACATCCACACTTGAAAGTTCTAAATTTTATATCTGAATTTTAATCGATTATTTAATTACATTAGAACAATATAGGTTACTAAGAATTGATCAGTGTCATATTTATACCAGAGCCTTTATAAGAAGGTACTGTAGTAGTTGCCACATGCGAAAGGGATTTGAAAGAGGGTAATTTCGCAAGTTGTTCATCTACCCACGTGAATTGTATAAATTTGGACAGGATTTACCATTACCGGCGAAGTTCATCCAGATTTTAAGCTGCACACATACAAAGAAAATGTATGGAGGGGGGATATATATTTTATACCCATACAAAATATGTGAAGGGTATTTTGCCTATCAGTCGGTCTATCTCGTTGTTAGGCTATCTCCAACAAAGAAGCTAAAAAAGGAATCTTATTTGATTTTTTAGAGATGCTACAATTAGATTTTGTTAAGCAAATTTGGGTTTGCATCTCCTGTTGGTGATAGCCTTATCCATTCCAAACCCAGTACCCAGCAGACCTGCGCAACCTTCTCCTCCAACAAACCTCTCCCCACCCACGTCAATGGCGGCTGCCACCTCCTCCGCGGCGACCCTCGTAAGCACCCCCTTCCTCTTCAGACATCCATCCATCTCCCGAGGTCTCAATCCCCTCTTTCTCGGTGGTGCTTGCAGGCCATCGCGCGCCCGGCGGCCGGGCAGCGGGCTCTCCTTGCCTCCAAGGCCCCCGCGCCGCTCATCTCCTTCCGCGGCTTCCGCCTTCCCTCCCAGACGCTCTCCTTCTACGGGAACATCTCGCCGTCGCCATCCCACAGCCGGGCGGGCTTCGTCACCTCCGCCAGCGCGGAGCCCAAGGTTCCGTCTTTGCCACCTGCCGATTTGTTTTTCTTTTCTGTTATGAATCAGTAGGTTGTCTGTTGCTGTGCGAGCCTCTCGCTTCTCGGAGAGGTGTAAAGTTTGCAACTTGTCGCCTTTAATTTCAGGACGCTGAATCTTGGCCATGTAAAAGCAGGCACATATGGGACGTTTATCTGCTTTAGATGTTTCTGCTCATTGAGATTCATCATGGCTGACATGTTTCTCCTTCCAGATAAAAAAAAAAAAATTGATTGCTTGCTCTCGGACAGTAGAAGCCCTTTGGGCACTCATAGCTTAATAAGACCCTATTTTGGAACTACATTAATCTTTAATCATCGTCATTGTTAGAAAGTTGTGTATGCTGTCTTATGCTATTGAAACTGCAGGCACAGCAGTTCTGTGGTACATCTATGCGTGGTTACCTATTTTCTGTCAATTTGTAAGCTATAAGAGGACGGATGTGTGTGTCTGTGTATTATATGGCCTTGATGCTGTTTCTATTTTCTTCCCAGGAAGCAGAAACTCAGTCCAAAGTCACAAACAAGGTGTACTTTGACATAAGCATCGGAAATCCCGTGGGGAAGGATGTTGGGAGAATTGTCATCGGCTTGTATGGGGATGATGTTCCCCAGACAGCAGAGAACTTCCGTGCCCTTTGCACTGGTATGAGGCCTTCCTGGAAGTCTCACTCACCATCTTTGTTTCAATGTTTTGCCTTGCCCAGGTAAGGTGCATGACAATGTTTCATTTCTGCAGGAGAGAAAGGGTTCGGGTACAAGGGATCCAGTTTCCACCGTGTCATCAAGGACTTCATGATCCAGGGAGGAGACTTTGACAAGGGCAATGTATGTGTTTAACTAATTCCAGTTGAATATAGTCTGTTGCATTTGCATATTCATTCCGTCTTACAGGCGGTTGTTCATTGGGATAACCCAAACTGGATGATGCAACTTTCAACTGATGCATGTTATTGCATAAAAATGATTTGTTTTTCAGGGTACGGGTGGGAAAAGCATATATGGCCGCACCTTCAAAGACGAGAACTTCAAATGTATGTTCTGCATCTGCACTGGTCTTGATTATGCTATCTGTGTTTCATGTCCCTGTCTAAAACTGATGAGCTGTCAATTTCATGTCTTAGTGGTTCATGTTGGACCTGGAGTGGTCAGCATGGCTAATGCTGGACCAAACACCAACGGTAGCCAATTTTTCATTTGCACTGTCAAGGTACTTTTGCGCTTACTGCAGTTACTAGAGACAATGATCTACTTTGTTAATAATTTGGTGTTTGTATTTCAACTGCATCGTCGCAAAGCTGACAAAGAACTGGTATGACTGTTACCATGGATGCAGACACAGTGGTTGGATGGGAGACATGTTGTGTTTGGCCAGGTTCTGGAAGGCATGGACATTGTAAAGCTGATCGAGTCGCAGGAGACTGACAGAGGCGACCGTCCGAAGAAGAAAGTAGTCATCAGCGAATGTGGGGAGCTTCCTGTGGTGTAACTGGCCTATGGGGGTTGTTCTACGATTACCATCTTAGACAGATGGTGATGTTTTCCCCTCTGCATTTCACTTGGAGTTCTATGATACTGTGAACTTATTGGTGCTTCGGCCTCTGTTGTCGCTTGTTAGTTCATTTTTGAACTAACAAGCGACAACTTTTGAGGACGGGGGAGTATAAAAGTAACACGGACTTGGTGCGTTAACCGTTGTTGATTTGGAGTTGGAGTGGGGGTGTCTGTATTATTTTCGTGATGCGTTGCTCCTTTGCAACCACCGCGTTACAGGTCAGTAGCCAACGGACCACTAGCGTGATGAGGTGCAGAGGTATGGATCGATGGAGAACTTTCATTTCCTCTCCATTTAGGAAAGGCAGGCACGTCGCAGTCACAACGACTCTCCAGTCCATCTAGTACGTGCAGTTCCAATTCCAGCCACCACCATCGAGCAGATAGCCTCCGAGCAGATACTACTACTTGTGGTTCTTGTACTGCGTACTCTCTCCGTCCCTGAAAACTTGTCGCTTTGTAGTTCATTTTTGAACTACAAAGCGACAAGTTTTCGGGGACGGAGGGAGTATTACTGTAAGTACTTCTTTGACCCTTGCGAGATTGAGCGACGTTTGTCCTCTCACCTACTGAACACTGTGGTACAGACGATGAGAGAAGATAGCAGCAGCGACCGAAGAATAGTGATCACATCGGCAATGCATGATTAAAATGGTGACATACCATCTGCAGGTCATAGTTGATTATGTATGTCATAGAATGGCACACTTTTTCCATCTTTTGATTTCAATATTTGGGTGCGCATGTGCATTGTTCTGCAGGCACGAAAGGTGTCTTCTCCTGGAGACGAAAATGATTTCCTTGATTTTGTTGTACAGTATCGTCTGCGCCTTCTCCAACAAAAAATCGATAGAAAACGAAACATCACATAATAAACGGAAGCAAGAAAGCACAGCCAGAAACTTGAGATCGGTTGCACATGGTTGTCATCTTCCCTTACCTTATCCCTAGCTCGTGCATGGATCATTATCATCGACCTTCACTGGATATATATCATGTCTGCTGAATTCGATCAGACAGTGATGTTAGACGGATGAGTCACGCAACTGAACACAGATGTTCAATTAGCACAGCATGATGTCAGTCCAGACCTGAATATCGATCGCTCTCGAAATCCGTTAGTGCTACTTAGTCAAGTACTCCCTCCTTCTCAAAATAATTGTCGTCTTAGACAAGATTTCTAGTTTAAAATGAATTAAAAGTCTTGTCCAAAATGACAATTATTTTGAGAAGGAGAGAGTAGCTAGCTAGGGAGAAGCTACTAAAAACACGGGTAATGTTCTAGTCGACTGCTGACTCCACCACCTATATACAGTAATCATCAAAACTACGACCGGCCGGTTGCATCCAAAGCTAGCTGGCAAGAAGAGCAAGCAGGTCCCTAGCCTGGCCTTGACGGACGGACATCCATTTGTGGAAGAAGGAGACGAAAGCGAAACGTCACCAAGTGACAATGATCAGATTAAAGCGAAGGAGCACCAAACGGAAACCAAACCACACACCACCAGCTTCTCGTCTGCTCCACAAGTATCAAGAAGACTCTAATCTAATCCAATCTCATACAGCATGCAGAAGGCAAACTGCTAGCTCTCTTTTTTTTTGGACCTGGTTGCAGTTTCGTCAGCAGTGCTCTTCTAGTTACAATACAAGAGGCGCGGCCGTGAGCATACATGATCTTTTTTTCCTTGGACTTCATTCTGTGAGAGAAAATTGAGAGGGCCAAGAAACAAGGCAGCCTTGAGGAGGCAACCCAGTAACAGGAGGAAGACGAAGAAGATCCAAGAGACGACCTGTAGCAAGATAGCAGGAGGAGGATGTCTGACTGGGGCCCTGTGGTGATCGCGGTGGTGCTGTTCGTGCTCCTCTCGCCGGGGCTGCTCTTCCAGCTCCCGGGACGCCACGGCCACTTGATCGAGTTCGGCAACCTCCACACCAGCGCCGTGGCCATCCTCGTCCACGCCGTCATCTACTTCGCCCTCATCACCCTCTTCGTCATCGTCATTGGAGTGCACATCACCACCGACGCCTAGGCGTAGCTCCTTCACTTCATCCGGCCTCTTCTTCTTCTTCATTAGTACCTTGTTCTTTGTTCCTGGCTCCTTCTCTGCTTGGTTAATAATTTCTTTCTTAATAGTACTCCGTACTAGTTTCTTTGAATTCACTACGGCTCTTCTTCTACTTTTAACTGTTTCTTTGCAAGCTGCTGAGTACACAGCATGTCGACGTGTAACGAGTAGCACATACTATGTCATGAGTCATGTGCAGTTAATTTAGAGCTACCTTTTTGTTCCCCCACATGTAAAGTGGACATGTAAAGACATTGCTTTTTGCAAATAGTACTCTCTATCACTGTTCCAAACATATGATGTTTGGACACAAAGATTTCATGAAAAGTTTCAAATCTTGATAAATTTTGGCTTTCGACACTCAAGTATCCACTTTCTTCCCGTACATGTGTACTCACTTTTGCAGCCATACATCACATTATTAGGGAAATGTTGGCACCCACCTGATGCACAAGCCAGGAAAAAAGTGGAGCAAATTTGTACCGGGCAACTGCATAAGGTGAAGCAAAGAAAATTCAGATATAGTAGAAAATTAATTAATGGGCCTTTTCTCATGGGCTTCTTTTTTTCCTTGCCATAACGAGTCGAGGAGATGTTGCGTGTTGGGTTCGGGCCGTAGTGGTGGGCTTCATGCATGAGATAAGGGGAGGTGTGTTGTCATGCAGCCGCGACTGCTAGGTTAGGGATGTGGCGGCCCATACAACTTCTCAGCCCAACCCCATGTTTCGCCACAACTTCACATTTTCGTTGACCGAAAAGGACCTCGAAAAAGGAGTGGGTCACAGGGAGTGCGCGCGGCTGCTCGCTTCAGTTTTTGTTTCTTCCTCCTCGCTTTTATTTACTTCCTCCTTTCTTAAAAGATTGTCACCTTCTAGTACAAAAATGAACTAGAAGGTGACAATCTTTTAAGAAAGGAGGGAGTATCTTTTTTACCGTAAAGGACGTAGCGTCTGTCGTCCACTACACTACGTATGGTGGGCGAGGTGAATCACAAATACTACTCCGTACTCAGTACGTGTTTCTGATTTACCAGATCGTAAAATTACTGAGTAATACCACAGTGACTAGGAGGAGCATCACGTGACTGATCTCTGTTTGTGTCAAGCGGCCAGGATCCTATGTTTCCACTTAATAGCGGGACTACACTATTCGTATTTCACCTTCACGAACTCAAAAACTTTTAATGAAGTTGTCGTCCCCTTTCCCACTGCTCCACACTCCCGCACACGCCTGCCGAGAGAGAGAGAGAGAGGCTGTGCACTGCACCGTCTTCAAGGCAGGCTGAGCTTAGCTGTACGACGAAGAAGAGGAGAGGAGAGGAGAGGAGAGGAGAGAATCATGGTGCGTGCACCCACGGACGCCAATACCGAGGCAGTGAGGCACCACCACCCCAGCTGCTGTCGTTTCCTCTCTCTCTTTTCTCTCTCCCTTCCCAGCCTCTTCTGCTCCGCTCTGCCCTGCTCTCGGGAGTGGTGCTAAACCCCTACAGTACCCTGCTTCAAGCCTTCATCGGGGAGAGGGGGAGAAGAGAGGGAGGGAGTGACCTCGCCTCGCCTTGCCTTGCCGGCGATGGGGATTGGTCGTCGGAGCCACCGCAGGCAAATGCCAGCGCCGCCTCACAACACTTTCCTCCTCCTTTTCCTCCTCCTCATCCCCGCCGCCCAACCGTCTCACGTCCGCCCCCTCCTCGACTCCCTCCCGCCTCCTCCGCCGCCACCTTCTCCTGCTCCCCACCGTCACCACCGCCACCCCGCTTCTCCCCCATTCACGCCACCGCCGCCCCACCTTCTCCCTCCTCCTCCTACTCCGCCGCAACTCCCTACACCACCACCCACGCCCCTCGTCGCCGTGCCGCCGCCACCCACCGCCACCACGCCCGCGCCACCGCCGCCAACCACAGCCACCACCTCGCCTACGCCCAAACACCCTGCCTCCTCCACCGACCCGTACCCCTTCACCAACAACCCGTTCTTCCCCACCGCCGCCGCCCCGCCGCCACCCCCACCTGCCCAGCCCTCCTCCTCCTCCGTCGACAGCGGCGGCCTCCCGACGTTCCCCGCCAACATCTCCAGCCTCGTCGCCCCGACAACACGCGCCTCCGCCGCCTCCTCCCGCGGCCGCTTCCCCGTGCTCCAGGTGCTGCTCCTCTCCTTGCTCTCCCTCTGCCTCATCCTCCTCTCCGCGCTCCTCTCCATCCACCTCATCCACCGCCGCTCTTCCACCGCCGCGCCGTCCTCCTCCTCCTCTTCCTCCGCTGCCGCCGCGTCCCACCGTCGCGCGGCCGCGACCAACGATGATGACGACGACGACGATAACGGGGACGAGGAGGGTCGCCGCCTCAAGCCGCCGCCGATGCCCACCTCCTCCACCAACCCCAGCACCGAGTTCCTCTACCTCGGCACCCTCGCCACCCCGCCGCAGCACCCGGGAACAACGAGCTCTCATCACATCCGCCCCGGGTCGCCGGAGCTCCGCCCTCTCCCGCCGCTCCCGCGCGTCGGCCCGCCCTCAGGCGAGTTCGCCGCCTCCCGGAGCTCCGCTTCCGACACCAGCACCGTTCCGCCCGGCGCCGCCGCCGCCGACGCTTCGTCCTCCTCGCTCTCCCCCTCCTCGCCCTCAGCCTCCTCGCCCACGCTCGGCTCCAGCCCCGTCCACTTCCGCCCGCCGTTCATCCCGCAGCCGCGTGGTCGCGCTCCCAATCCGTCGCCCCCAACAAGACCCAAGTTTGACGCCGACGCGCACGCCTGGAACCCCTTCGTCCCCGTGCCGCCTTCATCTGTTGCGGCCTCATCAGACCGGGCGCAGGGAGGAGACTCCTATCACATCAACATTCGCAGGTCGCGGCCTCTGCACTCGGATAAGCTCAAGCCCGGGTCTTTGCAGTAAGATGCTCCCATGACTACAAATTTCTAGCATTAGATCTGATTTGTTTTCATTTCTAAATCGAAAACAAAAACTTCTTTCTGTGTTGTAGCATGAAGGACGAAGTGATCCAGCAATACCTCATCAACAGCACCGCGGCAGTAGTGGCGCCCAGGGAAGTGTGTTTGCTTGGTGCTCCAAGGTGCCATAGCATCGGGATGATTGTGGGGGCATTGGGTGTCTCCAAGGACCAAGTGCGTGATGCCCTACTGGAAGGTGCATTTGCCTTGCTCTCTCTTTCCTTCCTGTATCAGGTTGTTCAATTCTCTGAATAATGCTGCCAAAAGGTGCATTCTTTCATGGATGAAAGTGCATTCAATAATGCTACATATCAAATGCCCCTCCCATTCTTCTGTTTGTTCAGTCTTCCGTGCTGTGATTTGGTATCTTTTCTTGTTCTCGAAATTCTAGCTTTGCTCTTTGTTGGGTGCAGGTAATGCACATGGTTTGGGAGTAGACACCTTGCGGATGCTCGCTCAGATTGTTCTCACTGATGAAGAGGAGCTAAAACTGAAATATTTCAAGGATGATTCACTGTCTAAACTTTGTCCTATCGAGGCTTTTGTGAAGGTGATACTTGATGTGCCATTTGGTTTCAAAAGGGTGGATGCCATGCTTTACATTGCTACATTTTATCTGGAGGTCAATCAGTTGAGAATGTCGTACGCTACTGTTGAGGTAATGCTTTGTTCTTCTTCAGGAAATGCAACACTTTCATACTGTCTAGAACTTTGAGCGTGTCTAGTGCAGAATGCTTGTATTAATTGTCAGATGGATAGGCACAACACATCCGAGTAGTTGAGATTATCTTATGCACCCTTTTTTATACTTCATGTATTTCATTGTTACCTATTACTTCTTTTAATCATAACTTTGAATGTTTTATTCATTTCATCCAGGCAGCATGCCAGGAGATGAGAAGCAGCAGGCTGTTTCACACAGTCCTTGATGCTGTTCTGAATTTTGGCAAATTCATGAGCATCACTTCTGGATCTCCAAATTCGCAAGCCTTGGAGCCAAACACACTTTTGAAGATTGTTGATGTCAAAGGTGCTGACGGGAAGTCCGCGCTTCTTCAGTTTGTTGTCCAGGAGATCTTGAAACCTGAAGGATGCAAAATGAACACCATGAGCACTCTGCAGGGTGACGTTGAATGCAGGAAACATGGCATTCAGGTCGTCTCCAAACTGGCAGCTGAGCTGACCAACACTAAGAAAGCCGCATCCATCGATATTACGGGGCTTAGCAGAACTGTGTCGGAGCTGGGATTAGGGCTTGGAAAGGTCCATGATGTGTTGAGACTGAACAGCATGGTTACATCGGCCGAGAGTGCTCGGCGTTTCCACAACAGCATGAGCACGTTTCTGAGGCAAGCTGAAGAGGAGATCCTGAAGATCCAGTCCCAGGAGAGCACCTGCTTGTCTTCGGTGAGGGACATGGCAGAGTACTTCCATGGTGACTCGGCCAGTGATGAAGCGCACATGTTCAGAGTTTTCGCTAGCGTGAGGGAGTTCCTAGCTATGATGGATCGGATCTGCAAGGAAGCTGGGGTGATGGACAGCCACTGCGTCGGTGCGAACTGGATGGCAACGCCTTGAGCTTTCGGAGTTGTTTAGGCACATTCCTCTTGTTTTTGTAGAATATATCGAGTTATCTCCCTAGATCGATTATGTTTCCAAGTGGTAGTAGTAGATGAGAACAATGTTAAGCACCTATATTATTTATATAATGTATGCTGGACAAAAGCTGGCTTGTATAAAGTTCACTGGTAATGGTAGCGTTTTAGTTGAGTTGCTCTGGCTGCTAATGGTGTTCTGATATGGTGGAACTTGGTAAACTGGAATGGCTTTGCTTCTGAACTCTTGTGGTTGGTGTTGATTTGTACTCCCTCCTTTCTCAAAAGATTGTCACCTTTAGTTCAAAAAATGAGCTAAACGTGACAATCTTTTGAGAAAGGAGGGAGTAACTTATAATTCATTGTTTGGTTTGGGTAAGATAATAGAGAAATCTGTGACCATGGATGATTAGCAACCGGAAATGAACTAGCTAGGAGGTTTGTCACGTTTTGCAGTTTAATTTGGTGCAAATCAGATGACGCACCGGTGCCTAATCTAACAGCAGCAGGCACTTGCGTTGAGTCGTCTTCCTCCTTCGCAACCAAGTAAGCAAAGCATCCCTAATAAAAAAAAAAAGTAAGCTAAGCAGCAGCAAAGCGATGGCGCCCCGCTTGCCCGAACCCTAACCCGCCCACTACTGGCGACCCTCCAGCCATGGGATCCTACCCGCGGCCCTCCCGCACCGTCCTCGAGCCCCTCGCCACGCTCGATCCCGCCGCGCTCGCCGGCCTCCCACCCTCCTCTCCTCTCACCGTCCGCGCCGCCGCCCTCTCCGGCCACCTCCTATACCTCGGCACCGGCGGGGGCAAGCTCCTCCTTTTCTCCCTCCGCGGCGACGAAGCCGCCTCCCCTGACTTCCTCCGCCTCCTTCCCATCGGCGCCACCCTCCCCGTCTCCGCGATCCTCCCGCTCCCTTCCGTCGCCCGCGTCGTCGTCCTCGCCCAAGGCATCCTCCTCCTCGCCGACCCGCTCCTCTGCCGCCCCGTCCGCCGCCTCGGCTCCCTCCGCAACGTCGTCGCAGTCGCCGCACATGCCACGGCCTCCCAGTCCTGCTCCCTCACCGTCGCAGTCGGCAAGAAGCTGCTCCGCGTTGACCTCGCGCTGCGCGACGGCGACGAGTTGGATGTGCAGACGCAGGAGATCGCCGCTCCCGTCGATGTGGTCAAGGCGCTCGCTTCGGTTGGTGACTCGGTGTTCGTTGCCACCGCCACGGGTTACTCGCTCCTCTCCAGCAGCACCGGGCAGGGTGTGGATATATTCACGCTCCCGGAGACATCTGACCAGCCGAGGATGAAGCCACTGTCAGGAGGCGAAGATGTCATGCTCCTTGTGGACAATGTCGGGGTGGTTGTCGACAGATTTGGGCAGCCCGTTGGAAGCAGCTTGGTGTTCAACACCACACCACACTGTATAGCCGAGGTGTTCCCCTACATCATTGTCGCCGGAGACTCCAAGGTGGACGTGTACAGGAGGAGGAATGGAGCGCACTTGCAGACCATTCCTTTAGCAAGGAGCGGTCCAGATGTTTTGATTGTAGCCAGCGACGATGATGGAAGGGGCAAGGAGCTAGTTGTTATCGCTACGGCTTATAAGGTAATGTAGGTATGTCTCGTCCATTATTCACGCTTTTGTATTGAAGTCCTTTTTCAATTATGAAGTGTTGCTGGAACTGATGACTAGAATTATCCATTGCATCTCGTTATCTTTATTTAAACTTATACTGTTATAGGCTAAATAGATGCAGTGTTACCAATTTCACACATGATTATATGAGCAGGAAATACGCCTATATTAACTCGGCATTAATTGAATAATTGATACCTAGACCCCACCTTGTGTGGGAGCTTCCAGCACTGGGTCTGTCCTTTATGAATAATTGGTACCTAGACGGTTTATAGAGATGTAGCTGGTGGACTGAATAGGTGACTGCCAATTTGTTGACTCAATAGGGGCTGTGTCGTTAGTTTTACATTACCTTATTACCTTAACATGCTATTTGTAGTTAATAGCAACCACCACTTCTACCCTTTTCATTCAACTTTTGTGCCATTTTTGGTTATCTAGAACCCTAATTTAAAGAAAGTACTAATTGAAATGCAAACTAATAAGAAAATAAGATTACTTCATTGATGTGCAAAATGAATTTGTAAGTGTATTAATTTTGAAACAGTTTAGTCTGCCAAACTTATGGAGGCTATGATCATGATACAATAACAGATAAATTATTTGCCTTGTCCAGGTTTTTTGTTACTGTAAAGTATCGGCAGTGGAGCAGATTAAGGCATCTCTACGAAGAAAGAATTACAAGGAAGCCATTTCTTTGTTAGAAGAGTTTGAGTCAGATGGTGAAATCTCAAAGGAGATGATCTCTTTTGTCCATGCACAACTTGGATTTTTGTTGTTTTTTGACTTGAGCTTTGAGGATGCTGTGAATCATTTCTTGCTCTCGGAGACTTTGCAGCCATCAGAGATATTTCCATTCATCACGCAGGATCCTAACCGTTGGTCAGATCTGGTACGCTACACTGCTCATGGTAATTCTAAAATTGCATTTGAGATAACTGATTCAAATCTGCTTGAATTAAACTGTGATACACATCAGAGATTGAGTTCTGCAAGTACTGCTAGTTTTATAGTTTTTTTACCCATTTTTGTGCATACTGAAAATTCACGTTGAACGTTGAGAAAATATTAACTAGGGTAGCTGTGGCTATTAAACTCATCCTTTCAGTTTATGAGATAAGTTTTGAAGTTTTCCTTTAATTGTATTATGCTTTATGGTAATAACCTTTGATTATTAGCTGTTGACACGCTTACCAGATTCACAGAATTCTATAACCTTACTGATTGTAATTTGTAGACCAGATCATCTTCATTGATATCCACTGCCTTGTGCCTCTATCTATTTGTTTTCTTTTGTGATCATTGATGATGATATTTTGTACTATTTAGGTGCCAAGAAAGCGTTATTGGGGTTTACATCCTCCCCCCAAGTCCCTTGAAGAAGTTATTGATGATGGGCTGGTAACAATTCAACAAGCATTGTTTCTAAAAAAGGCCGGTGTGGATACTGTTGTAGATGAAGATTTCCTTTCAAACCCACCAAGCAGAGCTGATCTTCTGGAACTGGCGATCAGAAATATTGTCAGGTATGTTTATGCATGGTTATATTACCGTGAATCCCAAGGAAGCCACACCTACCAGCCAATATCTTAATGTCCCATGAAATTAGGTTCCTATGTGCATCACGGATGAAGAATTTGTCTTCTCCAGAGATGGAAGGAGTGGATACACTACTGATGTATCTTTATAGAGCACTTGATCTTGTTGATGACATGGAGAAACTCGCGTCATCTCAGAATAGTTGTGTTGTGGTATGTATTTGATATTTTTGCAAGCAATTTATGGTGCCCTGAAGTACTAAACTGATGGCAAGTCTTTTACTTTTTTTTAGAATAGACCTTGCTTTCATCACGTATGAGCGCACTAATAAAGCTGCATGTTGAAAAAAATGGCTTGTGCAGGATGAACTAGAATCACTTTTGGATGACTCTGGACATCTGCGGACGCTTGCATTCTTATATGGCAGCAAAGGAATGTGCTCCAAGGCTCTTTCTATATGGCGTATATTGGCAAGGAATTACAGTGCAGGTTTGTGGAAGGATATGTCTGAAAATGGCTCTGATGAAACTTTAATTGATAGAAAGTCGGGTGAAGAAATTGCTGCTGTAGAAGCTTCCAAGATACTTAAAACATCATCTGATGAGGAACTTATTCTAGGACATCTTGGATGGGTATGTACTTCAGGCTAAAGGACTTGTCACCTTATACTGGGCTTTTTTGTTACTGAATGTTTAAATGCAGATAGCAGACATTGATCAAGAGCTTGCAATTGCAGTTTTGACATCTGAGATGAGGGAAAAGCAACTCTCTCCAGGTAACTGATTTGGTCATTGGATAATTTTGTCAACATGCTTTATTGCCCTATTCATGGGAAATTAACACATTCTCCAATTTTTGCCTAGGCAATAGGGGTTGATGGGTGGATATTTGTTTTTTTTTTTAAATGGTTAACATGGAACATGGTTATTGCTGCCTTATTGCCTTCAGGCATGGTGTGCTTTAGTAACTAGGGGCTGGGGATGCTAAAAAATCTTCCAGTGTAGTAAACATTGTTAACTTTTATTTTTTGAATTGGTATTTTGCAGAAAAGGTTATTGATGCAGTTGATTCAGAGAAGGTTGTGATCCATCAAAGGTACATATGAGAGTCCATGAACTCTTCTACCAATTTAATTTCGGTATCCTTCAATCCAAAGATAACCTTAAAATTTCATTATAATCTTCTTTTTCTTGTGAATTATTATTCTCTAGCCTCTAAGTTTCATGTGAATAAAATGTATGTAAAAGATAGTAGTATTAGTCTATATTTCTACTGACGACTTGTGCCCTGATACCTTTAACAAAGAAAGTCTGGAACATCGACATTTTTTCTTTTTCTTTTTACCTTACATGCTCTTCCAGTTGACCCCAACGCGCTAGGGACAAAGACTTGGTTGTTGTTTGTTGTTCTTCGAAAACTGTTTGTCCACCTTTACCTTGTGTGTTTT
This sequence comes from Tuctoria greenei, assembly GCA_036927565.1. Classification (NCBI taxonomy): domain Eukaryota; kingdom Viridiplantae; phylum Streptophyta; class Magnoliopsida; order Poales; family Poaceae; genus Tuctoria; species Tuctoria greenei. Next base: position 199,387,113 of record JAYESD010000007.1, read on the forward strand.
GTTATATTTGATCACATCCATTGTTAACGATCATCAACAGAGAATGCTATGTGCTAATGATATTTTACGTAAAATGTGATATATGCCTTTTGTTATTATGAGTCTAATTTGATCAGTTTCTACAGGTATCTTCAGTGGTTGATTGAGGAGCAGAGCTGTGATGACTCTCACTATCACACATCATATGCACTTTTGCTGGCCAAATCTGCTATGGAAGCAGTTCATATGGAGGCCAAATATGGAGGGAAAGATGATAAAGAGATTGATTCTGATGTGCAGTTCATTTATTCATTGAGGGAAAGGCTGCAGTTATTTTTGCAAGCTTCGGATTTGTATGATCCAGAAGAAGTGCTTGATGTGATTGCAGAATCTGAGCTATGGCTGGAAAAGGTGATGCTTTGGTTCGTCTTCATCCTTGTTATAGTTCCATATTTGCCTTGTTTAGCACATTACAGTGAAGTCTTATGCAGTTATGCTTGCCTTATTGCCCTATCATATTTTTCATTTCAGATATCTGAGACATCTTTTCCCTTTGTCAGGCAATATTATATAGGAAGATGGGCCAAGAGAACATTGTATTGCAGATACTTGCATTGTAAGATGATCAGCTGTTGTTTCTTTTTTCTCTTTCGTTTATATTATGTACTGGTTTGTTGTAACCTGTAAGGTTTGCTGTATTTATCAGTCCTTGATATACTATGCCTTTAAAGCTTATATTCTGTTATCCTATGTATCCCCTCACTGGCTGTTGCTTGTTCTATGTTGAAGGAAGCTGGAGGATAGCGAAGCTGCTGAGCAGTACTGTGCAGAGATTGGTCGAGATGATGCCTATATTCAGTATGTTCTTATGCCACTGCTGTATTTCTATGTTGACTTACTCCATACTTCATGGTGTATCCATCTTCAATCTCAGGCTTTTGGGTTTGTATTTAGACCCTCAAAATGGGAAAGAGCCTATGTTTACTGCTGCTGTTCGACTTCTCCATAATCATGGGAAGTCTCTGGATCCCTTGCAAGTCTTGGAGGTATTATTATTGCATCAATACTGCCAGATTTGTTGAGGATACTATATCTGCCTTAAGTTGTTGGCTTCTGAATTATTTTGAGCTTTGAAGGCAGTGTGTCTTCACTTGTGTCCTGAGGTCTTGGGTTTGAACCAGCCTCTTTGCAAAAGCAAGGCCGCAAGGGTAAGGCTGTCTATAAATAACATTTCCCCAGACCCCACAATGTGTGGGAGCCTTCAGCACTGGGTACGCCCAGTTGCATGTTTCTAAAAAAAAAAGAAAAACTGCTCTTGTTTCTTTTCTGTTCAAAACCGAGCAGATAGAACCAACAGCCCACCCAACACACACACACACGAAAAGGATTCAGCTCCACTAGTACAGTACCTACCTTATCAAGACCCAGTGATCCGAACAGGGACATATAGGGTTTCTATTTCACGAATTGATGTAGGAGATGACCAGAGGAAAGTAAAATATGATAACCTGTGGTTCCTTGTGTTAGTATTGGAAAAGAATAATTTCAAAAACTGTTCCACACGAGTCTCGGTTATGTGAAAGTGAACCTCTTGTAAACTGTAATGCATAGCTGACATCTAAAATCATGATGCATGCATACCTTTACAGATTCTCATTGTTGCCTTGTGCAGTCTTTCTTGCCCTTCTTTATTGTGATTAACCTGCTCTCCTTGGAACAAGAATCTGAAACCAAAATTTTATGCCAGAGATTATCACCTGATATGCCTCTTCAGCTAGCTTCGGATACAATTTTGCGAATGCTGAGAGCTCGTGTGCACCATCATCGCCAAGGGCAGGTAAAATGTTTGTTCGTATTCCCCATTTTCATCATCTCATCATCATGCTGAGAGTTTGTGGCCCATTCTCCTTGTTTCATTGACTTGCTCTTACCTGTTTTTCTTTCTTTGATTAATCTTCTGTGCCTATTTTAGATAGTTCATAATTTGTCGCGTGCAACAAACCTGGATGCACGGTTGACAAGATTAGAGGAGAGATCAAGGCACGTGCAGCTTACTGATGAGAGTATCTGCAATTCATGTCGAGCTCGCCTTGGCACCAAGCTGTTTGTGATGTACCCAGATGACTCAGTCGTTTGCTATAGGGTATGTCTAAGTGAGCTAGATTTTCTGTTTTTCTTTTTAATATCACACTTTATTGAGATAATTTCATATTTGCACCGAGGTTTCACCACATTGGCCACATCTAATCTATTTTATATCAAGTGCATTGCAGAGTCAATGAAGATTATGTTAGCACATTTGTGTTGTACTTTCATGAGTCTTAGCCCTTGTGTTGGACTTTCATGAATTAACCTGTTTTTGCGGTTGCCTTTTTATCATCAGTTGACCTGTTGTAGCTACTCTCTTTAACTGCAACTGCATTTGTCGAAAATAGGTAAATGGTTGACACGTCGTCATTATGGTTTGCAGTGCTATAGAAACCAAGGTGATTCTTCATCAGGACGTGGTCGAAGCTTGAGGGAAAATGTTGTATTTAAGCAGAGCTGGCTTGTGAGTAGATAGCGCGTGGATACTGACTAAGCTCGAGGATTCTGGAAGAAGTACTGTTATTTTTCCCTTCAATATTGTATTGTGCAACATCAGAGAGTACCATTCAGCTGGTGCAAAGTTCTTGGAAGTTCCTCACCATGCTGGGACGCATTACTGGTGGTGTGAATCACATTCTTGTTTCATGGATACAAGAGAAGGCAACAGCACACGCCCTGATCCTGGTACACAAGCTTCTCATGACTTGTGCATAGATATTTGATTTCTGGTAGCTCTACACTATACAGGAGTAATGCATGGGTGAGACGTGCGGTCTGTTAGTTGTGTAGTACACACTGTAGAGGAGGCAATACATACGATACGAGCATTGGGTAACCGCTGTACTGTACTTGCTGAGCCTGAGCGGCAGCATTACATTGATTGAGATAAGGAAAATGTTAAGGTCTTGCATCAGTTGACAGTGATGAGTCGTCGTTTGTACAATTCATGGATAGCGGAGAAACCAGAGCACTAAGGACTGTGGAAGCATGCCAAACTAATGTGGCCTGACACCCATGGTTACCACAAGATTTAGCTGCCAAACTAATGCAGCGCTCCTGTCCGTCCTCCTGCACTTGCCATTCCAGGTCAGAGTCAAAGTGTAGCGTGAGATGTTTGACCAGTCTGACCACGGCTTGGTGCTTGAGCTTGACTATCGCCCACAGTCAGCACTCAGCAGGCTCCTCTTCTGTCTTTCTCCTCGCAGTGCATAAACATAGCTCTCCACCGCATATGCATTGCTGCGGTGTCGTGTAAATCCTCACGCACAATGATAATGAAGAAGCGCAGCGCCTCCCTCCTGCTGTCCTTCCTGCTCGCCGCCGCTTCCGCTTCAGCTGCCAGCAACAAGGACCGTTGCCACGCCGGCGACAAGGCCGCGCTGCTCGCGGTGAAGGCGGCGCTCGGCAACCCTTACCACTTGGCGTCCTGGACGTCCGACACGCCCTGCTGCGACTGGTACGACGTGGACTGCGACGTCTCCACCGGTAGAGTCGTCGGTCTCTCCGTCTTCCAGGACGCTAACCTCACCGGCACCATCCCCGACGCCGTCGCGGGCCTCTCGCACCTCCAGAGGCTCATGCTGCACCACCTCCCGGGGATCTCCGGCCCCATCCCGCCGGCCATCGCCAAGCTCTCCAACCTCTCGTTCCTCACCATCTCCCGGACCGCCGTGTCCGGCCCGGTGCCGTCGTTCCTGGGCGCGCTCACCAGACTCTCCCAGCTCGACCTCTCCTTCAACTCGCTCACCGGCGCCGTCCCCGCCTCGCTGGCCGCGCTCCCCAACCTGTACAGCATCGACATCAGCCGCAACCGCCTCACCGGCTCGCTGCCGCCGCTGCTCTTCAGCAGGGCGCCGCAACCGGCGTACCTCAGGCTGTCGCACAACAACCTCTCCGGCGGCGTGCCGGCCGAGTTCGCCGCCGTCAGCTTCGCGCAGGTTGACCTGTCGCGCAACGCCTTCACGGGCGACCCGTCGTCGGCTCTGTTCGGCCGGGAGAAGAAGACGCTGCAGCAGCTGGACCTGTCGCGCAACGCTTTCAGCTTCAACCTCTCCGGCGCCGGCGGGGCGCTGCTGCCGGAGCAGCTGGAGTACATGGACGTGAGCCACAACGCCATCTACGACGGCATCCCGGCGCAGGTGGCCAACCTGACGAACCTGCAGCTGTTCAACGTCAGCTACAACCGGCTGTGCGGTCAGGTTCCCACCGGCGGCAACATGGCCAGATTTGATGCCGACAGTTATCACCACAACAAGTGCCTCTGTGGAGCTCCGCTTCCCCCCTGCAACTACTGATCCATCGAATTTTTTTTTAATATACGATTTTTAATCCAAAATTATATTAATAACCTTGGATTTAAAAAATTTCCAAATATGACCCACCGTCGTATGAGTCTCATACGACGTAACGAATGTCGTATGAGGCTCATACGACGGTCCGACGTGGCTGCCACGCGGGCAACGGTCGCCGCGGAAAACGTGGCGGCAGCGAAAGTCGTATGAGCCTCATACGACTTGCGCTAACGGTCGAACCGTCGTATGAGGCTCATACGACGGTCTGCCCCTTATAAGCCCCGCCCCCCCCCCCCCCCCCCCCCGCCCCTGCCTCGCTCCCACCCATCCCACTGCCTCCTTTCCTCCCAGCCGTGCCGCCCGCGACCTCCACCGCTCCCGCACGCCTCCGACGCTCGCTACTCTCACATTTTTCGTCTCCGATCCGTCGTCCTCGGATCCTCGCGACTTCGGTATTGATTTCGCCACCGTACATTTATGTTGTTTTGTTGTCAATATAATATGAATGCGTATTATATTATGATATTTGTTTGTATGAATGTATAGTGTTGATAACACACGCGACATAGTCTATTGTATTTAATTTTTATACACGTTGTTCATGCATATAGTGTAATGTTGTGAATATAATATAATTGTATATTATTACTCGTTGTGCACGCGATTGTTGTCAATATTATATGAATTTATATGGTTCATGCCTATAGTTTAATATGAATTTTGTTAATATTCATGCGAATGTCATGATTACGGTAGAGTACATTATTGCAGCATGTTTTCTTAATGTATTATTCGTTTAATTAAAATGTACTCGTTTTTTGATATGATTTTTCAGTTTATAAATGTGTAATATATATTATATTATGTTTTATTAGTAGTTATAAAATATTGTCATACATTACAGAGGAGCGTAAAATTGCTCCTGTAGTTACAAATGTGTGGCAAATATATACGTTTTATAGAGTCAAATTAATTTGGTTAGAGTAGATTATAATACGTTTGTTTATATTGAATACAGTAGGAATGTCGGACAAATTAATGTTTCGTATTTTCTACGGAGAAGGCACGCTTGTTTATGGGTCAACTGGGGTTGATATGTCTGCTTGGACGTCGTTGGTGAGGGGGATAGCAAGACCAAATGAGAGGTCATTTGGTAGTCTGGAGAAATGGCTGATTAAAACGTTAAACCTTGATGAACAAGTATATCAAGTGAAACTGAAGGGGTTGATTAATCGAGCAAGAGATGGATGTTATTGGGATTTCGTTCCTATTAAGGGGACACAGAATTGGAGGAAATGGGTAGATACAGTTGTGGAGCGGGGTTGGCCGCTGGTGTTTCTTGCGCAAGCAGAAACGAAAGAAGTTGAAGATTCAGCTGAAGCAGACGATATGGAAGATACTGAGGTAGAGGTCGAAGGCGGAGTGAACCAGATGCAAGAAGACCCACTTGGTGTCGCTGATGAAGGAGAGCACATCGAAGATTTAGTTGAACAAATTAGAATTGAGGACATGGAATATGAAAATGTTATTGAAGATGACTCTTCTGATGATGAGAATGATATTATCATTCCTGCAGACTGGAACAATGCAATCCCGAGTAATTTAGCAGCTGCAGAAAAATATTCTGGGTTATCTGGATATCATGAGAACCAGTTAACACAAGGAGATATTTTTAAAGACAAAGATGGTTTAAAAGATGCAGTAAAATATTGGTCTTTGTCTGTGCAGAGATCATTTACAGTTTACAAGTCTAGTCCAAAATTATATGATGTGAAATGTGTGTTCCCAACTTGTCCTTTTCGAGTTCATGGTTTCGAGGAGAAGTGGACGAAGCTTTGGAAAGTTTCAAAAATGGTTGATCACACATGTCAGTTGCAGGAATTGGAGAAGTGCAACGGTGCTTTGACCTCAGATTTCATTGCAAATCATATGTATGCCCGTATAGTGGACAACATACAGTTTGAACCAAAATCAATAATAGCCACTATTGAGGAAGAGTTCAAGTACACCATCAGTTACTCTAAAGCATGGAGGGCCAAACAGAAAGTGATTGAACAAAGATTTGGTACTTTTGAAGCGTCTTATGATAACCTTCCAAAGTTGTTGCAGACCATTCAGGAAAAAAATGTTGGTACTTTTTACGACATTATGGACATGCCGCATAGAAGTGTGTCTGGGAAGTTGTATCTGCACCGTGCATTCTTTGCATTAGGCCAATGTATTGCTGCTTTCAGACATTGTCGACCAATACTCTGCATAGATGGTACATTTTTAACTGGAAAGTACAAAGGTCAAATTCTTACTGCTATTGCAGTTGATGGGAACCAACAGGTGTTGCCTGTGGCCTTCGCATTTGTGGAAAGTGAGAACACTGAAAGCTGGTATTGGTTCCTTAGTCGGGTCAAGATGGCTGTAGTTCAAGAACGTCCTGATGTCTGTCTCATACACGATCGTCATGCTGGATTGCTTAAAGCAATATCTGATTTGAAATTTGGATCATCGGATCGGGGACATCAACCTTATTGGATAGACATTCAATCAAGATATTGCATGAGGTATTTAGGTGCCAACTTTTTTAGCCACTTCAAGAACAAGCAACTTATGAATTTGTTCAAGATGTTGTGTAGTCAAAATCAGGAGAGTAAGTTTATTGCTCTTTGGAAACGTCTGGACGAATTGACTTCTGGCAGTGCAGAAGCATCTTCAAGCACTAGCAATCCTCGTGACATTTCACGCAGAAACTTCTCTCATTGGATTCGGCGCGAAGCGAAAGAGAAGTGGTCCTTGTTATACGACACCAATGGTGCTCGGTATGGTATCATGACAACTAATTTAGCTGAGGTAATATCCATCATTCCTAAGTGTTTTAGTTGTGTTAGTTATGTATTTCATCATGCTAATGCAGTGATACGAAATGCAGATATACAACTGGGTCATTCGCGGTTTAAGAGGGTTACCTTTGGTTGCTATTGTTGAGGGCATTTTATATGGGACATGCAAATATTTTCGTCAACGATATGCGACTGCTATTTCAGCACTGAATAATGTGAATTTGGCTTATTCACCATACCTGTGCAAATACATGGAGAAGAAGATTGAAAAGGCCCGATTTCATCGCGTCAGACCTATGGGTACCGCAGAGCACAGGTTTGAAATCCTTTGTAGGGATAAGGACCGTCGTGGTGCTAACCGTGTTAGAGTTGTTCAACAGTGCATACTTCATCAGCATGATTGCACGTGCACATGCATGAAGCCACAACTCTTCCATAGACCATGTTCCCATGTGATTGCAGCTTGCTCATTTACTAACTTGACAGTGACCAATTACGTTTCATACTACTTTCAGAAAAGTGTTGTTGTCAGTACATGGAATGCAGAGGTATATGGATTTGGTAATCTGAGCTCATTTACCATGGATTTAGGCCTTGATGCTATGCGAGCACCTGACATCTCGCGGTTGAAGCAGAAAAGAGGTCGACGTCAAACTCGTCGTATCAGAAACGATATGGACGAGTCAGAACTTGCAAGATTCCAAGGAAGATGCAGCAAATGCAACCAAATTGGCCATACGTACAAAAAATGCATTACCAACACAGAGCCAAATGTGGTTGAAGCTGGACCATCTGGGGATCCGCAGAGTGGACGGCGTCCTCGTGCTAGGAAGACAACTACGTTTAGGGATGGAGATGGCGATGTGATGTGATGTCAAGTATTTTATGTATTTGTAGCACTTACTCTATCTATGTTAAGTGAACTAAGTGTATCGGTGTTATGTATTTGGATTATGTTATGATGTTATGTGAACTCCAGTTAGATGCATATGAACTTTATGTTATATATGTTAATATGTTGTTGATGTCATTTAACTTTAGCTCAAAATGCACTTCATGTTAAAAATTTTTCCGTACTTGACAATGTAGGTATGGCCGGCCCACAGCGAGAGTGTCCCGAGCTACTTTCGTCTCGAGTTGACTTGACCCACCGCGGTTACCGAGTCTGTAAGGATCGAAATGCCCAAGAGGGGGGGTGAATTGGGCTTTCTTTCAAATTTTAAAGCAATTTAAGATTAACAACCTAAAGCCCAATTCCCTATGCAATTTAAACTATGCAATCAATATAAATTAGAGTTGCGGAATGGAGATTGCATAAGAGTAAAGGAAGAGGGATGCAAACGCTCAGAGGACACGGAGTTTATCCCGTGGTTCGGTAAGATCACAAGGATCTTCCTACATCCACGTTGTGGCACCCTCCGATGGGTTTTGCCACTCCCAAGTCACCGAGACTAGGGGCTTCTTCACTATTCTTCTCCGTTCGCCAACCTCGGCAAGGTGGAGCTCAAGCCTTGTACACTTTTGGGATCCTCCGGGCTTCCACAAACCACTTGGCAAGCTCCGGAAGTTACACACACCAAGGGACACTCCCTTGTGGCTCTCACTATGCTAGAGACTCCAATCACCTAGAGTGGAGGCACCCAAGCACTATCTCTAGCTAGTTCTAGCCTATCTCTTGGTGTACAATTGATGTGAAATTGATGTGAAAGTGGTAGCTCTCTTGCTTGAATGCTCTAGGATGTGTAGAGTATGTCTGGGCTTCAAGTCTTGTCGATTTGACAGGTTGAAGGGGTATAAATAGCCAGCCTCCACGAGATAGCCGTTGGAAAAGTAGGCTGACATCACTTGTCTGCGAACACCGGATGATCCGATGTCTCCCCTTCAGTTGTCATCGGTCAAAGCCAAATTAGCTGATGTCACTGTGTCAGATATGACCGTTGTTAGACCGATGTTGATCTCTCTACTCATCGGATGATCCGGTGGCTCTTCCTCCAGATTTTTGCTTGATCTTGAGGCTCACTGGAGTGATTGACCGATGTACGTAGTTCTGCACATCGGATGATCCGGTGCTTCACTTGGTCCAATGGTATTGCATTCTGTGATGATGGACCGATGCACTGAGCCACTCACATCGGATGATCCGGTGAGTGCATTTGTCTGAGGTCTTCTTCTTCAATAGAACCAACTTGACCGATGTAGTCAACTCATGTAACGTCGGTTGATCCGGTGTATTCAACTTGTTGACTTCGAGTTGTTTTGAGTTGTTCTTTTGGAATTTTGAACTTGTGACCTCTTGACACTTGTTGGAAATGTTGTTTTGATTGTCTTCAAGCATGGAATGATATCAAGTTAGAGCTTTCACTTCTTGTCATCATATGTTTTGATTTGATCTCATTTGTTGATTTTATATGGGTCTCCAATGTAATTTTGATTTCATTTGATTGAGTGTCATTGGGACCTTGCATTCACAAATTCATTAGTAATATCGAATGGTTGTCATTAATCACCGAAACCGTACCTCATGGGGCCTAGATGCTTTCAATCTCCCCCTTTTTGGTGATTGATGACAACACAATATTTAAAAGCGCAATGATAATGAATTTGATGAAAATACTCAGGAATATATGCAATGAATCCATTAAGCTTGTAAAGCGCATAAAAGAAAATTATGGTGCGAAAAGCTCAATCGATTAAAATCATAAGCAAATGAGACAAGTGAAAGAGTGCTTAATTAACATTACAAAAGAGTACTCAAGCATGAATACAAAGGATAAACACACACTCACACACTCCCCCTAAACACGTACTCCCCCTGAGACTGCTACTCCCCCTGACTCTCCTACATCTTCTCCCCCTTTGGCATCAAGACACCAAAAAGGGATCAGAACGCCTACTGACCCTGAGAGCTAGGCGCGAGGACGAACTGGGCACCGTCGCAGTCGTCGGAGCTGGAGTCGCCGGTCGAAGGGGCTGCCGGAGCGGTGGAAACTGGAGGGTCCGCTGCCGGTGCTGGAGGAGAGGAAGCAGGTACTGAGGATGCTGGAGGAGCTGGAGGAAGTGGAGCGCTCACCACGGACGCCGGTGTCTGCTGGAACAAGGTCGTCGCCGGCAGTGGTGAGTGAATCGGTGCGCTAGGTGCCAGAAGAGGTGACATACTGATCGAAGGGATAGGAGTAGTAGGCACCTGAGCGACACCTGGAGCCAGCCCCAGTCCAGGCTGCTGTGAAGGAAGGGCGATCCCGGTCTGAGTGTATAGGTTGGTGATCAACCCTAGGATCCCCATCATGGCCTGCTGGGTCTGCTGCTGCTGGTCGAGGGTACGGCGGTGCATCTGATCTACCAGGTTGGTGAACCTGTCCGTATCCTCTCGCCTCTGACGGGCGATCTCAAGCTGGAGCTCCTGCTGCTGCCTCTGCAGCTGTGCCAAGTGAGCAGCCTGCTCGGCCCTGGCCTGCTCAGCAGCGAGCCTGTCCTGGCGCTGCTGCTCAATCATCTGCTGGAGTAGCGACGTCAGCTCAGACGGCTGCGTCACCTGCGCCTCGGACACAGGAGGAGGTGTCGGTGGCGGAGCAGCTGATCCTCCTGCCTCGGCGTCGTGCGGCCTCGGTGAAGGTGGAGGGGGAGGGAAGTACTCCTCGACACTGTCATCGGTGTCGCTCTCAGACCAGATATGCTGCAGGTCCTCCCCCTGAGCCTCAGCCTCAGCAAGTCTCTCGTCCTCCCGCTCTAGGTCGGACCAGTCTTCCTCAGTCAAGCGGGCCCGGACCTGGCGCTCAACTGGACGGCCAAGACGGCGGTCTCCAGGAGCGGACGCACGGTAGTGACCGAAGCGGGTCACGCTCTCGTCTGCAAGCCTGGCCTGTGCTGAGTGCCCCTCTGGCACTACCATAGAGCAAATAAAACTGATCCAGTGCCCATAGACCATCTGTCTCATCATCCCAACCCCATCAGTGATGACGTCCTCCATCTCGCAGAGAAGTATGTCTATGATGTCGAAATCCATCCCGTTCATTATGTAGAACAAGAGGGTCTGCTGGAGACTGGTGAACCCCTCTAAGTACCCTGACCTCGGCAGGAGCGTGCGGCGCAAGGCGAGGTGCACAATGCGCGCAGCTGGAGTCAGGAGGGCTGGGACTCTCGGCTGGTCCGGAGAGAAGGAGGAGCCAAACAGCGAGCGGATCTCGTCTAGCTGTGGAGCTACCCCTCCAGTAAGTGGCCTCCTCGGTGGATCTGCCTGCCCATAGACCTTCTCATGTATGCTGGTGTCGTGCAGCTCCAAACCAAGAATGTGCCCCAAGGTCTGCCTCGTGAGGTGGTAGTACTGGCCATTGAACATGAAAGCAATGGACCGCCTGCCTTCCGAGATGTACAGGGTCGCGTAGAAGACACGGACCCATTCTTCCACATAGGCACTCCTCTCATAGTCCAGTAGATCCACCAACCCTCTGTATCTCTCAAAGAAGGGGCGGACATCAGTCTCTGCGGCCACTGCAAGCTGCCTCCAGTCCAAGTGGTTGTGCTGGAAGAGCTTGTGGCCACGGCGTCTGTAAGTCTCGTAGAGAGACGCCTGCGTGACCGTCCAGAACCGACTATCCACAAGAAGCTCTCGGGGCTGTGGGTACCATTCCTCAAGCAGTACACTCCATCTGAGCTTCCGTAGTTGCTTCGCCTTCATCTTTCTGTAATCCACAAGACGGACTCCTTCACGGGCCAGGACGGCCGTGTCCTCCTCATGGATGTCCCTCTCAGCCTCCGTGTCCTCACGACGGTCGGCAGCCGTCGGTCTTGGACGAGGAGGAGCCTCGGCGTGACCCCCACGTGTCCGGGCTGAGCGCCGGCGGACGAGGGGCGCGACCGGCTCCTCTTCGACGTCGGAGTCGTCGACCACGGGAGGCGGCCTCGGTCGGGCCTCGCGGATCCTCAAGGAACCCCCACGGCCGCGCTCACGCTCCTCGGCGGCGCGAGCGGCCATCAAGGCCTTCTTCTCATCCTTCGAAAGTTTCCGCTTTTTCGCGGCGGGCTCCGCGATAGCTTTGCCTTTGCCTTTGCGATCACGGGCCATCTTGATGCAAAGAAGAGGGCTAGGGTTAGCGAAAGGATGCATGATGAGAAACAATGACGGATGTCGCACGGCACGGAACAAACCTCAGCGACGAAAAGGATGAACGACGAACGGCGACGCAGCGATTTTGACGATGTCGCGTGGTTCGTGGGAACCCTAGCGACGGGGCGGCTGTGGTGGCGACTGTCGGCGAGGGCGACGGCGGCAGCGATGCCGGCAGCCGGCAGGGGCGACGGTGGCGGCGCGGCCGGCGATGGAGGTGCGCGAGCACGGGCGGCGATGGCGCGTGGGGAGGCAGCGGCGGCGGTGCTGCGGGTGGAGGCGGCGCTGGGCGGCGGCGCTGCGGGCGGCGGCGCTGGGCGGCGGCGCTGCGGGCGGCGGCGGCGGCCGGCGGCGGCGCTGTAGGCGACGGAGAGGTGGCGACGTGAGCACGGGGGCGCGAAGGGTCGGGGAGAGAGAAGGTGGCGGCGGCGCGGGTGATTAAATAGTGGGGTCCAAACCCTAACCGTTTTTAAAAACACCGGATGGTCCGGTGATAAGTACGTTGCACGTCGGTCAAATGTCACAGTAGGGATATTCAAGAATTGCTGTTGACATCGGATGGACCGACGTTTAGGGTTTGGGACATCGGTCGAAAGGCACAGTAAGGATGTTCAGCCGAGTGAAGTTGACACCGGATGATCCGACGTAGGTGAGAGGTAAACATCGGTGGAATTGATCACAGCTCCAGAAGAGTGAACATCGGATGGACCGATGTTTTTCAGGATGAACTCGTCGGATTATTTTGAGGTTCTGACTGAAAGTGGCTTTGAAGAATGAACACTTATTGGACCGATGAGGGTTAGACAAAGGCATCGGATAATCCGATGACAACAGAACTAAAACATCCCATATATGTCCTTTGACCGAACAAACAATTGAGAAGAAAACACATGTCTTAGGACTTTTTGGGCAACCCCTTACCCCTCAAAAAGCTAATATGCCAATAGCTTGGCTAGGCCTTAATGCAAATGGAACACCGAGAAAAATAGAGAAAAAAAATATCCAAATAAAATGTAAGGCCCATGCTTTGTGAGGTAGAGTATGAAAACTTCTATCTCATTAAAGCGTGTTCCTTTAGAATTTTGCTCTTTCCACATCATATGAGTTGAGATATTGCATTTCAAACAAGTCTCCTTCTCATGATGTGGGTTCCCCTTTGTGACAATTCTACCGTATGCAATGCCAAACAAATTATAGTGCAAGACATTAAATGAGTGCAAGTTTATATGGCAGGGAACATGCAAGGCATAAAATAAATCTATCTTGCCAAGTTTGAACCTTCCAAAGGCTTCCTCAGGGAAAACTACTTCTAGCTTGCCCCTATCCTTTGGGAGTTAGACAAGACCTATATGATATGCATCCTTACATGAACATGGCAATTTACATGACGTTAGATGCATCTAGCACATTTAACTCACTTCTAAGCCTAGAAAAAGTTTTCTCATCAAGTGGTTTGGTGAAGATATCCGCCAATTGTTCTTCGGACCTAACACCTTGCAAAGAGATTTCTCCCTTAGCCTCATGGTCCCGCAAGAAGTGATGGCGAATATCAATGTGCTTAGTGCGGGAGTGTTGAACGGGGTTTCTAGCTATCTTAACCGCACTTTCATTGTCACAAAGGAGAGGCACACAACCAAACTTAACTCCAAAGTCCAAGAGGGTTTGCTTCATATATAGTATTTGGGCACAACATGCACCGGCCGCTATATACTCCGCCTCCGCGGTGGACAAAGCCACGGAATTTTGCTTCTTGCTCGACCAAGAAACTAGGGAACGCCCAAGTAAGTGGCAACCCCCGGAGGTACTCTTGCGGTCTACACGGCATCCGGCAAAGTCCGAATCCGAGTAACCTAAGAGATGAAAACTAGCGTTCTTGGGGTACCACAAACCTACACTTGGGGTATGCTTGAGATACCGAAGTATCCTAAAGACCGCCTTCTTGTGCGATTCTTTAGGTGCCGCTTGAAAGCGAGCACACAAGCACACACTAAACATAATATCGGGCCTAGATGCGGTAAGATATAGCAATGAACCAATCATGGAACGGTAATGAGATTGATCAATAGGTTTACCGTCCATGTCCGCGTCGAGATGACAATTTGTCGCCATTGGAGTGCTTCTTGAGCTGCAATCTCCCATCTCAAATTTCTTCAAGAGGTCCTTAGTGTACTTCTCTTGATGGATGAAGGTCCCCTCTTGAAGTTGCTTGATTTGAAATCCTAGGAAGAAGTTGAGCTCTCCAATCATCGACATCTCGAATTCCCTAGACATCATTTTGCCAAACTCATGGCTAAGAGCTTTGTTAGTTGAGCCAAAAATAATATCATCGACATAAATTTGACAAAGAAATAAGTCTCCGTCGATGTCCTTGGTGAAGAGTGTAGTGTCCACCCTCCCAATCTTGAAACCTTGCATGACGAGGAAGTCCCTTAAGCGCTCGTACCATGCCCTTGGAGCTTGCTTGAGTCCATAGAGTGCTTTGTTTAGCCTATAGACATGGTTAGGGTTTCTTGGGTCCTCAAACCCTGGAGGTTGCTCAACAAACACAAGTTCATTAATATAGCCATTGAGAAATGCACTTTTAACATCCATTTGATAAAGCATGATATTATGATGAGAAGCAAAAGCAAGGAGTATGCGGATAGCTTCTAACCGTGCTACCGGGGCGAATGTCTCCCCAAAATCCAGACCTTCAACTTGAGCAAATCCCTTTGCCACAAGCCTAGCTTTGTTGCGGACCACCACGCCATTCTCATCTTGCTTGTTGCGGTAGACCCACTTCGTTCCAATCACATTCTTGTCCTTGGGTCGCTCCTCCAACACCCAAACTTCATTGCGGGTGAAGTTGTTGAGTTCCTCTTGCATAGCCATCACCCAATTGGAGTCTTGGAGAGCTTCCTCAATGCTTTTGGGTTCTACACACGACACAAAAGAGTAGTGCTCACAAAAAGATGCAACATGACGTGAACGAGTACTTACTCCCCGTGAAGGACTTCCAATGATTTGATCCATTGGATGTGCCTTGGAGATGCGCCCATGTCTCATCAACGGTTGTGAGTCACTTGGTGGTGGTGAAGCATCTAGCTCGTCTTGTGGTTGGACTTCACCTTGGACTTCATCTTCTTCTTGGTGTTGTGTGGCTTGTTGGTCTTGTATAGGCAATGGATCATCTTTGTCTTCTTCTTCATCCACTTGAGGCGCCATGGAGGTGTTGATGTTCGGATTTGAAGCTCCCCCTTGATCATGGCTCTCCTCAACTTTGGGCTTGATGTCGCCTATGGTCATGTTCTTCATAGCTTCTCGTAGAGGCTCATCATCTATATCATCATGACCAAAACTCTCCTCTTGGGAGCCATTAGTCTCATCAAACTCAACGTCACAACTTTCTTCAACTAACCCGGAGGTTTGGTTGAATACTCGATATGCCTTTGAGTTTGACGCATAACCAAGGAAAATACCAACATCGCACCTTCTTTCAAATTTACCAAGTCTTTTCTTGCGGTAGATGTAGCACTTGCATCCGAAGACCCGGAAGTAGGAGATGTTGGGCTTCCTCCCAATGAGGAGCTCGTAGGGAGTCTTTTGGAGAAGTCGATGAAGGTAGACTCTATTTGCGGCATGGCATGCCGTGTTGATCGCTTCCGCCCAAAACTTCTCCGACGTCCCATAATCATCAAGCATGGCTCTCGCGAGGGTGATTAGTGTCTTGTTCTTTCTCTCAACAACACCGTTTTGTTGAGGGGTGTATGTAGCCGAAAATTCGTGCTTGACTCCTTCACGGTCACACCACTCCCCAATATTGTAGTTCTTGAACTCGGTGCCGTTGTCACTCCGGACCTTGATGATGGGAAGTTGGAATTCCCGTTGAGCTCGTTTTGCAAAGGTCTTGAAGACTTCCGGAGTTTCACCCTTGTCACCTAGAAACAAAGTCCAAGCATAGCGAGAGTAATCATCAACAATAACGAGACAATAGAGATTACCGCCAAGGCTTTGGTAGGTGGACGGTCCGAAGAGGTCCATGTGAAGTAGTTCGAGCGGCTTGGAGGTAGACACCATTGTCTTCATCGGATGGTGCGAAGCCACTTGCTTCCCGGCTTGACATGCGCTACATAGCTTGTTCTTTTCAAATGTCACGTCCTTTACGCCGGTCACCATCCCTAGCTTGAAGGACTTCTTGAGCTTGCTCATTCCTATGTGAGCAATCCTCCGATGCCATAGCCACCCCAAACTTGTCTTGGTGAAAAGACAAGTGGTTAGACTTGCGTTCTTGTTGGAGAAGTCCACCAAATATAGATGACCATGCCTAAAACCCTTGAATATTAACTCTTTGCTAGCTACACTAGTCACCACAACACCATCTTTGTCAAATGTGCACGTTAGTCCAAGATCACAAAGTTGAGCAATAGAGAGCAAATTAAAACTAAGAGACTTAACGTAAAGCACATTCGAAATGGACAAGTCATTAGAAATTGCAATTTTACCTAAACCAATTACCTTCCCCTTTGAGTTATCACCAAAGGTGACTTGTTCATGATTGCCGGGGTCTTCTATGGAGGTGAACATACCATCATTGCCGGTCATGTGTTGAGTGCACCCACTATCGAGTACCCAATGTTTTCCTCCGGCTTTGTAGTTCACCTACACACATGAGTTTAGTTTTTGAGTTTAGGAACCCAAGCCAACTTAGGTCCTTGTATGTGTGATACAAGTGATTTTGGGACCCAAAGTTGCTTGGGGAGCTTCCCCTTCATGCCCTTGATGTTTTTGCCAATGAACTTCGCTTTCACCTTTCCACCTACTTTGCTCAATAGATAGTGACAATCATTGAAAGTAGATGAATAGCTAGGAGGTAATTTTGGAGAAGGACGAGTGGGAAGAGGGCACTCCCTAGTGTGATGTCCGGTGACCTCACAATGTTGGCAATAGGATCCCACTTCCTTGATGAAGCTTGTCCTAAGCTCCGGTGAGGGCACCTTCCATTTGTTAGGCGTAGGGAAGGTCCCAAGTCCCCTCTTGTTGAAGCCTTTAGCTTGTTGGAAGAGGATCTCCTTGTGCTTGTCCTCTCCCTTGGAAAGTCTAGCCACACTAGTGCGGAGACTTTCGATCTCGTCCATTAGCTCCTTCTCCCTATTAGCTTTCAATGGCAAAGACTTATGCAAATTGTTAGTGGCATGTGAACTAGCGGATGTTTTGCCATCAAGAGTTTCTTTCTTCAAGTTATTCAATTTTAGTTCCATTGCCTCATAGGAAAGACTAAGTGTCTCATGCTCTTGAACTAACTCGTTATGCTTAGCCAATAATGCCGTGTTAGCTAAGTCAAGCTCATGGAACTCAAGCTTGATTTGAGCCTTCTCCTCCTCGATTTGCTTGACATGTGACTTGAGCGTTTCATGCTCATTAAGTATGGTGACATACTTGTCTTGCAAATCGAGGTTGGCACCCTCTAGCTTGGCGCGAGTTAGCTCAAGTGCCTTAACCTTAGCCTTTTCCCTTTTGATAATGGCATGATATTCATTGATCATAGATGCTAGTTCATCGGGAGAAAGTTCATCATCACTTGAGTCATCACATACCTTTGTGTTACCTTTCGCCATGAGGCACATAGGCGGTGGAGGAAGGGGTGAGTCATTCTTGTTGACGATAGCGAGGTTTGCCAAGTTTTCTTCCTCATCTTCACTATCATCACTTGTTTCTTCATCGGTGACCCACTCATTTGCTTCGCACATGAAGACCTTTTGAGGTCCTCTTCTCTTCTTTGGAAAGAGCTTGGTCTTCTTGCCTTTGTCAAGTTTCTTCTTTCCAAAGGTGCGCTTGGGCTTTGCATCTTCATCATCCTCACTCTCTTCTAGTTTGCGATGCTTGCCCTTGTCCTTCCTCTTGTCCGGTTTTGGACAATCATATGATATGTGGCCTTGATCGCCACAATTGTAGCACGTCTTGTTTTCATCTCTCTTTGGCAAGAAGGCTTTCTTCTTGGGATCAAACGAGTATCCCTTCTTGGCAATCTTTGAGTTGAGACGTGAAAACTTCCTCATCATCAATGCAAGCTCATTGTCATCATCATCTTCACTTGTAGCTTGTTCTCCTTCGCTTGAGCTAGGCTCAACCACTTTCTTTTTCTTGGGAGTGGTCTTCTTGGTTGAAGCCTTGAGAGCAATAGTTTTTGATGATGACTCCTCCATCATTCCAAGTACGCTCATCTCATGAGCGTGTATTTCTCCAATGAGCTCCGAAACTTCAATGTTGTCAAGTGATTCCTTTTGGAGCATGGAGTTGATGATGTTGTACTTGGGCTTGGGAAGGAGCATGAGGATCTTTCGGTTGATAAGTCCCTTGCCAAGAGATGCAATGTCAAGAGCATTAATCTCCTCAATAAGAACATTTAAGCGTGAAAACATTTGGTTAACATTCTCATGAGGAAGCATTTTGAATTCATCATACTTGGATTTTAGCAAGTGATATTTGAGTTCTTTAACACGAGAGGAACCCTCATGAATTTCAATTAAGCATGCCCAAATTTCACAAGCCTTTTCTTTACTAGCTATTCTTGCAAATACATCTTGACTAATGCATTCATAAATGGCATTTCTAGCTTTAGCATCCCATTTAATTTGATCACCAACATAGTTAAGATCACCAAATCCCGCATGGGTCGCTTCCCACACTTCGGGAGCAATGGCCTCTAGGTAGGCACGCATGCGTGCTTTCCAATAGGCAAAGTTCTTGCCCTCAAAGATAGGAACCGAACCCCCATTCTTGGCCATTTAAGCTCTCTAGCGGTGAAGCTAGAATGATCCAATGAGCAACAAGGCTCTGATACCAATTGTAAGGATCGAAATGCCCAAGAGGGGGGGTGAATTGGGCTTTCTTTCAAATTTTAAAGCAATTTAAGATTAACAACCTAAAGCCCAATTCCCTATGCAATTTAAACTATGCAATCAATATAAATTAGAGTTGCGGAATGGAGATTGCATAAGAGTAAAGGAAGAGGGATGCAAACGCTCAGAGGACACGGAGTTTATCCCGTGGTTCGGTAAGATCACAAGGATCTTCCTACATCCACGTTGTGGCACCCTCCGATGGGTTTTGCCACTCCCAAGTCACCGAGACTAGGGGCTTCTTCACTATTCTTCTCCGTTCGCCAACCTCGGCAAGGTGGAGCTCAAGCCTTGTACACTTTTGGGATCCTCCGGGCTTCCACAAACCACTTGGCAAGCTCCGGAAGTTACACACACCAAGGGACACTCCCTTGTGGCTCTCACTATGCTAGAGACTCCAATCACCTAGAGTGGAGGCACCCAAGCACTATCTCTAGCTAGTTCTAGCCTATCTCTTGGTGTACAATTGATGTGAAATTGATGTGAAAGTGGTAGCTCTCTTGCTTGAATGCTCTAGGATGTGTAGAGTATGTCTGGGCTTCAAGTCTTGTCGATTTGACAGGTTGAAGGGGTATAAATAGCCAGCCTCCACGAGATAGCCGTTGGAAAAGTAGGCTGACATCACTTGTCTGCGAACACCGGATGATCCGATGTCTCCCCTTCAGTTGTCATCGGTCAAAGCCAAATTAGCTGATGTCACTGTGTCAGATATGACCGTTGTTAGACCGATGTTGATCTCTCTACTCATCGGATGATCCGGTGGCTCTTCCTCCAGATTTTTGCTTGATCTTGAGGCTCACTGGAGTGATTGACCGATGTACGTAGTTCTGCACATCGGATGATCCGGTGCTTCACTTGGTCCAATGGTATTGCATTCTGTGATGATGGACCGATGCACTGAGCCACTCACATCGGATGATCCGGTGAGTGCATTTGTCTGAGGTCTTCTTCTTCAATAGAACCAACTTGACCGATGTAGTCAACTCATGTAACGTCGGTTGATCCGGTGTATTCAACTTGTTGACTTCGAGTTGTTTTGAGTTGTTCTTTTGGAATTTTGAACTTGTGACCTCTTGACACTTGTTGGAAATGTTGTTTTGATTGTCTTCAAGCATGGAATGATATCAAGTTAGAGCTTTCACTTCTTGTCATCATATGTTTTGATTTGATCTCATTTGTTGATTTTATATGGGTCTCCAATGTAATTTTGATTTCATTTGATTGAGTGTCATTGGGACCTTGCATTCACAAATTCATTAGTAATATCGAATGGTTGTCATTAATCACCGAAACCGTACCTCATGGGGCCTAGATGCTTTCAGAGTCTCTGTAGGTCAGGAGTTGCCCGTCCTTCGTCCCCAGGTTCCTATGAAATTCTGGAAGATAGACGATCGATGGATTCCCAGGTACTTCTTTCTTTCATACTTCATGATCCATTGTACATGAAAACATGTTCTCATCCGATTTGTTTTGTAATCAGGTTGAGTGCAGCAGGCCTGCTGCCCATATGTCGGCTAGTTGAGAGGAGACCGTTCGATCCGGAGGATCGCAAGTACCGTTTTAGCTTCGACAAAGCCCTCTTGAGTGTGTTGACTGATCGCTGGAGACCGGAGACCCACACGTTTCACTTACCGTGTGGGGAGATGACCGTCACGTTGGAGGACGTGTCTTTCCTGTTGGGTCTTCCTCTCGCAGGTGCGGCTGTTTCTGCACCTGAGGACACACCCACCTGGCGTGCGCAGATGGTCGCACGTTTTCAGAACGTGCAACGGGTCGCTAATGTTGATCCCGTACCTGCTCTTGAGGACGGCCAGCACCACGGTCCGTCAAAGAGATGGTTGTCTTGCTACGAGGTATTCTTTCTTATTTTCAATTCAAATGTTTCATTCCATGCAGTAAACTAACAAATTCCATTTATTTTACTTGCAGTTGAGTACTATGCATCCAGACGCAGATGATAACACGGTCACTAGATACTTGGAGGCTTACTTGTTGTGGTTGTTTGGGTCGATTCTGTTCACCAACAGCCATGGTGACTCGGTGGATAGACATCTTATTCCGTTTGCTAGAGTTGTAGCTGAGTCCACACCACAGGACATGCCTCAGTACAGTTGGGGGTCAGCAGTGCTCGCTGCCACGTATAGAGGACTCTGTGACGCGTGCACTAAGGTAGCAAGCAACGCTGTCCTCACGGGTTGTCCGTTGCTCCTACAGCTGTGGGTCTACGAGCGCTTCATGATTGGACGACCTGAAGTCGTCCCAGAGCCGTATGATGGTGATGAGTACGGTGAGCGTCCGGATGACGGCCCTACTATGGGTACTTTTTGGGTACACCGTGCGGTACGTACATATTTTAAGTTACACTGACAATTTGTACGCTAATTCAATTTGTACGCTTATGTTATACTGACAACATATATGATTTGCAGCGTGAGTGGGGTAACAAGCAAATGCACAAGGTGTACGCCGGATTCAGCAAAGAGTTTGATCGGTTACAGGCCGACGAGGACGTCCGATGGACACCGTACGGTATGGACGAGCACGACCAGCGAGCACCGAGGGGGCTTGCATTGCTGTGCTACAGAGACTCGGATTACTGGCTCACTAGGAAAGCTCTGGTGTACGACATCTTCGTCGAGGAGTACGCACCACATCGCGTGTTGCGTCAGTTTGGCTTACAGCAGGCTTTCCCGGTCATTCCACATTCTGTTGTGCCTTCTTCAGTACATACGTAAGTGCTTCATCCCATCTCTATTTACTCATTTAGTTGTACAAATTTAATGTACATATCTCTCATACAGGTACGGCCGTAAGGGTACGTCTACGCCCGGAGTGTGGGCAGAGCGCATGCATCCGTGGCTGTTGCAGTGGTCCCAGGCACTAGTCGACGTCGTGCAGGAGACTAGACCGTTCTCACACGAGGTGTACGAGGAGTACTTACGGTGGTTTCTTCCTCGCACCCGAGCAGTTCTCGGACACACTCCTGCGGAGCGACAGCCACACGTACCCAGGGTGGTAGATACGTATCCGCGGCATAGAGATGAAGCTACATCAATGGCGGTAAGAGCTTTCATATTGTAGTTACTTTGCGTACTTTAACGTATAGACATTACTTAATTAAATTGTTTCTCTGATTACTTCTCATGAATGTGAAGATGCATCGGGTCCGTCTCATTGCTGAGCAGTCCGCAGCAGGACTTCAGCGTTTGAGACAGGGGATATCGATGACTTCGTCGGACATGGTACACGTGCTCCATAACATCTACAGCAACGCGGTGGAGAGCTTACGGTTGGCTTGTTGTACACAGTCCTGTGTACAAGACACTACGTTGCCTTCAGCACAGCACATGAGGCGTCACAGCACAGCAGGTACGAAATGCGTATCAAATTAATTTTTTTAAACATTAGTAATACTGTACTGACGACATTGTTTTTGCAGGCACATCTACGCAGGTACCTACGTCGACGACCCCACACGTTACAACCTTTGCAGGGACGTCTACACAGATCCCTGGTCCCGACTACGCAGGCACGTTGACACAGGTGCCTGCTTGGAGTTCGGACTACGCAGGCACGTCGACACAGGTGCCTGATTGGGGTCAGCACTTTACGGATCCCTCGGCACAGGTACCTGCTTGGGGAGCTCCGCATATCCCACAGACGGACGCAGGTACGATGTAGAATAATTTTTCTCATTCTTTTATATTTTCGTAATTTGAGTTTGTACTGATAATTATTCTATAATTGCAGGTACGTACAGAGCGGACTTTGAGACTACGATGTCCGACTCACAGACGCAGCACGACACTCCTCCGATGACACCTTTCCAGGTCGAGGACTTCCTCGTTGATATAGCGCAATACGATACACTTCATGGGTCTCAGTTGGCCGGTGCTCCCATTCCGACTCAGCAGACTCAGCAGTTTCAGACACCGGAGCAGGCTGGCCGTCCGCAACGGCAGAGGAGACCGCCACTAGACATTTCATATGATCGGGCTCATGTGAATGCTGCGCGTAGGGCCGACAAGCGTGGTAGACGTTAGTGTTATGTACGACGTATATGTGTGACTTATGATGTACAAAACTTATGTTCTATTATATTACTTCATTATGTTTCTATTCTATGGTGTTTCGCATGGAAAGGAAGTATTACATACTACGCGTTACTTAAAAAACTAAAGCAAACGAGTATCTTATTGAAATTGAAGGCATAGGAACATTTAAACGATACATTTGATGGAATAATGAAACATAGTTCGTAACTAGTACATTTTCACTTGTGGTGAGGACATTCACAGGACATATTGTTGCACTTAGGACTAGTATCATCCTCCAATTGTTCTAACTCCATATCCGCAATATGACCTACTAATTCTCGGTTTCGATTTTGCAAATATTTTATGTAATCTTGAATAGGCTTGATAGGTACTGGATCAACCCACAATGTGTATCCGCAGTTATCTTCATCGAAATAAGACTACAAAAACAAATTTAAAGTAAACATAACAAAAAAAAAATACGTGAACGTACACAAAAACGATATGAACTTACTGCACGACCCACAGGGCAACGAAAGAATCGACGACCGCTATCCTCTTTTCCATCCATCATTTGCACCAAACAATCCAGGCCGCAACGACACTTGGGCCATTCTTCTTTGGTACTATCATATGGACGAAGAGGATTAAACACACCAAAATCACTTTTTCCTAATAGAGGGAATTCATCAAGTGGTTCATCGAACCACGAAGGACCGCCAACTAAGTAGTTCTGAGGAACTGGCCTAATGTTTCCTTCTCCTCTCCTTGCACGACCTCTGTTTTCCATTGTCTTACTACTAACTTTAATCGTATACGAAATGTAAGAGGTGCGGACCCTTTTATAGACGAACGTGGATGGGTCTATAGACCAAGTGTACGAAAGTCTATGGACCATGTCAGGCGAATCTCGTAGGAGACACATACGACATTGCACTGGTACATGTCAGGGGAATCTCGTACAAGAGACATACGAAATTGCACTGCTCCGTGTCAGACGAATCTCGTAGAAGACACATACGACATTGCACTGGTACATGTCAGGGGAATCTCGTACAAGAGACATACGAAATTGCACTGCTCCGTGTCTATATAACACTCACCCCGGTAACAGCTTCACCACGCACTACCAACAATCATTCTATATACTTCACTACCATGGACGAGAACTCACCACCCACAAATAGAGAAAAGGTTCCAATCCCCGAGGGATTGCAACCTCCAATGTGTTTCTGTGGCACTGATTGTAGGTTTGTAAGAGATCTTCGACCTGGTTACTCGTATGGTTGCCGGCTTTGGATGTGCGACAACTACGAGTACGATCCTCCTCACAGGACGTGCCCATTTCTTCCAGGTGGTAGGAAACAGGTAATATGCAATATTACTTATGTTTTGTGCATGCTATAGAATCTAATTTTTTGGACAAACACTTGTGCAGTCGCCGCCACCTCTATGCGACTTCAGGAACTACATCGACCAGGAACAATCGGCAGAAGACGCCGCAGAGGTTGAGAGAATGGCTCGACTTGCATATTGGAAGTTCAAAGAAGAAAGAGAGTGGGATGAAAGAATAGAGCAAGAGAGGAGGAATAGAGCTGCACAGGAGGAGCGTCGTCGCAAGAGGCAAGAAGAAATTCGACAATGGAGAGCAGAGTGTGAGCGCAAAGCGGCAGAGGAGGAACGCGTCGCAGCACAAGCACGAGAGGCTGAGCGAGCACGCATGCGCGAGAGAGCTCGTCGCGCAAAAGAAGCCGGTCCCGATGCTTTGCGTAAGGGAAAATACCCCCGTTGCACTCAGTAGCAACCTGGGTAATTCAACTAAGGCGTGTTAGAATTAGATCGGCGTATCTTTAGTGCGTCGTACACACGCCATTTGTATCACTTATTTTACATTTTGTTCCAGAAATATGTGCACTTATGTTTTGCCTCATGTACCGTAGTAGTAGACTGGTAAACAACATGCACATACTTTCGGAACTACGTAATTTCATTTTATGTAACCGCCGCCGAGCTTACAATTAATTATCTTCAATTATTATGCATTTCTATAAATTTATACATTAATTGTATCATTTTCCAAACTATGCATTTCTAATCACTATAGGATTTAAAAAAAATTGATACTCCCATTAAACTCTCATATATTATATTCATAACTTATTTTTTATACTCCACAAAACTTACATTACAATAACCTATATGAACATTTATGTCGATTCTAACTACAAATATTTGTAAACAAAAAATAAAACTGAATACATTTTACAAATTTGCAGAAACGTGATCGTATTGCCTAATAACACATACAATTACTCTAGTTTCTACATACTAAACATAGATAAAGTTCATTGATTTCAAAACTTCACAATGTATTCTCTATTTTCTACTTTAGAAGTTTTTAGCAAATCGGTCTACAAATATTTTAAAAATTTTGACTAAAATCTATTACAAGATGGTTCAACACGGGCTAGGGTTAGGGCATGCACGAATGTCGTATGAGGCCCATACGACGGTACTGTGCATGTCGTATGGGCCTCATACGACATGCCACCGTGGCCGGTTTCGGCCCCGCTGGACGGCCCAGCCGACACACGTGGCACCCATGTCGTATGAGCCTCATACGACATTTGCATGTCGTATGGGCCTCATACGACATTTGCATGTCGTATGGGCCTCATACGACGGCCGGTCAGATTTGAAAATAATTTGAATCGGGGGTTATTAATATAAATTTGGATTAAAATACGTATATTAAAAAAAAATTCCTGATCCATCCATCCATCTACTTGTTCAACACACTGTGATCTGATTTACTACCCATGCAAGAAAGTTAATAAAATACACCACGACCACCTGCATAATTCCTCTCTTTCTCTGTACTTGTTGCTCATCCCGGCGTCAGCTCCCTCTGCGGCGTCGCTCGCCAGCCTCCCGTATACTACCTCTCAGGATGTTCATGCTGATGGATCCACCAACAAAGTCAAGTGTTTACTAGTTTATAGTCGAATTCTGAGCAGCCACTGAGTTTGAAATCTGAATACATAACCAACGACATTAATCAGAGTTAGATCGATTGTAAACAGGAAAAAGAAAAACAAGCGTCGTCACTCATCTTCTACAGTGCGAAATTATGCAATTATAAAACACATCTGCACGTTGGGAATCCCCATGCAGAGAAAGAGTATCCAGAAAATTGACACAACAATTGACTGCGTTGCTACACAAAATAGAACATCACAAGCGTTTGAGTACCTCTAACCCCAACAACCACCACACGCCTCCATATAATAGGGTCTCATGATGACTAGCTCATTTCTTTGGATCTCAATTAAGGAGTACAAAAATGCATTTCAGTCAACAAATCCGGACTTTTCAATTGGCACAAATGCTCAATATCACAAGTGGTACCAACTAATCCACCCTGACACTAAGTCTAAATTACAGAATTTGAGCAGCAGTGTTCAACTTCTCGGCTATGCTGATCTGCGTCCTTGTGATGCTTGACAGGTATACCAGAGCCAGGTTATCCTGCACAGGGCATGGTTATTAACTGATAAGCAAACGGAACAAGATGGCTATTTTAGACTAGGCATGGATTGCACAAGTATTTTACCTGAATCTTGTCGTTGAAAAGTTTATCAAAAGCAGCAGGAGACAATTTTGGCATCGAAGCAACAGACTCAGCAATGAACCTCCCGATTCTATTGTCAGCCGCCACACGTCCTTCCTACAGTGATACAAAAATGTATTTGACATCATGATCCAAACAAAATGAGCAATGCTTATTTTCAACGAGAGACCCTTACCACAACATCATCAACATATTTGTAGATCTCATCAATAAGAACGTAAAGCTTTTCCATGGTAGACTCCATTCCTTCCAGATCATTAGGGAGCTTCTCCACCATTGTAGATTTCAGGATCTCATCTGTAACGAGAACGATAAGAGTGATAAAATGTTTGTTTCTACAACGAGGTTGTCACGGAAACATTACTGTCAAACTACTGACACAAACATTTATGAGAAATTCAACAAAATCAAGAACGACTGATACAAGTACAAAATGAGCATTCCTTGCCTGCAACATCAGATAGATGTTCGCTAGTATTGTTAGTCTATACAAATTCAACAATGCAAGTGACTGACGTTGCAAACTAGAAGAATTTTCAGTTCAAAAGTCAAGATTCTAACATGAGGTAGGGAATAGAAAAGAAACATACATCCAGCCTTCTGTGCCTCGATCATCCTCAAATCCAGAGGGATTTCCTGGAATTGAGCAGCGAGGTGCTTATCTCCAAGGGACAGGTTGGTTGAGATGTAAGCCTTGACGGAAGCCTCCCCCCTAGTGAAGCCAGTGTCAACTGTAAGGTGAATGGGGTTTTGTACTTCCCTTGAGTAGAACTCATGGATAAGTGTACTGCCCGCAGAAACACCAAAGCCAGTCGAGAACCTGCAGACAGGTAGATGGTAAGGAAAGGCCACTTTGTAAGCTAATCCATTCATACGGTATAAAAATAACACTTTGTAGAGGTTTCCAGGCCAGTTTGTATTGCTCTGCATCAGGTGCTATCAAATGAAATTGTCACCAAACATAGGCAGTACAGCACTATTAAGGGAACGACTCATGACTGTTGAGTGGACTATTTATTAGCAAAATAATCAGGAGATGATCATGAAGATGAGGAATTTAATTACCATCCGACAATGACTTCCTTGGGGTTGACCTTCTGGTGCGAGGAGTACATGTTGTGGTGGTATTCGATGTC
This sequence comes from Tuctoria greenei, assembly GCA_036927565.1. Lineage (NCBI taxonomy): Eukaryota > Viridiplantae > Streptophyta > Magnoliopsida > Poales > Poaceae > Tuctoria > Tuctoria greenei. The sequence goes on from JAYESD010000007.1 coordinate 199,415,088, forward strand.
GATTGCAACCTGGATCATTATGCAATAGGATGGTGAGAAGCCTAGGCTGGAGATCCCGGCAGAAGTGGGGACGTCGAGGAGAGGAGTGCGGGGGCAACAAGACCTGGTCGGCGGACTCGCTGTGCGGCACGACGTAGGAGTTGCGGACGTGGACGGTGCCGTCGGGAAGGACGGAGCCGAGGAGGGTGCCGATGACGCGCTCCGCCTGGTCCGGGCGGCGCACGTAGCTGTCGCATATGTTGAAGAGCACCACCGCCTCTACCCGCGCAGAGGACGACGACGAGAAGAGGAGAGCGGGGGAGGTCGTCGCCATGGCCTCGACAGCGAAACTGCGAGTCGGAGGAGGTGGACGAGGCTCCGGCTGCGGCGGCGGAAGGAAGGAGCTTTGGGTGGGTGGGAGGCTCGGTACCTAGGGTTTCATTATTGTCTTTCCGCGCTTGTGGCTGGTGGCGGCTCGGCCCACTTCAATCACTGGGCCTATGTTAGAGTTGGATTCTTATCTCACGTGCAGCCCAATACTGCCTTTTCTTAATTTTGATTTATACGACAAAAGTTTACTTTTTCAACATCAGCTTCCAAGCGCATTGAATTTTCCGTAAATATAAAAATTTCAAGAAAATAAGAAGGGTTACCTAAAATTTTAGAGAAAATGGCAATCCTTCAAATAATTGGTGGTAAATTCATTTTCTTACCCTGAGACTTATTTTCTCTATTAACTACTCCCTCCATCTTAAAAGATTCTCTCATCTTTTAATTCAAAAATAAATTAAAAAGTGATAAAAAATTTTGGATGGGGAGGAAGTACATGTTACCTTGGCTTGTACTCCCTCCGTCCCTATGAACTTGTCGCTTTGTAGTTCAAAAATGAACTACAAAGCGACAAGTTCATGGGGATGGAGGGAGTACTTCTTTCGTTTCGTTTTATTTGTCACGTGTTAGTTCAAAACTGAACTAGTTGGTGATAAATAAAAAGAAACGAAGGGAGTATGTCACTAAGACTTATAATAGCTATTTTTTTAGTTTTTTTTCTGTTCATAATTGAGAACAACTGAAGCAAATCACAACCATGTCAAAATGTCATGCTCGGTTTTGGCCTCGACAACATGAAATACAAGCTTAATCTTGAAAAAATAAATTTATAGTTATTCTTTGGAAGAAAACTGCTTTTTGAGTAAAATTGAAGGCTAATCCTTTTGATTTCACGGGAAAATTTGAAATTTTTAAAAATTCCCAAAAACTTAAGTATGGCTACGTAATGCATATACAACATGAAATATAAGCTCCATCTCGAAGAAAAATGAATTTACGGTCATTCTATAGAATAAAACGTCTTTTTGAGCAAAATCGAAGACATATACTATTTGAATTCACACAAAAATTTGATATTTTTGAAAATTTACGAAAACTTGTGTATGCCTACGTAATCCATATACAACATGGATCGCAGACTCGATCTAAAAAATGAATTTACGGTCATTCTTTGGAAGAAAATTGCGTTTATAGCAAAATCGAAGGTTGACCCCTTTGAATTCACGAGAAAATTTGAAATTTTTAAAAATTCCTAAAAACATATGTATGCCTACTTAATGCATATATAACATGGAATGCACACTCGATCTTGTCTATGGAAGAAAACGTCGTTTTGAGCAAAATCGAAGGCTAACCCCTTTGAATTCGAGCGAAAATTTGAAATTTTTAAAAATCTCCGAAAACTTACGTATGGCTACATAATGCATATACAAAATGAAATACAAGCTCGATCTCGAAGAAAAATGAATTTACAGTCATTATATGGAAGAAAACGTTGTTTTGAGCAAAATAGAAGGCTAACCCCTTTGAATTCACGCGAAAATTTGAAATTTTTAAAAATCCCCAAAAACTTATGTATGGCTACGTAATGCATATACAACATGGGATACACACTCGATCTCGAAGAAAAAATAATTTACGGTCATTCTACGAAAGAAAACGTCATTTTCAACAAAATCGAAGGCTAACCCATTTGAATTCACGCGAAAATTTAAAATTTTAAAAATCACTGAAAACTTACGTATGGCTACGTAATGCATATACAACATAGAATACAAGCTCGATCTCAAGTAAAAATGAATTTACGGTCATTCTATGAAAGAAAATGTCGTTTTGAGCAAAATCGAGGGCTAACCCTTTTGAATTCGAGCGAAAATTTGAAATTCTTAAAAATCTACGAAAGCTTACGTATGTCTACGTAATGCATATACAACATGGAATACAAGCTCGATCTCGAAGAAAAATGAAATTACGGTCATTCTATGGAAGAAAATATCGTTTTGAGCAAAATCGAAGGCTAACCCCTTTGAATTCGAGCGAAAATTTAAAATTTTGAAAAATCTCTGAAAACTTAGATATGGCTACTTAATGCATATAGAACATGGAATACAAACTCGATCTTGAAGAAAAATAAATTTACGGCCATTCTATAGAAGAAAACATTGTTTTGAGCAAAATCGAAGGCTAACCCCTTTGAATTCACGCGAAAATTTAAAATTTTTAAAAAATCACCGAAAACTTACATATGGCTACATAATGCATATAGAACATGGAAAACAAGCTTGATCTAGAAGAAAAAATAAATTTACGGTCATTTTATGGAAGAAAACGTCGTTTTGAGCAAAATCGAAGGCTAACCCCTTTGAATTCGAGCGAAAATTTGAAATTTTTAAAAAACCCCAAAAACTTAAGTAGCATATAAAACATGGAATACAAGCTCGATCTCGAAGAAAAATGAATTTACGGTCATTCTATAGAAGAAAACGCCGTTTTGAGCAAAATTGAAGGTTAACCCCTTTAAATTCACGCGAAAATTTGAAATATTTAAAAATCTTCGAAAACATACGTATGGCTACGTACTGCATATACAACATGGAATACAAGCTCAATCTCGAAGAAAAATGAATTTACAATGATTCTATGGAAGAAAAACGTCGTTTCGAGCAAAATCGAAGGCTAACCTTTTTCAATTCACGCGAAAATTTATATTTTTTAAAAATTCCTAAAAACTTACGTAGGCTACGTAATGCATATACAATATGGAATACAAGCTCAATCTCGAAGAAAAATGAATTTGCGGTCATTCTATGGAAGAAAACGTCGTTTTGAGCAAAATTGAAGGCTAACCCCTTTGAATTTGAGCAAAAATTTAAAATTTTTAAAATCCTCGAAAACTTACATATGACTATGTAATGCATATACAACATGGAATACAAGCTCGATGTCGAAGAAAAATGAATTTACGATCATTCTATGGAAGAAAACATCATTTTGAGCAAAATTGAAGGCTAACCCCTTTGAATTCGAGCGAAAATTTAAAATTTTGAAAAATCTCCGAAAACTTATATATAGCTACTTAATGCATATAGAACATGGAATACAAACTCGATCTCGAAGAAAAATAATTTTACGGTCATTCTATAGAAGAAAACATTGTTTTGAGCAAAATCGAAGGCTAACCCCTTTGAATTCACGCGAAAATTTAAAATTTTAAAAAATCACCGAAAACTTACGTATGGCTACATAATGCATATAGAACATGGAATACAAGCTCGATCTAGAAGAAAAAAATGAATTTACGGTCATTTTATGGTAGAAAACGTCGTTTTGAGCAAAATCGAAGGCTAACCCCTTTGAATTCGAGCGAAAATTTGAAATTTTTAAAAATCCCCCAAAACTTACGTAGCATATAAAACATGGAATACAAGCTCAATCTCGAAGAAAAATGAATTTACAGTCATTCTATAGAAGAAAACGTCGTTTTGAGCAAAATTGAAGACTAACCCCTTTGAATTCACGCGAAAATTTGAAATTTTTAAAAATCCCCGAAAACTTAAGTATGACTACGTAATGCATATACAACATGAAATAAAAGATCGATCTCGAAGAAAAATGAATTTACGGTCATTTTATGGAAGAAAACGTCGTTTTGAGAGAAATTAGGTATCACTACGTAACGCATATCGGACATGTAATACAAACTTAATCTCGAATAAAAATGAATTTACAACTTTTTTTTTTCAGAAAACTCGGTTTTCGATAAAATCAAAGGTTAAACACTTTAAATTTCTCGCGAAAAATTGATACCATCAAACTTCTCCAAAAAATGGTCATAAATTCAAAAATAAGCATCATTTATTCCAAAATAGAGGGAGTTGTTGGTGATTGAATTGATCATCTAACCAGGGAACTCACACTGACCAGTACATTCACAGCAAGCGGTTTTGCTACCGTAGATACATTAAAATGAGTCAAACTGTACAACCACGGTAACCCAATAGAGCAACGAGAGTTAATTACAGAATACATTCACAGCAAGCAAGCAAGCGTTTCTAGTTGCTCCTGTTACTCATCTTATTTCTCATATACCGTAATATTATCCCCAAACAACATTAGTACAAGCTTCATAGTAGCTAGCACGAATGTCTTGGGACAATCACGATGACGGTCCAACGTTCATGAACTCGATCAGTTCCCGTTCGTCATTGCATGCATCCCAGGGCCAACTCCTTGAACAGAGCTATGATTGCATCCCAGAACCAACTCCTTGAACCGAGCTATGCAACCCAGGGCACGCTCGAATTCGCTGCTCTCCAGAGCAAAGCTGAATCGGCAGTAGTCTGGGATCCCGGTCCAGGAGCTGCTATTGATGCACAGCCCGGTGGCTCTCAGGATGGCTTCCCTGATGTTGCACCCGTCTAGCAGCATGCACTCCAAACCATCATCAATTCTGAAGGGTCTCCCCATGTACGCGCTTGGTTTTGCCAGCATCGAAACGCCACCACAGCCACCGGCAACATCCCAGCCGCAGCTCTCAAGCATCTGTTCGCATAATACCAGAAAAATAAAAGGGACTTGATTCAGATAACACCTGCAGCTGGGGAGGGGATTGATTAGAGAAGATGTTCAGAATGTTCGATGAACTAACCTTTATCAACTGGTTGGCACGGCTCTTTACTTCCTCCTTCTGCTCCGCCCTTAGATTGCAGAAGTTCTCATCTTTCTGGTTCTTAAGCCCCAGTAGCCTTTTGAAAGTGTACTTCAACGTGCTGTGCGGCCGGCTCAAGCTTGGGAAACTATAAAAACTGTCAATCAAGGATGAGTCATTCAGAATCAGATAACCGAATTCATGCCCGGCTGCAGTCAGCTCAAAGGACAGCTCGCCAAGCAGGACCACGGAGAAACATGGCTTGGAACACTTCACAGCAGATAGAGATCTTTCCAAGTTCCACCGGCTCCAGCCATCATCAGTTCGGTACTCCAGACCAGAGGAGGAGGTGTCCAACACTACCCTAGCTCCGTATTCAGCGCAAACACAAAGCAGGTCTCGAATATCATCGTCGCTGTACAGGAAACCAGTAGGGTTGATCGTGGGGCCAGAAATGTACACCCATGGCCGAGACGCGTTCTTAAGACTGTTGGCTAGAGCACTCGGTTCAATCTTGAAGTCTGAACCGAATTTCGTTGGAACAGTCAAGATGTTTACGTTCACAAACTTTGCTGCAGAAATGTAACGGCCGTTAGTGCCCGAGGGGAAAAGCATGGTGCCCTCTTCTTGAATGCAACAAAGAACGAGCTTGTTGAAGAGTGTGAGAGAGGTGTTGCTGTAGATGATTTCCGAACAACCATCAGCAGGGAAACCATAACTGTCTTTCACCAGCTGCTGAATGCTGGAACGAACGTCAGTTTCAGATTCGGTGATGTTCTGCCTGGCGAAACTTTCAAAAACGGAAGCGTTCACCGCAGAAGGTACTGGCAGGAAGCTGCGATCTAAATCCATGTGAATGGTACTGTATTCGTTCGAATCAAGAACGAAAAATTCAGCTGTATTTAGGGTAGACATGGCCGAATTAGAAAATCCTATCATATTCTGAGGTATCACTTCTGCGGGTTGTCTCTGAAAAATGGCAAGGAAAAGGGGCATCAAACAAAAGAAAAACTTTCAGGTGTTTCAGAGGACGCACCAATGATAATTAGAAAGAAATTAAACGAAAGACACACGTTCAACCACCCTTGTGGTATACTGTATTTAGCTGCTTGTTTTAATAGGATTTATTCAACAAACGAAATATTTATGGACAATCTATCTTATGCTAAGGAGCGCATTTATTCATTAATTATCGTGGAAGAGGTGATTGAAGACTGAAGTCATGGCAAGGATGAGTAATCGCTGCAGGCACTGAGTTGGAGAAGGAAAACTCTGTTTACCTCTTGTTGTGGATGCCGGTCAGCAATTTGAAATGCAAGGAGCTCATGGAAGAGGCAACCATAATAGTGTTGACTGATCATAGAAGTATGCCCCTCTAATAGCTCAACAGTTTGTGACAATGCTTTACACACGGATGCATCCTCCGATATGGCAAAAGCAACTTCAAGATCAGAATAAACCTGCAGATTTAATCCAGAATCAGAAAAAGAACTAGATATTTTACTTCTAATGGTCAAATGTCTAATCAAGTCGCTGTGGTAAAGTTTTTTTTTCGAAAGATCGCTGTGGTAAAGTCGTGGGCACCTGGTTCTTTACTAAACCACACAGAATAACTGCATGGGAAGGGAGAGTCTTTCCAGCAAGATATTTCAATACACCATTAGAGCTTGGTAGACTAGACAACTCCAAATGCTCTGAAATATCTAGGAATAACCGGGAACCAACATCTTCCGTTACACTCAGTAAGTTCTCAAAGGCTGCACTAGTGATAGCCTCAAATTGAGCCATGCCCGTTACAACAACCTGAGGCTTCAGCTTCCTGACTAATTCGATCAGCAAATCTGATTGTCGTGGTGCCTCAATTACAGTGACTGTATCTTCAGCATGGTTACCATCTGCTCTACCCTGAGATTACATTAAGAAAAGGGTGAGAGTTGAGAAAATTCCAGGTTCGTTATCATACACATAGATAGAGACAAAGCAGGGTACCTCGATGGCTAAAGATGTTAACCAGTGCTTGGGTAAGTGTCTGGTCAAATGCTCATCAACAATTGCTAGCGCTGGTGAGAACAACTGAAGAGCATTCTCTATAGCCACAGCACGTGAAGGGAACACAACAACATTCTAGTGAACCACAAGAAAAACAAGCATCATGAAAATTATAAGCAAGAAGAAGCATATATCTGTTACACTTTAAGATAATTGAGACCAAGTCTTACATCGGGAGCTAAAGGAATGTGATGGTAGCTCTTGATAAATCCAGCTACAAGTTTCCGGAAGTTCAGGCATCCAGCTGGTGGCTCACAGGGGTTAGATCTATTCTCTTTCAAAAGGCTAGCTAGGTATGCAAGGAATGGTATCTTTTCGTCAGCAACGGAATCATCATCGAAGGACAAATCAAGAGAACTGCTGGCTTCACAGAATCCATCTCTAAGAAACTCAAATATTTTCTTCACCTGAAAATCGTTTAATTAGTATTGTTTGTGTACGTACATTAGCTTTTAGAAATAATTAGAGAACCCAAAGTAACCTGGTTAGGCTCGCGAAGTTGACAGCTATACACAGACAAAGCATGTGAAATGCGGCCACCAGATTTCATATATGCCCAGGCTGTTCGAGCGCATATAGGTTGATCCCCAACCAGATCCATGAAGAACTCGAAGCAATGCCTGCTATTTTTCTCAATTTCAACTAAAGCTGAAATATCCGTGTCACCAGCCTGCAAGCAGCCAGTTAATTGATTGTGATGATGAACAGAAATAGTGCTCCAAAAGTAACCACTGGGATGTGAACTCTAGATCCTACTGAAATATGTTGTGTAACCCAAAGTAAATATAGCTGAAATGTAATGTTTTGATACCTGCATTATTTTCGTTTGCCAGAGCTTTGTTATGCGAAATCCTCGGCGCTGAAATAGACGTTCACAGACACCTTGTCCTGGCCGACCTCCCATGTTGAATACCATAATACCTGAAGGTTTTATGGCAGCTATACCCTCTTCAACTGCCCGAGCAATCAATCCAAGGCCAAACTGGTCCTCAACAAAACCCTGGATGCAGTAAAGATATAAGACAAGTTCACACACAAAACAATGCAAGAACGAAGCATAACCTAGCAGCTGTGGGCCTGTGGCAATAAATTTTTTTTCGAAAACTCGGAAGGAAGAGCTCCCGCGTAATATTATACAAAAAGAAAAGTGACCCAGTTTATATGAAATAACGGGCCCGAAAACTTTACAACAGAGAGGATGATGCCACATCCTCCACCCGAAGACACAAACTTCACTATCCCTGTGGATACTTAAGAGATGTCTGCAACTCACCCACAACCACCACAACACACAACAGACGCACGTCGACCTCCAGGGCCCACCTACTCTACTTGCCTTGCAATCGCCGCGCCATGGAGGTCGAGGCAATGACCCCCAACCTGACCAAGACCGCCACCATCTACAAACGTCAGCACCCGCATGCGTCACTGTTGCAGGCGTCCGACGGCCCTACCGCCCAGATCCATTGTCGCAAGCGCCTGTAGCTCTGCCATCCAAATCTGCCGCTGCAGGCATCATGAACCTCACCGCCCATATCCGCCTTGCGGCCGCCACGGCCCTAACTGTCGCCGCTCCAGTATACCATCCTGGGAGAGGAAGGAGATCACCACCGTTGGGCACTCCTACGGTGAGCAACCCACCACATATGGCGGCCGCTGCCACTGTCACCCTTGCCAATCCACCGCACGTCGAGTGGAGTTCCCCAACACAACAGATCGCTTTGTCGTCGAGCTTGTAACGTCCTCACCTCGGCACTGAGCTCGCGTCACCTTGCCGCACTACGGAAGCTGCACGACCCTCGTGTGAAGGTGTCGAGCTCAAGCTGTTCGGGCGGAGGAGGGAGCTCATCAATGACGCACCGGCGAGCTCTGTCGCAGATCCAACGACATCTTGATCCGCCTCACCGGTCCTCCTTGCCGCCGGTCCTCCTTGTCGCCATATCCTCAGTCACCGCTTTGTTGCGCCATCCACGCCACGCAATCACCACTACGCCATCTCCCACACCGTGCTGCATCCGCCTGCACCACATGGGTCCAGACCCTCCCCTCCATGACCACCCACTCACGCGCTAGCCACCACTGGCATTGGCTCCTTGTCAACCTTCTCTGCTGGTCGCCGTGAGTGCAGCCAGCTGCTGTCGTCGGCCATCATGTTACCACCGGCCCGGGTACGGCATGTCAGCTGCGGGCCGGACACCGCCTCCACCGCCAGGCCGGCCAACATCCTCGCAGGTCCGCAGACCGAGCCGCAGCTCCCAACCGCCCTCTGCCTGGCTGCAGTCTTCCACCGTCGGCCTTGGTGCGTGAGATGACAGCCTGCTGTTGCCAGATCCGGGCGCACAGCCTCTGCCGCCAGGCCACCGCTCGGCGTCACCAGGCCGCAGCTCCTCGTCACCAATTTTTAGGCCAGTTCTCCCATCGCAACGCCGCTCCCGCAGCAGCCTTCCAGCGCGCGGCCTCTCCCCTGCGGCCGCCAGCGCCGATCGCACGCGTCGCGTCGGGCGGGCAGCCTTACCGCCAGGCCGAGCACCGCCACCGGGCATCGCGGCGCTGCTCCCGCAGCAGCTCTCCATCACGCGACCCCGGCCCCGCAGCCGCCAGCGCCGGCGCCATCCGCGCCCGTTCTTCTACCCCGCTCGCGACAGCACCGCCGACCGCTCCGCCGCGCAGCCACCCGCCGTCGCCTCCGACCCTGATGTAGCTCGCCCAGCTCGGATCTGGCCGAGCACGATCGCCCCCCGCCTCGCTCTGGGAGTCCTCTGCCGGAGAAGAACGGCCCCGCCGGCACCAAATCCTTGCTGAGGCGCTGTCCGGCCATTCAGGTCCGGCGGCGGCATGGCGTGACGACCTGGAGGTGGGCGGGCGGCGGCTAGGGTTCGGGGGTCGCCCCCGAATCGCCGAGGCGGTGCGGGGGTCCCGTAGCAATAATTATTGACTTGAGTAAACGGTAATACGCCATTCATTTTTAGCATGTTCAGAAAAAAATCCTAACTGCAAAATTTCTTTAAAAAATTGTCTATTTGTAATTTATCTTTCTTTCAGTTCATTTCAAAATCACAGGAATCTTTTTTTTTCGAAAATATCCAAACCACAAGAGTCACTAGTCAGTATTTTTCTCTCTCTAGCTAATTTCACCAGTGTCAGGTCAATTATTTGATTTAACACAAAAAATGCAGCTACATTAAGGAACCATGCAGAAATAGATGATCTACTCTTGATCATAAACACCGTCGTCAGCAAAAAAATAACGCTTCATACTCATGTATCTCAATGCATTTTAAAAGAGTACTGAATTACATATATTTTCAACTAACCTGAAGAGCACAGTAGTTACTTAACGAGTACAAGAACTCCTCGCTTGAATTTTCGGTTACAATCTTTGACATCGCCTCAGGATTTGGATTAAGAATCTGAAACAAAAAAATAATTCAGCAAACATTTTCCTTCAACTCTACTAGTTTACTGTAATTTCTTTTCACACCAAACATGGGATGGGAGCAGCTGCTGATATATTGCACCTGTGGTATGCATCCGACAATGCGATCGAGCTCAATGTTGCTATCTCTGCAATACGAAAGGAGATCCGATTCATGGAACTCAACCCTGTCGAGCAATGTTTTCCCGTCCCCGTCGTAGATTGGGAGACCATCGTCATCCAGTGCATTCAAGTATAGGTTTATCCATGCAATCTTCACAGCTCGTGGGTTTATATCCAGACCGTAGACCTTAATTTGGAGAAATAACAAAGATTATGTTGAGGATTTATTAAGGATACATAGTAGATTAATGTTCACGGAATAGGAGAGAGGAAGAGACCTTGGAAGGGGACCATTTTTGGGCAAGAGCAATGGATATCCAACCATTGCCACATCCCAGCTCTGCTACAGTCTTGTCCCTGAAAAAGGAATCTTGATGCCGGTTGAGGCCCTCGTAGAAAGTGAAGGACCAATCTTCAGGAATGAAGATGCTAGGTATCTCCATCATCGTTAGCTTCTTTCTTTGCTGCTGCTGGGAACCTACAAGGGTCCAGTCATGTCATGAATAGACCAAAACGAAGAGTTGGTCCGACGGAAAGCAACAGGGAGCCGGCCAACAGCAACCGGAGAACACGTTCACTCAATCATGCTATCCATCCATCATGTACAGTATGTATGTGATTATTGTGTGGTGGTTTCATACTCGTACTAAAAGCTAGGGACGAAATAAATTCATTGTGATTAGTTGTGTGCGACAAGGATCTCCTGGATCTGTTGCTTCGCATTTATCAGCTTTTAACTTGTTCAATTACGCAAATTAAAGCATGAATGGAGATTCATTCACAACTGACGTGATCGATGTTGGCTGGACCGCTGGAGAGATACAGTACGAAAGTCGAAGAATTGCTGACCTGATGATGCGGTCGTCGATGATGATGCATGGAGAGCGCCAGGACCAGCAGACGACGACAGGCCGGCGCAGTAGTGCTGCAGGTCTAGCTCCCGGACGGCGAAGCCATACCGGCGGAAGAAATCGTCTTCGAGCGACGACTGCTGGCGGCGGCGGAGCGCGGCGAGGAAGACGCGAGCATGGCGCCTGGTGGCGGGGTCGTGGAGGCGCGCGAGCAGGGCCTTGAGCTCCGCGTAGGCGGCGTCGCCGGAGGGCTGGCACCGCTGCAGGAAGGCGTCTAGTACTACATCATCATCCACGACGACGGCGGCGACCTGCTGCTGCTGCTGATCCGCGCCTTCTTCGCTGCCCATGGCTCCTCCTCGTGCTCGATCGTCTAGCTGCTGCTGCTGCTGCTGCTTTGTAGTAGTCCCTGTGTGTGTTCAATAAAGCTACTTATAAAACCGATGTGGTCATTAGGCTGCTGGATCCATCCATCGTCCTCTCCACTTGTTCTTTTCCATTCCGTTCTCTGCTAGCTAGCTTTAATATATATATATTTTTTTCTGTACCACGCGAATTATATGTGTCCATGATAAATATATTAGTCTACAAAGCTGAGCAAGTTGCATTTTTTTAGATTATGTGTAGATTGCGAAATTTACTTTTATTTTTGTAGGATAGCAACGTAACGTGAGCAGTAGCACATTATTAGCTAGCTAGCCCAGGGAAATGCAAGCCGCCGTTGAAAGTGGAAGCGCATGCTGCGATGGTGTGATCAGCTCGGACTCCAGCAGGACATTATTCAACAACAGAGCAAGCAAATTAGTACGTATTCCTTATTTTTCATACTCGGCGACGGCGGCCACCACCTCGAGCGCGAAGCGGCAGCGGTCTCCAGACTGCCGAGCGCCGTAGGCGTACACGTCGACCCGGTCGTTTGGCGCTAGCTAGCTGTCCTTGAGGAACTAACTGCTAGCTAGCTCGATGAGGTACCCGTACGTTGGCGCCGTACGTACGTCGAAGCCGCAGTCCGATGAGACGGCGTTGCATGCGGAAGTCGTCCACGATCCCGGCCGCGCGCGGCGGGAACAACTCCTCGACGCGGCCGACGTCGTGGCAGAAGAAGACGGCGCCCTTGGCGTGGACGATGGGCTTCCAGACGTACGCCGGGGGTGTCGGAGACCCCCGTGGCCTCCGACCCTCCGTGATGAGCAGGCCGCCGCCGGGGGTGGTGCGCTGGGCATGCGAGTACTCCCTCCTTCCCATATTAATTGTGATAAGAATTTTAGTTTATTTTGAATTAGAATTCTTGTCCTAAACGACAAATAATATGGGAAGGAGAGAGTAGTAGAGAGGGATGACGATCGAGTGCTGCATCTTCAGGGACGAATGAATGGAGTGAGGAAGAAGGGAAGAGGAAGCAACCTGGAACCCCGACACAAAGAGGGCCAACACTCGACGACAACAGATCATGGCCCAACACAACACAGCTTCTTTATTGATCCATACTGTATTCAAGTGGGCCGTAACGTGACGCCACCCCTGACGCAACTGCAAATACTAGTACTAATCTAGTACTCCCTCCTGATTCTTTTATTTCAGACAAGGTTTAAAACTAAAAATAAACTAGGATTTGTGTCTGAACGTCAATTAAAAAGATAATGAGGGAGTAGATTCGATTCGATTTGTTTGGTGGTTGGCCCGGCCCCTGCTGCTGCTGCGCCTGCGCTTAAATAGTCTAGCAAGCTGTTATCAGTCTCTCAAATATATTCAGTCAAATTGTCACCACAACTAGAACTATAGTTGACACTTGTAAAGACTGCTCCGAGCTTCATTCAACGACTAGCTCCAGTCCAGTCCAGGGTTGGCGTGTTCCTGTACCACCATATTATTACCACTGCAACAACTAATTGGAGATCAGAGGACATTTTAGTTACTGTACAGTAGTAGTATTTGCTGAAAAAGCAGGCTTGCTCTTCTTTCACCAGTAAAACATGACACGCTTTTCCGTTTTAACTGGGTCACAAATGAACTGCTCCCTCAAAACGTAGCTATATGTACGTCCACGTTTGGAACACAGGGTTTTGAACTGTAGAAGACAAGACTCGAGTAAGTACCCATGATTTAAATAGCAAGCAACCAACAATTACCACCTTAAGAATTCTAAAAGTACCCGAGTTACAGAAAATATCGAAGTACTCCATCTGTCCCGAAAAGGTTGTCGCTTTGTAGTTCATTTCTAAACTACAAAGCGACAACCATTTTGGGACGGAGGGAGTAACTAACAGGTTAACCTCGAGTGGTAAAACTTAACCATGTCTCACTACTGGCACCATATCTCTGCTTCTACACAACACAAACACCGCACCGTATATATATAGCCTAAAAGTTGTTTCAGTTTGTTTTGCCCCATAATCATATAGACAATGGATGGATGGATGGATGGAATTGTTCTGCAGAAGGAATGTCACTTCTTCCTTACAACAGACAATTGTTGGATGAAAATGTTCTGCAAAGGGGGTGTCACTGCCTTCAACTAGTACTTCACCGACAATTCTGCCATTTATTTCAGTGCCACAGCAATCTGTGTCAGTCCCAAGCCCCGTCCAAACTCCAATTCTCCATGCTTGCCTTCAAATTATCCTACATAGGGAACAAACATATAAGAAAAATAATATACTTTGACACGTCGACACAGCAGGTTCAGGTACACAACACAACACTGGGCCTCTGACTGATTCCAGCTGGACCAGATTATTTCCAGCAGAACCTAGCTAAACATGTTTCTTTATTTTATTTTGGAGAGACTGGCAGTGACTGCATGTAAGTCATATATACTTATAAAAGGGTGAGAACTGTTTGATATCACAGAATATTAGTTTTATATATTTTTATTGGTCCTTGGTAAAAACAAAAAAAAATATTCACAGAATGCAAGTACTTCTAAAAAATAATAAGGCAACAAAAGCATCCCATGTCCCCCCTCTCATAAAAATTAACATATATGTCCCTGTTCTTGAAATTACTGAGTACCAATCAACAAAAATGTGCATACCATCGATCTGTAGTCATCAGAGAATCTAGGTTGCTGTGATGATTCTGAATTCCCTCTCTTCTGGACACGGCGTGCACTGTGCTTTTTCTCATAAAAATCAAAGTCATCCAGAATAGACGTTCCTGAGCAATAATCCTTGAAAATTTTCAACATTTCCAGACCCTGTGGAAGTCCAATCTACATCAAAAGAACACAAAGGGCACTGTTAAAACAATCTAACACTGGTCTCTAAGAAAACACATGAACAACAAACAAAGCTTTTAAGTCTATTTAGTCTTTACAATCAGATGGAAACCTTAACAGGAATTTACGTAAAACCCGCCACTGTGTTGCTTAATGTGACATTTACTAGTTTTACTGTTGAATCACCAAACAATTCAATTTTTCCTGATATGATGCCTATTATTCTAAGTTTCTATGATCCCTTGTGTCAATAAATGCAACTGAACTGTTGTTTGTTGCTAACTAAACAATCTCATCATTCGAGAACAAAATTGGATACAGGAAAATTCGGAAAGATAAACCAGAAGCATGTGTACCTCCTGAGTGTCCCTACTGAAAGTAACTATTCTGTTATTGTTGTTTTCAAGAACTATATGTTTGAACAGACGATTTGGAATGTCCTTTATAATGTGCCATGTTATAGGGAAAAAGCCATTCCATTTATCTTCTTTCCAAAAGTCCATGGTCTTCTTGAAATCAACTGGACCTAACATCTCCGCCAATCCTACAAACTGCCCACTGGTATTAACCTGTAAAAAGAACATATATGACGAAGTAACTATCTTGCAATTTTACATATTGAAAATAATCAACTCAATAATTTTTATCAAACAAGACTAATATCATTAATTATAACAAAATCACAAAAAGGTTTCTGAATACTATAATAAGTAGTAACTAGAAAAATATAATCCTTCTTTCTTTATTTTGCATCAAAATAGGCAGGGAAAAAACAAGCATCCAGCCGAACCAATGTGCATTATAAGATGATCATTAGTACCTTTTGGTTTCTACTTTATGTGAGACATTCATCCTACAACAATAGAAGCGGAAAGTACTCATGACATGTTTCCTTAGAGGTTAAGTGGTTCACAAAATGACACCATCACCAAAGAGCTGAGACACAGCAAGCAAGCAACTAAAACTTCCTAGCAAACCGCTCACCCTCTTGGAAAATCACTGATGTCTCAGTTAACTGTATTGCTCAAACCCAACTTATCATATATAAAATTACATGTCAGTATAACCAATTGTAGCTAATGAACTGTCACAGACAAAAGGATAAACATTTAAATCTAACGTTGTTGAAACTTACTGACCGAGAAAAATAGGAAGACAGGGCACCTTTCGCCCTTCTCCTTCATTAAAATCTGAGCTTGACGGAAAGCAGCATCCAGCTTATTGTTCCCATTAGGTGTACTTGCCCAAACATTGTATTTGATACCTTTATGAATATCATCTTCACTATATGACTTTATCATAAAAAACTTGGCATGTTCAAATTGAACCGAGAAGTCTGATTTGTTAAATTGATCCCTACGGACCAATGGACTCAAGATAGCTTTCTCAGTAGCGGATCCTGAAGTATCATTCAATTTATTAGCTCTAGGCCCACGAACTTGGTCCCTTATAGCCTCAGAACTTATCCATGGCTTATCCTTAACATTAGTCCTGTAATGGTCACTACTGTTTACGGTCCTGTTAAGCATCCTAGGTCTTGTAAAAGTATGTTTGCCCGCGGCGAGTTTGACTAGCTCATTGCCATTTGTCCTGGCATAATGGTGTCTCGAGTGACCATTCCCATGAGAAGCACCTTGCTGATATATTGACAATGGATGTGCATCAGCGTCATGGCACCAGTGACGAGTACGAGATTGAATCTTATCTTGGTAGTGCCAATTTCGAGATAGTGATGGGATCTCATCACCATATTCACGTATTCTTGAGAATGATGTAGTTTCAGAACCATAGTGTGACAGGCTTGATCGAGGAGGTGGCCCATTGTACTTCTTACGAGACAAAGAAGGGATCTCGTCACCATACTGCAGCCTTCTAGGTGCCTCGTTATATTTCTTACGAGACAAAGAAGGGATCTCGTCACCATACTGCAGCCTTCTAGGTGCCTCGTTATATTTCTTACGAGACAAAGAAGGGATCTCGTCACCATACTGCAGCCCTCTTGGTAGTGAAGCGTCTCCATCGTCAAAGCACCATAGACATGAAAATGGAGTGGTTTCATACTCTCCGGCATAATCAACCATCTGTTTCAATAAGAATTGTCATGATGTTATACTTCCATACAAAAAGGTTAATTAATAGTCCTAAGTTGACATCCTAGTACATTAGAGTAATCAGCTATACCTCATCGTGGTATTCTACAGATTGACCATTGTAACTTGAAAAGCCAGTAAATCTGTTTAATCTTTGGTACTGATGTTCTGAGTAATTTAAATCAAAGTTCATTGCTGCTGGATATTTCCTCATGTCAGGAGCAGCAGTAGGATATGAAGCAAGATCCGGCCTTGCATTGAGAGTGTTAGTTTTGTTTCTCATTTTTACCACAACATGCCCGAATGCATCAGGACTACTTGACCCTGCTTCTAATGAAGATGTGTCCCAAGAACAGCTTGAAGGAGTACAGTAAGGCTTCTGGCTATAATATTCTCTTCCCAGTTGCAATGATTCTTTAGAATATGCATGTGATCCAAGGTCAGTGACATAGTTGTACTCCGACTCCGAAGACCGAGCTTGATAATCCTGAAAGGGAGGATTTGTCTAAAATAAAGAGTGAATAAAGCTTCAATTCAGTTCCAGGGAGTTTTATCCATGAATTACATATTTGAATTGCCTAGACCTGTAGTTCGTGAATAACAATTTTGTTTGCTGTGCTATCCTAATTAGAGGCATAAGTCGAGTAGTATTCTCGATGTAGAACAATGCAAATGTAACTACTTAAGAAAGATTTCAACAAGTGCCCATCAGAAGTGCATCTAGAATTTGAGCAATAATTCTCATGAAATTAGTCTTTTGAGCTCATGTAGACAAGTTGAAATGTTCATTCAACCTCTTCCAGAACTAGTTTTAGTAAATATTTGGTGAGTGTTACTGTTGAATAATATCATATTAGTATATTTTGCTTGGTTGTTGTTGTGTGTATTTTCCATCCATGGTATGTTGTTGTTGTTGTTTGTTATATTTGCTTGGTCCTTTAGCCTCTAATTTTTGTGGTTAGGCAAGATAGATCCTTTCACAAAGAATAAAATGGATGGTATTATAGTGTTGTACCCAAAACAGAGGGATGAATGACAGAAATCCCATACCAAATGTGACAAGTCCCTTTTTGCATGAGAAATCGAATGGTAATCCTCTTCAAACTGCATACTGCCCCCTACAGAATGAACCCGAACTTGGTAGCAAATAAGCAGAAACCCAAATATAGCATTGTTCAATTAGAATTTAGGCTTATTAAGGAGGTGCTAAAAAACATATATATAATTGATATGAAGAAACCAAACCTCTGTTGACAGGTGCATCCTTCCTGATGGAAGTACCAAGTCCTGTTTCTGTTTCTGCTTCTGTTTTTGTTTCTGGCGGATCAGAAACTTCCTGCATCTGTAAAGCAAAAAGACAAAAAAAAAGTAAATGTGAGAACTGATAAATAAAAAGGCTTTAATATCTCATCAACTGAAGTCATGGGCGGTATTAAATAAGTATCCTTTCCCAAAAAGGACGCAGCTTCTATACTCTTGTTCCGTGCTCACATGCATATGCTCTCGCTAACGTGTCATAATTTAATTGGTCACTTTATTTATCCAACACAACGTCCATTAATTCCACAATCAATAAGATTGTGACACATCAGCGAGAGTACGCATGAGAGCGCTAATAGGAGTATAGAAGCCGCTTCCTCCCCAAAGGGCCTTTTTTGTTTCTCTTTCTTTGAGTGGTACGTGTGGTGCAACAGGCTGTTCCCTAGTGAATGCAGAAAATAACAGAAAGTTCATACTGGCCATTTATTTTCAGTACCAGCTATACGCAAGTCAAAACGAATATACTCCCTCCTTTCTCAAAAGTTTGTCACCTTCTAGTTCAAAAAAGAACATCTAGCTCAGTTATTCCATCTAGCTGAGCCATTCAATTTTTATTAGATAAAAAAACATGGGGCGGAACAATGAAAAAAATAAGACAAAGTCGTTGTGTTGCCCGATGAGAATCACATAAATCAAATGCAACCCTAAAGACAAAAAAAAAACTTTTTGTCTCGATCGATGGCAGTCCCACGACGGAAATAAATTCAACCAGGAAAATATACCTGCCAGATTCTACAATTCTGACCTAAAGCTCAGAGTTAAAAAGGTTCCGACTCTGCTGAGGAAGGCAGACGACGCCCCCGTCGCCTGTCCTCCGATCCGAGGGCTCCGGTTCCATCCCAGCATTGGTGGCGTCGCTGCCTCCCGCTTGAGTTGTGGTAGGGATCGATCCAGCCTAAACGTCAACTACTGTACAAAAGGAAGGGATTGGGAAGGAGAGCACAGCTCTCACCTTGAGGAGGACTGGAGGAGGAGAGGGCCAGCCCAAGGCACCGTTGTTGCTTGCCGCCGTGCTCTGGCCTGACGACGAGACCGCCGTGCGTGGTTTGCTGTGGCCTGGTCAATCCGTAAATCACGGCTCGGTTTTACAGAACTAGAGACCCACCCACCCAAAGCAAATTAAAAACCCAAAATTTTTTTGTTTCATGTTTTTGACCTACACAGACTAACACGTAATAAGTAATTAAAACCTTTAGCACAAATTAAAAATAAATACATAACAAGAAAATAAAATTACAATCAAGTCCTCCTACAGAGGCAACACGAATTTTTAACTAGAGAAGAGAAGAGATGACGCGGAAGAGGCATAGGAAAAAGGAAGCATTCGTAATTCCCATTGACATGTACTCCCTCCGTCTCCATGAACTTGTCGTTTTGTAGTTCAAAAATGAACTACAAAATGACAAGTTCATGGAGACAGAGGGAGTAGGTGCTCATACACATCTGGCAGCCGTGGAGGACAACAGAGTCACAGAGTCATGGATGACGCGGAAGAAGCATGGACTCCAATGTCTACTGAGCCCACATCAGTCTCTGGTACCACATATCAGACTCTGATACTGCACATGCAATACTGCTGAGGATTGTGGAGGATTTCAATCTGCAAGGAAAGGGTGCAGCAGTGTTCGATCGTCCAATGCAAGCACCGTTCGATCATCAAACGTAAATATGAACGAGGGAGGGACTTGTCTTCTACTGCTCTTCTTTTAAGTAATTAACTCATTATACCATATTATCGACACATTTAGGCATGAAAAATGTTACGCGAGCGCTACAAACTCAAACCAGTTCATCACAGCAGATTGTATAGGTACACAATGATTGGTTATGAAAACAGCAATGCTTCAAGCGAAGCTGGATGATGCAACGGAAGAGGGTCACTAATGGCCACACAAACTCCCATCATGGTGGATCTGCAGTACGTACGCAGCAACCTATTGGCTGAGTAATTTGGAATCACACGCCACGATCTTCACCTTGCCAACTTGCTCTGTGGTCTCCTCGTTCTTGAATTGCGCGTCTGTCAATATGAAGGTCCACACGTTGTCACAGAACCTGTAAGTGTGCAGATGGCCCTGTTGTGCAGGCAAAAAAGAAAACAAGGAGCATATATCAGTAACCTAGACAAGGCGTCACCACAACACAGACGCAGTAAAATAGGTGTCAATGAGAAGTCCAATTCTGAGCTAGAGCCGCGTGTAGTGCTAGGCTCAGGCTGCCAATGGATTATGATGCAATGCAAAATATCATACTTGTATGCAAATAAAATGCAGCAGGAACATTCCATGCATCACGTCCTCTGCATGATATTAGCTACGCCCATTAGCATAAGATTGATGGCTACATACGTTAAATCTTAAAAGAGAAAGAAAGCTGCATGAAAAAAATTAACAGCTAAACACAACATCCATGATCCATTACGTGCGGGCAAATTTTGCCTTCAAAGCTAGAAGCCTAGGCCATGTATCAACCAAATGATTGGTCAAGCAGCAACTGGAACCAGAAACTGTGGCATGGTTGTTGCACAATCTGTATGTTTTGGGTAAAACATAAATAGCTGACTCTGAGTGGTTTCAATTAAGGTCATTGTTCCTAAAGGTAATGTCAAGCTAGTTTCCCACATGCTACATCTGTTCGTTTGTACCATCTGCATACCACCAAATCTGTTCTGTGTTTTCAATCACCGCAAGCGATTTCTGGCACTTTGTAATGTACTCCCTCTGTTCCGAAAATCCGAAAAGCGATAAACTTTTGGGGGCGGAGGGAGTAGTTCAGTTGTGAGGGTTTCATTATACAAACTGGTAAAGTGCCGTGAAGAAGTCGAATCATATATACAGACCAGGAAAGAGGAGAAGCTCTGGGTACCATACCAAAAAGGATGATAAATGAACATATCTGAATCTACAGTACTTGAGAGAGGAGGCAGAAGTTATTAGTGGCGCAGAGCAGAGGGAGGGGGAGGAGGCATACCTTAATATTAACCTTGCTCTTGACTTGGTTCTCCAGGGCATCCGTCATAGACTGGAAAATGCCACAGAGAGATGAGTGGGTTGGGGGAATGGGAGATGGACACGCCTATAGGGTAAGTACGTACGGTACTGTACCTTGTCAAACTGGACGAGGACCTGGATGGCGAGCTCCGGGCTGAGGGTGCCGCTGGAGACCATCTCGTCGAGCGTCTCGGTGAGGCACATGCCGATGGTGGACCTCCGGTACAGCTCGAACGTGGCCATGGCCGTCCCCTGCGCGCAATCAGCGATGGAGTCAGATCCGAATCGAATACTACAAGAGGGTAGGGTTTGGAGGTACACAGCCTGTGTCTTGCGCAGCGGGAATGGAATGGAACGAAGACGGGGGGCAGGCATACGCACGCATACCTGGTGGGTGGGTGGGTGGGTGATTGCTCGCCGAGTAGAGTCGCCGCCGCCGCCGACTAGACTAGAGGAGCCGATCGAAAAGAGGCGAATGGATGGGGCGTCCCCTCCCCTTCCCTCCCGATTTGTCGAGTAGATTTATTTATTTTTTCCCTGAAACCACCCTCATATTTTTTTTTAAAAAAAAAAGGAATTTGCCATCAAATCAGATGCAGGAAGGACATCAAATTGTGAAGGGGTCGCTGCATTTGCACATCAATTTGTATCTAACATCAACACCTAACATCAATTTCTCCTTTTTTTTTCTAGTACTTCCTCCGTTCTGAAATAATTGTCGTTTCAGACAATCAAATGAACTAAAAATGAACTAATGAAGGTTGTTCTAACGACAATTAAAACGAAACGGAACAAACAAATGTAACGAACCCTGGAGGCAGACCCAGCCCTTCCTTTCCTTTCATTCCTTCTAGAAAGAAAGGAGAAGCCCTGCCGGCTTCATGAAAGGGAAAGCCTAACCTGTGTTTCCGTTGAGCTGTCTGGCTTCCGTGCTTGTTCCGGCAATTTCTCAATAAGTGATGCTTGGAACCGCAAGAAAGGGAAAGCTAACTAGACACAACATACTAGACAGTACGTACAACCAACCAGCATGCGTTCCGGCCCTCCTCCTCCTCAAAGCCACCACCCACTCACTGTTTTACCCATTGTTACTAGTACTACTACTACTCTAAGTACTACTAGACGACAGATACACACTATGATTATGTATTGAGGGAGAAATACAGTACTCATCATAAAAAAGAAAAAAAAAGAGGAAAGAACAGGGTCAGTTGTTATTGGGACCAGCTGGATCGTCAATTCGTCGTCCCCAGCTGTATCGACATTGTGACGGCCGAGTTAATATAGTAATTGACTTTATTAGGCTGGCGATGGAGACACTGAATTTGTTCTCTCTCTCTTTTAGTTTTTTCCTTTGCGAGAAAGAGGACGTGAAGTGAATCTCTCGCACATTCATCTCACCGATCTCTGCAGATTCATGAAGCTGTTGTTGAGGTGGTTTTGCAAATCTGTAGCTCGCTCGCTGGCTCGCAGAGAAGAGAAGAGAAGAGCATTATCTGTACTACTTAACTTACAGTATCTGGGTTATCAATGTCTCCCTGTCTGTCTCTTCTCCACACTGTCCCTTTCCCTCCCTTAAATCTCGTCCTCCTCTTCCGCCGCCCTTGTTGTTGCTGTATTGTTACTCATCCTCCCTCCCTCGTCGCCGGCGGGCGATCTCCCCTGTCCGCCACTCTCTTCGGAAATCGAGGTAACCTATAACCCTTCCCTCGCTGGTGCAACCAACAATTCCGCTCTCTCCTCCTCCTGCTCATCACTCCGTCTAAACAAAGTTTTCATTTTTCTTTCCCTTCATTGTCCGATTCAGATGCAGCGACGCTCCGTGGCCACATGAGGGCCGCCTGGCCGCCTTAATTCCTTTCCTGTCCGCCTGCCGCTTCTCTGCTTAAGATCTCGGTGAAGCCGTCGTCTGTCTTGTGGACACCGCCGACCGACGACATGTCGTCCCTGCAGCTGCTTCAGTTGACGGACCGTGGACGGAGGCTTCTGGCTTCAAGGAGGTCTGCCTGCTCCGATTACCCTCCTCTCCTCAAATTGTTTGCTACTTGTCCTTCTTCTTTCCTCCCAGTTCCGTTCTTCAACAATGCGGTGTTTATTACTCGTTTGGAATCAGGAGGACTCTCGCTGTTGTTTCCGGAGCGCTGCTCGCCGGTGGTGGCGCTGTGGCGTATGCCAGGTTGTCAAGCCAGCAGCGCACGCGGAGAAGGCCGCCGTCCCAACCCAACTGCAGTGACCATGCATTGGCCGCAAATGGACAAGGTTCCAGCAAACTGGATGGAACCAACGAGAAAAAGGCTGGGCTCAAATCTCTACATTTTCTTACTGCTATCCTGCTTAAGAAGATTGGCCCCAATGGCACGCGCCTCCTGCTTGGATTGATATTCACATCAGTAAGTTCTGCACCCCTTTTTTTTTCTTTTCTTCAGTTAGTGCTGTGTTGTACTTGATCCAATTTGATCCAATTCTTGCTATTTGGAACAGTAGTCTCAGCATACCTTTTTTTTTTTCCTTGCAGGTGCTGCGTACTGCTGTGGGGCATAGATTAGCGAGAGTTCAAGGCTATTTGTTCAAAGCAGCATTTCTTCGCCGCGTCCCCACGTTTACAAGACTGATTATAGAGAATCTCATATTATGCTTCCTCCAATCTGCAGTATATCAGACCTCAAAATACTTTACAGGGTCCTTAAGTTTGTGTTTCAGGAAAATTTTAACAAATCTCGTCCATGCTGATTACTTTGAGGTACGTCTGTATATCTGCACCGGTTGACCTTATGTTACTTCCTCCTATTGCACAATTCTCATTTGCATTGGTTCCCCAGAATGCAATATTAACTAGTATATTCACACTGTTGTTTGCTGTGTATCCAGAATATGGCTTACTACAAGATCTCGCATGTGGACCATCGAATATCAAATCCAGAGCAAAGGATTGCTAGTGATATCCCGAAGTTCTCTTCTGAACTAAGTGAACTTGTACAGGACGATCTTGCTGCACTTGCAGAAGGGCTGATCTACACCTGGCGTCTCTGTTCTTATGCTAGTCCAAAATATGTATTGTGGATTATGGTAATGTTTATATAATTGTTTTATAGTAACGCCTAATTTGCTGGTATATAATGTGCTAACACCCTTTATCAAAGACTCTCCGTTAATGATTTTTTAATTATGCATAATGATCACTTGGCCTCCAGTTTCTTCTGCCCACTAATATAGATTATTGATATGTAAATGCTTTCAGGCATATGTACTAGTAGCTGGTGGAGCAATTAAGAATTTCTCCCCTGCTTTTGGAAAGCTTAAATCCACAGAACAGCAACTAGAAGGAGACTATCGTCAACTTCATTCACGATTAAGAACACATGCTGAGAGTGTGGCATTTTATGGTGGTGAGAACAGGGAGGCATCTCATATTATGCAGCGGTTTGAGGCTCTTGTTGGGCACCTGAATCATGTGCGTCATGAAAATTGGTGGTTTGGCATGATTCAGGATTTTTTTCTGAAGTATTTTGGTGCCACAGTAGCAGTTGTTCTTATTATTGAGCCTTTCTTCTCTGGCAACCTTAGACCTGATTCATCTACCCTAGGAAGAGCTGATATGTTGAGCAATCTTCGATATCACACAAGCGTGATCATATCACTATTTCAATCCCTTGGAATCCTTTCTATCAGCTCAAGGCGTTTAAATATTCTGAGGTAAAATCTTCCATCAATTTAGCAAATTGTCAACACTAGCCAATATCTCTGATTCATTTCATTCTATCATGTTAGGTGACACTTTGCCTGAAAAAGTTAAGTGGACAGTGGCACATGCCATCCAATTAAGTCTGACATTTCTTTTGTGCACTTGCATTTGACAATCTGTCACTTGTTGGTCCCCCTTGGCAACAATATATTCATTTAAGAAATCATCTCAGTCTCAGAGCTATGTCATGAAGAAATAAGAATCACAATTTTGTGTTTCTTATTAGATGGAGATGGATTATTGTTGTTCCAAGCCAAATACATATTATGTGATTTTCGGTGGTGCCTTGTACGATACAATCTTAGTTTTCGAAAAAATTGAATTTCAGAGTTCTTTTCAAACTGCGCAATTTATGCCATTACATCCTGTTTGACTCAACCCATGCAGCAATTGTTAGGATCTTAGTATATGAAAATTAGCATGGTCATTAAACACTCTCTCGGCCACCACATATTTATGGGTTCTGTACTTTATTAATAAAGCTTGAGAACGTGGTTTACATCTGAAACAAAACACATGACAACTTTCCAGTGCATTTTCTTCTCATCTACTGCATTTTGTTCTGAACTTGGTGCTGTCAGATTGTGATGCCTATGGCTTTGAATGTAATTTCACAGTGGGTACGCAGTCCGGATTCGTGAGTTACTTGATGTTTCACGTGAGCTTTCTGGAGCTTATGACAAATCTTTGAATCACAAACTTTCTCCTGGAAATTATATCAGTGAAGCAAACCACATAGAATTTTCTGGTGTTAAGGTAAAAGCGTTCTG
Source organism: Tuctoria greenei (assembly GCA_036927565.1). Taxonomy (NCBI): domain Eukaryota; kingdom Viridiplantae; phylum Streptophyta; class Magnoliopsida; order Poales; family Poaceae; genus Tuctoria; species Tuctoria greenei. The sequence continues at coordinate 199,440,612 of JAYESD010000007.1, forward strand.
GATGTAATATCATCTTCATCTTTTACTTGTTATTATATGTTTTCAAGTTTCTGATTTGAAATGATGACAGGTAGTCACACCTGCTGGGAATGTCTTGGTTGATGATTTAACTCTCCGGGTAGAAAGGGGCTCTAATCTTTTGATAACTGGTAATCTTCTAGCAAATAATTGTTATTGTGGATCTTGGAATTGTGACTTTTTTAGGATATAATGTAAGGGAGGCCCCTGCAGTGGCAATTGTGACATTACCATGCAATACTTGCTGTATGAAACTTCAATTGACTTATAGTCCTCACATGAGTGGATATGTGATTGTTTTGCATTGATAATTAAACCTTCCTTTTTGAAAGACTATGCTATACATTTCTGCACATATTGTTGGATATCTTATATTCCTTTTTGTGGTGTCGTTATGATCTTAGCTACTCAGTGTGCATACACGTTTGAACAAATATCAGTTCTTAAAAGGTCACATTCCAGTATGCTTTTACAGCTTCACCCATTTACTTCTATTCCAGGTCCCAATGGTAGTGGAAAAAGTTCCCTTTTCCGGGTCCTTGGGGGTCTATGGCCACTGATTTCTGGCCACATTGTTAAACCTGGTGTTGGTTCTGATCTCAATAAGGAGATTTTTTATGTCCCACAAAGACCGTACACAGCTGTTGGAACACTTCGTGAACAGCTAATCTATCCTCTTACAGCAGATGAGGAGATCGAACCACTTAGCTACGATGGCATGGTGGACCTTCTAAAGAACGTAATACTATTTGTTTTGAATTTACACTAATAACATGGCATCTTGAGCTACAACATTGAATACATGAACCTGCTGGAATTTCTAATCATGCTCCCCACAGGTTGATCTAGAATACTTGCTCGAGCGCTACCCTATTGATAAGGAAGTTAATTGGGGCGACGAGCTGTCCCTCGGGGAGCAACAAAGATTGGGCATGGCTAGGCTATTCTACCATAAGCCAAAGTTCGCCATCCTTGATGAATGCACCAGTGCTGTGACCACTGATATGGAAGAACGTTTTTGCAAAAAGGTTCGAGCTATGGGCACATCCTGCATAACAATATCTCATCGACCAGCTTTAGTTGCATTTCATGATATCGTTTTGTCCTTGGATGGTGAAGGAGGTTGGGATGTTCAGCATAGAAGGTTAGATCCCCTGAAATAATTTGTTCAATGTTTATTCCTGAATTGATTTACTAGATTTTTAGTAACACTCCTAGTTTTGTAGGAATGATTCATCCTTTTCTACTGAGGAATATGACTTTTCATCATCAGAAACTGACCGTAAATCTGATGCGCTTGCTGTTCAAAGGGCTTTCATGAGCAGGGCAAAGGTATATGATTATGGTCTTCTTGATTTCTGTTCCATCATTTTTTTTGGGGGGGGGGGGGGGGTATAGGGGTGATCCTATTATTTTATATATATAAAAGGATGCCTCAAACTGCCAAACTTACAAAAAAGGGAAACAATAAGAACAGCAGTAAGCAGTTCTATCACTATTAATACCTAATCTAGCAGTGAAAAGTTCTATCATTATTAACAGCTAATCTTACCCATGTTGCTTTATGATTTTCCCTTAACAGAGCAATGCTTCATTGAGGTCCAAGGAACATCCATACTCAACAGAGGTTATAGCAACTTCTCCTAATGAGGAAATACAACATTCAGTACAGAAAATTCAGATCCCACACCTACAATATCACTCAAGACCCCTGCCTCCCAGAGTAGCCGCAATGCTCAAAATACTGGTACGTTGTGCTCTTTTCAGCTTCACATTTCTTTAGGTCTCTGTTCCTCCATAATCCATATTCAGTTATTACTTCAGAATCCAGAGCTTATTGGTTTGCTTCTCTGTATAATCCATAAGACCATAACTAATTGAGTTACTAGAAATGGAAAGGTTATACTCACAGGCCTGATGAAGCTTCTGGAGCTATCTCAAAGAACCTTCTTTCAAATATTAATGTGTTCTGAAATTATAATGTCATTATCATTTTATTGCTTTCCAGATTCCTAAACTACTTGATAAACAAGGCGGACAGCTGCTTGCTGTTGCTGTGCTTGTTTTTTCTCGTACATGGATATCAGATCGTATTGCTTCATTGAATGGTGCAACTCTTTTTTTACCCTATACCATCTATGGCTAGAGAGCTTTAAGTCAATTTCTTATATGATGTATCCCATCTTGCTAGGGACAACTGTGAAGTTTGTCTTGGAACAGGACAAGGTTGCCTTCATCCGTTTGATTGGAGTCAGTATTCTACAAAGTGCTGCAAACTCTTTTGTGGCGCCATCTCTTAGGTAATTCATGGTTAACTAAAATTACGAGATTTGTTACTAGTTAATTATTATGCATGGAGGTTGGAGGCCATAGGGCTTGGGCAGCAGCAAACAATGCACATGGCATGAGCAGTGCACATAGTTGCTTTGATGCTTATCTCTTTATCTTAATACCAGGAAGCTGCATCAGTTGGCACATATTAGGATTAGATATTAATTTCATGCCACCTCGTTTAGTTTTGATCTGATTTGGAACCTGTCAGTCTAATACATTCAATAAAACAAATTCTCTAGTTTCCTCCTCCCATCAGCCTCAGAACCTTCATTGATGGCATGGGAAAAGAGCCTTCGACACTTGGACCCTCACCCAATTATTGACATAACAATGGTCATAGCTAATAATCATATCTTTTAGTTTTTATGGCGAACGAAACTTTCCTATAGGTGGCTTATCTAATATATTATCATATCTTTCTTAGGAGAGAATATTATCAAAGTTTCTGAGATGCAATTTTTCGGGTCACAAAAAAATTAATCCAAGGGGATCTATTGATACTTCTGTACATGTTTGATTCCATGATCTCAACAACCTGCATCTTTGTAGGACCCTTACTGCAAAGCTTGCCCTTGGATGGCGAATCCGCATGACCAATCATTTGCTTCGATTCTATTTGAAGAAAAATGCATTCTACAAGGTATGTCTCCAGCATAAACCAGTTTCTTATGGTCAGAAGAATGCTTCAACTTTCTTCACTGGTTGATTAAATGCATGTTATTGCTTCTCAACATTCTAGTTATGCTATCAATTTTTTTTGTATGTGTCATGATGTTCTTATATTCATTCGAGTCATTTATGTACCGACATGTACACTTGTACATCCCTTTACTAGTGGAGAGTTACCAGATGTAATAGGGAATGCTAATTAGGCCTTATGTTTTGCCTATAGCTTGAGAGATGTTGGGGGATTGGGGGAGTATTTCTTCATTGATTGATTACTTGTTTACAAATAGTAGCCGTGCCTGTTTATATAGAGGTAGAGCCAGCCCTAATCCTAACCAATTGATCTCATTCCTAAATAACCTAACTTGAGAGCCAAGGAAAGGTGGCACTACAATATCTGCGTTGCTACAGTAACGCAGGCCCAAAGGCCACCCCATAACAGGAGACTATTTTGTGCAGTATGAAATGCTGGGATTATTGCCTTCATGAACAACATAGGATGTCTTCTGTTCAAAAAAAAAAAAAAAAACATAGGATACGTCTGCATTATTGGCCTGCACTTGCCCTTGTTTGATCAAACTAGTAGTCTAGTATATGTTAGTAAATGGCAAGCTATCGATCGAAATATGTTTGTTTTTGCGGCAATGCAATGTGCTAGGACCTTCCTAAAACTTATGCAGTACTGATGAATATGCATTTAATCCGGTTAAAAAATAATTAAAATAGAGATAATACTAGTACTTTGCATTGTTCATAGTCGTCCGACTAATCGCGATTAGTTGGACTGATCGGTCCTTACTGCTCGATTAGGGCCAACGATACGACTTGCCCAATCAGTATTCTAGTCATCCGATCAGAGCGTCTAGCGATCAGCTCCTGGCGGACGATCAGCTTGGAGCCAGGACAAAAAAGGGCCTCTTCTGTTACGGCCCATTAGGGATTTAGGGTGGTTGAATGATATTTGAGTTTTTTTTCTAAGTATTTGCCCATGCCTTGCATTCAGTTGTTGCGATGTGGTATCTGAGATTCTGATTTTAGGAATAAGATTGCATATCGCAAACAGAGGAATACTTTTGGTTGACCAAAGCTAAAGTATTCTATAATGTGATTTCAGGTGTTCAACATGCCGGGCAATAGTATTGATGCAGACCAGAGATTAACACTTGATGTAGATAAGTTGACTACTGACCTTGCTGGTTTAGTTACTGGAATGGTAAAACCACTGGTTGACATTCTTTGGTAAGTTACCCTTACTATCAACTGGTAGCCATGTACTTGGTTCAATTTTTTATTGGTTTCCTGGAATTCATTGTGATAATGTCAGTTGAACTCACCAGGTTTACATGGCGAATGAAGCTCTTGTCCGGACGGAGAGGAGTTGCTATACTATACACTTATATGTTATTAGGTTTGGGCTTTCTGAGAGCTGTATCCCCTGACTTTGGTAGTCTCTCAGGCCAAGAACAAGAACTTGAAGGAACATTCAGGTACATACTGTATACACTATTGCATCTTGGCAGAGCCAACTTTCGTGTTTTTTTTTAAAAAAAATCAACTCTCAATCTGCTGAACTTTGTCCAAGGTTCATGCACTCGAGACTGCGGACACATGCTGAATCAATTGCTTTCTTTGGTGGTGGTTCAAGAGAAAAAGCTGTGAGTTCATTGAATAATGCTCAACTCATTGAGCAAATATGTTAATACTGTCTGCTCATTTTTTTCTGGGTCGATTATTTTCATCTCACACCTAGAAATTCCCTTCCCCAAAATCCATAATGTATGGTAGCTTTTAGCAAAGGTTTGCACTTCTTTAGTAGAAACAATGATTGGTAAGACCGGGCTGTTGAATGGTATTTGCATATTTTCACTTAAGAACTACACTGAATATGAAACTTCATTGTTTTATTTTACTTTTTCCTTCTGAGACCACATTGTAGGAACTAGATGATTTTGTATTCAAAAGGTCCACCAGTTCAAGCAAAGAGGAGTAGAGGACTAAAAACTGGGTTCTGAATATTTTCAGCCAACTCTACGCAAAGACCATTCAACAAATTATCCCTTTGTTGTTCGCTTTGAATAATTGTTCTTAGTTTCTTGCATTGTTAAATATCTATGATGGCATGAACTTCTGATGCCCGTATTTTGTTAGATGACATTGACTTAGCCTTTCTGTTTACAATTTCTTCTCATATATGATATACCAGATGGTTGGGGCTAAGTTCATGAAGTTACTAAACCACTCAAAGATTCTGTTGAGAAAACAGTGGCTTTATGGTATTGTTGATGATTTTGTAACGAAGCAACTTCCTCACAATGTGACATGGGGACTGAGTCTGTTGTATGCTCTGGAGCACAAGGGAGACAGAGCACTGACTTCGACTCAAGGTTCCTAATAAGCAAAACTCTTCCATTGTCCCAGAGCTGCCTTTTTCCTTTCTACTTCCAATAATCCTTTAACTTTGGTTTATACAACAGGAGAGTTGGCACATGCTCTGCGGTTCTTGGCATCAGTGGTGTCACAAAGCTTCGTAGCCTTTGGTGACATTCTCGAATTACATAAGAAATTCCTTGAACTCTCCGGTGGGATCAACCGGATCTTTGAGCTTGAAGAGTTTTTGCATGCAGCTCAGAGGAGTAAGTTCCACATGTTATTTATAATATAACTTTGGCAGTTCCCAGGAGTTCCCTACATGAAATTTATAAGGCAGCACACTTAATATACCTGTTCTTACCTTTTTATCATGCTGAGCTTACTAGTAATGCTATGTAAAAGTGAGCTATAGATGGTTGCATAGGTCAAACTGTTTTGTCAGCAGTTGTATGTTTGAATTAGTGTAATGAGTGGGTAGAAAATTTAAATTTTGTGTGTTTTCCCCACCCTGGAAAAGTGTAAATGTTGTTAGTTGCATTGAGTTGAAGCTTTATGTTCATGATTTTCTTCTGAGCTGATCGGTTTGGTCAGTAGTTGTATTTTCCATGTCTCTCAAATTAGTTAAACATGTCTCTGATATTTGTTACTTCCTTAGATACTGTGGTGTCTTCCAATGCCACTACTGCAGCGTCAGAAGGAATCATTTCATTTCATGATGTGGACATTGTAACACCATCACAGAAGCTATTAGCTAGCAAGCTGTCGTGCAGTGTCATACAAGGGGAAAGCCTTCTTCTGACTGGTATGTAGTCTTTCTGTAGGCATCCTTTATTTATATTTTGCTAAGCAGTGAAAATTGTTATGCTAACATGTATATTACATTTCTGAAGGTCCTAATGGTAGTGGAAAAAGTTCTATTTTTAGAGTGCTAAGAGATTTGTGGCCCACCTTCTCTGGGAGGGTTACAAAGCCCTCTGAAGGGATGTTTCATGTTCCTCAGCGTCCATATACCAGCCTAGGTACTCTGCGAGATCAGATCATATACCCACTATCAAGGGAGGAAGCAGAGATAAAAGTTCTTTCATTGCACAAAACTGGTAAGTGCAATTTACTTTTTGGAATACCTGCCTATTGAATTAATAAGAATGAACTAGCTAGGAGAAGTGTCAAAATATATTTTCACGCGGCCAAGTAACTAGAAAATCAATGCTGATGTAGGAAACAAGTCTAATGCTTCTGTCCTGCTGGATGATCACCTGAAGACTATTCTAGAGAATGTTCGGCTGGTCTATCTTCTAGAAAGAGAAGGCTGGGATTCTAATCCGAACTGGGAAGATATTTTATCGTTAGGAGAACAACAGAGGCTTGGGATGGTCAGTGTACTGGGGAGAGCATGTTTTATTCCTTTTTTCTTTTTTTTTTCTTTTGGAACAATATGTTACTTTTCTATTGTCCGAGAACTAAGAGTAACTGTTATTTTACAGGCTCGTTTGTTTTTTCAACATCCTAAATTTGGCATCCTTGATGAGTGCACCAAGTACGCATCTTTGTGACACAACTCTTTTGACTTGTCCTGATCTGATACAGTGGGTCCTAACAATTTTGATCCATTGCAGTGCTACGAGTGTTGATGTCGAAGAGCACTTGTACAGGCTAGCGACTGACATGGGTATAACTGTAATCACATCATCACAAGTGAGTATTCACTATTCAGTATTCACAGAGTTCCTATGCTAAATGAAATATTTCATACTCAATAAGTAGTCGCACCTTTGTTGGAGTGGAACGTAACAGTATTGATGAAATTTTTTTGCTATTTGCAGAGGCCCGCTCTGATACAGTTCCATTCCTTGGAGTTGAAACTCATCGATGGTGAAGGAAACTGGAAGCTATGTAAGATCCACCACACCAGTGATTGATGCGGCTGATCAGGATCCCATGGCACTGAAGTTGCTGTCAGCTGTATGTGCAAAAGCAGGCTGGTCTTGCATCGCACATGGAACATAGACAATGGCAGTCTTGTTCTTCTTCAAAAGCATCTTCTTGTTGGAAGCTTCTTGACGTAACAAAGAGTTTTAGTTTAGATTGCGCTGAAGTGAAATGGTGATTGTGGACCCGTTATATATGGTTGGGGTTTTAGAGGTGTTTTGGAGCTATACGCTGCAGTTTTAATAGGGTAGTAGATGAAAACATAGTGGTTTGTGAAGCGTCTGTTCCCGGCAGTGGTAGCAGTCCAACAACATATCGATTGGTTACATTACATTACATTACATTCTGCAGTAGTAGTACATATCACAGGCAAATAATGTGGCTTCTGCTGCCATCAGGTCTAGTTGACAGACAGCTGCATGGGGAGTAGAGGATATATATATCAGTTGCATGTAAGTTACAACTAACTGTAAATTTTCTCTCCTTTTTGCATTCGGAGTAGAGGATGTATAGGTTTGTATATGCCCTTGAACTTCGATTTACGAATGAAGCAGCACTACATTCGTAGTTCTAGGGGCGTATACAAACATGCATATAATGAATCGATTTGTTCATTTCGTTAAATGTCGTTGATAGCCACAAATCAATCGCATAAACCGGATCGCCCCACACCACTGGAAGCCTAAGCAATTTTGCATATGCATCCCTCTCCGAATGAGCCGTAAACCTTGGATTACGAAACAAATGAGTGGGGATTGAATCCATTCATCGGGTGTTGGAGAGCCGCCGTACCTGAACTGAACCGTCGGTTGTTGCTGCTGGTGTTGAGGGCGGTGGAGAAGCAGCAGCTCACGGCGAGGTTGTTCGTCTCCCCACGGGCACGGAGCCCCCGGCACGCCGTCCCGATGACCTGCGCTGCGGGATCTGCCGCCGGAAGTCGGTCGCCTTTCGTCGTCGACCGCCCGTGGTGGCTGACAATTCAGCCGCGCGGGAACGAGCGACTCGGGATCGGGAGCCTTGCCCGCTCGCCTCTTCATTCCCCGCTCAAAAACTGTCTGTCTGTAGCGCCCACACATTTTCAATTCCCCGTGCAGGCGCGTGTACAGGCCACCAGTGACCTTACCGACATCAATCGCATTGGACACAAGCTATAAAATGTTAGTACTTCCTCTGTTTCATTTGATTAATTCAAAACAAACGTCATAACAGATTCATGAACACCACATTCTCAATGCTAAAGGATGGAGAACCTCATCCGCAATAATTCAACTAGCAACTGCCAACAGATTCATGACATCCACCGGCCTAATTACAAATTACAAGCTCTGCCCTGCCACATTTTGTGGCAGTGAGATTAATCTATCAGCTCTACGATCAGGCAAGAAGAGAACATGCCATGCCATCCAACATATGCACAGGATAAGCAGGTCTGTCTTATATAAATCCCAGCTGAGTAAGGTCATCGTCTGGGATCTCTAGGGCCCCTGAAAGATCAATGTCTTGTAACGACTCGTCCAGCCCGTCTGTAAACCATGAACTGATATCATTGCCCTGCTCGTCAAGCCCTCCCGTAGCAGCTAGTATATCATCTAATCCGGGCAAGTTTGGAAGGGCTGCATCAGTATTCCGCTGGGCAGAATTGCCGGAAGTATTTCTTGGATGTTGGGTGTTCTTTACACTTGCAGGTTCGGGGGCCTCTTGCGCTGCCGGTGCTGAAAATGGCTCCATCACTCTACCAAGCACATTCCCGGAAGTTGATAGCTGCGCTAGCTTTTGCTTCGGCTTTGTCTTGTTTTTACGTTCGCCACTCCTCCCACTGCCTGATGAATGACGCCCTCGAGAACCCTTTGCAGATGCATCTCTGTTGTGATCCCTTTCTCTATCACTCTTTTTCCATTTTGTGCCACCTGGTAAAGAATAAGCAAAAAATTGATATCATATACCTAGTGGAGCAGGCTGTGGATTTATTACCCAGTAGCACTCCTAATATCTATCTACCTACTCGACATATAATCATCATGAACATTGCAAACATACCTTGATCAAATGGAGTTCTATCAAGCTTTTGATGCTTCAGTGTCTCTACACCTGAAACCCAAAGAAAAAGGAGGCAAAACTTATAATTTGGCTAACACTTTCATTCGAGGAGGGGTGGGCATTGCATGTTACTATGTTCATATTTCAACAACAAAAAAAAACTATCACCAACGGTTAAACATGTATTACCTTCTATGCCTTTTGCACCACCGCTTGGCAAGGGTGCGGAGAGCACACTCCAAAGAGAAGGCTCGCTGAAGCAGCTTTTCCCTGTTTCATCAAATTTCTGGCATCGAGCAAGAGTACGCTTACCAAAAGCCAATCCGAGCTGTTTCGCAGCATTATTGGCAGACTTGCTGACACCAGCCTTGTGACTAGAGCCAACTCGCCCACCCTATGCATTATAAAGATATAAAATCAGTATGAGTGAATTTCACCATCTTATTAGGAAAAGAATAGTGTTAAACCAATAACAAAAGAACGAATAATCTCTATAGGCTCCATAATTATACTTGGCATAATGAAAATTGAAGCTTACAATAGCAAAGCCAGGGCAATTAAAATATCACGGAGAATAGAATGTGTGAAATTCGTATTTTTGGAATTCTCCCGAATGCCTATTTGTGACATGATTTCCATGTCCCTTAAAGTCAATGCATGTAACTCAGTTATCCAGTGATGAGTTGTTTGGCAACCAAAGCAGGAGCTGTGCACTTCTAAGATTATGTGAAGATTTGTGTGTGTATACCAGCTCTCTAATATCATGAGGCATGGAATTTTAACCAAAGAGACCACGTACATAGAAAATGAAACTACCTTGAGTTTTCGGTATGCCCTTTCAACCAGTTTGTTCATAGCATGTTGCTCCAAGCTCCTATCAGATACATATGTTGAAGTTAGGCACTAAAGTAACTCTGCACTATTACATGAGATTGAATCCAGAAATACAAATCTATTGATACCTCTCTTCCATATCTTTTGTATCTTGAATTGCTTTATCTAACTTATGTAACCCGTGTTTCTTTTGTGTCACCTGCAAAGGAACAAAGATATCATTTACTTATACAGACATGAAATCCTAGCAAGAAGAGAAGTAACTATATCTAGAATTATGCATGAAATATAGAAAAGGCATCACAACAATGTATCAAACAGGAACTAATACTAAAATAGGATCATAAGAACTATCAATACTGTCGATTAGGATGAATGATGACTTGGATGAAGCAATAAATGAAGACCCATTTAGTAATAAACCCATGTTGTTAGGAATGCTAGTTGATGTAACCTGATCATGCAGCCTTTTCCTCAACTCCAAAATCATTTTATTGATGTCGTCGTCCTCTCCGTCATCTAGCTTTGGCTGAAAAGTGTAGTATTACAAAGATAACACAAGAATCAAATTAAAATGTCAGAACAAAACAAATTCAAATTATCAGATAAACTTTAACAGCCTCTGCAAGGAACTACAGACTGCAAGCAATAATTCTCATCTAGGCACTGCAACAAGTACCAATATCTACATCAAGTACTTTCGGCAATAATTTTTATAGGTGACTACACTCCCAGTTTTTTTGGGGGGGTAGATTATTCAAAATTGGAAAGATCACTTTTATGATTTCAAGACCAGACATAGTTACATCTGCGTATATTGTGTCTATCTTATTGATGTGTGGTACATTTACAAGACCCGGTCTCTTTATGCATAGGTGTCTAAGACTAAAAAGAGATGGCCACACAGTGATCTTGTATACTTTCTTAATATGTGTGTGCAAATAAATAGAAATACCAACTAACAAAGAACAGAGGAACACTATCACAAAACATAACAAACTGTGACAAGTATGAAACTGTATGACACAGTGTTCAATCATAATTCTCCATCCATATATTAATATGGCATAAGAAGGTTCAAGAAAGATTGAGTCCCTATTTCCTACTAACTACCATTGTACCATCTCAAGAAACAACTCATATCACCCAAAATTTATCAATTATGGTGTTTCTGTTATTTGGCATGTTTCCAGATAGGCAATTAAGCACGCAGACTAGTGAAAAATGCATAAAGTAACATTGAATTGTTGAAAAATGTGTTAGCTGCTCATCAATGCAGAGTTAAGAAATCATACCACTGTCTCCGGATAAACGCCAATGCTTTGGAGCTCAATCAATATCTTGTCATCCACAGACATATGCCCGTATTGGTAGTCATATGGAGACAAAGGGAAAGTTTTCTCTGGATTCTGATATTGATGTGAAATCTGTGGTATTAGGTTTTGCAAAGGGCCACTTTCTGGACATACAGTAAAATTAATTCCATCTGATAAATTGTCACTGTGAGTATTTCGATTTCCACTCTTTGAAACTATGAAATTGCTGGAAGCAGTAAATCCATTACAAAGGCTCTGATGTACCACTGAATTACTGTTTGAGTGTGTGGAATCTACACTCAATCCAAAATTTGATGTTACTGCACTAGCTTGGAGTCCATTTTCCAAGTATCTATTGACAGTGTAAGGAATGTGGCTATTTGGGAATTCGACTAGTATGTCACTTTGCACACCATTCGAATCAGATAAGTCATCTTCCACAATTAAAGCTGAAAGGAGCCTGTGTGCCATTGGGGCCATTTCATTATACCATTTATCAGCTTCCACCTTTTGTAGTCCAGTGCAGTGGTTTTCCTCACTAGGGGACAAACAATCAGATCCATTTGATGCAACTCCATTGATTTTGCTTTGGCCTGAGATGACAGAATATTTAGATGGAGCCAGCACCTGAGGTGAATGCTCCTCCTGCACATTTTCAGACATATGAAGTAACAATATGTATATTTGATAATTGCCATAAAAGGAGAGCGATTTATTCTGTTGAACGATTTGGGACATGAGTTGAGCCACATACCATATTTTGAAGTCTTCTATAATCATTGGATACTATCGCATTATGCTCATCAGCAGACATACTCATCTCAAGCTCTTCAACAAAGTTAATCTGAAAACAAATTCTGGCGAATTAGAATCCATCCAGCGCAACAAAATTCCAGTCAATCATGAGATCTAAAGCAACATAGGCACGGACCTGGTTTTTTAAGAAAGACAATTTTTCAGGGCTTACAAAAGTTAGCATAGGTTCCATTTTCTTCCAAAAAGGGCCCGAGTATGCACCAACTGCAGGAAAAGAGTTATAAACCATCAACCGGAAAGTTGCTGACAGAGATCACTAGGCAACCAAAGAAGCATACACACACCAATAGCATTGCGAGCAGCGTTTACAGCAGCTAAAAGTTCCTCTCTGTCATCTTCCGCACCAACTACAATCCACAGTTAGTTATTACGGTGTAGCAGAAAAGGGGGGGGGGGGGGGGGGGGGGATGTGCAAACATTTAACAAAACTGCGAGAGAAACAAGGGTCAAATTTTCAGAAACCTGTTATATCCATAGGCTCACAATTTAGAGCCTGTGAGTGCCACAATGAAGCTTTACGATCAGAACCTTTCTTCACTGGGAGCCGACCCACCTTACTGCACAGATGTTTAAACTATGAAATAAGTTCCACATAATAATGAGCCAAAATAAACATAGCCAACAACCCCTGCAAGAAAGAATGCATTACTTACCTGTCACTCTTTTCAGGTCCGGGCCTTCCCCCTTTGAGAGGCTTCCTTATTTCTAAGGTGTCCAATTTTTCTTTTGATGTCGAAGAACAACCTTTAACATGCATATTACCTCTTCCACTCCTCCCTTGACGGCGAATACCACCATCTTCAAGTTCTTCTTTCAAAGGAATCCTGTTTTTGTTTGATGAAAATACTAACCCTGTTGCACTATGGGTTGCATTTGCACCTTCATTCACTTCACCGCTATGCATCACTTTCTCCTTGGCCTTGCTTTCAGTAGCAGCTGATCCCTCACTTTCTGACAGCCCAGCGGGAGATGATATGTTATCCATTTTGGTTACTGCTGGAGCATTTTTTGCAAGTAAGATACTGCCAGATTCGGAAGGTGTTGATCTGGCAGCAGCAGCATCAAGTGGAGATCCTTCAGATAATACTTCATCAAAATTTGCTACTGGGGAAACAACATTTGCTCTTCTTGTCCTCGACATTTTCTGTGGGCGCTGACCACCCCAGGCAATAGGAGGTGAGGAAGCATTTGAATGTGTCGAACGTTTGCGGTTTGATGAGCCTACCAGAGAGGAGGCTTTATTTGTGTAAGGAGTTTCTTCCCATTCATCACTTTCTCCAGTAGAACGTTGGAAACTAGATGATGAATTCATAACAAGTGAACTGGTTCTTGGTGCCCGGCATGCTTTAGCCTTGGGCAAGGGATTTAGGCTTCCACTTTGCACATCATCAGAAGTATGTGCCCTATATAGAGAGAGTTAGCAGATCATCAGACCAATGGTAATGTTGCACTAATCATTTGCATATATGTAGCAAAGACATTATGTGAACTATTTTATCCAGGAGAAATAAAGCAATGCACCATGCTTACTTGATTCCTTTTATCATAGCCCTTTCCTTTTCAGTCCCAGCATGACGTTCTCTTCTTTCATTTGGTTGAGCGAAGTAGTCCACATCAGTCTTCGATAGAATACGAGATCCAATATTATTCTGCTGAGAATTTCCATCGGATTTGTTACCTGCTAAAGCTCCAGCTGAAGTTCCATGTCTGCAATACAAGAATTAAGAAGGTCAGCTCTATCTTGGATATGCTGGCAAAACAGATGTGCACATGTTGTGCTGAAGAGGAATGGAATTATAAACAACATAGATCCATTTTAAACTGTCAGACTACAACATTAATTGTCAGAGCTAAGTTATGTTGATGGATGAACTAAGCAGCAATTCAGTCCAAGAAACATGTAAATTTATTGGCATAGTCTTGAACCATGTCTGTTGTAACATTCATGCGTTCAGCTGACCTCCCACCCACACAATAAAAAAGGAAAAAAAAAAGGACGGACCAGTGCGGAAGCTCCCACGCAAGGTGGGGTCTGGGGAGGGATTATACGAGGCCAATCTTACCCCCGCAATGTGCAGTGCGGAGAGACGGCGTCGAACCCAGGACCTCTTGGCATCAGTGGGATGACTTCACCGCTGGGCCAAGCCTGTCCTTCTCCCACGCAAAAGAAGGAAGGAAAAAAAAAAGAGAAGAAAATACCGACCATGGAATAATACCACATAAGTCTTTATTGATGATAAACATAACAAAGCAGCCCATGTCAGCTCTCACATTGCTATTTCAAGCTAGTGCGCAATGCTCATATTGTCTGTTTAATGTTTGAGTTGTTTCCAAACAGTTTTAGTTCAGCAAATTAATTGTAGATAACATTGCTAGGTTTACTTTGATAGACCAGAAACAAACATGAATCAGACATTTTTAAGAAACAAATTAATGGTGTGCACAGTGTTTACCTATATCCAAGGCCATCGCTAGATCGTGGACGCACTTCGTTGGCTGCTCTATGGTGACCCACAGGCTTGACCTCACGGTCAGCGTCACTTCCTCTGTTGAGCATTGTACCAACGGAGCGCTTGCGCCTCATCTTTTTCTCCCACCCTTCACCTCCGCCAGATAAGCCTCGCAGCTTGTCTTCAGAAATCCCTGATAATGTACCAGATGCTCTTGCACAGCTCTTTTCTTTCTCAACAGGTGAGCTTTTGTCATTACTAACCAAAGGGCCTTGTCTTGCAGGTACAGAACCACGCCCTTCCACCTGGAATACATAGGATAACAAAACAATTTTTTTAGTGGCAAATGTAGGAATACAGGTTTTTTCGGTGGAAAATCGCCATCTTAATAATCTTGTATTATATGTCATTCTTTTTAAGAGCAGCAGGAAACTAGGTGTGCTGGTTGTTGTTTTCAAGCAGCTCGTGATACAAGTAGTAAATAAATTACAGCTCGTGATACCAACATTAACTGAAACAAGTACAGCAGGAGCCAAGGGACAGACAGGTGGAGCACGAACCCGTGCATCCGCCAGCGACGTGCGTACACGCTTGCTCAAAACGGCAGAGTTGTTTTGAGCCCCCATCCTGAGCGCGCCAGATGAGAGCTTTTCAGGCCCCAGTTCGCTTCTCTGGCGCTTGCGAGTGACAATGTTCTTGTACCTGTCGAGCTTCTGGATGGCGTCCTGCAGCGACCTGACCTTATCCCTGCACAGATAGACCCTTCCGTTAGGAATGCAATGCAAATATGCAACACAGACAGACCCTTCTGGGGGAGGAGAAAAAAAAAAGAATAGAGGAGCAGCAGCATGAGCAGAGGAATAGGTAGGTAGGTAGGTACTTGGCCTTGGCGGTGGAATCAGAGACGCTAGCGCGGATACGCCTGAGTTCGTCAGGCTGGTCGGTGGCGGCGGCGAGCGCGCGCCTGAGCTCGGCGTGGCGCGAGTGCTTGGGGTCGGTGGCCCAGGGGAGCGGGTCGAGCGAGAGGTACTGCGCGAGCGCCGGGGTGGGGGGTGGGCGGGGGAGGGGGAGCGTCCCCAGGGCCGCCGCCATCGCGGAAGCTCCCCGCCATGGGGGGTTGGGGATTTACTTACAATGAATGCGGAATTGAGCTTCGCTGTGGCTATTCCCCCGACCCCGACAGCATCCAATCGAATCGAACTGGGCGGAGGCGGAGGCCGGCCGCGGCGAGGGGAGCCTTCCGGGAAGGAAGGAAGGAAGGAAGGAAGGAAGGAGGTGGCGGTGCTGACGTCGTCCTTACTTGGGATCGAGAGGAGGAGGAAGAAGAAAAGGGGGCTCGTTTGAGTCGGAGGATTGAGCAGACATTGGAGTCAACATTTGCCGCCACACTGGTCAACTCTCGAGCTCCAGTCCAGCCAGGCAGTGGCAACAAAGTCAATTCGCTACAGATTTCTACTGCTCCTACAGATTTTGAATTTGCCGTCTTTTCGTGAAACGAAATTCAAAAATTCTAGCTTTCTCTTCCTATTACAACAGTATATGTTGTTGTAGTAGTTTTATAAAAATTACCAGTGTAACAATAAGAATTACACCACTCCTATCAAATGTTCAGGTTAACCAATTTTGTCCCCCCCCCCCCCATGATATGAAATGAAATTAGTAGCTTCATATGCGAGTTCAGGCAATGTACACACATCATGTATGCATGAATTAATCAATGTATGTGATCTCTATGATTGTGGGGTATTGTAAATCTTTATCGCTAAGAGTTTATGGACAAATAGATAAACTGCCCCTTTAGGGTTTTATATCTAAATAATAAATCATTTAACTTTAATTGGAAATTTTTATTTTCATTTAAACATATTGACTCATGTCTCTCCTTCCTTGTAGACATGTGGAAACCGAAAGGGAAATGAAAGATCTTCCATCATCTACCTCACGCTAAGCTTGATCATAAAAACCAGAA
Source organism: Tuctoria greenei (assembly GCA_036927565.1). Classification (NCBI taxonomy): domain Eukaryota; kingdom Viridiplantae; phylum Streptophyta; class Magnoliopsida; order Poales; family Poaceae; genus Tuctoria; species Tuctoria greenei. The sequence goes on from JAYESD010000007.1 coordinate 199,457,351, forward strand.
CAGGAAAATCAAATGCAAAAAGGTTGAAACTCGAACCCGAGAAAATTTAACATATTGAGTATTGAATACTTGTGTTGGGTAATGAATGTAAATAATCATTACATAAATTTCAGATTTTGATACCCCTCTTGGGTACAAAATACCCGAACTAGATACAACTTCAACAAAATCAACATGCAATCGACCCATCACACCCTCATGACCTATTGACATATAACCCATACATGCACCATGCAACTTGAGATTTAACCATTTCTATTTATGCTTTGTTACCAATAAACTTGTAAATTATTACCTCGTGAGACTCAATTCATGAATGATATTATACTTGTGCTGAGAGAATGTAATATGTACTATCTACAACTCAGATATTTCAAGTAAGATCGGATAAAAACATTAGGTACCTGGCGACACAAAAGGCGGTCAACGAGGTAGGACTCGGCGCTAGGCGGAGGCCGGTCGTTGTGCCTAGGGGAATAAAGGGGTGGTGAGGCGGGCCCAACATCGCCGTCGACATCAGATCTCTCATTGCAGCCGCCCGATTTAGCATTGCTATTGATGGATCTTGTGCAGCGTCAGATCCCACGTTGTCGGGCCGAAGCGCCTGATTTAGTGCCGTCGTAGGATCCCATGCTGCAGCCACGCGATTCGGAGCCGCCATCGCCAGATCCCGCGCCGCCGTAGTGGAGGATAATTTTTTTTTGGAAAGATAAGGTGCGGCTGCGTGGGTGGAGTATGCCTGACATGCCTCCTCTGATTAGGGTTGAAGAGGAAGAGAGAAACATATATATGGGCCATATGGGCTAACTGGGCTAACGGGCTGTATAGGCCAAACTTAATATTTTATCTCGAAGTGTGTCTTCGGATCATAGAAGCCACACTTAACATTTTTTTATTATGTTTCATCTTTTAAGTGTAGCCTCTATGTATTTTTCCCTTTCTTAAGTTTAAAAATGAAGTATAAAACGATGAAACTTTTAAAGGCGGAAGGAGTATATTAGAAGCAGCAGTTAGTTGAGCTTGCTTAATCCAGCTCGTTCTTGATTTTGTCGAAGAAAATAAACCAACGGACTTGGTTTTGAATTCATTTCCATAAGGAGGAATTTTCAAATTCTGGATATCCAAGTTTAGCCGCATTTTATTCTGGAACGGAAGGCAGCTCGGACCCACTTCCCAGTGATACGAAATTGATGGTCGCGAGCCTCCACGGCTTCCTCCGTGTTCCTCCTCCTCGGCCACACCGTCCCCGTCCCCGCCGGCCTCCTGCTCACCGCCTCCGCCGCCTAGCCACGTCCTCCGCCTCCTCACTCCCTGTATATTCAAGAGTTGCAGGTTTCGACTGTGACATCCTGACTCAAGGCTTTATAGGATTGATAGAATACTTATATCACCAAGGTATACCTTCTTTTCTGGAAGCCCACCTGCAAAGAATTCTGAGGTTAAGCGTGCTTGGCTGGGAGCAATTTGTGGATGGGTGACCGACTAGAAAGTTTTCCTGGGTGCGCACGAGTGAGGACAAAATGTGCAGAAAAGACTAATGTTGATATGTGGGACTAGTCTGTGATCCTATAGAGCTGTCAGGAGTAACGACCCCTAGGCTACATAATGGTATCAGAGCCGACCCTCACAGTTTTCACGGGTGCATACGGGTCAGGGACGTGGGTACGTACGTATGACGTGTTGGTCCTCTACGAGGGATACAATATGGTACGTATGCTAGTATTGAACGTATGGACGTGGCTAAGAGGGAACGTTCCTGGCTTGGGAGTTGACCGACGAGGACGTCGGCCTTCTAAGGGATGGATTGTGACATCCTGACTCAGAGCTTTATAGGATTCATAGAATACTCATATCACCAAGGTATACCTTCTTTTCTAGAAGCACACCTGTAAAGAACTATGAGGTTAAGTGTGTTTGGCTCGAAGCAATTTGTGGATGGGTGACCAACCAGAAAGTTTTCCTAGGTGCGCACGAGTGAGAACAAAATGTGCAGAAAAGACTAGTGTTGATCTGTGAGGCTAATCTGTGATCCTATAGAGCTGTCAGGAGTAACGAACGCCATGCTACATCGACGACATATTTATTTTCAGACTTCAGATGTTTCATTTTATTTCTTTTAAGTTACTTTATCCATTCTAAAAAATTTGTCATATTTATGACAAACTTTTGAGAACGAGAAAGAATATGCTTATTGAGATTGCATTCACATCGCGTTTGGGAGCATCATCTATACAAGTCCTATTCATAACAGTCCTGTCCTCATTGTAAATGATAGTACTGAAACACGCATCAGCATGTGCGTGTTGGAATACAAGAGCAAAATTGGCACAGTGATCAAATAACATAGCCTACATCATCTGCTGATGAGTGTATATCCTATAACTGGGTTTCCTTTCCATAATATTGCTTGTTCATCTCTTATACACATACGCCAAAACAGGCAAGCATACATGTTTTTTTGGGTCATTCGATATAAAACAGAAGTTGACTATCATTCTATCAAGCATTATATTGTCAAATAAAATAACTGCTCCTCATTTGGATGGCGCGTAGCTGACGGTCTTGGTGTCTTGCAGTTTATATATATAAAAACAATTTCCATCCCAAGTTAATAAGCAGACTGGGTGGAGGCTGCTGACGACGTTCGTTCAGAGCTCTTCACATTGTACCTCTCATACACTTTTTCGCGGTTCCCATTCCACCAATTTTCAGCCTGATGCTCACCAAATCTTCTTCGACTGCAGAAGGTAAAGTTTGGAATAGCATAAATTAAGAATAAATTATTTTTTCTAAGAAATAATGGCATGTCAAGCAATACAGCAGCTTAGGGTAGCTATATGCAGTAGTACACTATAGAAAAATTGCTACAAGTTAATTTTGCCATAGCCTTGGATGCAATGGCAAAATTATGATTTGCCTTCTGAATTAGTGCATAATACGAAGCCTTCATTTCTATAGAAATGTGCAGCATGGAAAATTTGTGTCCTGGACTATGTCAAGACAAATGAACTTCTTTCATCCTTGGCTGCATGTTCTAATGTGCCCAGTTGCTGTATTAGGAAAGCTGAAATGATGTGAAGAGCTCCAACTAATGATAAAGCAACTAACATTACTGCAAACATCTGCATTTTGTAAGCTGTATGTGAGAAATAAAGAACAGTAAGATATTGCTTAATTCACCTGAAGCGAACTCTCTTAAGATCCCGAGTCCCATCATGTAGGGTTGTGAGTGTTATGTACACGCCAGGTTCATACTGTTCAATCCACTCAGCCTGAACTTGGTCGCTGGGTAATGATACTGTGCCTCGAGGCTTATAGCCATCCTCACAATTTTGAAGGGACCTAGCATCTATGCTCACATTATCATCCATTCTATTGCTTGCTGTCATCAGCATCTCATCGCTGCTGCTGTGTGTTCTTCGGTTAGGAGGCTCTGATTTAAGAGGACTAGTAATCCTTAGGCTGTGGGTGCTGCAATCACTATTTTCGCTGTCATATATTCCATTGGAGTGCGATCGTCCAGAATTTGGACTATGCGCAACTGAAGCACCAAGTAATTCATTCCGTGGTTGGTGAATTCCATTCATGCTAGAGTAGCCGGCAACAACTGACTTGATGCCATTCGTAACATGTGCTTGCTTTGTCTCACTGACATTGTAGGCACCGTGTTCTGGTGGTAATCTCTCAGCCATACCCTTCAGCTAGACAAGACAGAAAAAGGCACACACCAATGAGGGTTAACATTGACTTCTCACTAAACTGAAATTAAATATACAAATGAGCCCAGTTAATATATTTTTTCAGAGGGAATGAGCCCAGTTAGTATTTCAGGTGGTTCTGTGCAGTAAATAAGTAAATATGCTCATGAAGTCATGATACGATGAAGAAAACATAAGAAAGAACGACTTTCGAAATGAAAGGAATGTGTTATCTAGAAAATGATTCCAAGCGATGAAAACTTGGAATCTGACAATTTTGTTACATGAGTACTATATCAGTTAATCAAGAGAACTAAGCCACTGAAGATTACCTGAGCTGTTAAAGATTTTATTACTTCTTTTGCAGCTTTAGATTTTGCAGATTCTTCTGCAACCAATGTCATGACCTCTTGTACCTTCTTGGCTGACTTTTGCAACTCATGTTCTTGAAGCTCGCAGTGATTCCTCAGGTTGTCAACCTACAAAATTAAATTACTAATGTTGTCGCTACATAATATGCAGAGCAAGGTTCTACTGGATAATGAATGCACACCTGCGCATGCAGCCTTTCAATCTCCTGTTTTAAGAGCTCATTTGCTTTCACAAGATTATCGGTAGCATGTTTTGAGAGATAAAGACCATGATCTGTTGGAACTGGGGTTGTAGAGCGTGGTGGATTAGGCCTGCGAGAGAAAGGGGAAACAGCCCTTGAAGTGGCTACTGACCGAACTGCTGATGTCCGTACTGCTCTCTGAACTGATTTGTTCAGATCTATGCCACCAGATAATACAATATCACTCAGCTGCAATAGTGAACCAACCTGAGGATTCCGAAGAAACGATAACCCATCACTTTTCTTCCCCTGTCGTGCTGCCTTAATATCCAAAGTTCTAATCATGTCAATATTACTAGGCAAAGTAGCTTTTGCTACTCTAGTGTCACCATTGCTTTCTCCAAAATTGTCGGGAACACGGTCTTTCCTCTTGTTAGCAGAACTATGATCAGAGTTATCCAACTTCAGGAAACATGAATCACAAACACGGTAATGTTTCCCAGGGTTAGGAGCCAATGCTGCTCTCAAAGCTTTCCGTGAGGTGCATGCATGACAATGGACAAGTCCACAGTTATAGCAATGACGCCTCTTCCGAGTAAACCCAAATGGGTGCTGACAAGAGGAGCACTGTGATTGGTCAGCTCCCGAAACCCATTTATATTGGCATACAGCAGCAGTGAAGTTTGCGCCACAGGCTATATACCTAACAGCTCTATCTTTCAGTGCCTCAACCAGTGTAGGTACCTTCCGATCCTCTACATCTCCATGGCCCAATCTTCCATTAGCTCCCTTTCCCCATGTATAAACTTCGCTCCTATTTGTCAAAACTGCAACATGGTAGGAACCACAGGCAACTTGCAGAACATGCTGTCCTGCAATCTTGTCTTCAACTAAACTCGGAAACCTTCCATCTGAATGAGGATTTCCAAGTTGACCATATACAGCATTCCCCATACTCAAGATCTGTCCTGAAGTTGTCAAGCCTACAGTAAGACTGTGACCACATGCTACCTTGTAAAAATCATAATCAATAAGTGTAGCCACACAAGTCGGCTTAAGTCGAGCTTCTTTGTCACCATGACCAAGTCGATTCTTGTCACCATCTCCCCATGTGAACAGCTTACCAGAAGTTAGCTTTACACTTGAACTGGACTGCGTGGCAATAACTTCTACAATAGCTGCAGTGTGCCATACACCACATGCCACTGCAATAGTTTTCAACCCTGATAGTGACTCTACCTCCCTTGGGTAAGAAACTCCCTTTAGATCTCCATGGCCTAATACACCAAATGAACCGTCCCCAAAGGTAAATAATTGGCCCATGGATGTAATCAATGCTGTATGCCATGTCCCACAAGAAACATAAGCAACTTGAAGGCCTTCCAAAGGTCCAGAGATCCTCTTAGGTATCCAGTGTCCTACATCAGTACCATGTCCTAGAATTCCGAGATTGTGAGTTCCATCTCCCCAGGTATAAAGTTCACCGGTTGTTGTAACAGCACAAGTATGATACTCTCCACACGCAATAAAATCTACATTGCAAACTGTCAAGGACTCGACCAGACGAGGGTGAATTGAATCTTCCCGTGTTCCATAGCCAAGGCGACCTCCAGAATCTTCACCCCATGTAAAGACTTCACCATTTTTGGTAACTAAAGCAGCATGCCTAACCCCACAGTCTACATGATACACATCAAGAACTAAATTGGATTCCAATGGCTTTGGGAGGAGGATATCGGTCCTACAAGTTGATCTAATTACTGTATCAGAACTAGTTCGTACAGAACTATCACAAACAACCTCACCCCACACATACACATCCCCTAAAGAGTCACATTCATCGTGTGCCGAACCATGGCTTGATGTACTTGGGGCACTAGAAATGCTTGCTCTAAGAACATCTGCAGATGGCCCTTTCGTATGCATACTTTTCGCATCTGACTGCAGTGCATTACAAAGTTAGAACAATGCTGCCAGTGTGTGCCACAGTGACACCATGTAACAGTGCTGAACTGAATGTAGAGGTTTAAGCTAATACTAAGTGGACATCTCAAGTACCTGCACATACATATGACAGTAAGAACTAAGAAGACACATAAACCACTATAAAAATAAATTGGAAAGCAAATATTGTGGGAAAGATCGTCACACGATATTGTAATTAAGAAGAGCTCAACCGGAGGCCGATCCAGAAAGGTCACGCAAATCTGAAGGCTGAAGACTGAGAACGCAAATCTGAATAACAGAAAGTGCTTCAAAATGGAAGCATCGGGTGACAGTGAACGCTAGATTTCGCACAGATAGAAGGGGGAAAAGGAGTTTCCTTTCTCGCCGTACCGGCACCAGCCAACCACGGGCAACCTCATCAAACCACATAAAGAATCAAAATTTGCGCAGGAAATCGCGTACCAGGGATCCAGGGATGTGGTGACGGGAGCATCAACCGCCCAAGAAACCTCTCCACCACTTGCTACTGCGCTCTCTCCAAGATCCGGCCGGCCGGAGGGCCGCCGGGACGGTGGCGGGACCTGGAGTCAATGCGGCAGCACCCCTGTTTCCTCTCCCACTTTCTCAGTTTCTGTGATGTTGATCACGAGGGATGGGATGGGCTCCCTTTGTAGTAGTACATCCTCTCGCTGATGCCGAAGGACGCTTCCCCCATTGTCTTGCTTTCTTTCTCTTTTTGGGCACTCCGGCTCACCCGGCGGAAGGAGGACTCATCATCTCCCCCACCCACATGACTTTGGACTCTTCACACTCCTTGCTTGTTTTCTACGGGGGCCGGTCCTCCTGCAGCTGGCTCTGGTTTTTGTCTATTGGGAATATGTAATTTTTTTTCTTGGTATGATCGACCTACTGCTGCTCCTGCAATTCATTTATCTGATGAAACTCGATTATTTGATTACTGCGTAGATCTGAATGGTCTATGATACATACATGCATTATTTGGCTCAATGGCACGTTGTTTTTATTTTATTTTTTTCGTTGGCTATATTTCATTTGAGAACTAACCAACCCTCAAAAGGAAGAACCGTACCAGAGGGAGAGTAATAACAGGCTGTGTACAATGGCGAGGAAGAAACTGTGCTGACAATTTTTGATAGGGACGTTGCTTTGGAGAAGATCAGGTCGTTGGGGAACAGGATTACAGATTACTGGACTCTAGGTTGGAAAAAATCACAATAAACTTTTCTCAACAACTTGCATTGAGAGCTCCTCTCGAACTTGATGCAGAATCAAGTTTGCCTAGCTAGTGTAGAATCAGATCAGATCTTGGAAAGCGGACTAACTCCCCTTCTCGGATTCAGTAATGAACTGCATACGTGCATCACATTTGTTTCCTAAGTACTCCCTCCATCTCGAAAAGTTTGTCGCTTTGTAGTTCATTTTTGAACTACAAAGCGACAAATATTTTGGAAAGGAGGGAGTAGTAACTAAAAAGGCGGCGAATGTTTGCAAGAATAGCCTTTAGACGTACTACACGAATGCATAACCGATAAAAATTGGGTACCTTTATTTCCTCCCAATATTTATCCAAACAGATGCATGCATGTGCCGTCCATTGAACCAGCAGAGATAATGTATATAGTACGATGTGATGATGCGGTAGTACTATACTTCTGCAATCACCATGTTTAAGATGATGATGTCTGTTCAATTAAAGTACCAGACGCCTGAGGTTAGTTACGATGCTTGCCTGGCCGGCGGTGCTCAATGCAAGCGAGGGCACAACACAAAAAAAAAACCTAATTGTAACATGCATGGATGGCTACAAAGAAACATAACTGACGCATTAAAGTTGTCCGACTGTAGTGAACACAGGATTTGGATGAACACATGGAAGCTTTTACTTGTCTGATCCCTCATCAACACTGAATTGAATAGAATGGCTAGGGGGGCTGTCCGATCCGTTGGAGGTGATGATGATCACATGATACATGACAAGCTTTAATTTCCATCGGTTAACTTATCAACAAAAAAAAAATATATGCATGGATCCAGATTTAGATAAGAGAGCATTTATGGAGACGGAGCCTGCTGTGTACGTATGGGCAGAGAGTTCAGACCATGTATGGAACTGCTCCATTTCCTTGTACATATCGACAATCTCTCATACTGGCGACAAGATCGTTAAGGGCACGGAGTACTAAAATTTTATTAGTTTGATGCATGTGCATGATGAGATTATTCCCTCACCAGGGAAAACGCCAAGAGGAGAGCTGAAATGTTGGTGCTGTAGCTCGATCGGTCCAATGCAAGAACAATTCAGTTGCCGACGAGCTCGGCATGCAAATTATCAGCCTGTCCCCAGTTTATAGTATGTATGGACATGTTCCGTGATTGCAACATCTAGAGAGCAACCAAATTTGTTAGACAGACCACGGTCCATTTGTTTTGATCAGAAGCCATTTTTAGTTCTAACTAATAACCATGTGGGCAGCTGGCGGCGATTGCATCGAACCAGCAAGTGAGCCTGGGCCTGGGCTGGCCCTAGAGTGAAATGCAAATCCATGTGCGGCAAAAAGGACTTCGAAAAAAAAAATCGACAACTAAGTCGATGATGAGTTGTAAGGTGACAGATGGTGTGAATAATCCCCGCCTTGAGCAAGCAACGAACTCCTCGTATTCACTGTGACAAATGGTGTGAATAATGCGCCTTGAGCAAGCAAGGAACTCCTCGTATTCACTGTGAAACGTGTAGAAACCTCAAGTTTGTTCTCCCAAATTCGCTACGTACTACTACCTCCGTTTTTTTTAATTGTCGTTTAAGACAACCTAAAAGAACTACTCCCTCCTGATTCTTTTATTTGACGTTTCAGACAAGATTTTAAACTAAAAATGAACTAGGATTTGTATCTGAACGTCAATTAAAAAGATAATGAGGGAGTAAAATAGAACTAACTAACTATGTCTGAACGTCAAATAATTTGACACCGGAGGGAGTACATTGTAAGAGCTAATAAAGCCATGGAATCGAAATCCAAACCAACTTGCATCCAGGGCAGGTTATCAACGGCGGCTGCTACTGCTCAAAGCGAAGAAGACGACTGGGACGGGATGAGTGACTTGGTTCAGTCCAGGATCTAGTCAAGAGCAAAGGGCATTTCGGTCCCAAAACGACACGAGAGGGGAAAATGAGAGGAAAGGAATAGAAAACGGAGGAATAATGACAGTTGTTTCCTTCAAGCAGCAGCAGTACTTCAAGCACTCGTCGTCGTCCTCGTCCTCCCAGACCACGATCGCATCCGATCCCTTCTTGCAGAAAAGTTAGTGTAACTACCCTTGGCCACTGGGATCGCCAGCCCCAGGACGTGAGCAGCTACGGTGGTCGCCGGCGAGCGCACGGCGGAGCGAGGTTACAGACGGAGCGAGAGCAACCGATTCTGTTGGAGTTTGTTACGTGTTGATGCCCTGTTCGAGGCCAAGGTTCCAGTACATACCCGCAGGGGCATTCCCCTGGACCCACCGGTCATTCACACGCACACGTGACCCACTCGTCAGACTCACGCACCCGAACACGCACTTCGGCGATTACGTCTTCGACCGACCCTTGCTCTTCTTCAGACATCGGCCTCTTCAGTCCTCCTCAGCTCCTCAGCCCTCGGCGGCTCCGCCGTGACATCTCCCCCCGCTTGAGCTGCTGCTTGCCCCCAAGCAGCGATTTCCGGGAACCGGCGCACGAGCACAGTCCAATCTTCCCAGGTACAATCCTCCTTAGATCCCGGCGACCATTGAATCCGCACTTGCACGACCGCCTGGTTCCCCTTCTTGACTAGGCGACGGTCCCAAATCTTGACAGGCTTGAGGTGAGCAACATCCAGATTGATGGTGGTTGGCAACTCAGAGAAGACTGGGGTGTACTTGGGCACAAAGGATTTGAGCTGCGACACATGGAAAACGGGATGGATCTGAGCGGACTCCGGAAGTTGTAGACGGTAAGCGACCTTGCCAATCTTCTCCATAATCTTATAGGGCCCATAGAACTTAAGGGACAATTTAGGAGTACATCTCTCCGCCAACGATGTTTGTGCATATGGTTGCAGTTTAAGCAGCACCATTTCCCCGATCTGAAACTCCTTCTCCGTGCGCTTCTTATCTGCATGTTGTTTCATACGATTCTGAGCAATCTCTAAATTTCTTTTTAGCACTTTGAGATGAGAGTCATGAGTAGAAATCCACTCAGCCACAGATGGTTCTGTCTCTGGAGATACCACAGGGGACACAAGCATATCTGGGTCGTAGCCGTAGAGAGCAGAAAAAGGAGAGCACCCCAGAGAACAGTGGTAAGAAGAATTGTACCAGAACTCAGCCACAGGTAACCAATCCTTCCATTGATGAGGTGAGTCGTGTACTGCACACCTTAGATATTGTTCCAAGCATTGATTTACGCGTTCACTTTGCCCATCAGTCTGAGGATGGTAGGCAGTGCTCAATAGGAGTTTAGCCCCCAGCAGAGAGAACAATTGAGTCCACACAGCACTTGTAAACACCCTGTCACGGTCAGATAGCATAGTTTTTGGCATACCATGTAGTTTAATCACATTAGCTAGCAGGATAGAAGCCACCTGAATAGCTGTGAAGGGATGTTTGAGTGGCATGAAGTGCGCATACTTAGAGAATCTGTCCACCACCACTAGAATGGCATTATAGCCTCCAGACTTAGGTAGACCCTCCACAAAGTCCATTGTTATGTCTTGCCACACTCCCTGAGGTACTGGAAGAGGCTGCAATAGACCAGCAGGATGAGACCTCTCTCCTTTAGCCTGCTGACAAATCCCACATTGTTGGACAAACTCCACCACATCCTGTTTAAGACCCTTCCAATAGAATCTCTTCTTCACCCTCTGATAAGTTGCTTGGCTGCCGGAATGCCCCCCCATTGGAGTGTCATGAAAGGCAGAGATCAATCTTGTTCTCAAAGCTGAGTTGTCTCCAATCCATATCAGGGTTCCTTTCCTTATCAGCCCTTGCTGCAAACTGAACCCTTGTTCATCTGGATTCTTCACAGCCAGTCTAGTGAGTAATTGTTGAGCAGCCTCATCTGTCACATAGGAATTAAGCACCTCCTGAACCCATAATGGCTGAACAGTCGTCAGGGCAGAGAGTTCCCCCATCAAGGGTACCCTAGATAAAGCATCGGCTGCTATATTCTCCTTCCCCTTGCGATAGACAATTTTGAATTGCAAACCCATCATCTTGGCCATAGCCTTGCGCTGCAGATCTGACTGCAACTCCTGATGGCCCAAAAAACTCAAACTCTGGTGGTCAGTTTTAATAATGAACTCTTGCCTCTGCAGATAAGGGCGCCAGCGATCCACAGCCATCATAAGAGCTAGGAATTCCTTCTCGTAGATAGAAAGTTGTTTATTCTTGTCATTCAGAGCCTTGCTAAGAAAAGCAATAGGTCTATCTTGTTGCATCAGCACAGCTCCCAGTCCTGTGTCACTTGCATCAGTTTCTACCACAAAGGGCAAGTTGAAATTAGGCAGGGCTAATACAGGAGTAGACACCATAGCATTCTTCAATTCATTAAAAGCCACCAGTGCTTCCTCTGTCCACACAAATTGTTTCTTCTTCAACAGGGAGGTTAATGGTTTAGCAATAGCACCATAACCCTTTACAAACTTCCTGTAGTACCCTGTTAGGCCAAGAAAGGCTCTCAACTCTGTTACAGTTTGAGGTATGGGCCACTGCTTCATGACCTCTGTTTTAGCAGGATCAGTGGACACCCCTTCTCCAAAAATAATATGGCCCAGATAAACCAAGGAATGCTTGGCAAATGCACATTTAGATAACTTGATAAAGAACTTGTTGTCTCTCAGCTTAGTCAGAACTAACCTCAGGTGTTCCACATGTTGTTCCAGTGTAGGGCTATATACTAATATATCATCAATGAAAACCAACACAAATTTTCTCAAATAGGAACCCAGTACAGAATTCATAGCACATTGAAAGCTAGCAGGTGCATTAGTAAGCCCAAAAGGCATTACCTTAAATTGAAAATGACCATTATGAGTCTTGAATGCTGTTTTGAACTCCTCTCCTTCCTTCATGCGAATTTGGTGATAGCCAGCTCTCATATCCAGACTAGAAAATAACTTGGTACCAGAAAGTTCATCTAGGATCTCATCCACCAGAGGCATAGGGAACCTATTTTTGATAGTAATATCATTCAATTTTCTGTAGTCCACACAAAAACGCCAAGACCCATCCTTCTTTTGGACCAAGAGAACTGGGGAAGCAAATGGGCTCACACTATTTTCTATAAGGCCTGCTGCTAAAAGAGCTTGGACCTGCCTTTCTATCTCATCCTTGTGCAAGGGAGAATACTTATATGGCTTAGAGTTCACTGGAATAGCCCCAGGCACCAGGGACACCACATGATCAAATGGTCGACTTGGTGGTAGGGTTTGAGGGTCATCAAATACATCTTGAAACTCCCTGAGGAGATGAGATATCTTCTGCTCCTCTACCCTGTTCTGCACTCTGTCTTGCTCCAAACTCTTGTGCTCTACCACCGCTAAAGCCCAAATCTCATTACTCAGAATCCATTTGTGCAGCTGTGATGCTGAAAGTTCTGAGAGTTCTCTCTGCTGTACATCTTTGGTTCCCTGGAGTGTGATCTGTTTGCCTTGGTGAGAGAACTCCAAAGACTTGGCATCCCAATCGCATAACATAGGACTGTGACAAGAAAGCCAATCATATCCCAAAATAGCATCATAGGCCCCCAATGGCAACACATGCATATTTGTAGAGAATGTAAATCCACCACACCACCATTCCAACTGTGGAACCAGACTAGTAGTAGTCATGGACTCACCATTTGCCACTGTGACAGCCAAGGGAGGGCACTTGGACGTCACCAGTCCAGCCTTCTGTACAAACGAAGTATTGACAAACGTTGTTGAGCTACCTGAGTCAACTAGAATAAGGAACACCTGATTCTTCACTAACGCCCTCAGCCTCATGCACCCTGCTCCTTGAGTACCCGCTATCGCATGTGTAGAGAGCTGACAGCAGGTCTCTCCTACCCTATCTTCCTCCTCTAGCTTCTCTAACACCTCATCCGACAAGGGCATCTCCAACTCCTCGGCCGTCAATGCATTCAGCTGCAATGGAACCCTCTTCGAACAACGCTCAGCGTGTCCCGGTTCATATCGCTCTCCACAAGAGTAGCAGAGGCCGCGCATTCTCCTGTAGTCCCGAATCTGTCGCTCCTTCGACAATTCGGATCCCACTACCACTGCCTTCGATTCTGCACCGGACTTGCTCTCCCACTTCCCAGGCTGCCATGGACGCCCCATGCCCTGCCGAAGAGCACGTGGTTTCGATCTGTCATTCACATCATGTTGCAATCGCGCCAACAGAACCGCCCGTGTGACTGTAGAGGGAACATGAGTCCACACTGGGTTCTGTAATTCCGGCCGCAACCCTTTGACGAACTGAGTAACAAAAAATGTCTCATCCAACTCAGGGTTGTGCATCGCAGTAGCATAGCGGAGCTCCTCAAACTCCATCACATACTCCTCCAGTCCCCCAACTTGACGCAAGTGCAAGAGGTCATACATCGCCTTTGGGTACTCAAATTGACCAAACTTGTTTGTCACAGCAGCAGCAAATTGTGTCCACGATCCCATACCCTCAGTGATTTTGTACACTTGCAGCCAGCGAGATGCATTGCCTTCCATGTGTAGAGAAGCCGCGCGCACCCACATTGCTTCAGGAACATTGAACAGAGAGAAATAGTCGAGACACTTATCAAGCCAGATCTTCGGATTTTCACCTTGAAACTTCGGGAACGACAGCTTCATCATGGAGCGATCACCTCCTCCATCCGGTGGCCGCCGACGCCCCCCTGGCTCACGTGGACCACCGCGCCCCTGGTGCTCCCGGAAAGGTTCCGATCGCGCCATCCTCTCTTCAAACCTCCTTCCACCAGTGCCTCGCTCCACACTACCCAAACTCGACTCCTGCTCCTCCTCTTGATTCTCCATACCTGCAGCCATCCGCTCCAGAGTAAGCGACGCCACCCGCCTCCCAGTTTCCTCCACCTGCCGAGCCAGAACGTCCTGGTCCTTCGCCGTCTGGTCGGCGATCTGCGCCGTCAGGTTTTGCTTCACTAGGATCTCCCTTTGCACCCCTTCCACCGTCTCCAGGCGCTGAGACAGACTGTCCATCACCGAGAACATCCGCTCCCAGCGCTCTTCCTCTGATCTGGATGAAGCCGCCATTGCTTCCAGCACCAAGGTGGTCTGAACAGAAGGCTTCGCGGGCGCCGTTGTGAACGGCACCAAAATCTCCTCGAAGACGGCACACCGCCACTCCCAAACGCCGCCGCGCAGAAAAAAAATTTGGGAGTCCCAAATCCTCTACCGAGAGCGATCCGCTCCCCTCCCCAAGAACGCCGAGCTCTGATGCCAACTGTAACTACCCTTGGCCACTGGGATCGCCAGCCCCAGGACGTGAGCAGCTACGGTGGTCGCCGGCGAGCGCACGGCGGAGCGAGGTTACAGACGGAGCGAGAGCAACCGATTCTGTTGGAGTTTGTTACGTGTTGATGCCCTGTTCGAGGCCAAGGTTCCAGTACATACCCGCAGGGGCATTCCCCTGGACCCACCGGTCATTCACACGCACACGTGACCCACTCGTCAGACTCACGCACCCGAACACGCACTTCGGCGATTACGTCTTCGACCGACCCTTGCTCTTCTTCAGACATCGGCCTCTTCAGTCCTCCTCAGCTCCTCAGCCCTCGGCGGCTCCGCCGTGACAGTTAGTCTCCAGCGAAGCAATTCACTCGGTAAGCGCTGCCCTCCCCCCTTCTCACGCTAGCCTCGTATCGTCGTAGCTAGATCTTGCCCCTCTTCCCGTCCAAGATTCGGTCTTGCGAGCCCGGATCTGAGCAACCTGGGTGAAGATCCGCTCCGCTGAAAGATACTGTCTTTCGGTGGTTCATTGCCTTCTTGGGGGGATGTTCTTCCCCGATCCGGTTGAGATCTGCCGGTAGATGGTCGCTGTTCGGTCTGTTACTGTGTTTAGCGATTTGAGTTGCTAGTACTCGCTCGTCGTTCCTGCCGTTGGTGCTGTCTCGTCGATGGCTTGCTTCTTCTTCATAAGAGAAAGCGTCCGGTCTACACCATAACGAATAATCCGAGTTCCGTGCTTTAGGATACGAGTGGAATATAAACCACATATGGTTCAGCTATGTTTCCATGTATTCCATTATGAAAGGCCTTTCATCAGTAGTTGTTGATCATCTTAATATTGCCACTTGCAGCTATTCTGTGAGAAATGGCTGACGGTGAGGACATCCAGCCTCTTGTCTGTGACAATGGCACTGGAATGGTCAAGGTCAGTGTTTTTCCTCTAACAGATAGTACATGTTTCATCTCCTGCACTGCATTCCCAATATATCACATAATAATCGCGTTCCTCATGCATGTAGGCTGGTTTTGCTGGTGACGATGCACCAAGGGCTGTTTTCCCTAGCATCGTGGGCCGTCCTCGCCACACTGGTGTCATGGTAGGGATGGGACAGAAAGATGCATATGTTGGTGACGAGGCACAGTCCAAGAGAGGTATTCTCACGCTTAAGTACCCTATCGAGCATGGTATTGTAAGCAACTGGGATGACATGGAGAAAATTTGGCATCACACTTTCTACAATGAGCTTCGTGTTGCACCAGAGGAGCACCCCGTGCTGCTCACTGAAGCTCCTTTGAACCCAAAAGCCAACAGGGAGAAGATGACCCAGATTATGTTTGAGACCTTCAATGTTCCTGCCATGTATGTTGCCATTCAAGCAGTGCTATCCCTCTATGCTAGTGGGCGTACAACTGGTATGAACTGCTTCTTCCTTTTAGTCCAGCTTGGGATCAGTTTCCTAGTAATATCTTTATGCTTCACTTACACTGTTCTCCTGCCTCTATATAATTTATTGCCAAAGTTGTATAACTAAGCTACCAGGCAGGTGTCTTTGTCTTCTGTTCGTGGTCGTGAATTTCACAATTCAGATACACTGCATTGTGCTTTCAACCTACCGGCTGTATGTTGATATGAATTCAGACCCAATAAGAACTGCAGTCAATTAGTCAAGAAATAAATGGAAGCTAGAATTAATTGATTACACGGTGTGTGGCTGAAGTTTTTTCTTTCTTTCTTTCTCTGTTTACAGGTATCGTTCTTGACTCTGGTGATGGGGTGAGTCACACCGTGCCCATTTACGAAGGATATGCACTTCCTCATGCCATTCTCCGTTTGGATCTTGCTGGCCGTGACCTCACGGATTCCCTTATGAAAATTCTCACTGAGCGGGGTTACTCTTTCACAACCTCTGCCGAGCGAGAAATTGTAAGGGACATAAAGGAAAAACTTGCTTACATAGCCCTTGATTATGAGCAAGAACTGGAAACTGCCAAGAACAGCTCCTCAGTTGAAAAGAGCTATGAGCTACCTGATGGTCAAGTAATCACCATTGGTGCAGAGAGGTTCAGGTGCCCTGAGGTCCTCTTCCAGCCATCCATGATTGGTATGGAGGCTGCTGGAATCCATGAGACAACCTACAATTCCATCATGAAGTGTGACGTTGACATCAGGAAGGACCTCTATGGCAATATTGTGCTCAGTGGAGGTTCAACCATGTTCCCGGGCATTGCTGATCGTATGAGCAAGGAGATCACTGCCCTTGCTCCGAGCAGCATGAAGATTAAGGTTGTCGCTCCACCAGAGCGGAAGTACAGTGTCTGGATCGGAGGGTCGATCCTGGCCTCACTCAGCACTTTCCAACAGGTACTTCTGGTCCAATCGCACTTGCTGAACTTCATGTAACATATCATTCTTTAATGAATTTTGTCTTAATTATGTTTGTGTTGTGGTATTGATCTACCAGATGTGGATATCGAAGGAGGAGTACGATGAGTCCGGCCCAGCAATTGTTCACAGGAAGTGCTTCTGAGTGCCTCATCATCGCAGTCTAGTCTTAAGTATATCTGGTTCATTTTTCTAGAGATGTGTTGCATATTTGCATGCTATGTTCATTCTTTTCTGTTATGACTTATTTGGGATAGTCCCCTTTGTATGCTGTGGCTTTATGTACAAGCACGGTGTGTCATTTCAATTTTCACCTGGTTGTGAGATCAGCTGTCAAACTTTCTTGGCTTGATTGGTTGGAACTGTAAAAGCTGATGGTTTTATAATTAAGTTGCTTGGATTATGTTCTTATATCTACAAGCATTTTACGTGAGCATCCATGGATGTATGAACGGCAAGCTTGTATGCTTGCATCAAAAAGTTAACTATGATGCTGCCCTTTGGTTGCTGAACAAGACTTCCGTTCTGAACAAGAATGCAGGGCACGGATTGAACAGTCAGCCAAGTGAAGGTCGTACTCGTACAACATGGGCTACTGAAAATGGAGAAGTATTATTTAGATTCATCTGGATCGCCCCCTAAACTGATTCAATTTGTACAGACTTAAATTTCAATAAACAGGCATACAAAAGTAGCATATGCATCATTTACGTTGAAAAATGTATACGCCAATACAGCAACAATATGCAAGAAACAAAAATACAGCAACTTATTGGACCTTATATTCCCTCCTTGCCAAGTTACTTTCACTCTCTAATTCATTTGGGATGGAGGGAGTAATTTGCAGCATAAATCTTACAAGGAACACTATTGGCTCTTCTTAGATGGTGGAAGTTAATACGCAAATGGCCCTTGGACTTTGACGGTGTTGACCAGACTTGTGTTTCCAGGATTGACCCAAATTTTTGTTGTCAACATTGATGTCGTTACGAACAATAAAAATTTTCTTCTAACACTTCCATAGTATCCTGCAAGGCTGCAACTCCACATAATCAGAAGTTCTCAAAATGTCTTAAAAATTCCCTTCCATGCTCCGAAGGTAGTTAGGCACTTCACTTAAAGGCACAAGTCAATGCGTTGTATGCTTCCACACATTGCCTGAACTTTTCCTCTGCTTCCGCCTGGAGAATACAAATGGGATCAAAATATGTACCTTCACACAAGATACATATCACTTGACAGAGATGCAACAAGTGTCGTCCACCTACCTATTCACAGAAATACCTTTGAAAAAAAATGATTAAACACAATGACAATAAATCCAGTAATACTAACCTGTGAAGGGCCCTGGTGCTTATCAGGGTGCCACTTGAGTGCAGATGCGCGGAAACTGCAAAAACACCACGATGAGGAAAAATCCATTAGCAATGTTGTAATACCCAAACCCTACAAATGCAATGTTGTGCTGTATTACATATTTATGACTCACGCTGACTTAATATCATCCAGTTTTAAGGTGCCTAGAAGTGGCAATCCAAGAGAGATTCTATGGTTTCGAAGATTGTCATGACCAGACTCTTCTTCCTCATCTATGTCACTTTCATTCCAAAACTTCTCCCTTGATTTGGTTGAGTGAGACTCATCTCTCCACTGAAAGCCACTAGGGGAACTACCATCACCGTCCTCCCCAGGCCAGTACCAGGTAAACGACCTCTTACCACCGAAAGTACCGTACGGTGTCTCACTGCAATCATCTTCATCAAAGTTTCTCCAGTTTTGCCAACCTATATCAAAAATAAAAAATCATTGTGCACTTCTTGTCATCATCTAAATAATATAAAATAGTTTCTAGGTAATGTCAGATTGAAATGTAAACTATCCTCCATGAAAGGTACACAACGTTCATGTAAGTTCCCATTTCGAGTTACGAATGGAACACAAACTGATAGAAGACAGTGTAAGACTAAGGTTAATGGTAATGCAGAATGAATGCAACCCATGCACACTTCAAAAAAAAAATTAGGATTAAGTTCATGTTTGCACATTTAAATACCTGGCATGTACATCCAGAACAAAAATAATACAAGCAGTTCAATGCAGAACCAGTAAAAGGAAATGCATGTGAAGAACTCACAGCTTACATTTATTTTTGTTATGTCTATTTTTTCCAGGAAAAGAGTGATGATCCTTTGATTTACCACCGCCCTTCTGCTTTCTCGTTTGTTTGTTACTGCTTTCCTGTAGACAAGATTAAAACGAAGTTGAAAATGATCTCTTTTTTTTTCACGAGGTTGGGTTATATGCTTATGATCAAATTTGAAAAAAAAAAAATTTAACGCGTGCAAGATTCAAGGGACATCTCCTCTGTCAATCAACAGTAACAGACATCTCACTAGCTGAATCAGTAAACAAAGAGTCCATGCAAACAAAAGAAAACGAATCATAAACTTAGATGATAGAACTGTTTCTCCGTTAGCTGAATCAGTCATGTTTAGAGGCAAACACACTAATTTGGAAGAAGCAGAGATAGCCTAGGGAAATGGTCACAAGTACGTACCTGATATGGCCCGCCATTGAGCAGAATGTTTTTTAGGGCGCTCTTCGCATCTGCACGCTTTTCACGGACGGCAAACCTGATACGAGGCTGCCCAAGAAAACAGGGTTATCCCCATTCCTATTTCCTATAGTAGTACTCCCCCCTTTCTCAAAAGATTGTCACCTTCTAGTTCATTTTTGTACTAGAAGGTGACAATCTTTTAAGAAAGGAGGGAGTATAAAAATTGAAATTGAACGATATAGGGGAAGGACGCGTCTGTCTCCCCATACTGTCTCCGAGGTTGGAACGAGATGCGGCGGCATCGCTGCAGTGCAGTGGAGGGAGATGACTCACCGCAGACTTGGAGAGCGCTGCGGAGGATGAGTGGAAGGCCGCTGCCAACTCCGCGGCGCTCCTCCGCGCCGCCGCGACTGCCTGCATACCAAGTTCCCGGCGGCGGCGGCGGTGGACGGGAACAGAGGAGGAAGGAGGATGAGTCGGATGCATATCATCAAGCCATTAACCTTTGATCCAACGGTTTACAACGACCGACTCCGGCCGGCCACGCACGTTTACAGAAACGCCCCTGATTAGTCGCGGTCCAGTTATTTGCAAAATACCCCCTACCCTAATACTACTACTGATCGATGTTTCAGATCGATGAATGATTCATGATACATTCAGACTTGCTTGATGATGATGCCGGAGCCCTCTCATCTTTCCGCTGCTGCTTCTCCTGATCATCATCCTCCTCCTCCTCCTGCGGGCGATGGTCCCTGCTTTTGCCCCAGAGCACGCTGTACAGTCCTCCGACGAGCAGCGCCCCGCCGAGGAGGCTGCCGAGGTGGACGACCTCGCCGAGGAAGAAGGACGAGCAGAAGATGGTGAGCAGGAGGCCCAGAGGGTTGGACATGGCGAGGAACACGGGGCCCTTCTTCTCGATGCACCAAGCCTGCAGGTAGAAGGACACGCCCGTCACCACGAAACCGGAGTACGCGATGGCCACGAGGCCGACGACGTCGTCGAGGCGCAGCTTCCACGCGGCGCCGAGGTCCCTCTCGACGGCGACGGCGAGCACCAGCGACTGCACGGTGCTCAGCACGCACTGCACCAGCGTCGACAGCAGCTTGCTCGGATACTCCTTCAGAAGCGAAGCCTGCACACATGCAGCTCCAAGCTAATTTGCATGCATGATCGAGAACCAAGCTCAAACTGAAAGCATACATGAAAAACAAATAATTCATGAGCTCCAACCTGCAGGACGATCCAGAGGGACCAGGTTATGTTGGCCAGCAGCATCAGGAACGTCCCTTTGATCCATGTCCCCTTGCTCCTGCTGCTCGTCGTCGTCGTCGGCTCACCATGCGGACCATCATGCTGATGACGATGATCGGCAACGGGAAAGGCGCGGTGGTGGTTCACCGGGCTCATCGACGGCCCCGTGTACAGGGCGATTGTCAGGACGCCGGCAAGGCACAGTGCCACGCCGGCGGCCTTGGCCATGCCCGACGGGCTCCGCAGCCTCACCACTTCCAACCCTAACAGCACCGCGAGAAAGAAGGTCACCACGGGGACGGAGTTGCTTGTCGCGGATGCCACGGTTGCCGAGGTGTACTTGAGGCTCATGTTGTACAGATTCATGCTCACCGTGTTCCTACACACACACCAAATCCCCCAAACATATTTACAAGCTAGCACGTGGTTATATGTACTTGTAGCTCTAATAAGGTCGATCATGCATGCCAAGACATTATATTTTAATTTTGTGCATGCAGTGTCTTATTAATTACGTACGTACCCAAGCAAAGCATAGACGAATAGCTTCATGAACAGTCTGAATGACATCGGTGGTGCATTCCGCCTGCAATTAATATATAGAGGAACCAAATTTGGAGCCATTAATTCTCTCATACACATATGTTGGAGACCGGCCAGAGTAAATAAAGTTATTTAATTACTACGAGATGTTCGTCTATTCTCGCTTAATTAACTAGTTTAGAGATCGAGAGCAGTTAATTACCTTTCGAAAACGATGGCGAGAGGCAGCAATAGAACAGTGGCAGCTGCCTGGCGGTAGAAGATGAACACGTAGGTGTTCATCCCGTGGTTGAATGCCGCCTTGGAGACGACGTACAGCCCCGTGTAGATCAGTTGTATGACGATGGCAACCACGTACGCTTTCTTGCTTGCATCCATGGCTGCTGTATCGATCTCTGCCACAATAATATGTAATCTACTGATACTGATCACAGCTCGCGCTTCTGAAATACTACTGACGAGCTACTTCCGTCTACAATGTTTTTCTGGTTCAGTCTATGGTTGAGAAGTAAAGGGGTGCAGGCCGGGGACAGCCTTATATAAAGATGCATGTATGATGAAGAGATCGATGGGGCATGATCTGCACATCGCTGGTTGACGTACTCCCTCCGTCACGGAAAGTTTATCGTTTTGTAGTTCAAATATGAACTACAATACGACAAACTTTTCGGGACGGAGAGAGTACGTTCTAATAAAGTCATAGCTTTTTCTGATCTGCTGGCTTGGCTTCCTCTGAATCACATATATACACTGGTTCCTGGCATGAGCGGTCTTCCTCCTCCCCCTCTCTTTTTCCCAATGGGAAAGAGTGGTGTGTGGTAGCCTCGGACACTTGGTTACTGTTCTTAATAGTGCAAAGAATGAGAGTTATCGTGGCCTTCTAGCTACTGTACTTACTTATCATGTCTTACTTAGTTAACCTAATGTGTATTATTCCTGAACATCGATCTCTTGCATGCAGGTGGGAACTTTATATGTGTTTGCATTTTGAAATAAAGTTTATTTTTTGCCAAAATGATTTTCAGTTAGCAGTTTAAATACTCATTCCTTATCTTTTTAATTGCCGTTTAAACAGCAAATATCAGTTTATTTCTAGTTCAAAGCTTTGTTTGAAACGACAAATAAAAGAATAAGAAGGGAGTCACAAACATCAGTACTAGCTAGTCCGTCTGAAGAATAAATCCTGTTCTACTGCTGTTCCGCCATAGCTGGTCAGTACTCAATTCAAATAAAGGGGTTCGCAATTAAGAAATATTCTTTCATAGATGCATCATATCATATCATATTTCTCATCATCTAAAAAATCATATCATATTTCCCGTCATCTAAAAAATTCTTATCATGGTTCTCATGCAATGCACGGAGATCTAACTTTGCGATAAATCAAATCCAGGAAAGCGTCCCTCTGAGAATTTGGAACAAGCATCCATCCTCCACCCTTTGTTAAAAAATGGCAAAATAATGCAGTGTCAGCTGAGGATTTGCTCCATCAAAAGCAAGGCCCCAGACAAACACTAACTAAGTCTCTATTTTCAGTGTTAATTAGGCATACATTCAGCATACTACTATTACACTTTTGGATTCCATATGACTTGCTTTCTTTTTATTCTTTTTTTTTTATCTCCAACCGTGCATATCTTTGGCACCTATCTTTAGAAATGACATGAGTTGACAATTGGATGATCTTTTTTTATCTGTTTCATTTTTGTTATGATGACACAGTTTAGATTAGTTTCAGTTGACAAGTAGTTATCCATAGAGCCATGCATCAGTACATGTCTACTCCCTCCATCGTTTTAGTTCTTTTGAACTAAAACGTGACAACCTTTTGGGATTGGAGGGAGTAGATTTTTAGGTCTAACCAAAGTTTCATGAAGAATCCGATCTTTCTTTAACTCTTCTTTCACGGAAAAGGGGAACTTTATCTGGAAATTAATTTACTGAAAAATCTAGATCATGCTTTAGCAAAATTTAATTTTTGGAATATAATATTTTCTTATCCCTCCGTAACTCCATGTCTACTTAATTTTTTTTATACCGGTCTTTTTTAGTTACATCTGGCATTCGCTTTATGTAGTTTAATTTCTCGGGAGCAGCTTCCGTTTTCTTTTCTCTCTTGGTCGTGTTCTTCTTTTTGCCTTTTTTAGCTGAAAAGATTGCCATCTAACAGGTAGCTTTCTGCATGATAAAAATTAATAATAGATCTAGTTGATCATTAGACCACCAACAAACCAAACTGGGGCATATGACCGAAAAAGCAGTGTGTACTATACTCCCTCGGTTAGTCGGTCTGAGAAAAATTGATAAAATTTTGTTGCCTCGAATCAGGCTGACAAAATAAGGATATTTGTGTTTGGTCGAAAAATACCGATCGATCTGAGCAATAATCATGCATGTGAACAACGTTTGGTGGTCAACTAAATCGCTTTAGTTAAAAGTGACCTTCGATCGAGCTACTCAGCGCTTTCAGTCTATTTTAGCTTTCTTGATGGTGTGATTTTTCGGTCATGATCATCCCTACGTACGTGTCATCATCTTAATTAGTAGTCGATTACTCCCTCCATTTCGTTTTAATTGTCGTTAAGACAACCTTCATTAGTTCATTTCTAGTTTATTTGGTTGTCTGAAACGACAATTATTTCAGAACGGAGGGAGTATTTGGATAAAAAATTTAGAAACCTAAAATCAACAGACCATATATGCATCGATATTCCTAAAGTGTTTTTGGCGGAATTCGAGCTACAGTGCTCAGTGTACCAAGTCTTTAATTTGATGGGTTCATCAACAATTAAGGAACTAAATGTATATACATATAAAGTAATTTTATTT
This sequence comes from Tuctoria greenei, assembly GCA_036927565.1. Lineage (NCBI taxonomy): Eukaryota > Viridiplantae > Streptophyta > Magnoliopsida > Poales > Poaceae > Tuctoria > Tuctoria greenei. Next base: position 199,481,595 of record JAYESD010000007.1, read on the forward strand.
GAAAAAAATGCAACTTATCTGAAGCTTCATTCAGAGAAGAGATGACCAACAACAAGGACATGGTACAATAACAAAGGCACTTTATTTGTGATTAGGGAAATAGGTACAAGCATGAAAAAGGTAGAGACGTGCACATTCAATAAAATTGTGGCAGCTACTGTGGTGACGCAACTTTTAAGTACTCCATCGGTCCTCTAAAGATAGTCGCTTTTAGTTAAAAATGAACTAAAACGTGTGACAAACTTTTGAGGATAGAGTATATGTGAACGTGTCACTTATGTATATCTCATGCATGCATTTGGCTTTATTTAAAAGAAGAAAAGATGGGACGATCAGAATCTTGATGTGGCTCAACTGTCTTCGTAGGTAAAGCAAAGCGCGGCAAATTATAAAGCCTTACTAGCTGATGTATGCCTTTTGGTTTTGGAAAACAAAACAAAATTTAAAATCTGCTGTATGTAATGTTAACACGTGCAGTACGCTATACTCGTGTCGTCGTGTGTAGTAAGTAGACATTGACACATGCATGTCTTTAATTAAGCGTGTCCACGTTTTGTAAAACGAAATGAATAAAGCTGGTACTTTTTTTTAATTAACTAAAGCTGGTACTTTGGTTTGTTGATATCTTGCACGTTTTATACACGTGCATGAAGGCAATCCAACTCATCGAAATTCCACATGCTTTTTTTTTTCCTCATCTTTTAGCGGCACCTCAGATTAAGCCTCTAGAGAGTGAACAACTAAAGCAGTGAATGAATCTCCAAGAGTAAATTCTAGATGATCCTGGTTCAATTATTTTCTGGTATGAACATGATAAATTCCTTTCCTTGTGCTGTGTGTGTGTCACAGTGACTATATTCATCAAATGAATCAATTCATTCATGGTACTCCCTCCATTCTGAAATAATTGTCGTTTCAGACAACCAAATGAACTATAAATGAACTAACAAAGGTTGTCCTAACGACAATTAAAACAAAACGGAGGGAGTAGTAGATAGATGCGAGGAGGCCATCATAGAGAGGAGAGCAGAGCAGAGTAGAAGCATAGCCATCGTTGGATCCCCGCTTTGAGATTCGCGCGACCTCCCTCTCTGAGTTGTGACGGAGCGACGAAATGGGTTGGGTTGGGTTGGGTTCTCCTCCGGCGCGCGCGCCGCCGTTAAACCCGCCGACCGACCGACCGAGTCTAACGACAGAGGAGGAGGAGAGAGAGAGAGGAACAAACCCTAGCCGCCCTTGCCATCCCCTGAGCTCGACGGCGGCGAAGGGAGCCAGCGGGATGGAGTACCCTCCGGGGGTCGCCGGATCGGGGGGCTACAGCCACTACTACCCGCCGCCGCACCACTCCCACTCCCAGTCGCTCCGTCGCCCTCCGCGCCCCGCCGCCCGTTGGGTCAAGCAATGGTGCCTTCTTCTTCCCCGCCTTCTCCCTCCCCCAATCTCTCTCTCGCTTCCTGAGAAAGTTCGTTACTCCTCCTCGCGACAGTTCCACTAATAACTCAGCGAAATCCGCTGCATCGTTCTCGCTTTCCAGGATCCCGCAGGATCTCGCGGCCTCCGGTGGCAAATGCTCCCTCTTCAAGTGGATCAGAGGTAACGAACGACTCCTGCCAAATCCCTCCCCATTTCCTCAATTCATTTCTTCCTGTTACGAGAACTGCTGCTAGGTCTTCAGACATTTAGAGTACAGTGCCAGAGTCCCGAGCACTTGTTTTTATACAGAACGTTTCTGACAGCCTACGACTGTTAATTGATCACTTTTTCGTTGCTTAATAATCTGTGTGCAGCCGATGGGCACCAAAGTTCCAAGGAGAACCACAGAGTGCTGGAGGCAGAGGCGCCCAAGCCCATACCCACCTCGGAGATCCTTTTCCTCTGCAGCTACGAGAACTGCGGCAAGACCTTTGTCGATGTCAGCGCACTCAGGAAGCATGCTCATGTGCACGGAGAGAGGCAGTATATCTGCCAGGAGCCCAACTGTGGGAAGGTATATCTTGCATTGCACCTTTGATTATTGACCCCTGACTGACCTTTGTTATTGATGGACCTATCTACGATTGGCACCTCATAGTCATAGATGAAACAACCTTAAGAGTTAAGATTCATTCCTTGTGTGCTCCTTCAAGTAAAAACACCTTGCTAATTGCAGAAAAGTCTGAAGTGGTTTATGCTTCAGTTTTGACAATAACCTTAACTTGAACCAAAATTGAACGGATAATGTGCATGCAGGAAAAACCCTACAGGATGAACTATAGATTTAAGCCCTTGCACCCAGTCTTACATTATTTAATTTTGAACCATATGGCTGTTATATGTATGCTGATCTTTGTTAATATCACAAATTACAATCCACACCATATTTACTTGGTTTGCATCTTGCAGAGATTTGGTGATAGCTCCAAGTTGAAGAGACACCATCTTACTCACACAGGACAAAAAGATTTTATCTGTCCTCATCCAGGCTGTGGTAAGGTGATACCCTCATCCCTTTCTTCTCTCAACTGATGCACTCATTGATCTCCCTAGATGTTGCTTTTTATTACACCGCAGCACTTTCTGCTTCCAGAACCTGCCTTGTATATTCACAGTTATCTTCTCCATACTACTCAAAGCAGAATAACAGATGCCATTTGCCATGCCTAATGGTGCAAACTGTCATGCTGCCTTGCCTATTCTATCCAATTCAAAAATATTTATTTGATTTTTTACTAGCTCAATCTAATGAGACTTCATCAGATTCATCTAGACCATTGTATTGTAAGTTGTATGCCGCGTTTGTTGTGTTCTCAATTTGATGTTTATGTTTGAGGTTTACTCAATGCAAAACTATGCTGCACTATGCTTGTTACCAGTGTGCACGTCAGTAAGTAACCAGACCATAATTGATGCAATTTACTATAACATGTGTGACTTTTTGTTAAGTTGTGTGCCCTTTCACTATGCTGCATTTTGTATCTTCTTACAAACAGGCACTCTTAATTTCAGGCCTTCTCGTTGGATTTTAATCTGCGGTCACACTTAAAAACTCATGCATTGGAGAATTATCATATATGCCCATTTACGGCGTGTGGTAAAAGATTTACAAGCGACTTCAAACTTAAAGCCCATGTCAAGGCACATGAAAAGGTATCTTGTTGATTTTAGGATGCAGTTCTTTTTACACTCTCATTATTGGATATAAATGAGAAACATGCAGATATACCAGTTGGATTTCTCTTAAGTCTTAACCAACTTCTTTTTGCACTGCAGTACTAAATTGTGAGATTGCACTGCAGTATTGTACGGTGGACCTTGTTTTCGTGTTATGCTGTGCTTCAACTGTTCGTACTTTAGTTAATGCCTATGAAACTCCTTGAAGATGTAAAGATGAGGGTTGCACTACAAAACATTTTACTCCTATATTTTTCTGTACTCGCCCATAGGAAGGATGTGTTCCTTGGACTTTGATTTTTTAGGTAGGGGTACCAAACCCTGGCTGACCCAGATAACTGCAACTAGATTTAAGGGGAGGTAGACTATAGCAAGACCCAGGTTCGAGCCTGGGTGTGTGGCCTCCTTGATGCCTGTACCAACTGAGCTATCGCTCAGCTCTCTCTCTCTCTCTCTCTCTCTCTCTCTCTCTCCCTCTCTCACTCCCTCCCTCTTAATATCTAGCACACTGGATATTGTTTAGGGGTTATAGGGCTATGGGAACTATTGATTTTTTTCGTCTCCCTGTGGCAAGGTATCTGGTGATATTTTATTACTATTTCGAAAGTATAACTGGTAGACTGTATATTGCAGTTACACATTCATACATCTGACTGGGATAAGCTGCATTATAGCTAGTTTGTCAGTCCTGTCATACTAGTTCGATTATATAATCGTTTTTTCAAAATTTCACTGTATTAGACCAAAATTTTACAGTTTCTAATACAAAGTTTGTATGCTCTTCTTGTATGCTATATTGATTGTGTTCAATTGTCATGATGCAGACGGGAACTCCTGTTGCAGTGCAGCATACACCATCACCACCACCACCACCACCACCACCACCAGAAAAACCACAAAGCACCATGAAATCTTCCACTCCAGCAACAGCAAGCTATGCTGAGCGCCCATATGTCTGCCCCTATGAGGGTTGTGATAAAGCATACATTCACGGTTACAAATTGAACCTTCATCTGAAAACTATGCATCCTGAACATGGTCAAGAGGAGAATGGTAAGCACACGGCTCCTGGTCAGCATGCTGTGAATGAAACCATCTATCAGTATAGCTATGCTGAGATTGGTGACATTGCACCAAACCCAAAAAGAAGCAAGACGAGCTCAGCTCACAAGAGCTCCTCATCTAAAGTCTACAACGTCAAGGTTTCCAGTGCAATGCCTGCCGATACGAGTGGTGTCAAGAACCAGTGGTCAAGTAAGGCTACATACCAAGATGATAGTGAAGAGACTGAAGAAGACCCAGGCAACAACTTTGAAGGTGGCTATCGATATGGCAACAATGATGACGATGATGATACGCAGGATGAAGATTGACCAGCGGTTCCTCTTGTTCCATTTACTGACATCCTGCTGAGACGTGCATCCTAGTTAGTGGTTAGATGTGGTAGTCTCCTACCTTATATTCCGTAAATTCTTATGTTCCAGTAACTTGTGTTGTGATGGATATTTTGAAGCTTTTACTGTAGACAGTAGTGTAGCGCTGTTACCTGTTCAGTTGGCTATAAGTTACTCTGCTAATTGTGTTCCTGAATTGTATCACACCGTTAAAAAATGTATCCTAGAGAAGTAACTGGTTGTCACATCTTAAATGAAGAGATGTTGGACGAGTTCATTCACTTTTATCTTGTGATGGTCTCTCTATTTTTTATGTTCTCTACAAGCGGAACAATACCTCGACATGTTTGTGACAGGAACTTTGTTGTTATTGTACAAGCGGGACAATGCCACGAAGAGTTGTATTACGATCCAAGTACATACACCTTTTTTATGAGAAAGTGAATCTTTACCTTTTTCGTTCACAGGTGCTCCAAGTGTAAGATACTTTTATCAAAGCAAAATGGGAAGATTACAGAGAAATCAATAAATTGCAATCTCTTCGGGAAGAGGTAAGATTTCTCCTCATCTCCAAATACTTGTCGGTCTTGTTTTTAATTCATTTTTTAACTAAGAGGCGTCTTAGTCGATAAGTATTTAAAGACGGATGAAGTATTTGGCAAGAGCATGATTTATATTTTGCATAACGTGCTTCTAGATTTATTGTTGTAAGGCAACAAAAATCTATATAGTTCGATATGTTTTGATGTCATATAATTTGTGAGCCAAGTGGCACGATGTGCTGCTGTAGTAAATGGCCTCGCGTCCTCTCTCTCCTCACTTTATCTCCTCTCTAAAAATGTGCAACACCTAGCTGTTTTGTCTTCTCTTTAGTTCAGTCTGCCTCTACTTGATCCTCTCTCTAGGAAACGCTCGTGCTTGGTCTTTATGTCAGAGTAGTGCTCACAAATATCCCATTGTAATTTGTTCTTCGAGTTCATTGAAGTTCCAAGCATCATTAACCGAGTATTCACCTGCAAAGCAAGCATGAGAAACCAGCACAAGGAACAATTTTCACTTGATTGTTGGACCAAGTAGACAGTAGCCCAGATGCGCAGCATAAAAAAAAATACCTATCGAGTCTCTCCGCAAGGCAGTTAAATGAGCACAGCTGCAGGGAAATGTAAGGATTGAATTTAGCCATCAAAACTTATCAGCGTGAAATAGATGGAGATGGATAAGAACAGTAAATAAAATGGAAATGGAAAAAATGGGTAACAGATTATTTAAGAATTAAAAGATAAGACCGTATATTAAATCACATCCAGAAAAAGAGGACAAATAATCATCTGTAATGTTAAATCTCAGGGGAAAAATACCAGAAACTACTCAACTTTGGCAAAATAACTAAATTCAACAGACAAAAACTCTAGTTCGATGGCACAAAAGTACTTGTAAAATATGAAATGACAAACTTCAGGTAGTATGGAGGAAGTTTAATGGCACAAAAGTACTTGTAAAATATGGAATGACAAACTCTAGTTAGTATGGAGGAAGTTTAAAAGTGAGCAGTTACTATGTAGTTCAAATTTCCCAAATATTAGACCAAGTTAAACTTGTTGAAGCAAAGTGCACAAGCATAGCCCCAGTCAAATTCCAGAGGAAGTGTAAGCGAGATGCACAAGCATAGGCCTTAAAATCATGGGGTTGGTGCTGTATGCGGACTTTGGGCCAGGTATGTTCAACAAGGTTGATAACATAGAATAATGACCATACGTGAAAGGATATTGCATAATGGTAACAACAAACCTTTACAGAAACTGAAAAGGAAATCTGAATGTGATCCTAGCACTTTTATTCAGTTGCAGCACAATATACATGCTGATATTCATTTATGCTAACTGCAAACATAGAAAGAAAAGGAGAATAAGGCTAATACAAGAATAATTGAGCAAACCTTCCAAGTGCTTTCCCCAAGTCTGCACAGAGGGACCGAACATATGTTCCTTTTGAGCACGTAACTCGAAATATCAAATTCTGTCTGTAGACATGGAAAAATAGTTAAAAGATCAGGCAATCATACGACACTATCCAGATACTCCCTCCCGTATCAAATTATTTGTCGTTTCAGACAAACAAAAAGAACTAAAAATGAACTACCTATGGCTGTCTTAACGACAATTATTTTGATACAGGAGGGAGTATGTATTATCGACTACAAACTCAAAAGTAGTTAAAGAGGAGTGAGAATACCTGTCTTCCAGACTGCGCTCAATGTCAAACTGGTATATCGATATACGTCGTGGTGAAAGCTCTACTGTTTCACCTCTCCTTGCTTTGTCATACAACTTTTCGCCACCAACCTAATATGCATTATCAACCGTAAGAAAATAGCACAACTTATGAACTCGTGAGTTATAAGCGATGTGACAGCATCACAGTACATTCAAGATAAGTCAAGTTATATCACAGCCAAATTCAACTGTAACTTCATGCCATTATTTCTTGCAAGCACAATACATAAACAATTCCCGAAGATAGTGTACCATCTGTATCCTATATGCACCTTATCTATTTCTTTTTTGTTTCCTTTTTGTGGAATCAACAATATAATTCAAATGGTTTGTACTTTGTAGTTTAGAAAAAGCATAGCCTGGTGCACGTAGCTCCTGCTTGCACAAAGTCCGGAGAAGGGTCTAACAAATGGTTAGCAACTTGCTAAGCAGATTATCATTCATGCATGATGGATGGTTAGCAACTGCCACAAACAACTCAGGCAATATACTCTTAAGTAAATTAAATGGAAAAGGTAGCTTTAGATACGAGGATAGTGTACCTTAATGGCAGAAAACATAGGAGGAACCTGCCATATCTCACCCTTGAATGCTGCTGCTGCTTTTCTAATATCTTCATCTTTGATATGTTCCCATGATTCTCTCTGGATAACCTGATCATAGAAGGATGGTAGGAACAAATGTCATTTAAGAAGTGCAGGTATACAAATTAATATGAATGAAAGTTAATATAAACAGATTAAGTATGCAGAATCAGATTTGGGTAAACATAATCAAACACAAAAAGAAAAACACTTGGGTAACCACAAATGGATTTTATATGAAAAGGTTGAGATTGCACAAAATCAACAATTGAGATCTGAAAATAGAGTTTGTAATTTCTGACATCTGCTAAGATAGGATCTGCAGAGTTAGTCAGCAACTAAATGATATGTGACTATATAAGCCAAGAAGGTGATTAATTCAGGACAGATTCTTTCAATATAATTTTTCAGCAACTTCAGACAGAAGCATAAGTGAACCTAATAAGTTGGCACTTGTTTTTGCTTCCCCAGATTCCATGGAATAATGTAGATCCCCTTTCAAACCCTGAATATACAAATGTTCAGCAGAGCATCGTAGAGATGCAAAGATACGTACTGGTGAATCTGCATCCCAGGTCGATGTGGCTTCTCCAAGTCGGAAAACACCGCTATAGCCTTTGACCATTCCTTGGTAGCTTCAGAAGTATGAGAGCATTATTTAAAATAAGAAATTACAGCAAAGTGCAAGAGGTGGAGGGGTCATAAGTAGCAACAGAATCCAAACCAATTCTGTTAGGTTCCATCATATTTTATTTTATCCAAAAAAAATAATTGCTTGAGCAAATTTGAAACAAGATACGCCACTGGAAGATTGATCCAGTATCTACAATAATAAACTTTCCCCAGATGGTTATAAGACATTACCTATCGACTATTTTGGTTGCTTTTCCTACACAAACAATCAACAATCCAGTTGCCATAGGGTCCAGAGTACCAGCATGTCCAACCTGCCATCACAGATGTTGCAAAACATACTCAGTGCTGATTGTGAGAGCTAACAGTAAATTATGTTATAGTGAAAAGCTCTGGTATCACCTTTTTCACTTTTACCAAGCGCCGCAACTTTCCACAAACAGTAAATGAAGTCCATCCTGATTAGCAGAATGATGAGTTCAGATAAGTAAATCGAGATGGAAGACAGCTGGGTATTGTAAAGAAATGCCCCCAACCAAATCATGTCTGCACATTGACAAATTATCTGCCTTGATAGGAATTAGGAAATTGTCAATAATAGCTCTCCAGGCAAGAAACACAATACAAAACCATATATTGAAGCAAGCTGCAGGAGTGCCACTCTGCCTGAATGTTGTGTAAATGGTTGCACTAATCACACACATTCCATGAAAGGAATTACCTGCGTTGAATCAGATATACTCCTGCTAAAATACTAATGCCATCATGAGAAGAATATGAGAAGCAGCGAGGGACAGGCACATCACCTTTGGGCTTGTCGATGAGCACGACGGTGCCGCCGGGCCCATCCCACCTCGGTGGCAGCTCCGTCGTCCTGGTCACGAGATACAGCTGCGGTCGGTCCTCCTCCCTCTGCAACTCGCGGTTCACCTGCTGCGGCGGCTCCGTTCGAACCGCCGCCACTCTTTTGGCCTTGGCCTGGGCCTGGGCTTCTTCGCCGGGGCCCTTCTTCAGAGACCTGAAGAAATCCTCCACCTTCCTCTCCAGCACCTCCCCTTTGTTGATGTTGCCGTCGTCCTTCGTCTTGGCCACAACCCCGTCGTCGTCCTTGTTGTCATCGTCGAAGAAGACGAGCCCCCTGTCGGCGTCGGAGGTGGGCCTAGCATCGGCGGGGACGAATGCGTTGTCGAGCGACTGGTGGGGGAAGTACTTCTTCTCGAGGCGGTAGAGCATGCGGTAGTGCTTGTCCTTCTCCCAGGGCATGGCGAAGGTGTCGTGGAAGTAGAGCGCCTCCTCGCGCGCGTGCAGGCGCGGGAAGTCCACGACCTCCGGGCGGAGCTCCACGAACTCGGAGGAGGAAGACGAGGGCTTGGTGCCCGTGGTGGCGTCGGGGTCCGGCAGGAGGCGGCTGCGGCGCTTGCGGAGGTAGCGTCGCTTGTTGCGGTCGAGCGGCTGCTCGTCGGGGGAGGGCGGGCGGTCGGCGGCGGCGTCGGAGGAGGATCTCGGGGGCTTGGAGTCGGCGGGGCGGTGGACGATGAGGTCGTAGTAGAGCGGGTAGGCGGTGGCGGTGAGCGAGAGGAAGCGCCGGGGCAGGCGGCAAAGCAGCAGCGGCGACGGCGAGGAGGACAGCAGCGCCGCCGCCATGGCAACGCCGCGGACGAGCATCTCGCTCGCTCACTCTGCGGCGCGCAGGCGTTATCGTGCAGCCTGGCCGTTCGATCCGACATGGACGGCCCTGGTACACTAATGCTGTTTCTACCCTAGCCTAGTGGTAATAACAGCTGACCTTCAGCTGGGAAAACGTTCTTCAGCTTTGAAGTCTCAGTGTTATGATAATGCTTGTTTAGTGTGTGATAATGATATAATCCTCTGCTTTTGTTGTCAGCAGCATGTAGAGAAGTTGCCCAATTTTTCGTAATAAGTTGGTACCATTGCTTCTACGTGTACAAAAGGAAAATATTTGTATGCAACTCCGAGACTACCGGACATTCCAAGATGCGAGTAAATGTACTCCTTCCGTTTCCATAAACTTGTCGCTTTGTAGTTTAAAAATGAATTACAAAGCGACAAGTTCATGGGGATAGAGGGAGTACTAGCATATTCCTGCCGTGTGCGGTGTGCTCTGCTCCTCCCAATTACTAATTGGTTAAAATTCGGAGACGACAGGAAAAATGAAAATGACGTAGACGACAAGGTATCATCATTATTATTAAACAATCAAATTTGGATCATGCGGCAAGTGTTCGCATACTCCAGGTGATTGATTAGTTGAAAGCAAGGGGAAGCCGTCTTCCTCCCCCTCCTCCTCGATTGAAGGCCGCCTTGTACCAGGAGTTCTTGTTCTTCTAGGCTAGACCAAGGGCCAAGGCCGCGGCGCGGCAAAGCCCAGCTCCCATGCAGCTCTGCGAACAAGATATGGCGGCGGCGGCGGAGAAGGTGTTCGTGGCGTTGCCGGCGGAGTCCAATAAGGCGGGGCAGTCGACGCTGTCGTGGGCGCTCAGCCATTTCGGCGGCGGCGGATCCACGATCGTGATCGCGCATATCCATGTCCCGTCGCAGATGATTCCAGTGAGTAGGTGTTCTCGCTTTTCGCATCCCATCTGTCCTACGGAGTATCTCTCTATCATGCATCCCTTCTTTTGCTGAGACATACTAGAACAAATTCAACTTGTTACAATGTCAGTGGGAGGAAAATTCCATGCCAGTAAATTAAGCCCGGAGCAAGTGAGCCTTTTCAGATGGGCTGAGCGTGGAAAGGTGAACAAGATGTTAAACGGCTACGTTCATCAGTGCTCCAAAATGAAGGTGAACACTTAGAGTTTGAAACACAACATGTTTGAAACATGATTGAACATTACTCTTCACGAATCGGCAAAATTACATCAGTCAAGAGTTTGAAACAGAACATGATTGACAGGCCGGCCCGGTCCCTGTAAGAATTTTCAGGTGAAATGCGAGAAACTGGTTTCTGAGAAGGAAGATGTCGTAGCCGGTCTGGTCGATCTCATCGCCTCGCATGGAGTCGCTAATCTAGTGATTTCAGCTGCTGCAGATAGGCACTACTCGAGGTATACCAAACATGACTGAAATGCAGATGCTTTTGTTCTTATCGGCAAAACATTCTGGGAAAGTTATTACAGGACATCAAAATTATACTATTACTGTGCTATTTTTGGTTCCAGAAAGATGGACAGACCAAAGTCAAGGATAGCAATCGAAATTATGCAGAGAGCAGACCCCTCGTGCAAAATTTGGTTTGTTTGCAAGGGACAGTTAATCTGTAGTAGCAGGTATACACTCTCAGCATTTCTCATGGGTGGGTAGGATAACTTTGGATTTCTTGTGAAGAATTTATACGTATATTTTACCGTGCATCATCAGGGACAAGGGACTCGAGATTTCACGAGCTGGTTCTGCTCACTCAACATCATCATCACTCCGCCGGTGCCGGTCAGTGGATGTGGAAGGAGGAGAGGTCTCTTGGACTTGGACGCAGAAAGGGAGACATGTTGCTTTCGGAGCGCAAAGGGAGAAGCCGCGAGACGAGGACCCCGTGATCCCAATTAAGCCACTCCCCGAAACGGCAAACTCCCAGACCGCCCTCCGCCCGTCGCCGCCGCCCGCCAACATGCCGCCCACGCCGCCGGAGCCGGAGGCGGACCCGGAGTTCGTAGAGCTCGATCCCACCGGCCGCTACGGACGGGTAATAATGCCTTCCCCTGATCCGACCTCTCTCTCTTCTGATTCAGCCTCTCTCTCTCCCCCCTCATCAATCATCATCATCTCTCGACTCCTTCCCTGATGATGCATGCGGCTGCCCCCCTTGCAGTACACGGAGGTTCTTGGCAAGGGCGCCTTCAAGACGGTGTATCCTTTCTTCGAACTCTGATTTGGTTGTCCGGCAAGGGGGTCCTTTGACTCGTTCCCATCGGCTAAAGATTCGATTTTGCAACAAATCATCGGAGATGTGTGCTGTCTTTTCGGGCTTCAGTTGCCCGACTATTTCTTTGCAAATTTCTTCATTTCGATGTGCCATCGGCATTGCCATTCTCTAACCGCTCGCTGCATTACCTATTTCCTTTGTACCTGTTGTGTGTCGTTCAGTTTAAGATTTTTGTATGTGTTCTTCCTTATGCATTTCATTGTTTGGTGCATCGGAAACTTGTTGTGATGCCAAGTACATGCTAAAACCTGTGGAACTCTGCTATATTATTTGTCTATCTTGTGCAACTCATCCTTCCAATTTCCCTCTGGACTTGGAATCCTTTATTCAGATTCTATGGGCACAGATACAAGGCTTTTGATCAACTGGAAGGGCTAGAAGTTGCTTGGAACCAGATCAAAGTGGGTGACTTACTTCGGAACAATGATGATTTGGAGAGGCTGAAATCAGAAGTGCGGCTGCTCAAGACCCTCAAGCATAAGAACATAATCAAGTTTTACAATTCGTGGCTAGACAAGAAAAGCAACAACATAAATTTCATCACTGAGGTCTTCACATCAGGGACATTGCGCCAGTTCGTGCTCCTGTGCCCTCTCATTCTAACTACCGCACTTAAAAATTAAAATATGCACAAGCTGTAAATACCTGAGTTATATTTGATTTAACATTGATGTCACCATTCTGTTACATATGTCTATCAGGATTTAATATGACAAATGTCCCTCTGACATATATCTTGGATCCTAGCATCGGATGATTGCATCAATAATTAAAGCAGGCAATATTGATTTAAACTAAATAAACTAGTCAGATGCATCTTAGGCACTCTCAAGTGCTTAAGCTTTCTCTTGCTGAACCCTTTTAACCACCTTTTTTTTGTTTGGTTTCAGGTACCGCATAAAACACAAGAAAGTCGACATCAGAGCTTTAAAGAAGTGGTCAAGGCAAATCTTGAGTGGTCTATACTATCTCCACAACCATGATCCACCTGTAATCCACAGAGACTTAAAATGTGACAACATATTTGTGAACGGGAACCAGGGCGAGGTGAAAATTGGAGACCTTGGATTAGCAACGATCCTGGATCATGCACGTTCAGCCCATAGTATCATCGGTAATGATTCATTTTATTTAAAACAACAGACTTCAGTTTGTCACAACTTTTTTTGATATTTCTTATTTAACATCTGCTTTGCCATAGGTACACCGGAATTCATGGCACCAGAACTCTACGATGAAGAATATAATGAGCTTGTTGACATTTATGCATTTGGGATGTGTGTATTGGAGCTTGTTACATTTGAGTACCCATACTGCGAATGCTCTAATGCAGCACAAATATATAAGAAAGTTTCCGAGGTTAGTCTCCTTAACCTTCACCTTCTTTCTAGAAAATTGCAGTTAGTCAGCCCTAAATATGAAATTACTTATTCTATATGCTCCCTGGTTAATTAAGAGGTGTTTATAGATCAAAGTCCATACCACGGAAATAGTAACTCCTTTGATTCGATTGTACAGGTAACATGGAAAACAAATTAATAGTTACAACAACAACAACAACCAAGCCTTTGTCCCAAACAAGTTGGGGTCGGCTAGAAATGAAACCCAACGATCAGTCCATCTGTTTTTCTTGTATTCAACTGCATTACATTATTATCTTATGATCGTATCCTGGTATCACTTATCGCGCTGCCAATACTGTCGACAACAGTTGGATGCCATTATGATTTACAAACATTCTTCATCACAAGATGCACAAAATGCCAGTTGGTGACTCATTCTGATTCAGTAATTAATTTGCCATATTAATTTTATTTCTACAGGAATATACCATATTAACTATTCATCGCAACTTTAAATTTTAAGGAATATTGTTTTTTGACATCCTTCTTTCTTTGAGTGGATTGAACGCGTACACTCGTACAGTCAATGCTGTGCTACATTGGTACACAATCCTCTCTAGTAAATAGATTTATACCATATTCAAGCTATACATTCCTCATTGTGTTGATGTTAAGTGACTACAGTATTATTACCATTTCACTTCATAATCTATTACTATTGGTATTGGTATTCAGGGTGAAAAGCCTTGTTCACTGGCTAAGATTGATGATCCTCAAGTGAAATTCTTTATAGAGAAGTGTATTGCCAAAGCCCCTCAAAGACTCTCAGCAAAAGAGTTATTATTGGATCCCTTTCTCCTAGATGTCGACGATGAAAAAATATTCTATCCACTGCATCCAAACAGTAGTGCATCAGGTAAATGATTGGGCTTGAGGCATCTCACATTACACATGTATATTTCAGTAAACCTTGTTTTCTTTCCTGAATAACATTATAATAAACATGACAGATACAGCTGGCAGTTCAAACCCAAGCACGAGTTACAGATATGATCGAGTAGGATCATCTGTAGGCCACCATGACCACACAGGTATAGCCTTGCAGAAGTATACTGAACTGACAAATGTGACATCGAATTAAGACATGAGGTGTCTCTCCTGTTAATATGTGACTCTTATGTAATGCAGGAAACATGACAGATTCACATCCGAGTGATCACTATGCTCATGAATCTGTGGATCCTCATGATGCAATTGGTCGAATTATCACAGTCGAGAGTCAACGGAAGGATTTGGATACGATATTTTTGAAGCTGCGGATTGCTGATTCAACAGGTTTTGTGATGAAATCATATTTTAATGATCATTAATTTGTTAATAATTTTTCATGTATACTTTATCCATTTCTTCGTCCCAACCTGCAGGCCATGCCCAAAACATTCACTTCCCATTTGATATTGAAGCAGACACTTCGATCAGTGTTGCAACTGAGATGGTTGTGCAGCTGGATCTCACAGACCAAGATGTAACAGCTATTGCAGAAATGATAGATGCTGAAATACGTGCCCATATTCCTGATTGGGCAGTAGAGGAATCAGCTGACAATCAAGGGGATGAAGCTGCTCATTCTGAGGTCCATAGTTCAGACGATGAGGGAACCTCCGGATGGCGTGATGATCCTGATGCTGCACTTAACGGCTTCGTACAGGAACAACTTCCTTCTGGACGAAAATATTGGTCAGACTCGCCCAGGAGAGATAATGACATGCCTGTACAGGTGGAAAACCCACAAACAGGTGATAGCGTTTCAAATGGAATAGCAAAAAAGAATGATGCGGATGACATTATCAACAGTGTGAAACATAAAGAGAATCAATCCTCCGCTGACCCCATCTACTCTGTGGAAGGTATCTGTGAGGGAATACACTCATCTGTGGGCTTGTCAAAACCTTCAGTGGTTGACAGGATATCTAGAGGAGCTTCTGTTGGTTCTGGCCCCCACTCCTCTAATGTTGAGCAGCGACACATTTCAACATATGTTATGGAGAGATTGGAAAACCTGTTAGCTCAGCAACAAGAGGAGCTTAATGAGCTTCAAAGGAAGCATAACATAGACATAAAAGACATCTTGAAAAGTGTACCTGTAGAGGATCGCGAAGAAACCCTAACTAGGTGCCGGTTGAAGGTGGATCAGAAAAGCAAAGCGAACCACCTTTAGTTAAATTGTTTCTTTCTGAATCTTGTTTATACCGACATCAATGAGTTGTTTAGAATAGTTGTGCAAAAAGAGATAGTCTTCGTTGTGCAAACAGGTAGTCCAACCTTTTCACTGTTCTTTTTGGTAAAATGGAGAAGAAGCTGGAAGTGCTTGTGTAATCACCGAGCAAGTACTTTGACAGTGATTTATGTTCTTTTGAGGTTTTTGAAGGCAAGAGAAGGTTTCTGCCCTCGGAACAGAATCTGCGCAGTACCACGCTGTTGTTGTATGATTGAATTGTTCATAAGTAGTGCCTCCTTAGTTTTTCTATGTTTTTTTTTCGTACTTTGACTTGTTAAGGATGTATATGCACCAGTGTTTGAGCTGTTGCAAACCTGGAATGACATAATGTTCAACTATCTCCATAATGTTTTAGATAACATGGTTGCCCAATTTCTCAGAGTTGTATCTGTGTAAGCACTTGACCCACTCATTTCTGTGACTGTCTGTATCTGTACACAGACATTCATGAATATAAATATTTGTAACTGCAAGTGTGCCACGAAGATAGGCTGATGCTGTGGAACTCTCCGGTACCACTCATCAGCAGATCTGAAGTGGCTAGTGGATGATAAACAACTGTTTCTGTAACACATGCTCCAGCGGCATCTCTCACATGCATGTCCCAGATTTCTGTGACATTTATTTTTCCTTTTTCACTTCTTTTGAGTGGTCCATCTGAATCTGTGTACTTGAAAAACCTGATACTCTCCAACCCAGTTAGGTTAGGAATGGTGTTCACAGAATTTGGATCTGTGTTGCAGTAGGAGTGACAGGGGGGAATCGTCCAATGCTACGCTGTCTTTAATTTCACCGTATGTTTATTATTAACTGGGATCTATACATCAATCCCCTTGATTCATGTATGGGGTGTGGAAACTTGTTGGCCACTAGAACTCGTTATCGTTATAGGGGATATAAGTAAGGCAGATTACACGTTGGCCCCCGTTCGTCCCCTGAATTGAACAAAAAACAGCTGAAATATTCAAGATTTCCATTAGATATTCAAACAAGTATCGTCAAATGGTCTGTCAATAAGTAAATTCAAACAAGGTCATTTCGTCATTGGTATTGAGATGACTTTCAAATTATGTTTCCTACTTTTGATGATACTGTATATTGATAACTAACCGATAAAGATGCACACGAAATAAAAAAGAGATGATCGTTTTCGAACAATTAATCGAAACCTAATGTATCAACGTCAACCATGCAAGGAGCAAGAGAAGCATACAGGAGAGAGAACAAAACAATTGATCCGAAGAAGACACCATACTGCTGCTTGCTCGGCTTCGACTAGTATATGTAACACCCTGTTCCTGCAAAAGGAAACAAAGCACAATTCTCGCGTGTGCCAGGATCAGTTTTCATCACACACGAGCACAAGAGTGATATCATATATAATTAAGCTAAGCTCGATAAACATGATAGGCCAAGTACGGCGAGTACACCAACATCGGTACAAGAATGACCCGTAGGTCTAAAAGAAAAACTCATGACAGCGGAAAGGTAGTGGTAGGATCTCCATCACAGGCGCCGTCCGTGGGAACACCCGCCTAGGCCTGAGCGCCAGTGTCGTCTCCGTCGAACTCCTCGTCCATCTCTCCACCACTGGGACCTGAGCAGCAATGTATGCACAAGAAAACAGAAAAGGAAAGAAGCGAGGATGAGTACCTAATGTACTCCGCGAGTGAGGGAAAAATTATGACATGCGGGCTATTTCAATGAGGAAAGCTGACACGGGCTAGCCTCTATGCAACCTTAATTCCTTAAGTTGACCTTAGCATCCTATTTACTAGGTGAGGGACTCATAAATGTAATAATAGTATAAACCGTCGGGTGACACCCACCCGACTCACCACCGTCCAGGTTACCCCACCTGGAACCAACCCACCGGGTCAACCGCCCGACTTACCAACAACCAACCAATCCCAAACTGACTAATCAAGGCAGTACTACCAGGCACGCTCGTGACCGTGAGCACGGCTATCTAGATAGTTTCATACTCTGCAGAGTTTGTACCACTTTACCCACAAGTTGTGATTTCATCGTCTAACGACGACTAAGAAAACTCCATCCTGCCGTCTCACACTGCCTAAGGTGTGTGGCCAGGAATCCACAACAGAGCCTTTACAAAGGGTCTCCCGACAAGTACGAGCGCTCTAAGGTTTCGCCTACCACGACATAATGGAGTACACCCTCCGACGTGGCAGCCCCCTCTTGAGCCATGCGGATCCCAGAGCAGGTAACGCTGAACTCGTTCCCCGCACCAACCATTGCCCATACTCATTGAAAGATCTCCTAGATAAATGGCTAAGCCGTTCCATAACGTCATGTGGTGGCACGGTAATACCTGGTCGCAATGTCACCAAGAACCGGTCCCTAGAATCTAGGGCAGGCGCCAACACAAATGAACCCGAGTCTCGTGCGTACTGCACCCACCACTCAAACCTGCCTGCCTAGATTCCTATCAACTACACCATCCCACCATAACCACAATAATACAGAGTATAGTAGAGTAAGCATAATAGCAATTTTAAGTAAAGTTACTTCCCCAACTATGACAGCATGGCTAAGCAGTAGTAAACCACCCACAAAATACCCTAACATCTATCCAAAACAGCAACAAGGAATATTATGGAAATATAGGGAAACAGTCTAACATAGGATTCAAATTAATTGACTTGCATGCATCTAGTTCTATCTATATCCTTAATAATCCCTAAACGGAGCAAAGTGGTCAAGGACACTCGCCTGGGTAGTGTGGGTCGACGTAGTCAAACACCTGGTCCTGAAGGCTGAAAGTCGACTCTGGGATCGCCTCTAATCACACAAACATATGCAAGAAAATAGTACAAAGAAAATAAGCACAAGCGTGAAAATAAAGGCATAGGGATAAACATAGCATACACACCACAAGGCATTTACATACACTCCAAAGTGATTTAATCAAGTTCTAGTATACCTACACTATGCAATTTACAGTTTTCCAAAATTTTACGCGCTAAGAAACATATAAAAGGGTGCATCACATGATTTAATAGACTTTCACATACTTTACAACTCATGTAAATACCATTTTTATAAATACAAGATTTTATTACATAAAATGATGGTTATTTATTTACTAAACATGTGATTTAAGTGAATATCTACTACTGCAGGGCTAACCTACAAATACTATTTAATTCAGGGGCTAAACTGGCAAATGGTGTACTGCAGAAACTATTAAAATGCGAAAATAGAGAAGTACAGGGGCCTAGGAGCTATTCTGCAGCTAAAAACCGAAATAAAAGGGGTTCCAGGGGCTTCCTAGCAAATCCGAGGGCTAAAGTGAGGAAAACCGGAGGCCTTCAGGGGTGTGGGCGCAATTCTGCCACGGGATAGGCTCGGATTCAGCGTGGACCGTCCAAAATAAAACGAGGGCCCCAGATTAGATCCTACGAAGGGGTACGCCGATTTTAAATTGGGGCCGACGGATCCGAAGCCCACGGCCCAGATCAACCCATCGACGTGGCCCATCGGGGGCTCCACGATTTGAAACCAACGGCCAGGATCTAAATAAACGAAGGGGTATCACATCTTCTAATCACAGCCGCGGGTGCAGGATCCAACGGCCACGGACCAATCCCGGTCAGAGCCGGTCACCGGCGACATCCGGCCGCGGCGGCGCGCCATGGCCGAGGGCCAACGAGCACGCCGGAGCAAGAAAAACCCGCGCAAGCAGGGTCCTAACGCACATGCAAACACATGGGGAGAGAAAGGGGATCACGGAGAGCTCACCAAGAGCAACGGCGGGGTCTCCGGAGAAGCAGAAGAGGCACGCGACGGGGTAGACGGCGACGCCTTCCGGTCTACGGGGAAACAACGGGGGGGGGGGGGGTAATCCCTCGGTCTTTCCTTGCTCCGAGGGTGTTCTGAGCCGAGGTAAGGATGAAGGTGGGGTTAGATCGAGACCACAACCAGAGAACACGATAGAACGTCGGAGAGGATGGAGAAGTTACCGGGTTTTCGCCGGGGCTAGGGTTTCTCGTCGCGAGGCCCGTCGGGGAAGGTCCGAGCGGCTTCACCGAGCACCTGCAAACCGTGGAGGGAGGTGAGCATGCGGACGGGGGGGGGGGGGGGGGTAGACGGGGAGCAACTCAGTGACGCGGAGCTCACCGGGGTGGGTCGGCGGCGGAGCAGGGCTCCCGCGGGGTAGAGGAGACGGGAGCAGAGAGGTTATGCCGGGGGGGGGGGGGGGTTTATAGGCAGGGCTTGCGTGCGAGCCACGAACGGCGGAATCATGGCCACTATAGGGATCCGCGAGGGGAAAACTTGGCGTCCGCGCCGGGGAAAAAGTGAGGAAGAGCTGTGGCGAGGGAGAAAGCCGACATGGGGGCCCTACGCGTCGGTGACGGGGAGGAAGGGACAAAACGGCGAGGGGATCCGAGGCGGGCGCCGAGTGCGCGGGCGCGCGAGCGGATGGGCCGGCGGGAAGGAAAGGGGAACTGGGCCAGCGCCGAGATGGGGAAGAAGGGGGGAAAACAGGGGCTGGGCCAAGAGAGGAAAAGGGATTTTCGGCCCAAGGGCCCATGGCCAGGTTAAGGATCTTCTAATCTCCAGATTTTTAGGTTCTTCCAAAATCAAATTTTAGGTGCTTGGCAAACATGAGCAGAACATCCAAGAAAAATTTTGAATAGCCTCTCTAATTATATTGGGGTGTTACAACTCTCCTCCCCTCAAAGAAATCTCGACCCGAGATTTAAGAGACTTACCGAAGAAGTCGGGGAAATCCCTCCTGAGCTCATCTTCTCGCTCCCAAGTAGCCTCCTTCTCCGAGTGATGCTTCCATTGCACCTTGCACATGGGAATCTTCTTGTACCTGGTGGTACGCTCCGACCTCTCGAGGATCCGAACAGGGTACTCCGCGTAGGACAAATCCTCGTGCACATCCAAATCATCCATAGATAGCTGCTCCTCCGGTGCTCTGAGGCATTTCTTCAACTGAGAGACATGAAAAACATCATGCACATCTGACAACCGAGGTGGCAACTCCAACTGGTAAGCAACTGCTCCTCTCCTAGCCAACACCTTGAACGGTCCAATATACCGAGGTGCTAGCTTGCCCTTAAATTTGAACCGACGAAGCCCTCTAATAGGCGACACTTTGAGGTACACAAAGTCTCCCACCTCAAAGGTCAACTCGCGCCTCCGAGTATCAGCATAGCTCTTCTGTCTAGTCTGAGCTGCCTTCAAGTTTTGACGAATCTCGCGCACCTTCTCTTCAGCAACTCTCAACGACTCTGGCCCAAATACATGTCCCTCGCCTGTCTGGCCCCAAAACAAGGGTGTCCTGCACTTCCTGCCATACAAAGCCTCGAATGGAGACATCTTCAAACTCGCCTGATAGCTGTTGTTATATGAGAACTCCGCATAAGGCAAATGCTTATCCCAGCTCTTGGTGTTCCTCAAGGCACAAGCTCTCAACATGTCTTCCAGAATCTGATTAACTCTCTCGGTCTGGCCATCCGTCTGCGGGTGATAGGCTGAGCTGAAATCAAGACGAGTACCCAAACACTCCTGTAATTTCTGCCAGAACCTCGATGTGAACTGCGCACCACGGTCAGAGACTATCCGCTTGGGCACACCATGCTGGCACACAATCCTGGACATGTACAACTCAGCCAAAGTGGAAACTGTGTAAGCCTCCTTGACAGGAATAAAACGAGCAACCTTGGTCAATCGATCAACCACCACCCAGATAGAATCATACCCCGACTGGGTCCTGGGCAGTCCAACAATGAAATCCATGCTGACCTCCTCAAACTTCCACTCAGGCACCCTCAAAGGCTGAAGTAATCCTGCAGGTCTCTGATGCTCCGCCTTCACAAGCTGACACGTCTCACAAAGAGCCACATACTGAGCCACATCACGCTTCATTCGTCGCCACCAGAAGCGCTCCTTGAGATCCTGATACATCTTGGTACTCCCAGGGTGAATGGAGTAACCCGAATCATGTGCCTCTCTCAAGATCAACTGACGGAGAGCCTCGTCCTTAGGCACACAAATCCTCTTCCCAAGCCATAGAGTCCCCTGCTCATCCTCTCGGTAACCTGCAATCTTGCCTTCCTTCATCAACCTCTTAATCTTCAAAATCTCCCTATCGTCCTTCTGACCATCCCGAATATTACGCTCCAAGGTGGAGTCCACATCCATGACCACTGCATCGGCACTAGACACCAAGCTGAGGTTAAGTCTCGCAAACTCTTCACACAACTGAGGCTGCAACATCAACGCATTGCAATGCACCTTCCTGCTCAGAGCATCCGCCACAACATTAGCTTTTCCCGGATGGTAGTTGATGCCCACATCAAAGTCATTAATGAGCTCTAGCCACCTGCGCTGTCGGAGATTAAGATCCGGCTGGGAGAATATATACTTGAGACTCTTATGATCTGTATAAATCTCCGTCCTCTTCCCCATCAAGTAGTGCCTCCAAATCTTCAACGCATGAACCACTGCAGCCAACTCCAAGTCGTGAGTCGGATAATTCCTCCCATGCTTCCGAAGCTGCCTAGAAGCATAGGCCACAACATGTCCCTCCTGCATAAGGACACAACGCAAACCCTGCCGAGATGCATCACAATAGACCGAGAACTCCTTCTGCATATCAGGCATCACCAGCACTGGCGTCGTAGTCAACTTCATCTTCAACTCCTGAAAGCTCGCCTCGCACTCGGGCGTCCAGACGAAAGCTGCTCCCTTCTCGAGCAACTTGGTAAGCGGCTTAGCAATCTTCGAGAATCCCTCAATAAAGCGGCGGTAATAGCCCGCCATCCCCAAGAAACTCCTGATCTGACCAACATCCACAGGTGCCTCCCACTTCAACACATCTGCCACCTTGCCTGGATCAACAGAAACTCCTCCTTCAGATATAACATGCCCTAGGAAAGACACCTCTTTCAACCAGAACTCGCACTTGCTGAACTTGGCATACAACTGATGATCCCGAAGCTTCTGCAATACCAACCTCAAATGCTCCTCATGCTCGTCTTCATCCCTCGAGAAAACCAGAATATCATCAATGAAGACCACCACAAACTTATCCAGATAATCCATGAATACCTTATTCATAAGGTACATAAAGTAAGCTGGAGCGTTAGTCAACCCAAAGGACATAACCGTGTACTCATAGAGGCCATAGCGAGTGACAAAAGCTGTCTTCGGGATGTCCGAGGGTCGAACCTTCATCTGATGGTACCCAGAACGAAGATCAATCTTAGAGAACACGCAAGCTCCTCTAAGCTGATCAAGCAAATCCTCAATACGCGGCAGGGGATACTTGTTCTTGATGGTCACGGCATTAAGAGCTCGATAATCAACGCACAACCGATGGGTCCCATCCTTCTTCGGCACAAAGATAACCGGCGCTCCCCAAGGCGAGGAACTAGGGCGAATAAAACCCTTACTCAACAACTCATCAATATGGTCCTTCAGCTCCGCTAGCTGCTGAGAGTCCATCCTGTAGGGTCTCTTATAGATAGGAGCAGTACCAGGTATTAGTTCAATAACAAACTCAATATCACGATCGGGTGGCATACCTGGCAACTCCTCAGGAAAAACGTCAGAGAACTCCTTGACCACCCGAACCTCCTCTGGTTCACCCATCTGATTAATCCGGATCTTCTCGGTAGATGCTGGGGAAGAAGTATACTCCACTGTAGTACCATCAGGATAAGTCAACCTCACAGTCCGTGTGGCGCAAAGAATCACCCCATCATATTTGGCCAGCCAATCCATCCCCAAGATAATATCCAATCCTCGTGACTCCAACACAATAAGGTTTGCAGAGAAAACCATCCCCATAATGTCAATGCCGACATTGGGGCACACCACATTAGTCCTGAACTCTCCTCCGGGAGAGTGGACCACCATCATATGGGTAATAGAAGAAGTCCCCAAAGAGTGCCTCCGAACAAACTCGTGAGCAATAAATGAGTGAGTAGCACCTGAATCGAACAAGACAGAAGCGGGGTAAGAATTAGCAAGGAACATACCAAACACCACGTCTGGGGCCTCCTGAGCCTCCTCCAAGGCCACGTGGTTCACCCGACCACGCGTGAACCTCTGCTGCTGCTGCTGCTGTGACTGCGGCACTGGCTTCTTCGGGCAACGGTTGACAAAGTGTCCCGTCTCTCCACAGTTATAGCACTGAAGATCACCTCTGGCTCCCTGAGGCCTGCCTCCCTGACTCTGCTGGGGCCCTGGTGGACGAGGTGGAAGAGTAGAGCGCTGCTGGGGCTGCTGGGCACGCTGCTGCTGCTGCTGGGGCTGTCGGTAAGCTGGTGTTGGGTACCTCTGTGGCTGCCACTGTCCCACCGGTGGTCTGTAGGGTCCACCCGGCTGAGGTGCGAAGCGGGGGCGTGCTCCACTGCTCGAAGACTGGCCCTGGAAAGCAGTCTTCCGCTTCCTGTGTGCCTCCAACTCAGGTAGCTGCCTCTCCAACACATATGCCTTGTCAATCATCATCTGGAAACTCCCGTAGTAGCTGCTGGACAGAGCATGCTTCAATTCTTCGTTCAGTCCCTGGATGAAACAGTCCTGCTTCAGATCATCTGTCCTGACCTCGTCTGGCGCGTAGCGCGACAGCTGCGTGAAGCGAGTGAGGTACTCCCGCACTGTCGACCCTCCCTGCCTCAAGCTCAGAAACTCCTTGCGCTTCATCTTGACCTCTCCAGCTGGAATAAAGTGACCCCGAAAGCTGTGGCAGAACTCCTCCCAAGTGATGCTCTCAGGGGCGGCGTGAGCGGCAGTGAGTGCCGTCCACCAGTCAGCTGTCGGTCCTGCCAGCTGGTGAGCAGCTAGCAAAACCCTCTCTGGGCCCACACACCGTATCAGTCTCAGCTTACTGTCAACAGTCTTCAGCCAGTCATCAGCATCCATAGGCTCCACGGGTCGACTGAAAACGAGAGGCTGTGTGCTCTGAAAGTCCCTGAGGCACGAACGCAGCCCCCCCACCAGGAGCAGGCGGTGGCGGGGGAGCTGGCTGCATGTTGGCCAGCACCTGGGTCAGACTCTGGAGAATCTGGTTCTGTGCCGCCAACATCTGCTGCACCCCAGAAGCGACGGGTGCACCACGAGCTCCACGGCCCGCCCAACCAGGCATGTGAAATGCGGGGCCTCATCCTCTGGAGGCTCACCGCGGCCTCTGCCACGACCACGTCCCCTGCCTGCCATCTGTTACATGTATTATAACACGTAAGCTATAGCAATATATAATAAAAGGCATTATGGGGTAAAATTTTCTGAAAAGAAGGAAAATCATCTAATAGCCCTACTATTAATAAAAACAAACACAACCATGCACATGCATCAGACAAAGCTAGCATCAAGCAAATCAAGACATGAAGAAAATTTAGCGGCTACGCGACTCAGAACTAGGTGTCCACCTATCCTAAGCGTGGCTCTTTGGGGTAGTTTCACAATTTTTAATAAGAGGAGGATTAGAAAAGTTCATTTATTAGAGACTTTCAAACAAATAAGTAGGAGAGATAAAATTTTCTCAAAAGAGGTAAGGCACGAAGAAATAGAGACACACACCATATTTTCGCAAATTTTTCTTGTGTAAAGGATCGTTGAGGCGAAAATAGTTTTAGTTCACGACCATTTCTAACTAGGATGGGGTCCTAGGGACAGCATCGGCTCTGATACCAACTTGTAACACCCTGTTCCTGCAAAAGGAAACAAAGCGCAATTCTCGCGTGTGCCAGGATCAGTTTTCATCACACACGAGCACAAGAGTGATATCATATATAATTAAGCCAAGCTCGATAAACATGATAGGCCAAGTACGGCGAGTACACCAACATCGGTACAAGAATGACCCGTAGGTCTAAAAATAAAAACTCATGACAACGGAAAGGTAGTGGTAGGATCTCCATCACAGGCGCCGTCCGTGGGAACACCCGCCTAGGCCTGAGCGCCAGTGTCGTCTCCGTCGAACTCCTCGTCCATCTCTCCACCACTGGGACCTGAGCAGCAATGTATGCACAAGAAAACAGAAAAGGAAAGAAGCGAGGATGAGTACCTAATGTACTCCGCGAGTGAGGGAAAAATTATGACATGCGGGCTATTTCAATGAGGAAAGCTGACACGGGCTAGCCTCTATGCAACCTTAATTCCTTAAGTTGACCTTAGCATCCTATTTACTAGGTGAGGGACTCATAAATGTAATAATAGTATAAACCGTCGGGTGACACCCACCCGACTCACCACCGTCCAGGTTACCCCACCTGGAACCAACCCACCGGGTCAACCGCCCGACTTACCAACAACCAACCAATCCCAAACTGACTAATCAAGGCAGTACTACCAGGCGCGCTCGTGACCGTGAGCACGGCTATCTAGATAGTTTCATACTCTGCAGAGTTTGTACCACTTTACCCACAAGTTGTGATTTCATCGTCTAACGACGACTAAGAAAACTCCATCCTGCCGTCTCACACTGCCTAAGGTGTGTGGCCAGGAGTCCACAACAGAGCCTTTACAAAGGGTCTCCCGACAAGTACGAGCGCTCTAAGGTTTCGCCTACCACGACATAATGGAGTACACCCTCCGACGTGGCAGCCCCCTCTTGAGCCATGCGGATCCCAGAGCAGGTAACGCTGAACTCGTTCCCCGCACCAACCATTGCCCATACTCATTGAAAGATCTCCTAGATAAATGGCTAAGTCGTTCCATAACGTCATGTGGTGGCACGGTAATACCTGGTCGCAATGTCACCAAGAACCGGTCCTTAGAATCCAGGGCAGGCGCCAACACAAATGAACCCGAGTCTCGTGCGTACTGCACCCACCACTCAAACCTGCCTGCCTAGATTCCTATCAACTACACCATCCCACCATAACCACAATAATACAGAGTATAGTAGAGTAAGCATAATAGCAATTTTAAGTAAAGTTACTTCCCCAACTATGACAGCATGGCTAAGCAGTAGTAAACCATCCACAAAATACCCTAACATCTATCCAAAACAGCAACAAGGAATATTATGGAAATATAGGGAAACAGTCTAACATAGGATTCAAATTAATTGACTTGCATGCATCTAGTTCTATCTATATCCTTAATAATCCCTAAACGGAGCAAAGTGGTCAAGGACACTCGCCTGGGTAGTGTGGGTCGACGTAGTCAAACACCTGGTCCTGAAGGTTGAAAGTCGACTCCGGGATCGCCTCTAATCACACAAACATATGCAAGAAAATAGTACAAAGAAAATAAGCACAAGCGTGAAAATAAAGGCATAGGGATAAACATAGCATACACACCACAAGGCATTTACATACACTCCAAAGTGATTTAATCAAGTTCTAGTATACCTACACTATGCAATTTACAGTTTTCCAAAATTTTACGCGCTAAGAAACATATAAAAGGGTGCATCACATGATTTAATAGACTTTCACATACTTTACAACTCATGTAAATACCATTTTTATAAATACAAGATTTTATTACATAAAATGATGGTTATTTATTTACTAAACATGTGATTTAAGTGAATATCTACTACTGCAGGGCTAACCTACAAATACTATTTAATTCAGGGGCTAAACTGACAAATGGTGTACTGCAGAAACTATTAAAATGCGAAAATAGAGAAGTACAGGGGCCTAGGAGCTATTCTGCAGCTAAAAACCGAAATAAAAGGGGTTCCAGGGGCTTCCTAGCAAATCCGAGGGCTAAAGTGAGGAAAACCGGAGGCCTTCAGGGGTGTGGGCGCAATTCTGCCACGGGATAGGCTCGGATTCAGCGTGGACCGTCCAAAATAAAACGAGGGGCCCAGATTAGATCCTACGAAGGGGTACGCCGATTTTAAATTGGGGCCGACGGATCCGAAGCCCACGGCCCAGATCAACCCGTCGACGTGGCCCATCGGGGGCTCCACGATTTGAAACCAACGGCCAGGATCTAAATAAACGAAGGGGTATCACATCTTCTAATCACAGCCGCGGGTGTAGGATCCAACGGCCACGGACCAATCCCGGTCAGAGCCGGTCACCGGCGACATCCGGCCGCGGCGGCGCGCCATGGCCGAGGGCCAACGAGCACGCCGGAGCAAGAAAAACCCGCGCAAACAGGGTCCTAACGCACATGCAAACACATGGGGAGAGAAAGGGGATCACGGAGAGCTCACCAAGAGCAACGGCGGGGTCTCCGGAGAAGCAGAAGAGGCGCGCGACGGGGTAGACGGCGACGCCTTCCGGTCTACGGGGAAACGACGGCGGGGGGGGGGGGGGGGGGGGGTAATCCCTCGGTCTTTCCTTGCTCCGAGGGTGTTCTGAGCCGAGGTAAGGATGAAGGTGGGGTTAGATCGAGACCACAACCAGAGAACACGATAGAACGTCGGAGAGGATGGAGAAGTTACCGGGTTTTCGCCGGGGCTAGGGTTTCTCGTCGCGAGGCCCGTCGGGGAAGGTCCGAGCGGCTTCACCGAGCACCTGCAAACCGTGGAGGGAGGTGAGCATGCGGACGGGGGGGGGGGGGGGGGTAGATGGGGAGCAACTCAGTGACGCGGAGCTCACCGGGGTGGGTCGGCGGCGGAGCAGGGCTCCCGCGGGGTAGAGGAGACGGGAGCAGAGAGGTTATGCCCGGGGGGGGGGGGGGGGGGGTTTATAGGCAGGGCTTGCGTGCGAGCCACGAACGGCGAAATCATGGCCACTATAGGGATCCGCGAGGGGAAAACTTGGCGTCCGCGCCGGGGAAAAAGTGAGGAAGAGCCGTGGCGAGGGAGAAAGCCGACATGGGGGCCCTACGCGTCGGTGACGGGGAGGAAGGGACAAAACGGCGAGGGGATCCGAGGCGGGCGCGCGAGCGGATGGGCCGGCGGGAAGGAAAGGGGAACTGGGCCGGCGCCGAGATGGGGAAGAAGGGGGGAAAACAGGGGCTGGGCCAAGAGAGGAAAAGGGATTTTCGGCCCAAGGGCCCATGGCCAGGTTAAGGATCTTCTAATCTCCAGATTTTTAGGTTCTTCCAAAATCAAATTTTAGGTGCTTGGCAAACATGAGCAGAACATCCAAGAAAAATTTTGAATAGCCTCTCTAATTATATTGGGGTGTTACAGTATATACTTTCTCCGTCCTAAAAAGTTTATCGCTTTGTAGATTATTTTTAAATTACAAAGTGATAAATTTTTAGAACGGAGGCAGCACTTCGTATATTATTGAAATGCATGCATGAATCCAGTGAGATTATTGATGCATTTTGCCTGTCACCGGCTGAGCTTATCGCTCCGGAACACACGCACGTTACAAGACTAGTTTTAGTTCGCTCATCACCTACTCTATCATGCAACATGTTCCTTCATGTCATTCGCCGCCGCAACCACCTCTCGCCTCTCCCTCTCCCTCTGTAGTCGCCCTATATAACCCTCTTCTTCTCCTCGGCGCCCTCCTCTCTCTCTTTCCCCCTTTCGTCCTTTTCCTCTTCACCCGCCAGTGGCTTGGTGAGATCGATCGAGCCCGCACATGAGAGGTAGCAGCAGGTAGCCATGCAGGACCACGTGGAGCCCTACACGCACAGGAGGAGCAGCGAGCAGGCGGCACCGTCGTCTTGTGACCTCGCCTGCGTCGACGACGTCCCGGTCAACGGCCATCACAAGCCCGGCAAGGCGGTGACCGCGTCGGTGTACCGCGCCAAGATCGCCGGGCACTCGCGGGTGGTCACTGTATCCTGGTCCCGCGACCTCCTCACGCACGCCTTCGCCGTCGCCATCTCGGGGGCCGCCGCCGAGTGCCGGGTGGAGCTCCGACCGTGGCAGTTCTGGCGTCGCGCCGGGTCGCGGCGCGTGGATCTCGCCGGCTATTCGGTGCGCGTGCTGTGGGACCTCCGTCGCGCGCGATTCGGCGCGGGGATCCCGGAGCCGCGGGGCGGGTACTACGTGGCGGTGGAGGCCGGCGGCGAGGTGGTCCTGGTGCAGGGCGACATGCGCCGGGACGCGCTCCGGCGCGCGGATTGCGTGGCGGCGGAGGCGGAGGCGGTGCCCGTGGCGCGGCGGGAGCACGTGTTCGGGCGTCGGCGGTTCGCGGCCAAGGCGCGGTTCCACGACCAGGGCACCGTGCACGACATCGCCATCGAGTGCGGCGGCGGCGGCGAGGGCGGCGACGCGGACATGGAGATGACGATCGGCATCGACGGCGAGGAGGCGGTGCAGGTGAAGCACCTGCAGTGGAAGTTCCGGGGCAACCAGTCCGTCACCTTCAGCCGGGCAAAGGTGGAGGTCTACTGGGACGTGCACGACTGGCTTTTCAGCGCCGGGACGCGGCCGGCGATCTTCATCTTCCGCCCCATCGTGCTCTCCAGCACGTCGGCGCCCGCCGGAGTGGCGGCGGGGATGGTCGACGGCACGGTGGTGTCGTCGAGCATCGGCTTCTGCTTGTACCTCTATGCGTGGAAGCTCGACTAGCTAGCCTGGTCTGGTGTACTATCGATCGGTCGACGAGGTTGTCTCTGTCACCATCCAAAATGTGAACGAAATTGAGTAAGAATTTTTTTCTTTCACTTTGTAATTTTTGAAAAAAAATATATAACTATTGAATATAGTTAATTCTTCGAAGACAACAAATTGTTCTGCGGCCGGGTCCAAAAACGTGTTGGATGTGTGGAAGGCACATGGGATGGGGGAGGAGACATACAGAGTGGGTTCCAGTGCATGCATGATACAGCCAGCAGCTGTGAACTACTGACTCATCAGCAGCTGGCTGGCTGGCTGACTGGTTCCAGTAATAAAAAAATAAGGCCACCACAAAATTAAAGGTGACAGATTGGATCCACTACCCTAAATCCCCTGTTGCATGCCCCCACAGCTAGCTGACTAATCAATCTTTGTTTATTATGTTGCCAACTCACACTACATATTCATCTAGATGGAGCATCCTATGTGACCCATGCATGTACTAGCAGCAGTTTCACCATGAGATCGTTTTTGACGATGATTTGCAACAAGGCTGTATTTTTTATACATACGTTTGTGTGTATCTTCCATATGATTGAGTTTGTGTTGGTGAGATGCCAAAAGGCTGTAAGATTCCATGCATGATGGGAGGAAAACGATGAAGCAAGATGGACAATGATCATCGATTTTGTTCTTCCCTTGCTATATATACCAGCTTGTTGCATCGTCAGCTAGAGCTAGCTGGGTGCCAATCTTTCTAATTAAACAAAACACCACCACTCTTTTGTTTCGACCTGTATACAGTTTCCTGACAGCCCATCCCTCCATGTTTCAGAATTCAGACTGCTAGCTTGACACAGGAGTAGTAGTTTGATTTAATTGGGGGTTCCATAATTAGGATAATAAACTAATTACTGTAGTAGTAGTAGCTTAATTGTTACTAGCGCACTTTCTGAAGCAACAAATTGCATGATATTCAAATTTAATACTCCCTCTGTTCTGAAATAATTATCGTTTCAGATAACCAAATGAACTAGAAATAAACTATTAAAGGTTGTCCTAACGACAATTAAAACGAAACGAAACGGTGAAGTAGCTAGAGCCAGCATGGAATTATATATGTGAAGGTGAAGCTGTCTTGTTTAGTTTATACTCCATGCATGACACCGCGGTCGATCCATGCATATGGTTTGTGCCCGGGATCAGGGGTCCCAATCCTTATGGGCCCCCAAACGGCCCATCTCATGAAGAAAAACAATTAGGACCAACATCTCATCAAGCCCATAAACTCATCACATCAGTCACAGCCCAGCAGTCAGGCGACGGCGACGGCGGCGGCGACGGGCGGCGCGTTGGAGAGGGGGAACAACGGTGAGAGCGCCTCAAATCTCTCTCGATTTCCGGCTAACTGATCCGATTGACTGTTCTTGATCTACTGTATTTGATTTACCCGCTAATGCAACATGCTGTTGCGGTCTCCCCCGAAAGAAAAGTATTTCTGCAGTAGTTGACCTAGCTGAAGCCATGGTTCTGCCCATGTGCCTGCAAATTTCAACAGATCAATAATGCTCAGGCTATGCACATTACAACCTTGAAAAATCGACCATCTGGTTGGTTCTGTAACTTTGGGTCAAAATTGATGCAGGCTACCATTTTGCTTGCATAATCGGAAATACTCCTTCCGTACTATTGAAGGAGTACACAGGGTTTCACGGTTCCCCTTCTCCTTACAAGTTAAAAACTGAAACGGTCTATGTTCCCGTTGCAAGTCAAAACAACTGTGTGTGCAGGCTAGTATATTTTGCACCGACTGAAATGTACCATTTTCACTGTCTATGTTTCGTTTTTTTTTTCTCAGAAAGAAAACGAAAACTGAATTTTCCAGATTCACAGTAGATATGATGCTTGCCCCTCCACCTGACATTGTTTTGTTTGCCAATCAGGTAATTTTCTGTTGTCCATAGCTTGCACAAAATGGTGAACGCAATAAAGGGCATGTTTATCTCCTGGTGAGTTCCTGGTACAACTGAATATATCATTTGATTCATTCTTCCATCGATGTTTGTTCACTCTCTTAATAATCCACTCTCTGTTCATTTTTTTTTTCCAGTGATGTACCAATGGCACAGTTCATTGTTAATCTGAACGCCTCTATGCCTGCATCAGAGAGGTTCATTGTGCACATGCTTGATCCCACACACATGTTTGTTCAGCCCCATGTCGCAGATTTCATCACAAGTAAGATAGCAGAATTCCGGGATCAGAATAGTTATGACAAGCCACAAGGATAATTCTATCCTGCATTTCCATTGTCAGCCTCCATCTGAAGCTATCTCTTGCTCGTATTTGTGTACAACTGTTATGGATTGAATGGATTCCATGTCTCAGTTGTGGTGGTCTACAAAACATTAATAAGCTTCTTGTACCACACAATGTAGTGATTTGTACTGTCCAGCATTGTTCCAAGTTGATGTTAGCATTGTTCTGTTTAGAATTGAGCTGACAGGTTCAATTCAGCACCGGCCATCTTTGGTCATGTAGATTACATAAGATGGAACCCTTCTTAAGAACGGGCCTTACCATTCTACAGTTATCAGGAAATATGAAACTTCAGAGAGAAACTTTCTGAATATTGTTTGCTGTACTCGTAAAAAAACCTGTGAGATTTGTTAGTTTTGCATTTTGAGTGGTCACCAAGAGGTACGAGTATGCCGTCCGTATGCTGCATGATCTACGCACATGAGATGACAGAGTATGATATGATGCCTCAGATGTCCCTGTTTTACTCCAAGTAGCAACCGTGGTCCAAGAGAGAGCGTTCTCTTTCAGACGAGGGAAACAGAAAACACTTTGTATGTGCCACCTACTGCTCTGATATAGTCTGGTGAAGTGTGAACAGATACGGGGAACCATTGTTGTGTGCTACATTCAGCAGAGACACAAAGCATTAGCATCGTAAGCACTTCAGACAATTGACAAAGATAGCTCATCTTTCAGGTTTTCGTTGGTTCTACGTACAATTATTCTCCTTCAGTTGGGACTTCAGATTGCTTCCCCAGAATGAACTTTTGCAGGTAACAAAGCAGCACATGCTCCATCTCTCTCTGCACCCTGCATGCTTGGAAGCAAAGTCTATCAGAGACCAAAGCTTCAAGCCTTGGCATGATTCAGGAACACTCATTACATTTTTTTTGATTCCATTTTTTGCTTTTCGCCAGTGCAGCAATGGCTTTGCTTGGAAGCGATTGCCCGGAATGGCTACATATACGTGCATCATCTCCTTGGATATGGCATTCAAACAGCTAGCAACCTCTTCTCCTTCTACTGATATATCACCACCGAACAAGCATGCAGTCACCGGTCTTCAGTCGTATGGCTTCTTCGGTGATGAGCAAGAAGCTCTTGGTCGCCGTCGTCCTGCTTGTCGTGTGTGCCGGCGGCGCGTGTCTGGCAGAGGAGGCTCGCCGGCCCCACGGTGACTTCTCCATCGTGGGCTACGCCCCCGAGGACCTGGAACACCATGACCGGCTGATCAAGCTGTTCGAGGAGTGGGTGGCCAAGTACCGGAAGGCGTACGCGAGCTTCGAGGAGAAGCTGCACCGGTTCGAGGTGTTCGAGGACAACCTGAAGCACATCGACGAGATCAACAAGAAGGTGAGCAGCTACTGGCTGGGTCTGAACGAGTTCGCGGACCTGACGCACGACGAGTTCAAGGCCGCGTACCTCGGCCTCCGCCGCCGCAGTGGTGGTCCGAACGACGACGACGACGACAGCAGCCGCCGCCGGAGCAGCAGGGACGACAGCTTCTTCAGGTACGGCGGCGTGAGCGGCGACGAGCTTGCCAAGTCGGTGGACTGGCGCAAGAAGGGCGCGGTGACGGAGGTGAAGAACCAGGGGCAGTGCGGCAGCTGCTGGGCCTTCTCGACGGTGGCGGCGGTGGAGGGCATCAACCAGATCGTGACGGGGAACCTGACGTCGCTGTCGGAGCAGGAGCTGATCGACTGCAGCACCGACGGGAACAACGGGTGCAACGGCGGGATGATGGACTACGCCTTCTCCTACATCGCCGGCAGCGGCGGGCTGCACACGGAGAAGGCGTACCCGTACCTGATGGAGGAGGGCGACTGCGACCAGAAGAAGTCCGGCGGCAGCGACCCGGCGGTGGTGACCATCTCCGGGTACGAGGACGTGCCGGCCAACGACGAGCAGGCGCTCATCAAGGCGCTCGCGCACCAGCCCGTCAGCGTCGCCATCGAGGCATCCGGCAGGCACTTCCAGTTCTACAGCGGCGGCGTGTTCGACGGTCCGTGCGGCGCGGAGCTTGACCACGGCGTGGCGGCGGTGGGGTACGGCACGGGCGGCAAGGGGCAGGAGGACTACATCATCGTGAAGAACTCGTGGGGCCCTCACTGGGGCGAGAAGGGCTACATCCGCATGAAGAGGGGCACCGGCAAGCCTGAGGGCCTCTGCGGCATCAACAAGATGGCCTCCTATCCCACCAAGAACCAGTGACCATGACGACGGACATATAATATTCTGCATGCTCCACGTCGTTCCGAGCTTTATTTCGTTCTCTTCTTCCATCGATCCATCAAGTTAAATTTCTTTCAGTTTTTCTTTTTTCTTTTTAAATAAACATGAATATATATGATGAGTGTGTTGTTCTTCTCTCGATGGAGGACAGAAATATGTGTATTTGCTACCGTCGCCTAGAGCATGAATACAAAACTAAATGCGATTCTGCAATAAATCTGTGAAGCAAGCATATGTTTCAGTTTTCATGGTACTCGGGCTCCTATTGCAGTGCGAAAGGTTGGACCATGCTATGCACAACAAATCTGGGGTGCCACCACACCTGATCTACAAGATATTTTAAATTTCAAATGTTTTAATACAACACGAGAAGGCATGGTTCTCTGACAAGTGGGGTCGACGGGAAGGTTTGGTGGAGTCAGCGGTCAGCCGGCGGAGGAGGGAGCAAATTTTCTTTCCGTTGATTTTGCTTAGCTGTATAAATACGATGAGTAGGATGGTAAAGAGGGCGAGTGAGTGAGCAAATTTAATTCTTTTTTTTATTTTGGTTTTATAAAAGGAGGCCGGATTGGATCCCCTTCCACCTCCCCCCCGTCGATTTCCGCATCCAGTTCTTGCTTGGGATCTGCCATCCAAAGCAGAGATGTCGTCGACCAAGGCGTTCACTCTAGAGGAGGTGGCCAAGCACAACTCCAAGGACGACTGCTGGCTCATCATCGGCGGCAAGGTATTACTAAGTACATCTCTTCCTCCTCTTCACCATCGACCACCAGTCATGGTCATGGGCATGGCTGACCCCCCAAATTCCTGCCCAAGATCTACACTTTGCGACCCGTAATCATGGCCCTACTCCTCCTGCCAGTTTCCTCCGGTAGCTAGCTAGCTGATGATGAACGCCCAAGTCCTCGTCTCCTTTACTGAATTATGCTTGCTTCAAAGAATGCTCTGTATCCAGTGGCGGAGCTGACAATTTTTTTCAGTGGGTTCACCTGAAAATATATGTGCGAATTAAATATAAATCAACTGAATTTAATGGGTTCAAACTCATAGCAATAGGTTAATCATGCATGTTTTATATAAATTTATTGGGTTCACTGAACCCAATAGTTGTATACCAGCTCCGCCACTGTCTGTATCGGCTGGTAGCTCTGCCCTCTGTGTTGGCTGGCACGCTGCTGCGACGGCAACTATCCAGTACGAGAAGGCAGATCCGGCACCTCTTGCTTCCTCACATGTAGATTCTTGCTAGGCCAATATTTCCTAGTTCTTTTCTGATAATTGATTTGCTAGGTTAATCTTCACTTCGCGTGAATTTACGACTTGTTCATCGGCCTTTTAGTTTGATTCCAATGGAATGGAATCTCGCTGGACGAGTTGTTTGGTTCCAAGCTGATACCTTCGTATAGTAACTTGCCAAAAACATCTTACTTTCCTTTCGTCCCCTTATTAGCATGTCATGTTTCATCTTGATGTTTTTTTTGCTGGTGAGATTGATTGGTCATTATGCACGGTACACACAGTATTATCATAAGTATAGTAAATCACAGTGACAATTCCTTGAAGACTTGCATCTGCATTAAGTTTTAGATTTTGTTTTCTTTTCTAATTCAGGAACCTATACTATGACCGACCACAAATTATCCATGATACTGGAGTGCTGATTCTCGAGATCAAAAGCCAACAACTTAACCATTGTGCCACGGCTCCCCTTCTTCTATAATATAGATGTTTTTTTCTTCCCTTTCCCCAATGCCTTATGGTTTTCTTGAATAAGCATATTTAAAAATGTCGCCAGTGTATGTCATATATTGTTCCATCTTTCTCCTAGTATGCACTATTTAAATCAGTAACAATTCCCCGATCAACTACATATGGAAACAGTTCTAGATGTATCTCTGTTGTGGATGCGTTCGTGGGCTGCCAATATGGCCGACGTGGGGCCCACGACACCCACAACGGCACTGCTGCAGCCC
Organism: Tuctoria greenei; assembly: GCA_036927565.1. Classification (NCBI taxonomy): domain Eukaryota; kingdom Viridiplantae; phylum Streptophyta; class Magnoliopsida; order Poales; family Poaceae; genus Tuctoria; species Tuctoria greenei. The sequence continues at coordinate 199,518,112 of JAYESD010000007.1, forward strand.
AGCCGCACTAGAAAGGCTGAAGATCTTCTAGAAGATTTATTAGATTAAGGAAAGTTTAAAGAATAAAGAAATTAGAGATTAGGGTGAGTTTAAATTAGGAAGTATTAGATTGAGAGGAGTTTAAATAGAAATAAATAAGGAGATAGAGTCCTGATCGGTTGGGGGGTGTCCCCAACCGATCTGTACAGGGAGGGCGCGCAGGGGGGTCCTCCCCCTATATAAGCAGTCCCCCTCCCTCATGTAAGCTCCATCCAGGAAATAAGAATTGCCCCATTAGGGTTGTTCTTCTCCTTGGGTCACCGTGGCTTCAAACCCTAACCCTAGCCGCCGTGACATCTCTCATCCCCCACCGCGGTACGTGCTGCGCAGCAACAGTCAAGCCTCCCTCTTCCTCTCCTCTCCCCTGCGCAGCCCTAGGCACAGCCAGGGAGGTCCCCTCCACCACGTTTCATAGCAATTGGTATCCAGAGACACCGGGGCAGCGACCATGTCCGGCCCTACGGACGATTCTGGGACTTTTACTCTCCAAAATCTGGGCAAGATGATGAGCCAGATGATGGGGCATATCAACTCCATCAACAAGCGTTTGGATCGCCATGACGTGCGCCTTGCACGCATTTAGAAGACCCCGGAGACGGAGAACTCCGAACAGGAAAATCTGCAGCACACACCGCGAGGCAGCACCGGCCCCCGCGACGTTGGGGGCAACAACGGTAACGTCTTCCGGCGCAACCAGGGGCGCGCTGCTCCTGAGGACGGCATGCTGTACCGTCACAAGATCAGTTTTCCCAAATACGACAGGGAAACTGATCCTCTAACATGGCTCAACAAGTGTGAAGCATACTTCCGCGGGACACAAACGATGCCCGAAGAAAAGGTGTGGATCGTGTCTCTCCACCTGGAGGGTTCCGCGGCTGACTGGTTCGTCGCAATGGAACGGGAGTGCGGCATCGTGTCCTGGGAGCGGTTCGCGGACTTCGTCAACATGCGTTTTGGACCCCCGCTCCGCTCCAACGACTTAGCTGAGATTAAAGATCTCCGTCGCACCGGTACAGTTGAGGAGTACCAACGTCGGTTCTTGGTCCTTCTCAACCGCAGCCAAGATCTCAGTCAACGACACCAGATCAACTTGTTCACGGCTGGCCTAGGCGATCCACTTCGTACTAGTGTGGAACTGCAATGCCCTACAAACCTTCAGACGGCTATGAGTCTGGCCAGGGCCTTCGAACGACAATTCGCGGCATCGACGGACATCGGGGCATTGAAGGGCGCCGCCTCTCAACGCTCTACGCGTCCTTCCCCTGTGTCACGTGCTGTGAATACAGCCTCTGGTGGTGGTTCTGCTACACCTGCTCCGACATCTTCAGTGACGGCATCCTCACGTCCGCGCCTCAAGCGTCTCACGGCGGAAGAGATGGCTGCTAAACGAGCAAGCGGAGAATGCTATCACTGCTTGGAGCGGTACACGCCGGATCATAAGTGTGCTGGCAAGGGCATCTTCCTCCTGGAGCTTGACGACGATAACGACGATGTTGACGCGGCCATTGCCGACCTGGGCATCTCGCTACACGCGCTAACCGGCATCGACCTCGCCAATACGATGAAGCTCCAGGTCGACGTCCGCGGCAAGCTGTTCACCGCACTGGTGGACACGGGCTCCACTCACACCTTCATCAGGGAACCCCTCATTAAGGAGCTCGGCCTGGTGATGTTGCCGCGGGCAGGCGTCGGCGTTCGGGTCGCCAACGGCGACTCTATCTCATGCACCGGCATCTGTCCACGTGTACCCTTGAAAATTGCAGGAGATCGCTTCGACGTCACATGCTACTCGCTACCACTCGACGGCTTCGACTTCGTTCTGGGAGTTCAGTGGTTGTGGTCCTTGGGACCCATCCTATGGAACCTTGAGAACCTCACTATGAAGTTGTGACGCGGAGAACACGAGGTGGTCTGGACGGGGTTGTGCAGCTCATCCCCTGTGTGTGCTTCCCTGGTACCATCTACCGACATGATGGGCGCCCTCCTCGCAAGCTTCCAGGACCTCTTCGACGAGCCACGCGGCCTTCCTCCTCCACGGCGCCACGACCACCGCATCAGGCTCCTGCCGGGCACAGCCCCAGTAGCTGTCCGGCTGTACCGCTACCCCCAGCTTCTCAAGGACGAAATTGAGAAGCAATGCGCCGAGATGCTTCGCCAGGGCATCATCCGGGAGTGCACCTCTGCATTCTCCTCACCGGTGTTGTTGGTCCGAAAGGCCGACAGCACGTGGCGCTTCTGCATCGACTACCGCGAGCTCAACGCCCGAACTTTGAAAGATAAGTTCCCAATTCCGGTGGTCGATGAGCTGCTGGACGAGCTCCGCGACGCGAGGTTCTTCACCAAGCTCGACCTCTGTAGCGGATACTTCCAGGTGCGCATGCACCCGGGCGACATCGACAAAATGGCATTCCAAACTCATCAAGGCCACTATGCGCCGTCCACGTTCCAGTCATTGATGAACGACGTTCTTGACCCGAACATCAAGAAGTTTGTACTTGTCTTCTTTGATGATATTTTGGTGTATAGCAGGACATGGGCCGAACACCTCCAGCACGTCAAGCAGGTGTTCCAGACACTGAGGGCGCACAAGCTATTTCTCAAGAAATCCAAATGCTTCTTCAGCCAGGAATCTGTGTCCTACTTGGGACACATCATCTCCTCTCAGGGCGTGGCGATGGATCCGACAAAGGTGGAGGCTGTGGAGCGTTGGCCTACACCTCGGTCCCTACGAGCCTTGCGAGGCTTTCTCGGACTTACTGGCTACTACCGCAAGTTCATTGCGGGGTATGGCGCGATGGCTGCGCCCCTTACCGCCCTCCTCAAACGTGAGGCGTTCCGCTGGACCGACGACGCGCAGGACGCCTTCTCGCAGCTCAAGCAGGCGCTGATGACAACACCTCTACTTCAGATGTCGGACTTCGACAAGCGCTTCGTCGTCGACTGCGACGCATCGGGCGCCGGCTTCGGGGCGGTCCTACACCAGGGTGACGGTGCCATCGCCTTCTTCAGCCGCGCCGTAGCTCCTCACCACCAGAAGCTACCGACTTATGAGCGCGAGCTAATCGGCCTTGTGAAGGTTGTACGCCACTGGCGGCCTTATTTGTGGGGCCGTCCCTTCACTGTCCGGACTGATCACTTCAGTCTGAAGTACATCCTGGATCAGCGCCTAATGACAATCCCTCAACATGCTTGGGTGAGCAAGCTTTTTGGCTATGATCTGCAGGTTGAGTATAGGCCGGGACGTCTGAACGGGGCAGCTGACGCCCTGTCCCGCCGTGATGAGGAAGACGTGGCGATCCACGCCATCTCAGCGCCAGCCTTCCACCTCTTCGACTCACTTCGCGCGGAAATCACCGCAGACCAGCACGCGCAGCAGTTGTGCGCCCAGCTCCAGGAGGGAGCCGCACCAGATGGTTGGTCTGAGCGCGACGGCCTTCTCTTGTACAAAGGGAAGCTCTTTGTTCCCGAGATGTCCAGCCTGTGGCCCTCCCTCTTGGCTGAGGCCCATGATGGGGTTCACGAGGGCATCCAGAAGACGGCATACCGGTTGCGCCTATCATTCTACAACCCTTCGCTTCTACACAGGGTTCGGGAGTTTGTTCGTGGTTGTGCCACCTGCCAGCGCAATAAAACAGACCATCTACATCCAGCCGGGCTTCTACAACCTCTTCCTGTACCTTCGGAAATCTGGAGTGATATCTCCATGGATTTCGTCGAAGGTTTTCCAAAGGTTGGAGGGAAATCAGTGATCCTGACAGTGGTGGACCGTTTCTCCAAGTACGCCCACTTCATTCCCTTGAGCCACCCGTACAGTGCTGCATCAGTGGCACGGGCGTTCCTCGACGACATCGTACGTCTTCACGGCTTCCCCTGCTCTATCGTCAGCGACCGCGACACCGTCTTCACCAGCTTGTTCTGGTCGGAATTGTTCCGACAGGCTGGCGTACGTCTGCAGCTCAGCTCCGCCTTCCATCCGCAGTTGGACGGCCAGTTTGAGGTCGTCAACAAAGTTATCACCATGTACTTGCGCTGCTTGGCTGCTGACCGACCCAAGTCGTGGTTGCAGTGGCTTCCATGGGCAGAGTACTGTTACAACACCTCTTATCAGACGGCCCTCAAATGTTCGCCGTTCAGAGTGGTCTATGGCAGGGACCCTCCAGCCATTATTTCATATCAACAAGGTGTGTCCAGGGTAGCTGCCGTTGACAAGCAGCTCAAAGATAGAGATGAATTCTTGGCTGAAATCAAAAACAGACTTGTGCAGGCACAAGTCACCATGAAAAGCTATGAAGACAAGTCCCGTCAGGAAGTGAAATTTCAAATTGGTGATTGGGTTTGGTTGCGGCTTCATCAGAGAACAGCTGTGGGAGTTATAGTGGCGCCTCCATCAAAGATTGGACCAAAATATTTTGGAGCTTATCAGATTATTCAACGCATCGGGACTGTGTCTTATAAACTCCAGCTACCTTCCCAAGCCAGGATACATGATGTTTTCCATGTGTCTCTGTTGAAGAAATTTGAAGGTCCTGCTCCAGCTCAGGTGGTGCCTCTGCCACCTCTTCTCCATGGGCGTGTTGTACCTACGCCTGAAAAGATACAAAGGACGCGCTTGAACAGAGGAGTCTGGGAACTGTTTGTCAAGTGGGCAGGACATTCTGAAGCCGATGCAACATGGGAACAATTAGAAGATTTTAAGATGAAGCATCCCACCTTCAAGCTCGAGGACGAGCTCTTTGTCGGGAAGGGGGGAAATGTTGTGGATGCGTTCGTGGGCCGCCAATATGGCCGACGTGGGGCCCACGACGCCCACAACGGCACTGCTGCAGCCCAGCCGCACCAGAAAGGCTGAAGATCTTCTAGAAGATTTATTAGATTAAGGAAAGTTTAAAGAATAAAGAAATTAAAGATTAGGGTGAGTTTAAATTAGGAAGTATTAGATTGAGAGGAGTTTAAATAGAAATAAATAAGGAGATAGAGTCCTGATCGGTTGGGGGGGGGGGGGGTGTCCCCAACCGATCTGTACAGGGAGGGCGCGCAGGGGGGTCCTCCCCCTATATAAGCAGCCCCCCTCCCTCATGTAAGCTTCATCCAGGAAATAAGAATTGCCCCATTAGGGTTGTTCTTCTCCTTGGGTCACCGTGGCTTCAAACCCTAACCCTAGCCGCCGTGACATCTCTCCTCCCCCACCGTGGTACGTGCTGCGCAGCAACAGTCAAGCCTCCCTCTTCCTCTCCTCTCCCCTGCGCAGCCCTAGGCGCAGCCAGGGAGGTCCCCTCCACCACGTTTCACAGCAATCTCCTTCCGATTCTGCATCCTATAATATAATCCACCAGATATCCACATTGGCAATGCAAGGGTTGTATAGTATTGGGTCTTGAGATTTATTGCACATTGTGTTTTTCAAAGTCACATTGCCTAATGTTATATCCTCCAGACATCCACTCCCACGGGGTTTTTTTTTTTTGGTTGTTGTAAATTCATCAAAGTTCCCTAGCTGTGTTCTGCTAGGGAAAGTGTTCGCCTTAAATACCAGTCTTAATTAACCAGCCTGGACTTCTATCATGTAAACTTAGTAATGCTGGACTATCTTGTAAACCTTCGGTAAAATAGATGTTGCCTTTCCCTTTTCCCATGACTTGACGGTTCTCTTAAATAAACATGTATTGATGAAGATGGAGATGGATAAAACTTACTCCCTCCATATCGTAATGAATGTCGCTTCCGACAACAAATTGAATAAGAAATGCACTGCGGGAGGGTGTCTGAACGTCAATTAAATCGATCAAGAGGGAGTATTTGACATTTCTGAAGAGTTGCTCTGTTTTGTCTGCTTAGGCTTCAAATCCATATCCTTTGTTCTTTGTGGGTTAGACAAGTGTATCTGACAAAGGCAGTTTTTGACAGCTTTTATGCCTTCAAAATTTGGATGTTCATTCAGATAACGTTATTAGACAATGGCTTTTATCACCTGTTCTTGTTATTCTAGGAGTTACTCTTTTCAGCTAGGCTTAGACATGACACCAGGTCCTTCAATGATGTTCCTACTTTATAGTAATATTATCCCATTTTAATAATCATAATAACTTTATCTGTTCTATACAATAACTTCATCAATGACGTGTTTTCCTGTGTAGGTGTATGACGTGACAAAGTTTTTGGAAGACCACCCAGGAGGTGATGATGTCCTGCTGTCCTCAACCGGTATGCCTTCTTGTCCCTGCATTCTGCTAGTCAGTGGCTAAGGCTGCGAACTGGAGTATGTCCTAAATTATAATTTGACTTCTGTATGTACCTTGCACAGCCAAGGACGCGACTGATGATTTCGAGGATATCGGGCACAGCACCACAGCCCGTGCGATGATGGACGAGTACTACTTGGGCGACATTGACTCATCTACAATCCCTGCCAGTGCAAAGTATGTTCCCCCCAAGCAACCACACTACAACCAGGACAAGACCCCCGAGTTCATCATCAAGATCCTCCAGTTCTTGGTTCCCCTTGCCATTTTGGGTTTGGCTGTTGCTGTTAGAATCTACACCAAGTCGGAATCCTCTTAGCTCTATTGTTGCCGTTGGTATTACATGAGTTGGTGAACTTGTCGAATAATTTACAGAGATTGTGTGGTTTGCATGTGTAACATGTCATGAATTCATCAAATGTGGGTTCTGTGTTCCTGGGACATCGTCCTTTTGTTGATTATTAAATGGGATTGGTATCTAATTTTCAGAATTTTTTTGAAGATTTAAAATTTTTTAGATAAGAGTTAACCTTCGATTTTAATAAAGATGGACGTTTTCTTTAAAAAATGATTGTAGATTGGCTTGTATTCCATATTAATTTCTAGGAAAGTTTTCAAGGTATCGTTTTTTTTTTTTGAAAAAAATGCAATGTGGCCAGCTTTCAATTTTAACAAAAATGGAGGTTTTTTTAAAGAAAACTGATTGTAAATTCCTTTTTCTCGCAGATACAGCTAGAGCTAGTATTCTATATCGCTTATGTGTTATATAGTCATATTCAATTTTAGTAGAAGTTTGAAAGTTGCAATAGCTGTCTGGTTGCAGTGAAGTGATAGTCAATGAATGAGGCCCAAGCAAAGTCATTAATATGGAGATAACAAATGGAGCAATACTTGTATGGAGCCGATACCAAATAAAAGCGTCATTACTAACCGCTAGGCCGTTTTACGAACCAAACCGTTCGGCGCATCTTACCCCACCGCACCCGAGGCCGCCCAACCTGATCCCGTCGCCGCACACCGCTCGCCCTCGCCCGTGACCTCACATGTGATATGAGAGATCTGCTTCACCTTTTCCTCCAAATTTGCTGAAGTTTCAATCATGGTTCTTATTTAAGCATTAATTTGACATTTCTCATTGGATTACTTTCTTGAATTTCAATGCGTAAATAATGCGATTAACTGCCGTTCCATATGCATATGTGCAAATGTACTTCTGCTGGATACAGAACTGACTTTTGTATCCTATTGCAGCCTGATGGATTCCCCACAATCCTCTTTTATCCCGCAGGGAAGAAAAGCTTTGAGCCTGTAAGTGCTTAACTCCATTGTTCTTTTTGCTGTTGGTCATTAATCACATTATACAGTATTTAGGAATGCTATCTTTGTGCTTTGAGATTGTCCTCTCTATTAGCTCTCTGTTTATCATATATATTAAGCACTGGTAAGCCCTGCTGCGACATTCATTTTTTGAAAAGTACAAATACCGTTTTCCTCCTGCCTGCATCTGGCCATCTGCACCTGCAGGTGCTCACCCTCCTTTCTTAATATATATTGGGATTGCTCCTCGCCATGGCTTCCATGCTGTGTAGAATGGGGTAGTTTGTATCACTACAGAATATCGATCACTTACGTCGGCCAGGGCAACTTACGTCGGCCAGCCGACGTAAGTAAGTAACTTACGTCGGCTGCCAGTAGCCGACGTAAGTTAATTAAATTACGTCGGTCGACCGACGTAAGTACAGGGACCGACAGTAATAAAAATTACCCACGTCGGCCTCGGCCCAGAGCCGACGTAATTAAGGAGACCGACGTAATTAAAACCTAACTTACGTCGGCCCTGATGTCGGCCGACGTAAGTAAACTTGGCCGACGTAAGTTGTTGTTTAACCTAACCGCGCGAGCGGTGCGCGCTCTCATTTCACGCGCACCTTTTCCCAACCGCCGCCGCCGCCTGCCCCCCGTCGCCGTCGCGCCGCCTGCTCCCCGTCGCCGCCCCGCCGCCCCGCCGTCGCCGCCCGGCCGCCCGACGCCTCCGTCCTACGCCGCCGCCCCAAGGTACTCCCCTCCCCTCCTCTCCTCCCCTCCCCTCCCCGACCCCCCCCCCCCCCCCCCCACGCGCCGCCCTGCCGCCCGAGCGCCGCCGTCCGCCTCCCCATCCCGAGCGCCGCCCTCCTCCTCCCCTCCCCCTCGACCTCCCCTCCCCCTCCCCTCCACGGCCGAGCACCGCCCCCCTAAACGTGGGAATGGTTTGGGTTGAGATATAAAATGGTTTGGTTTGGTTTGGGTGCTGGATAAATTCGGTTTGGTTTAGTTTGGTTTGGGTAGAAACAATTTCAGCTTGACTTATCTCTGTCATGCTCTCGTTCTGCGATGAGCCGGCGACGATCGCCTCCCTGCGCTGCGGCGACGATCGCCCCTGCCCTGCGCTGCACTGCGGTTTCTCATCACCTTTCTATGCTGCTGCGCTCCCTCGAGCCTCCACGTTACGCAGCAACTACGCCACATCTTTACTGGTTGGGGATTTAGGGCAACATGTGTGTATGGAAGAGAAGGAGAGAGAAGCAGAGCAGTCATTCTGAGGAGGAAGACGAAGAAGAATAAACATCGTTGTCTTTTTTCCTAATAAACTTACGGGCTTCGGCATAGCAGTCCAACCCATGGGTCCAAACCATGAGTTCAACCCATTTCGTGGTTTGGGCTGGCTAGAAAATAGCTAGTGGGTTGGGGTGGGTTGGTTTTAAACAAAAATGGTGTGGGTTGGGTTAGTTTGGATAAATACAATAATTTGTTAAGGCTTGGGTTGGTTTTGGGTTGGATTTTAACCCATTAGCAGGCCTACGCCCCCCTTCCCCTCCCCTCCCATCCCGAGCCCCCCTCTCCCCCTCCTCCTCCCCTCCCCCTCGACCTCCCCTCCCCATGTGCTTAATTGTTTAATTGCTTAATTGTTTGCTGAAATTGCTTATTTGCTTAATTTCCTTATTTTTCCTTAATTTGCTTAAATATGCATTAGTGGTTTATTTTATTATGATTAATTTGCTTAGTTATGCATAATTATGCTTAATTTCCTTATTTTTGCTTAATTTGCTTAAATATGCTTAAGTGGTTTATTTTATTATGATTAATTTGCTTAATTATGCATAGTTATGCTTAATTTCCTTATTTTTGCTTAATTTGCTTAATTACGCTTAGGTGGTGTATTTAATTATGTTTAATTATGCTTAATTTGCTTAAATTATGGTTACAATTTTAATTTTGATTGCTTGATGTTCTAGTACTATATATACATAAATGGGCTTCGGACAGGCTTGACAAGGCCCGACAAGGCCCATTTAGTGGTAAGGTAAAGTATGCGAACGACGACGGTGAGGATGGCAAGCACCTGGAGGACCGTCGCTGGAGTAGGGGTATCGAGGAGAGGAGAAGGGGATCGTCGCGGCTGCCGTATCTGGACTCTGGAGCGATGGAATCGTGGAGAAGAGAAAGGAAAATGAGTAGGGTTAGGTCGGGGAGGACTTTTATGTGGCCGATCTGAAGTGTGGACCGTCGGATATTATCTGACGGCTCACTCGCCTCAGTCCTCCGCCTCCCCCGATGGCTTAGTCCTCCGCCTCCTTCTCTAAGACCAACTTTCCTCTCAGTCTTTCTCTAGTTCTTTCCTCTCTCTTAAATGACCTCAAAATGAAAATGAGCAACGTAACCTATAGCAATGTGTTACCTGTTTCGGATCGGCACGTCTCACATGCCATTGGCATGTGAGACGTGCAGGTTCGGAATTGTCCCTTTTTGGACAGCCTCGGAGTGACCGAGGGGGCGTGGCTTGTGACGACGCGGGTCCGGATTTGGACGAGATTTCGGTGGCGTAACCCTGTTGTTCTCTGCTGCACCATTTTTGGGCGTGCAGTGGAGAACAGCGGGGTTATGCTGCCGAAATTTCGTTCGAATCCGGATCACGCGTCTCGTCATGAGCACGCTCCGCTCGGTCACTCTTGGGTGGGTTTAGGATCTATCTGCCTAGGTTGTAGGGCCGTGACACATAACATAACAATACATTAACGACAATTTCTTTCGCGTTAAACTGCAGAGTCAAACATGGGCGAAGACCGTAGTTGGATGTACACTGGTTGGAAGAGCAGAACTGGTGGTCACTCAGATGAGTGGTACGCCAAGACAGAAGCTTTTGTGGAACGAGCTTTTTCGTTGTCAAATAGCGATAAGGCGCGGTGCCCATGTACGAAATGCCGAAACGGAACGTTTTTGGACAAAGTGGAACTTACGTTGCACTTGTGTCGAAACGGTTACGTGTCACATTATGAGTTGTGGAACTTCCACGGCGAGACAGCTTCTCAAGCTGTACAAGAAGTGGAAGCTGACAATTATGATGCTCAAGAGGTTGATATGATGGATGAGATGCTGGAAGCTATACGACCAGAGCTTACAGAAGATACTCAAACAACAGAGGTTAAAGAGTTCTTCAAACGTCTCAAAGATTCAGAAGAGGCTCTGCATGAACACACTAAAATGTCAATCCTCAATTTTGTGACTAGACTTATGGCAATTAAGTCTAAGTTCTTCTTTTCTAACAATTGTTACAACATGCTCATCGATTTGTTCAAAGATGCTCTTCCACAACCCAACAAAGTGCCTAAGGATATGTACAACTCGAAGAAAATTCTTTCTGGTCTCGAGATGAAGCACGAAAAGATTGATGTGTGTCCGGACAACTGCATGCTTTTCTGGAGAGAGCATGCCAATGAGAACAAATGTTTGAAATGTGGTCAACCGAGGTTTGTCGAAGTTGTTAATAACGATGGTAATACAGTGACGACGGAATTCGCACGTAAGCAGCTTCGTTACTTACCTATGACACCGAGGTTGAAGCGGCTGTTCCTTTAAAAAAAAAACGGCCAGACACATGAGATGGCACAAAGAAGGTGAGCGTGAGAACAATTGAGTCATGACGCACCCGTCCGATGGTGAGGCATGGAAGGCTCTGGACCGGTTCGACCCAGAATTCGCTCGTGAAGCGAGAAATGTTCGCATCGGGTTGGCGACAGATGGGTTCACACCGTTCAGCACAAACGCCGCACCATACTCCTGTTGGCCCGTCTTTGTCATTCCGTACAATCTTCCGCCGACCTTTTGCATGAAGAATGAGTTTATGTTTCTTAGCCTCATTGTACCTGGGCCAGATCATCCTGGGTCACGTCTCAACGTGATGTTGAAACCGTTGATCGAAGAGTTGAAAATATTGTGGACAGGAGTCGAAGCGTACGACTGTTACAAGAAACAGAAATTCAACCTCCGAGTTGCTTATTTGTGGTCCGTTCATGATTTTCCGGCATACGGCATGTTTTCTGGATGGAGCACTCATGGTCGGTTGACGTGTCAGATATGTGCCTCGGACACCGATTGCTTTCGACTTACCCATGGAGGCAAGATATCTTACTTCGATTGTCATAGACGTTGGCTACCTCCGAATCACTTGTTTAGACAACAGAGGAATGTCTTCAAAAAGAACACAGTTGTCACTAAAGGACCACCGAAACGTCTTGACGGGTCAGAAATATCTGATATGTTGGACAAATTGGTGCCAGATGAAGGTCGTCCTGGATATTTCGAAGGTTACGGAGACAAACACAATTGGACTCACATATGTGGACTTTGGGAGTTACCGTATGTGAAGTCGTTGATTCTAAGGCACAACATTGATGTTATGCATCAAGAGCGTAACATGGCCGAATGTATCATAAGCACATGCATGGACATGACGGGCAAAACAAAAGACAATTTAAAGGCTCGAAAGGATCTTGCCGAGCTTTGTAACCGTCAAACTCTTGAGCTCTCCGAAAATGGTGGTAAACCACGCGCTCCTTTCTGTCTTCGACCTAAAGAGAAAAAAGAAGTTCTCGAATGGTTGCAAAGGTTGAAATTCCCAGATGGTTACGCAGCTAGTCTGAGACGAGCCGTGAATGTGAAAACGGGAAAGCTCATTGGGTTGAAGAGTCATGATTATCACATAATCATGGAAAGACTTCTGCCTGTTATGTTTCGAGGCTATTTTGACGATGCAGTGTGGAAGGTGTTAGCCGAGCTTAGCCACTTCTATAGGCAACTCTGTGCTAAAGAAATCACGCCAGAGATGATGACTAAATTGGAAAAGGAGGTTCCGGTACTTTTGTGTAAGATGGAAAAAATTTTTCCTCCGAGATTTTTCAATCCAATGCAACATCTCTTAATTCATCTTCCATTTGAAGCGAAAGTGGGCGGTCCCGTGCAATATAGGTGGATGTATCATATTGAAAGATCACTTAGATATCTGAAACCAATGGTTGGTAACAGGGCAAGGGTTGAAGGTTGCATCGCCGAAGCTTTTACTCTTAAGGAAGTAGGATACTTCTCAAGTGTTTACTTTGCAGAGGAAAACAATGTTAATACTTCGGTAATGCGATACAATATAGATGAGCAACCTCCTTGTAGCGATCTCTCCATTTTTGCAACAAGAGGCACTACTGTTGGTAGTTACACTTCGTATGATGTTAGCGAAAAAGAAAGGCGTGCTGCATTCTTCTACATGTACGCTAATATGGAAGAAATGAATGAATATTTCAAGTAAGTGTTTCTCCTACACTTATGCTTTTCACCATCTTTTCCGACACATGTATTCTAAAAGGTTCTCTTTGTCGTGTAGTATGTTCGACAAGCAAAATTGAAGACATAGACATCAACCCACGAGCAAGCAAATAGAACATATTCGACGGGAAGGAATAAACGGGGGATCTAATTTTCTCTCCTGGTTTCGAGATCATGTAACGTTTTCTCGATAACTAATCAATGTTAACAATGTTTTCTTATAACTTAAGAATGCTTACGTTTTCTAATAATTCCATATCTTGGACAGTGCCAAAAAGATGCCAACGTCCATGAAGATTTGCGACAACTATCCCGTGGAGTGGTTAATGTTAGAAGCTATGGTCGATATGACGTCAACGGCTATCGATTCCGTACAACTCAATTTGAATCTCTTCGTCCTCTCGCGGCAACATGTAATACCGGAGTTGTGATGAGGGCAATCGATTCGCAAGATCATGAAACGCAGTACTACGGGATTATTAAAAAAATCCTTGAATTCACTTTTGTCGCAAACAAGCCAATTCGAGCGGTATTCTTTGACTGCGAATGGTTTGATTCCATTCGTGGAATTCGAGTAAACGAATTTGGCATGGTCGAAGTAAAACACAAGGAACGGTTGAAAGGATTCGATTCATTAGTTCTTGCACACCAAGTAGAGCAAGTGTACTATCTACCTTATCCATGCAATAAATTCAAAGCTTGGTGGGTGGTACATAAGGTGAATCTTCGTGAGCGGTTATACGCTCCAGGAGATGATGATTATCACGACGAAGCTGAGGTTGATTGTGTCTACCAAGAGGAAGAGTTGCCAGACTCCTTCTCAGTCGAGCCCGGTGTAGGACTCGATAACTTAGTTGGAGACGCTCAAGATATCGAGGCTGGCACGGAAGCGGAAACAAAATCAGAATCAGAATCTGAAGATATCGATGACATAGTCGAACCTGCTGATTTGCGCAAACGAAAACGATATGCGCAACAAGAAGATCGATGGGCTGGTTTAAGGAGTAGGGTGCATGATCGTGATGTTGATGAATTTTGAAGTAACGTTTTATTCACTAATTTAACATTAATTTTGTATATTATCTTTGTATATTAATCATTTATTCCTTGCAATAGGATGTCGTCAAAGGGGAAGGGGAAGGGGAAGCCAGTGAGAGGGTTTGAGCCGCCAGCAGACCCTTGCTCAGGGAGCTCGTTCCGTTCTAGTCGACGTGAGCTCTTTCTGGCACACGCTCCACCCTCAGCTGTCGTGTGCTTTCAGCAGACAGAGGTAAACTTTAGTTACTATAAAGTTATTTTTGAAATTGCAATTGTTATTAATTATTAATAAAGTCATTCCTTTTGTGCAGTCTGACTCAGAGACTTCTGAGTCTGAGTCAGAGTCTGAGGCTAGGGGGCCGCTACAGGAGCCCGACTCAGAGGCTAGGGGGCCCTCTAGCGCTAGCCTCCCTTCGGAGCCGGCTAGCGCTAGCCTCCCTGGGCAGCCCTCTACCACTAGCCTTCCTGGAGGCTCCGGGGGGGTCCGCAGAGCCTTCAGGGTCACAGGACGCGGCAGCGTCGCAGCAGAGGCGATGGATGAGGAGGACCCACTTTGCGGCTCCTCCTCCGGTTACTACTCAGCGGACCACGATCCGTCCCGTTGGAGACAGGTATAAAAACTGTATATAGTATACTAAATATTAGATGTTGTTTTTCTTTACTTAATGATTTAATATATTTTGTAGATGTTGGTACGACTTCTCGTTCACGGGGGCCGAGAAGCACCACAGGCAGGTTAACAGTGTCCTCGGTGCTATCGTCAAGTTGCACTACCCCGGTGTAATTGACGGTTTTCCTGCCCTGTCGTGGGATGACTACGCTCGGGTCTCTCACCCGGTGCACGGCACGGTATAGGGAGCCGTGTGGCATGATTTTATGGTAAGTTTAACTGTTTCGTTTTTTCAACTCCTTTGAATTCTTAGTTGCATATCACTTAAATATTTGTTTGCTTAAAGTTGAGGTACCAAGTAGAGGAGCCGGGCATGGAGGACCACGCGAGACGCGTGTTCCATTACAACGCTCGGAAGCTCACGACGGCGGCGTTGTGATACGCCCGGATTCAGGCCGTCAACGCTTACTACAAGCGGCACCCCCGGGAGCAGGAGCAGGAGCAGCAAAGGGGTGTCTTTAGGAAGGACTCGGACTTCTACTTGACAGAGGAGCAGTACGCGGAGGTAAGTTTTTAATATTGTTAAATATTTACAATATCTACGTATGTTAACCGCGTTGATGAAAATGAAATATATGCAGGTTAGTATTTCCTGGTTACAGGGTAACATCGAGGCGTACTTAGCTCTCTGTCGGTACTGGGCTAGCGACGCTTTTATCAACAAGTCCACGAAGGCTAGACAGTGCCACATGGGATCCGAGGGCAAGCACAACTATGGCGGTGACGGCTACTTGCGTTTGGCTAAACGCATGGTAAGTATCTTTTTATTTTATTTATGTGTTCTTAATATATTATTTATCTCACTAACACGGATGTACAGGAGCGAGAGCTGGGTCATGAGCCGACCCCGACCCAGGTTTGGAAGAGAGGTCACAAGGGAAGTGACCCTTCTCAGCCAGGGCAGTGTAGTCAGGTCGCAGCCGACCGACTGGTAAGTTTTCGAAATTCATCAATTTCATTATAACTAATACTATTATTGACATACTTACAAGATTTATTTGTTTTGTAGACAAAGTACGCGCAGGAGGTCGCGAAGATACACGGTGCGGATTACGATTGGGAAAGCGCGCCGATCGACCCCCAAGCCGCGTACGCAAGCGAAGGCGGAAAGGCCCACGGACGGTGAGTTCTTCGTGTGTTTCATTTCTTTTTCAATTAATCTTCTTCTACTTAGTGTTTTCATTCTTTTGCAGGTTTGCCATTTTTGATGGAGTTGTCGACTCGAGGTCGACGCGACCTTTGAGAGGCGCTTCATCGTCGCAGGCTTCAACCGCTGGGACCAGTGGTCGTCTCTCGCAGACGCAGCTGGAGCTCCAGGCCATGAGGGAGTCGCTGACGCAAACTCAGGCAGAGCTGGAGCGGACGAGAGCGGAGGCAAGGGAGGAGCAGCAGAGGACGGCCTTAATGATGGCCCAGATGCAAGCAACGGTGGCGGTAAGTAATTTAAAGTACCGTAGTTAAATTTCACAACACTTAATAACATATATCTGCTAATATCTTGCAATGGCAGGCTCTTGCTCGACAAAGCGGTCAGGACATCCAGATTCCTACGCTTCCGCCGCAGCAGACACCAGAGCAGGTAATATTGTCTATACCTAGGAGTTTGATTCCCTTTTCATTATGTTAAAAAGTTATTTGCATCACATTTAATCCTAATTATGATTCTTTTGCAGGGTTCCGGAACGCGTCGAGATCCCGGAGGCAGTGGAGGGGGTAGCGTGTAGACACTGGAGCAGGTGAGAAACTCTCTTTAAGTGTATCTAATCAAGCTTTAGTAGTTTTTGACCATGATAGAAATGATTAGTATATAGTGAATAAGTTGTTAGTGCTTCCATTTAACAAAAGAGCTAGTGATTATCACTGATGTTACCTTCTTATGTCGAAACTGATGTTCACTGAGTTAACAAAGGGCTAGTGCTTCCATTTAACTAGTGATATAGTATATTACTTCATTTGAAACTACATCATGCTTCCTTCTTTTGTCACTGATGTTCTTGGCCTCTTATGTTATCACTGAGTTGACATTGATGCTTACTAGTGATTATGTTTCTTTTGCAGGGATCCGGAACGCGTCGAGAAGATCCCGGAGGTAATGGAGGGGCTAGCGTGTAGCCCGGTAGAATTTATTTTGCAAATTGTGTTGTTGTTGATGTTTTGAACTATATATTGAAACTGTTATGCTGTGTAGTCAGTTATTTGTTTGTTCTGTGTTCTCGCCATCGAGCGAGGTAGTCAGTTTCTGTTTTTAAAAAAAATTCGAAAACTTAACTTACGTCGGCTATGGGCAGGCCGACGTAAGTTAGCCCAGGTTAACTTACATCGGTATGGCCAGACCGACGTAAGTTAAACCACTTAACTTACGTCGGTTTGCCCTGGCCGACGTAAGTTACAGCACTTAACTTACGTCGGCCTGCCCAAGCCGACGTAAGTCATCCGGCCCAGCCCAAGGCCCATCTCGAGGGTGAACTTACGTCGGCTCCTGCAGACCGACGTAATTAAGGTAACTTACGTCGGTGGCCGACGTAAGTTACCTTAATTAAGTCCAAAACCCTACGTCGCCTGAAAGCCGACGTAATTAAGCAAAAACCGACGTAATTAAGTTAATTACGTCGGTTTAAGCCTAACTTACGTCGGCTTCGGCCGACGTAAGTGACCGGTATTCCTGTAGTGTTGTATGAGATCCCACTTCTAAGGATGCGGAGTTGGAGAGAACATGTGTGGATGGAGGGAACTATGGCAGAGGCTGCGCGATCTCAATGTCCACCATGGGCATGGGTGGCTCCCCGTGACCGCCGCCGGGTTCTTCCACCCTCCTGGCCCTCCATCTGAGAATGTGGAGGAGGACGGAGTTGGAGCAGATGGTCACGCTGAAGCCAGCAAATGTGGACAGGATGATGGCGATCACAGCTTGCATCGGCACCTGCTGGTTTAGTATATATAGAATTAATGGATACATTGAGCTGTGTTTGAGTATGACATGAATGAATTTTAGTAGTACTAGCTAGTAAGTTGGAACAAATGTGCTCCCTCATACGTACGTATTTGTAGAAGAGGTTGGTGAAGAGCACGATGAACATGAACTGGACCGCAGAGTAGATCCACACGTATCTCCTTGACACCATTTTCGTCGTGGTTAGAGAGGAGAAGAGGCCGAGGACGCAGGCGAAGGGTAATGAGATGGCCAGAGCAGCAGTGCCATGGTCGCCAACCTGCATTTCATTTCGGTTTGATGCATGGGCACATCCTCTGAAACTGCAGGAACCTGCTGAGAGAGCATGCAGAACATAATACTAGAATAGCGAAGCAACAACCAACCAGCAGCTGTTCCAGGAAGCAGAAGTAGGCGAGCATGCTGATGATCACGAGGATTGGTGTCCCGTGCCACACTCTGCTGTATCGGTGGCTGCTGCTGGTGGCGGCGATGGCAGCCTGATCTGCCGCCGACGCCTGGGTAGCAGCAGCCTGATCTGCCTGGCTAGACGGATGATGGCTATGGAGGGTGACGGGGAGGTTAACCACCTCCTGACCGCAGACGTCGCAAGCACCGTTGCCCTTGATGCTGAACCACTTTATGGCGCAGCCCCTGTGAGCCAGGGCCAGCTCGCCCTTGCAGCAGCACTCCAGCTTCAGCAGTGCTCCTCCCCCCTCCGTGTCCGACAGCGCCACCATGCAGATACGGCACACTGCCTCCTCCGCCGCGACCATGTCTTCTTCTTCTGCTTCTTCCTTGCCCCCGGCGACGCCTCCTTCTGGGTCGTCATCAGAAACATGCACTCTGAATCCTGCAGCAGCAGCAGGCCCAACCCTCCTTAATAACCCAGCTGCTTTGGCGTTGAAACGACGCACGCTCGTAGGCACCGACTGTGAGCGGCATATCTGCTTCAGTTTGTCCTCCTCCTCTCGCTCCTCCTCCTCCTCCTCGTTACAACCACACCATCGGGTTAGCAAAGAAGACAACGGTAGGTGCACCCATATATATATATATACTCTCTCTTTCCCAAAATAAATATCGTTTTAGACCAAAGAAACAACTAAAAGTGAACTGCAATATCATATCCTAACGACATTTATTTAGGGAAGGAGGGAGTATATATATATATATATATATATATATATATATATATATATATATAAGTACTCTCATTAATTATATACGTAAAATAAAAGGTGAAAAAGGTTGGATCTGCTGGTGCTTACTCGAGCTAGAATGGAGGGGTAGTCGTTACTTGCAGCAGCGTCATCAAGTCGATCAAAGGTGGACAGAGATGACGACGGCAATCTGAAGCTCAGCAGCTTGGAGAAGGACAGCGACCGGGATTGAGCTTGAGCGGCAGGGATGGATCTCAGGCTGCGCGCTGGCAGCAAGCAGCTCGTCGCCGACGATGACAGTGGCCGACGACTCTTTTCTTCTTCTTCTGCAGATGAACAAGTGCTGGCGCCACCATGACGAACCAACTCTTCCACCGGCGGCGAGCTAGTGTCGTCTTCCTCCTGCACATGCACCAGCAGCCGATAATCAAACGACACATATGCATGGACTTAATTGCGGAAAATATATAAAGATGAGCAAGCAGCTTAATTAATTACCTCTGGTCTGTGATGAGCCATGCCAGCAACAGATACTGGAGCGCCCTGAGCTTTTTCCATGGTTACGTATAATAGTTAACCCAATTAAGCAATGTTGCCCCTCCTCATATATATATACTACTAGCAGGAGAGTGAGCTAGCAATTAAGCAGCGGAAATAGACGGCTCAGCCTCTCTCTTTTTTCCTCTCTCTCTGATCAATAATACTTGTACTAGCAGCTAGCAGGTAGTGTAAGCTGCTTGTTATTGCAGCTGAGGGTGAAGTGGGAAAGGGAGAAAAAAGTAGATCGCCGGTGGTTGGCTGGGACAGACTTTTGCATTGGGTGTGTTTAATTCGACAGTGAGAACTCACCCTTCTCTTTTTCTTTTATAACTTCCAGATATCTGTGTTAGGTTTTATATCTATTCCATCCTAACGTATTTGACACAAAAGCTTATTTCCTGTTCTTGCTGTTGTATCTTCAACTGACGACTAGCTAACTGCAACAACGGTCTCACGTATCACCTGTATATCAAATTATATTGATAGCCCTAAAGTAGCCAGAGATGTTGAAAATAACTTGCTGCCCCCAAAGTAGAGTTTCTTAAATTATGAACAAATTAAAACTCATCTATCATTAATGGATGATGCTTTACATGATAAATAAGATAAAACATGTTAAATAATCTGAATAAAATTATCTTGTTGGTTCAAATTATACTAAGATTAATAAACATATTTTTTTTCAAAAAAATTACACACTTATAATTATCAATTTGGTTCAGTGCAGAAATTAAACATAAATATGTTGAAATATAAATTGCAAAACTGGAATTAAATAGAAAAAAAGTAAGTGAACTTCCTAATATTCTATGGGCCGAATACCCAGAGTTAAAGCTGAAATTTGGCCCAGCCCAACAGCATCAGCAAAAGCCAGCCGCCTTCATCAACCAAGCAGAAGCAACCGCTGATCCAAACCAAACCAATCATTCTTCTGCCCGACATCGATGGAGAGAAACGGCAGGCGTTCGGTGGCGTCCGGCCCGGCGCAGTGTCCCGTGCCGAGCTCGGCAGCGTGGCGGCTCGCGAGCGCGCGCGGGCGTAGCGGATGGGTGCTGGATGCCTCTCTTGCTCGTGGCGGTGAGCGCGCGCTCGGGCATGGCCACCAAAGCCGCTAGGCGCGGAGGAGCCGCGCGTGCGCCCGGACGCGGCGAGGTTAGGCGACATCCAAGCCTTATGTTTCCAAATCAAATATCTGCTTGTGTCGATTTCTTTGGTTCGGATTTAATTTCTGATTTGGGGATAATTCAACTGTGATTAGGGTTTCGGGAATTGAGGTTTTCTCTCTCCGTATTTCCGATTCAATCCCTTCCTAATTGCCATTGATTTTTTTGTTCCAATTGATTGCCTAGAGATTAACCGTGAGCCTAGAGCCTTAGACGTGCCTAATTATTTCCTTATTCATCTTCATTGAGATTAATCAGTATTAGTTAGAAGTAACACATGAACACTTTGCTTGAACCGAAACTAAAATTATCTTTAATCAATATTGTGACTTAGAGAGGGCATAATAGTGATCAAATTCGGCTCTGACGCTATTGTTTTAATTAATTCAATTCGAGGCATAACCATTAATCTGATAACAACGTAGGAACCCAATTAACGTACGTAATAACATGGTTTAAAGATTAAAACAGATAGGGAGCAGAGTCGGCCATGGCTGGCTTCTCCCTTCTCCAACAAATCTCCTCTCCTCTAGCCTCCAACGGAGCTGACCTGAAATTTTCTACAGAGAGATCATAGTCCTTCTGGCTTCCTTTGATTCCCCTAATTGGTGGGTGATTTTAACTTAGTTTGTTAGGACAACGTGGTGCAGGGTAAGACTGGCCTCGTATAATCCTTCTCCAGATCCCACCTTGCGTGGGAGCTTCCAGCAGGTCCGTCCTTTGTTAAATCAACGTGGACCAGGGTGCCTGGATGCCCATGCGCCCGCCCTAGATGCCTAGCCAGGCGGGTGGCAGCGGCAGCAGCTGCGACAGCGGAGGTGTCGGACGGCTGCGTAAAGTTGAGCTGGAGCACTGACATGGACTGGACCCCCCCCCCCCTTTTATTGCACATCGTGGCCCGGGGACCACTGTTTTGAAGTCGGATGACTAATCACGATTAGTTGTTGGCTGCAACATCACGATTAGGGCCAGCGACGTGATCAACTCAATGAGAATTCTGATCGTCTGACTAACAGGGAGCAGAGTCGTCCGATCAGGCGACCAATATCACATGCACGAGCCTCTCTAGTTTTGCTGTCTCCACCGCAACACATATCTCAACTGTCTGCCGCCGCTGCCGTAACAACCACCACCACCGTCACTGTAGCCGCCTCAGACCAATTAAATTAGGAGGCCTAGCCCTGCTCGGCCCATCACCTCTCCTCTGTTTCCGGTGCCTGACTGGTCAACTCCTCACCAGACGCCTCCGCCTGCCTCCGCAACCCCCCGCCCAAATACTCTCCAGCAGCAACAAAACCATAGGTGGCTAATAATCCAATGCTTGTAACAGGAACTGGATCTCCAAATCCCCAGAAACAGAACAAGAGTCTGCTCATCTAGCAGCCACATAGTTGCAGGACTTGTTCCTTCACCGCCAACTCCAAAATCAATTCCAGTGGGTCAAGGGCCCGGCCCGCCCATGTGTCTAGTAGGTCTTATCCCCACCAGAGCTCTCTGGGAGCTCGACTCGATCAGCCGGATCAGAAAACTAGTCGGGCGACTAGGTCATCCGGGCGACTAGACGATCAGGGTGGCTTCTGCTGCAGGGCGCCGTCGCCGTCATTGTAGCTGCCGCCGCTGTCGCTGTAGCTTCAGTGGCTGGCCGCCTTCGCAGCTGTAATAGCAGTTGCTGGCTGCTGCCACCAACGTATCCGTAGTCGCTGGACACAGCCGCCGACGTAGCCGCAGCAGCGGGTTGCTGCCACCGTAGCGGCTGCCTGCCTTCGCCGCTGTATCTGCATGAAAATAGAACTGACAGATCAAATCCGATGGTTCAGATCAGACTAGAACACTTGATGGCCCAGCCCAAAACCCGTTGGCCCAGCCGCAACAATTGACGGTTCAGACTCTTAGACTCCCCAGCCACCGCCTACGCCCGAGTGTCCGACTCTGCTGCCTCTCCAGCGCGGCCCTCTCCCGTCCTGCGTCGCCCCTCCCCCTTCTTCTTATCGCCGCGCCGCCCTCCCTCGTCCAGCGCCGCTCCTCCCCTCTTCCTGTCGCCGCACTGCCCGCTTTATACAGTTCTGGCAGAACTGTACTGAACTGAATTACTTACCGCTCCTCCCCTTCTTCCTGTCGCCGCACTGCCCGCTTTTCTTAGTGAATAATTTAAATTTCCAGATCATACTCTTCTTCACCCATTGAGAACATTCATAATGCAATAGACTAATCAGTAATTTAAATATTGAATCATTTACGTTAGTATTAAAAAATGCATTTATTTGTTTTGTGCCAAGGTCTGTGTGTTTTGTTTTGCCATTTACCTTGACTTTTCTTTAATACTACTATTTCCCCTCTTTTCATTTTTTGATCAATAATGAAATCAAACAATATATCTTTTTTTTGTTTCACTTGCTTTTTTTTTTGTTTCAATAATGAAATGTAAGGAAAGGCTCTGTCAAAAGACCCAAATGGGTCGGACCCTTTCCCGGACCCTGCGCAAGCGGGAGCTACATGCACCGTGCTGCCCTTTTTTTTTTTACATTTTACTGTCTCCGAATTATAACTTTGACCATTATTTATTGTGTAACTTCACTTCACATCACTAGCATTTAACATCAGAAAAGCATTTTACTGGCAAATCTAATGAACTTTTCATATATCAAACTCAATAGTTTTAACGATATAATGGAGTTCAAAGTTTGATGGTGGTTCAACGTGCTCTATGCATATCAAAATGTATTTACCTCCCACCTTTGGATCATGTGCTACAGTATAACGAAACAATATGCCCTTGATGCTGAACCACTTTACGGCGCAGCCACTGTGCGCCAGGGCCAGCTCACCCTTGCAGCAGCACTCCAGCTTCAGCAGTGCTCCTCCCCCCTCCGTGTCCGACAGCGCCAGCATGCAGATACGGCACACTGCCTCCTCCGTCGTGATGTCTTCTTCCGCTTCCTTGCCCCCTGCGACGCCGCCTTCCGGATCCATGCACTCTGAATCCTGTAGCAAGCCCAACCCTGTGATGGGCCGGTATCGCTCGCTCGCGGCCAAAACCCGGTCGAGTGGGAATGATGACTCGTGTGTGGATCCCGTGCGGCGCGCAGTGAGAGCAACGAGCGGAGCGGCTCCAGGTTTTCTTGTTCCTCGTCTCCTCTCGCTCGCAGCCCGACCCACACCATCGGCGCTAACCCTAGCACCCCCCCCCCCCCCCCCCCCGCCGCCTCGCGATCCCCCGACTTCCTCACCCCATCCGCCGCCGCCTGCCATCTCCCGCCGCTGCTTCATCGTCTCCTCTCGCTCACCGCCGCCCGAACCCTAGGCCACCATGGCTTCGCTGCCCTGAATCCAGTCCCCATCCAGATAGATGCTCACGAGCCAAGGCCTGCCGATCGGAGCAGGAGATCCCCGCCGCCAGCAGCTCGTGGATGCTCCTCATCCTCAACGTCTCCTGCTCCGCCGACCGATTCGTGTCCCAGGTTCGCCCCCATTCCTCCTCCAGGCTTACCTAGGGTTTCTGGATTCATTCACCTATCAACCCCGATGGTTGCTCGTCTTTGCAGCACTTCGAGGTCACGGAAGTCCGCATGCTTCAACGTCTCCTGCTCCGCCGACCGATTCGTCTCCCAGGTTCGCCCCCTTTCCTCCTCCAGGCTTACCTAGGGTTTCGGGATTCATTCACCCATCCACCCCGATGGTTGCTCGTCTTTGCAGCACTTCGAGGTCACGGAAGTCGGCATGCTTGCCGGATGCCTCTGCGCCCCCTCATCTCCCTGCGCGTTGCCAAGGTCCAGAGGTCACGGCGCCCTCCTCTGCCCAAAAACTACTAGGTACATCTCTTCTGGATGCCTTTTTCATCATCTTATCTTAAATCAAAAGTAGCTAGCCCTTCTCTTGCTTTTTACCATATTCATCACCTTACTCCTCTGCCCTTGTTTGATACAAGTGTTAATTACCTCTGTTGTTCCTGTTACCCTTTCTGCTATATCAGTACTGCCTCTGATTTTGACATGAGATTGTAGTTTCCTTTTTACTTTATGGCACATGGCAGCTTGTGACAGTACACCAGTATTACTTTAGGGCCATTTCACTTTTGCCACCAGTGTTTATTTGTCCGGCTTGCTGTTGAAATCAATATCACTGTTCCGTGCTACTATGGATGCTCTTTACTTTGCATTTTGTAAAATATTACAGGACATCGTTTTATATAAAGTAGTACTTCACTATCTTTTTCAAACCTGTCAATAAAATACAACTCAACTTCAGTGCCCCCCATCTTTATTGAGATATCATTTTTCTTGCACAGATAATTTAATGAATGTATAAAGAGAACCCTTCAATTTTCCTACCTGGAAGTCGCTCTACGGTGTGCAGTAATGACACAGGGTTTGGGTTGAGCTTATTGGTTGACCCTGGGCCTGGCCCCCTGGTTTGGCAGCCTATAGGCCCTCCTTGTGGCGCGCACACCAGGAGAGTGTGGCCAGGGTAGATTTCCTCAAAAGAATATTTCCCTAGAGATACAGACCAGGTAGTAATTGTAAGGGGTTGAGCACTAAGCCCCCACGGCAGCAACCTGATGAGGCGAGTTTCCAAGTTGTCTAATCATGAAAACTCATCTGCTCCTCTCTGAACTCGGCGAGTTCACCCAGGAGCCCCTCTCTGACCTGTTCTGATCATCCAGAACAGGGAACTGAGGGTTCTTCTCTGCACACGTGCATGGTGGCTCTGTTCTCTGTTTGGGTTGAGCTGCCCTGTTCTGTCCATACAGAACAGATCTGATCCTATACATGGCAAGAACAGGTATTCCTGTGGCCGGATTTTCAACATAGCTAAGTTTTCTTTTCTTTTGTGCATAGTTATTAAGGCGGTAAGGTGACTTAAGGCAACATACCTCTTCTTTATCTTTTAAGCGATAAGGCGTAAGGCGAGGTGACGCCTTAATGTAGTCACCAGTCACTGGTCGTTTTAAGCTTTGTGTGCCGTGCTTGTTTTAGTATGTTGTCCTTTTATTCTGTCTTCTATACTGTCAACAGAATAACATATATCACTCCTGTTCTGAGACATTCAGTTTCTCGTGGATGTCATCTTTTCATTCTAGTAGCTTCATGGTACATGCGTGTATCTCAGCATTTGCACCTCTTTTGTAGCGTCTTTCATTTATTTATTTCTGTTAAAAGGTTTCCTCTATGATGTTTTTAATGAATTTCTAAAATATTGTTATTTTCTTGTTGCTGTATTATCTTTGCTTTAACCCTTTTTCTTTACCCGGGCTTGGGACTGGCTATACCTAAAAATGCATAGGGAGAGTTCTTTATTTTAATCAGAGAAAAGTAAAAAATTCTACTTGTCAATTTATTCAGGGAGCTCATGCATACTCATTTCCTATGTGCAGACGGAAGCTTAACCTTGGTCTCCTTCCTTCATCAAGCATGTAACTTTCTTTTTTGGGGATGATGGTTATTTGGAGCAACTCACACTCTTGAACAACAACGGTGAACTCTCTGATCCTGTGATTGAAGAAATGCTAGCTGATGTTTCAGGACTCTCTTGAACATCAGGGCATGCTTGCCAGATGCCTCTGCGTCCCCTGTCTCCCTGCCATGATTGAAAAAAATAATAGCTGATGCTTCAGGACTCTCTAACATCAGGGCATGCTTGCCAGATGCCTCTGCGCCCCCCTCGTCTCCCTGCGCGCTGTCAAGGTTCAGAGGCTCGACACCCTTCTCTGCCCAACAACCACTAGGTGAGTCTTGATGCCTCATCCTATTTTGAAATAAAAGGAACTAGTCTCTCTCTTCTTTGTATATTATTCATAACTAACTGATTCTGCATCACAAACACCCCTCCATTCATGCCACGTGACGAGTAAGAGTAGTAGATAATTCTTTGCTGCGTTGCTTTTCAATACATGGATTCTCTTGCACCTCATGGGTATAAACGCTACTTGCATTATACTTCATTCCATCTGCTCACCCCTAGTGGAAAATCACCCTGTTATTCATAAAATTATGTACTATAACTTAACCTGACTTATTATTTTGTGCAAACTGCAAAGGCATGTCAATGTTTTGATGAGAGTCTGGTATTTCAAATCTTGTTAGTTTAGTCTGTCTCAGGGAAACATCTAGGCCATAGGTCCTTTTGTAGCAGTAACTGGGATTTTTTTTCCGCACTTAGCAATGTATTTGTAAAACTTGCGTTTTCATGTTAGTATGTTACAGAAGTGCAATATTCATTGCGCCATCAGTTCTCACATGCATGAGAATGATTGAAGAGTGACATGATCATTGACAGGGCTACCATATCCGTACTGAATGAACACTTATGCTTTGCTGATTACTTTGTCTTTGATTTATCTTACTCTTCTGTTCTTTTTTTATATAAGTTTTAATTACTCCTGTTGTTCGTGTGGCCCTTTCTGCTATATCAGTGTGGCCTTTGTTTTTAACACGAGAATGTAGCTTCCTTTTCACTTTATGGCGCATGTTAACTTTGCAAGCGAGATTTTTGGGATCTATTGCATTTCATTAAGAAGGTTGTGTATCAACGACTATTTTTGTCAATCCTAGGGTTTGCATGCTTTATACCGTTAGCAGTGTTTTTGAGGCGTCGCCGGCCAGGCGCTCCAACCCGGACGTCTGGGCTGGTCGCCTCGCCTGGCCGCGACCGGCAGAGGCGCGGGATCGGCGGTCGATGGCTGGGGAGCGGAGGAAGCCGACGCCATGGGAGGCGCTGGCGCTGGGACGAGGGGGGCGGCACTGGGACTGGGAGTGACCAGAAAAGACTTAGGGTTGGAATATGGGCCTCTAACTGAGCTTTAAAATAACGGTTCACCCTTCACCAGCCGCTCCAAATCCCACCCGCCGCTCCAAATCCCGCCCGCCACCACTGTTGCTCGGTCGCCTAGGCGGGCGCCTCGACGTCCTGGCGCTCCGCCGGCGCCTAGGCGTCCAGGTGCCCCTTTAAAACACTGACCGTTAGCGATTTCATTGTATATGAAATAAATGTATATTTTCGTTTGTAGGTAATTTTGGGTGTGTATCGTTATCTCTGATACATGTGGAAAGGTATTTTCTTACATGGCCTTGCTATATCCGTTACATGCTCCAATAATGCACCCGACTCGATGTATTGCAGATGGTTGCAGATGCGGGTGTGGATTTTATTTTTCACCTTAGGTGTTCGTCGGGCTTTCAAAAATGAACTGGCTTTCAAAAATGTGCAGTCCACTTCGGTTCAGCTCACTTACACTGTTTCAATTCCGCAGCTCGCCCAATAAGATACCGCTCCGTATTACACCATCAGCGCAGCGGAGCTAACCCTACCTCCCCCCCTCGTGATCCTCGAGCCCCCGACTTCCTCACCCCATCCGGGCCAACATCACGACGTCGCTTCCTGCTGCCCTGCCGCCGCTTAGGGTCGTCCCCGACATGCTACTCGCTATTGCTGGCTTGCCACCATTTGCTCCCGAACCCTAGGCGCATTTGGGGAGGTAACACATTCTTCTTACCTATTTGATGCATTTATGGCTGGGTGTGATACATGCTGCTTGCAAGGTTTTCTTAAGAACTGAAACATGATGGCGCCAGAGGTATGACTTTCGTATGGGGGGCCCACAAATTTCTTAAGAAATGAAACATTCCGAGCTCTAGAAGGTAGCCTACAATATGTATGAAACTTTGTCAATGTGCTTGAATAATTTGATGACGCCCAAAATACTTGGGTCCCATCTTTGCTTGCGCTGCCGTTGTCACACCAATTGCCTTGCGTGCTGCAGCTTCAACCATACCCAATCTCCTACCATATATTCCACTTCTCGTCCTTTCTTGTTTTGATAGCTTTTCATCATCACTTGATCTTGAATCAAGCGATCTCTGATTTCATCTAGAAATTGATCTCGCTCTTGCAATTGTCTATCCATAACAGCCAGACGTGCGACCCTTGGTTGATAGGATAAAAAAGATTACTGCAATTGTCTATCCAGAAGGACAGTTTACTGCATTACCAAATTTCTGTTATATTTCCTTCCAAATAACATGCTCCATCTGGATATAAATCGTTGATGTAGGTTGGTGCAATTTTGTTAGTGTATATCTGAAGGGAGCAGGGTATATCAATATCGCTATCAGCCCATTGATAGTGTTTGATGTACCTTTGCAGTCAAGACCATTTGGAGTCTCTCCTTATTGCTGGTCATGATGAGAATTGACCTAGCTTGTATGAGTAAACTGGCCTTCAGTAATTGTTGTTCTTAGAATACACATTATAAAATGGACTGTCTGTTACAATATTCGGATGTTTCGTAACTCTACATTGTATGGCTTACCAGCAGATATCTTTGAGTGACAAAACACTGGAGAAAAAAAGAGCTGACTTGTTAAGTACACTCTTCACAGTTTTATTGCTTGGGACAAAGCCTTGGTTGTTGTTGTTGTTGGTTCTGCTTTGGTCTTTGCTCTTGCCTATGTGAACATGCTCTGATTGTTAGTACATTTACTTAGAAGTAATCTCTGTAGGTTCTCTTAAACGTGCATGAAAATATGGTTTCATGCGTTCTGTGATAATAATTGTATTATCCTAGCATCAGTGGCAAATGATCTCTCCAGTAGGGCCATAGATGTAGGTTCACTATCAGTGTTATAAATGGCTGCCTGGACGCCTAGGCGGCGTCCAGGCGATCAGGGAGGAGGGGAAAGTTGGAGTCTCAAAGGATGTTGGAAATTCGGCCTGTTCAACCCTGTTTCTAGCTCTGCAGGTGTGCTGTTCTGATCTGTTCGGCCAGAACAGATCTGGTATGCAGTGCAGTTCAGTACAGGGCGATTCCTGTGTTCAGAACAGAGAGGACAGAGAGAGTAGAAGGCACCCCTGGTGCTGATCAGATCGGGGAAGAGGGGAACAGAGGTGAACTCGGCGTGTTCCTGATGGAGCAGAAGCGAAATCCTGATCTAGGCGAGTTGGGGAACTCGGCTAGATCAGGTTCTGCCGTGGGGAGGGGTTTTCTGGTGGAAAACTTGTATTATTTTCTAATGAGGTGCTTATACAGGGGAGGGCGCAACCCTGTTTATATAGGGGGGTTTTTGGGAGAGTCCCAACCCCTTACAACTCTTATTCTATCTCTAACTGAATAGGACTCTAAACAGAATTTCTAATTTCTGGACTCTATCTTAACTGACCACACCAGGGAGGTGGGCCCCGCCTGGGCGCGCGCGCCCCTGGTGGGCTCAGCCGCCCCAGGCCTAGGCCCAGGCCCAGGGTCACCCGACATTCTCCTCCTGACCCTGGACCTGCAGAATGTCCAGAACGCCAATTCTTCTTCTCATCTCGATGAACTTCTGTCTTCCAAGTGCCTTGGTCAAGATGTCTGCCATCTGGTCCTTTGTAGAGATCTGCTCAAGCACGATAACACCGTTGTCCACACACTCACGTATGTAGTGGTATTTGGTGTCTATGTGTTTGCTCCTGTCATGGTGTACCGGATTTTTGCTCAAGTCTATGGCAGACTTGTTGTCAACCCGTAGCACTGGCGTCTTCACCTGTTCAACCAAGTCTTCCATTAGCCGTGTCATCCATACACCTTGACATGCCCCTTGAGCTGCTGCAATATATTCTGCCTCACAGGAGGACAAGGCCACCACCTTCTGCTTGCTGGACTGCCACGAAACGGGGCTGTTTCCTAGACAAAACAGCACCCCACTTGTGCTCTTGCGGTCCTCCACGTCTCCCGCATAGTCGCTATCCGAGTAGCCAATCAACTCCAAGTTGCCTCCCTTTGGATAGAAGACTCCGAAGTGGATCGTACCCGCTATATAGCGTACGATGCGCTTGACTGCAGCATAGTGTTCTTCCCTTGGCTCCTCCAAAAACCGACTCACGTACCCAACCGAGTAGGCGAGGTCGGGGCGTGTGTTCACCAAATATCGCAGCCCTCCCACCAAACTCCTGTAATCCGTTGCGTGCACCAACGGACTGTCACTTGTCTTGTAAAGCTTCAGGCCTTGCTCCATGGGGAATGCACAAGGGTTGCACTCCTCCAGGCCAGCTTTTGAGACAAGCTTGGAAGCGTAGGCCGCCTGCCCAATACTTATCCCTGCTTCAGACTGCCGCACCTCCAGGCCAAGATAATACGACAGGAGGCCCAAGTCGCTCATCTTGAACCGCTTCATCATCTCCTCCTTGAACTTCTTGATGTCGCCCCCTCCTGTGATCACGAGATCGTCGACGTACACGCCGACGATGAGCTTCTCCTTTCCAGCTCCACGGAAGTAAATCCCGTGTTCGCTCGTACTCTTCTGGAAGCCAAGCGATAGCAAGCTATCGTTGAGCTTGGCATTCCAGGCCATGGGCGCTTGGCGAAGTCCGTACAAAGCCTTCTTGAGCCGATACACTTTGTGTTCGGCTCCTTCGACGATGAAGCCAGCGGGCTGAGAGACGTACACCTCCTCCATCAGATCGCCATTCAGGAAGGCGCTCTTCACATCCATGTGGTGTACCTCCCATCCCTTGTGCGCAGCTACTGCAAGGAGCAAGCGAACATACTCTAGACGGGCTACAGGAGCGAATACCTCGTCAAAGTCTATTCCTTGCCGCTGGACATAGCCTTTGGCCACCAAACGAGCCTTGTGCTTCACCACCTCTCCATACTCGTCCCTCTTCACCTTGAACACCCACTTGAGACCAATGGGCTTGTGTCCTGCAGGAAGATCAACAAGTTGCCACGTCTTGTTCTCTTCTATGGACTCCATCTCCTCGAGCATGGCCCGTTTCCAGCACGGGTGTTCCTCGGCATCGGCGAAGGACGTAGGCTCCTCCGCGGTGGTAAACATGAGCTCCCCCTCCTCCAGGCTCGGTGGGCGTGGCGCGCGCCCAAGAGGGGTGAGGGTTCCCAGCACGTTGCGCATCGTGCGGAACCGAAGTGCAACGTTGTCGTTGTGGTAGGCGTCGACGTTGCTGCCGACATCCGTCGGCGGCGTGGCGAAGCGGATGGGCCGTGGAGGGTGTCGGGGCGTGACAAAGGTGCTGGGATCTTCAGTATCGGACCCTCCAGCCGCTGCTGACTCCTGTAGCGGGCTATCCCAGGTCTGTTCTGGACTGGACAGCCCCTGTAGAAGCCTGCGTGGTGTTGCGGGGGGTGTTGGTCGCCTACCAGCAGCCCTGGTGTGCCCCACCGGGGCCCCTGGGGTCTGGACAGACCCTGCTGCACCCCTCCTGGGTGCTGCAGGGGTGCTGTTTGGCCCTTCCGAGTCCTGCAATACCTTGCTAGGTGCTGGAACAGCAGGTTCAGCATGTGCTAAACCCATGGAGTCGACGTAGAACGCGTCGTAGTCCTCTTCTTCAGCTCCTTCACCCCAGTCCCACTTGGCCGTCTCGTCGAATATCACGTCACGTGATATGTGTGTGCGCCCATCGGCCGGATTGTACATCCGGTAGCCCTTCGTCCCTGCAACATAGCCAAGAAACACCATCGGCGTACTTCGGTCTTCCAACTTTCTCAGGTGGGGGCTTGTATTTTTGACATGTCCCACGCACCCAAAAATTCGGAAGTAGTTGACGGCTGGTCGCTCCCCGTACCAAGCTTCATATGGCGTCTTCCCGTCGAGGCCGCGGGTGGGGGATCTATTCAAGATGTAGACAGCTGTCAGGACCGCCTCACCCCAAAAGAACCCGGGCATACCCTTCGCCTTCAACATGCTTCTCGCCATCCCGACCACCGTCTGGTTGCGTCGCTCCACAACCCCATTTTGTTGCGGCGTGTATGGGGCTGTGAGCTGACGCTGTACGCCGTGCTGAGCGCAGTACTCGCCGAACTCCCGTGAGGTGAACTCCCCTCCGCGATCAGTACGAAGTAGCTTCAGCCTCCTCCCGGACTCTAATTCAGCTGTCGCCTGGAATTTCTGAATTAAGTCGGGCGCCTTGTCCTTGCTTGCTAGGAGATAGAGCCACATATAGCGGCTCATGTCATCCACTAGCAACAAGAACATCTTGTTGCCGCCTGGAGTCGTCGGTGTGATCGGCCCGCAGATGTCGCCGTGGACGAGGTCGAGTGCGCCCTCTGCACGTCGACGAGCTTGCGTGGGGAAGCTGGAGCGCCTCTGCTTTCCGGCCAAGCAAGCCTCGCACAATTGATCGACATGATCAATTTGCGGAAGCCCGAGCACCATCTCCTCCTTTGCCAGCTTCCGAAGCGCCTGGAAGCCGACGTGTCCGTAACGTTCGTGCCAACGCCACGCGACGTCACCACGTCGTGCGGTCAGGCAAACTGGACGCGTGATGTTGAGCCTGACGGGGTACAACTTGCTGTCGTCGCGCCGCACTCGTGTGATGAGACGGTTCTGCTCGTCTCGAATGTGCATCACCCCTGCATGCATGGTGACGCTGTAGCCATCCTCATCCAGCTGCCCGAGGCTGATGAGGTTGGTGGTGAGACGCGGGATGAGGTAGACACCAGTGAGCCGCCGATGCTCACCCGTGTCACAGGCGAACAGGACTGTGCCCTTCCCCTCGATCCGCACGACCGAGTTGTCGCCGAACTTGATGGTTCCGACGACGTTCTCGTCGAGCTCGGAGAAGACGGCGCGCGAACCAGTCATGTGGTTGGTCGCGCCCGTGTCGAGGTACCAAAGGGCGTCGTCGGAGTCGTCGTCGTCGTCGTGGCCACGATGTGCGAAGACGCGTCCCTCCACTATCTCCAGTGGGCGCGTGGAACGCTCGCGAACAGGCTCCTCCTGTACTGAGGCCGCCCTTGTCATGAACAAGGCGCCCTCCTCCTCCGCCTTGTGCGCCTGCTGCTGCGGCTCCTGCTGCTGCTGCTTCTTTATACGACACTCCTTGGCCCAATGGCCCTTCTTGCCGCACTTCCTGCACTGGTCTCGCGGAATGTCTTTCGCGGAACCCTTCTTCTTCTTGGGTGCCCCCTTGCGGCCACCCCTTTTCGAAGAGCCCTCATCTCCTCGCGCCTCCTTCCGCCGTGCCTCCCACTCCTCCTGAGTGAGGTACAGCTGGCCATCGTCCACTCCTCCCTTGCGCCGCGTTGTGTCGAAGGCGTTTTCGGCAGCCCTTAGCCGCCCCGTCACATCCGACAATGTGAGGGTCGACACGTCCAGCAGGGTCGAGATCGCCACCACGATCTGCTCGAAGCGTTCTGGAACGCTCCGAAGGAGCTTCTCCACCGCCACATCTTCGTCGATGTGCTCCCCTAGCGTCTCGAGACGGGCTATGATGCCGCTCAGACGAAGGGAGAAGTCCTCCACGCTCTCGCCGTCCTTGAACGTGGCGGCGTCAAACTCCCGCCTGAGTTGACGCGCCGTGGTCTTCTTCACGCGATCGGCCCCCACTCGCATGAGGGCGATCGTGTCCCAAGCCTCCTTCGCCGTCTTCTTCTTCCTGATCGTCGTGATCATCTCCGACGGGATGGCGCTGACTAGGATGTCGAGCGCCAACATGTCCTCCTGCTGCGTCACGTTGCCTTCTTCCACCGCCTTCCAAAGTAGCCGCGCCTTCAGCTTGATCTCCATCATGACGGCCCACTCCACATAGTTGGTCTTGGTGAGCAGCGGAAACCCGGTTCCCGTGTTCACCTCACGAACTACCGGAGAGGTCGTCGTCGTCGTGATCTTGCCGCCGTTGCCGGTGACGCTGCCGCTGCTTGGGGGAGAGGTCGACATGGCTCTGATGCCACGAATGTTGGAAATCCGGCCTGTTCAACCCTGTTTCTAGCTCTGCAGGTGTGCTGTTCTGATCTGTTCGGCCAGAACAGATCTGGTATGCAGTGCAGTTCAGTACAGGGCGATTCCTGTGTTCAGAACAGAGAGGACAGAGAGAGTAGAAGGCACCCCTGGTGCTGATCAGATCGGGGAAGAGGGGAACAGAGGTGAACTCGGCGTGTTCCTGATGGAGCAGAAGCGAAATCCTGATCTAGGCGAGTTGGGGAACTCGGCTAGATCAGGTTCTGCCGTGGGGAGGGGTTTTCTGGTGGAAAACTTGTATTATTTTCTAATGAGGTGCTTATACAGGGGAGGGCGCAACCCTGTTTATATAGGGGGGTTTTTGGGAGAGTTCCAACCCCTTACAACTCTTATTCTATCTCTAACTGAATAGGACTCTAAACAGAATTTCTAATTTCTGGACTCTATCTTAACTGACCACACCAGGGAGGTGGGCCCCGCCTGGGCGCGCGCGCCCCTGGTGGGCTCAGCCGCACCAGGCCGCCCCAGGCCTAGGCCCAGGCCCAGGGTCACCCGACAAAGGAGAGCAGGGAGAGGCAAGAGGGAGCTGTGGGCGAGGCAGAAGCACGTGCGGAGAGAGGGGGAGAGGCGGCGCCGCGGTGGGGAAAAACACGAGTGGAGGGAGGTGGCGGTTAGGGTTGAGTGAAGGAGATATATTGGGCTGGGCCGATCTGATCTGTGTTGGCCCAGTATATTAACCCTAGTGTCTTCTATTATTTCCGATCCAGCTGCCATCCTGCTTCTTCTCTTGATCCCGAGCACCTTATTCCTTGATGGCTCCTCCGCTTTCCAGGCCCCAACGCGACGGTGCTCGTGCTTCTCCCATTCTCCACCTCCCCTCGTCCCCCGCTCCCTCTGCAGCGCTCGCGACGGCATAGGCAGCTTGGGCGACGGTGTCGGACAACGCGATGGACAGAGGCGACCTGGGCGACTGCGACCAGGCGAGGCGACCGTTCATGGCGTCCGGGCCAGAGCATCTGGACGCCTAGACGCCGCCTATATGGCGAGAGTCGTCTGGTAAGCTCTAGTCACTATTACAGCAATACAGTTTTGTCTGCTATGGAGATACGACTGCTCTACTTAGGTAACATCCTAGTGTAACTATGGAAATAAACCAGTCTGTCCAGTTCATATTTTCCCTATTGCTTTTCCAATCATAAAGTGTAGCACCTTCAAAGTATGGGCGGTTTGTCACAGTGATAAGTTGTTATTTATGTGGGTACTGAATAAGTATGTAATGTTGTTTGTCGCGCTTGAAACATTTGCTTCAGACACAAAGTTTATAGGTTTTTTTAATGGATAAAGGAATATTAGTTGTAAGAACGGATGAAGGGAAAGTAATGCTGGATTCACTTGAATCGTTGAATTTCCTTGGTGGACAATGCTTGCTCTTATTTCGTTTCTGATGAGCTGTCTATTTGATGTGCCTCATGGCACTAGCACTTATGTTAGCTGTATGTTTCAGATGGATAATGATGATGATAATAATAATAATATTTGAATTTCAGCGAAAATTTAAATTTTTTAAAAACTCACGAAAACTTACGTATGGCTACGTAATGCATATACAACATGGAATACAAGCTTGATATCGAAGAAAAATGAATTTACGGTCATTCTATGGAAGACAACGTCATTTTGATTAAAATTGAAGGCTAAGCCTTTCGAATTCGAGTGAAAATTTGAAATTTTCACTCGAATACCCCAAAAACTTATGTATGGCTATGTAATGCATATACAACATGGAATACAAGCTCGATCTCGAAGAAAAATAAATTTACAGTCATTCTATAAAAGAAAACGTCGTTTTGAGCAAAATCGAAGGCTAACTCCTTTGAATTCGAGCGAAAACTTGAATTTTTTAAAAATCCCCGAAAACTTACGTGTGGATACGTAATGCATATACAACATTGAATACAAGCTCAATCTCGAAGAAAAATGAATTTACAGTCCTTTTATGGAAGAAAACATCGTTTTGAGCAAAATCGAAGGCTAACTCCTTTGAATTTGAGCGAAAATTTGAATTTTTTAAAAATTTCCGAAAACTTACGTATGGCTACGTAATGCATATACAACATGGAATACAAGCTTGATCTCGAAGAAAAATGAATTTACGGATATTCTATGGACGAAAACGTCGTTTTGAGCAAAATCGAAAGCTACCCCTTTGAATTCGAGCGGAAATTTGAAATTTTTAAAAATCCCACAAAACTCATGTATGGCTACGTAATGCATATACAAAATGGAATACAAGATCGACCCCGAAGAAAAATGAATTTACGGTCATTATATAGACGGAAACGTTATTTTGAGCAAAATCGAAGGCTACCAGTTTGAATCCACGCGAAAATTTGAAATTTTTAAAAATCTCCAAAAACTTATGTATGGTCACGTAATGCTTATACAACATGAAATACAAGCTCGATCTCGAAGAAAAATGAATTTACAGACATTCTATGTACGAAAACGTCGTTTTGAGCAAAATCGAAGGTTAACCCCTATGAGTTCCAACGAAAATTTGAATTTTTTAAAAATCTCCAAAAACTTACGTATGACTACGTAATGCATATACAACATGGAATACAAGCTCAATGTTGGAGAAAAATGAATTTACGGTTATTCTATGGAAGAAAACATCGTTTTGAGCAAAATCGAAAGCTAACCCATTTGAATTCTAGCGAAAATTTGAATTTTTTAAAAACCTCGAAAACTTACGTATAGTTACGTAATGCATATACAACATGGAATACAAGCTCAATCTCAAAGAAAATGAATTTACGGTCATTCTATGGAAGAAAACGTCGTTTTGAGCAAAATCAAAGGCTAACTCCTTTGAATTCTAGCAAAAATTTGAATTTTTTAAAAGTTCTCGAAAACTTACGTATGGCTACGTAATGCACATACAACATGGAATACAAGCTTGATCTCGAAGAAAAAAGAATTCACGGTCAATGTATGGACAAAAACGTCGTTCTGAGCAAAATCGAAGGTTAACCTCTTTGAATACGAGCGAAAATTTGAATTTTTTAAAAATCACCGAACACTTACGTATGGCTACATAATGCATATACAACATGGAATACAAGCTCAATTTCGAAGAAAAATCAATTTACGGACATTCTATGGACGAAAACGTCGTTTTGAGCAAAATCGAAGGCTAACCCCTTTGAATCTACGCGAAAATTTGAAATTTTTAAAAATCCCCAAAAACTTACGTATGGCTACGTAATGCTTATACAACATGGAATACAAGCTCGATCTCGAAGAAAAATGAATTTACAGACATTCTATGGACAAAAACGTCGTTTTGAGCAAAATCGAAGGCTAAACCCTTTGAATTCGAGTGAAAATTTGAAATTTTTAAAAATCACAAAAAACTCATGTATGGCTACGTAATGCATATACAAAATGGAATACAAGATCGATCCTGAAGAAAAATGAATTTACGGTCATTATATGGACGAAAACGTCGTTTTGAGCAAAATCGAAGGCTAACCCCTTTGAATCCACGCGAAAATTTAAAAATTTTAAAAATCCCCGAAAACTTACGTATGGCTACGTAATGCTTATACAACATGGAATACAAGCTCGATCTCGAAGAAAAATGAATTTACAGACATTTTATGTACGAAAACGTTGTTTTGAGCAAAATCGAAGGCTAACCCCTTTGCATTCGACCGAAAATTTGAATTTCTTAAAAATCCCCGAAAACTTACGTATGGCTACGTAATGCATATACAACATGGAATACAAGCTCAATGTCGAAGAAAAATTAATTTACGGTTATTCTATGGAAGAAAACGTCGTTTTGAGCAAATTGAAGACTGACTCCATTGAATCCGAGCGAAAATTTGAATTCTTTAAAAAACCCCGAAAACTTACGTATGGTTACGTAATGCATATACAACATAGAATACAAACTCGATCTCAAAGAAAAATGAATTTACGGTCATTCTATAGAAGGAAACGTCGTTTTGAGCAAAATCGAAGGCTAACCCCTTTGAATTCTAGTGAAAATTCGAATTTTTTAAAAATACCCGAAAACTTACGTATGGCTACGTAATGCATATACAACATGAAATACTAGCTTGATCTTGAATAAAAATGAATTTACGGTCAATGTATGAACGAAAACGTCGTTTTGAGCAAAATCGAAGGCTAATCCCTTTCAATAGAGCGAAAATTTGAATTTTTTTAAAAATTCCCGAAAACTTACGTATGGCTACGTAATGCATATACAACATGGAATACAAGCTTGATATCGAAGAAAAATAAATTTACGGTCAATGTATGGACGAAAACGTCGTTTTGAGCAAAATAGAAGGCTAACGCCCTTTGAATACGAGCGAAAATTTGATTTTTTTAAAAATCCCCGAAAACGTACGTATGGCTACATAATGCATATACAACATGAAATACAAGCTCAATCTCGAAGAATAATGAATTTACGATCATTCTATGTAAAAAAACATCGTTTTGAGCAAAATCGAAGGCTAACCCCTTTGAATCTGAGCGAAAATTTGAATTTTTTAAAAATCCCCAAAAACTTACGCATGGCTACGTAATGCATATACAACATGGAATACAAGCTCGATCTCGAAGAAAAAATGAATTTACGGTCAATATATGGACGAAAACGTCGTTTTGAGCAAAATCGAAGGCTAACCCCTTCGCATTCAAGCGAAAATTTGAATTTTTTTAATATCCCTGAAAACTTACGTATGGCTACGTGATGCATATAAAACATGGAATACAACTCGATCTCGAAGAAAAATGAATTTACGTCATTCTTTGTAAGAAAACATCATTTTGAGCAAAATCGAAGGCTAACCCCTTTGAATTCGAGCGAAAATTGAATTTTTTAAAAATCCCTGGAAACTTACGTATGGCTACGTAATGCATATACAACATGGAATACAATCTCGATCTCAAATAAAAATGAATTTACAGTCAATATATGGACGAAAACGTCGTTTTGAGCAAAATCGAAGGCTAACCCCTTTGAATACGAGCGAAAAATTAATTTTTTTAAAAATCGCTGAAAACTTCTGTATGGCTACGTAATGCATATACAACATGGAATACAAGCTCTATCTCGAATAAAAATGAATTTACGGTCATTCTATGGAAAAAAAAAGTCGTTTTGAGCAAAATCGAATGCTAACCCCTTTGAATTTGAGTGAAAATTTGAATTTTTTAAAAATCCCTGGAAACTTACGTATGGCTACGTAATGCATATACAACACGGAATACAATATCGATCTCGAAGAAAAATGAATTTACGGTCAATATATGGACGAAAAAGTCGTTTGGAGCAAAATCGAAGGCTAACCCCTTTGAATACGACCGAAAATTTGAATTTTTTAAAAATCCCCAAAACCCTACGTATGGCTATGTAATGCATATGCAACATGGAATACAAGCTCTATCTCGAAGAAAAATGAATTTACGGTCATTCTATGGAAAAAAACATCGTTTTGAGCAAAATCGAAGGCTAACCCCTTTGAATCTGAGCGAAAATTTGAATTTTTTAAAAATCCCCAAAAACTTACGCATGGTTACGTAATGCATATACAACATGGAATACAAGCTCGATCTCGAAGAAAAAATGAATTTACGGTCAATATATGGACGAAAACGTCGTTTTGAGCAAAATCGAAGGCTAACCCCTTCGAATTCGAGCGAAAATTTGAATTTTTTTAATATCCCTGAAAACTCACGTATGGCTACGTGATGCATACAAAACATGGAATACAACTCGATCTCGAAGAAAAATGAATTTACGGTCATTCTTTGTAAGAAAACATCATTTTGAGCAAAATCGAAGGCTAACCCCTTTGAATTCGAGCGAAATTTTGAAATTTTTAAAAATCCCCGAAAACTTACGTATGGCTACATAATACATATACAACATGGAATACAAGCTCGATCTAGAAGAAAAATGAATTTACGGACATTCTATGGACGAAAACGTCATTTTGAGCAAAATCGAAGGCACCCCTTTGAATTCGAGTGAAAATTTGAATTTTTTAAAAATCCCCTAAAACTTACGTATGGCTACGTAATGCATATACAACATGGAATACAAGCTCAATCTCGAAGAAAAATGAATTTACAGTCAATATATGGACGAAAACGTCGTTTTGTGCCAAATCAAAGGCTAACCCCTTTGAATTCTGGCGAACATTTGAATTTTTTAAAAATCCACGAAAACTTACGTATGGCAACGTAATTCATATACAACATGAAATACAAGCTCGATCTCGAAGAAAAATGAATTTACAGTCATTCTATGGAAGAAAACGTTGTTTTGAGCAAAATCGAAGGCTAACCCCTTTGAATTCGAGCGAAATTTGAAACTTTTAAAAATCCCCGAAAAATTACGTATTACTACGTAATAGATATACAACATGGAATACAAGCTCGATTTCGAAGAAAAATGAATTACAATCATTATATGGACGAAAAAGTCGTTTTGAGCAAAATCGAAGGCTAACCCCTTTCAATACGACCGAAAATTTGAATTTTTTCAAAATCCCCAAAAACTTACGTATGGCTACGTAATGCATATACAACATGGAATACAAGCTATATCTCAAAGAAAAATGAATCTACGGTCATTCTATGGACGAAAACGTCGTTTTGAGCAAAATCGAAGGCTAACCCCTTTGAATACGAGCGAAAAATTAATTTTTAAAAAATCGCCAAAAACTTCTGTATGGCTACGTAATGCATATACAACATGGAATACAAGCTCTATCTCGAAGAAAAATGAATTTACGGTCATTCTATGGAAAAAAACGTCGTTTTGAGCAAAATCGAATGCTAACCCCTTTGAATTTGAGTGAAATTTGAATTTTTAAAAATCCCTGGAAACTTACGTATGGCTACGTAATGCATATACAACACGAATACAATATTGATCTCGAAGAAAAATGAATTTACAGTCAATATATGGACGAAAAAGTCGTTTGGAGCAAAATCGAAGGCTAACCCCTTTGAATACGACCGAAAATTTGAATTTTTAAAAATCCCAAAACCTACGTATGGCTATGTAATGCATATGCAACATGTAATACAAGCTCTATCTCGAATTAAAATGAATTTACGGTCATTCTATGGAAAAAACATCGTTTTGAGCAAAATCGAAGGCTAACCCCTTTGAATCTGATCGAAAATTTGAATTTTTAAAAATCCCCAAAAACTTACGCATGGTTACGTAATGCATATACAACATGGAATAAAAGCTCGATCTCGAAGAAAAAATGAATTTACGGTCAATATATGGACGAAAACGTCGTTTTGAGCAAAATCGAAGGCTAACCCCTTCGAATTCGAGCGAAAATTTGAATTTTTTTAATATCCCTAAAAACTTACGTATGGCTACGTGATGCATATAAAACATGGAATACAACTCGATCTCTAAGAAAAATGAATTTACGGTCATTCTTTGTAAGAAAACATCATTTTGAGCAAAATCGAAGGCTAACCCCTTTGAATTCGAGCGAAAATTGATTTTTTTTAAATCCCTGGAAACTTACGTATGGCTACGTAATGCATATACAACATGGAATACAATCTCGATCTCGAAGAAAAATGAATTTACAGTCAATATATGGACAAAAACGTCGTTTTGAGCAAAATCGAAGGCTAACCCCTTTGAATTCGGGCGGACATTTGAATTTTTTAAAAATCCACGAAAACTTACGTATGGCAACGTAATGCATATACAACATTGAATACAAGCTTGATCTCGAAGAAAAAAGAATTTACGGTCATTCTATGGAAGAAAACGTCGTTTTGAGCAAAATCGAAGGCTAACCCCTTTGAATTCGAGCGAAATTTTGAAATTTTTAAAAATCCCCGAAAACTTACGTATGGCTACATAATACATATACAACATGGAATACAAGCTCGATCTTGAAGAAAATGAATTTACGGA
Organism: Tuctoria greenei; assembly: GCA_036927565.1. Lineage (NCBI taxonomy): Eukaryota > Viridiplantae > Streptophyta > Magnoliopsida > Poales > Poaceae > Tuctoria > Tuctoria greenei. The sequence continues at coordinate 199,560,162 of JAYESD010000007.1, forward strand.
CATTCTATGGACGAAAACGTCGTTTTGAGCAAAATCGAAGCCACCCCTTTGAATTCGAGTGAAAATTTAATTTTTTTTAAATTCCCGAAAACTTACGTATGGCTACGTAATGCATATACAACATGGAATACAAGCTCTATCTCGAAGAAAAATAAATTTACGGACATTCTATGAAAGAAACGTCGTTTTGAGCAAAATCGAAGGCTAACTCCTTTGAATTTGAGTGAAAATTTGAATTTTTAAAAATCCCCTAAAACTTACGTATGGCTACGTAATGCATATACAACATGGAATACAAGCTCAATCTCGAAGAAAAATGAATTTACAGTCAATATATGGACGAAAACGTCGTTTTTGTGCCAAATCAAAGGCTAACCCCTTTGAATTCTAGCGAACATTTGAATTTTTTAAAAATCCACGAAAACTTACGTATGGCAACGTAATGCATTATACAACATGAAATACAAGCTCGATCTCGAAGAAAAATGAATTTACAGTCATTCTATGGAAGAAAACGTTGTTTTGAGCAAAATCGAAGGCTAACCCTTTGAATTCGAGCGAAAATTTGAAACTTTTAAAAATCCCCGAAAAATTACGTATGACTACGTAATACATATACAACATGGAATACAAGCTCGATCTCGAAGAAAAATGAATTACAGTAATTATATGGACGAAAAAGTCGTTTTGAGCAAAATCGAAGGCTAACCCCTTTCAATACGACCGAAAATTTGATTTTTTTTAAAATCCCCAAAAACTTACGTATGGCTACATAATGCATATACAACATGGAATACAAGCTATATCTGAAAGAAAAATGAATCTACGGTCATTCTATGGACGAAAACGTCGTTTTGAGAAAAATCGAAGGCTAACCCCTTTGAATACGAGCGAAAAATTAATTTTTTAAAAATCGCCGAAAACTTCTGTATGGCTACGTAATGCATATACAACATGGAATACAAGCTCTATCTCGAAGAAAAATGAATTTACGGTCATTCTATGGAAAAAAAACGTCGTTTTGAGCAAAATCGAATGCCAACCCCTTTGAATTTGAGTGAAAATTTGAATTTTTTAAAAATCCTTGGAAACTTACGTATGGCTACGTAATGCATATACAACACGGAATACAATATCGATCTCGAAGAAAAATGAATTCACAGTCAATATATGGACGAAAATGTCGTTTGGAGCAAAATCGAAGGCTAATCCCTTTGAATACGACCGAAAATTTGAATTTTAAAAAATCCCCAAAACCCTACGTATGGCTATGTAATGCATATGAAACATGGAATACAAGCTCTATCTCGAAGAAAAATGAATTTACGGTCATTCTATGGAAAAAAAAACATCATTTTGAGCAAAATCGAAGGCTAACCCCTTTGAATACTACCGAAAATTTGAATTTTTTAAAATCCCCAAAACCCGACGTATGGCTATGTAATGCATATGCAACATGGAATACAAGCTCTATCTCGAAGAAAAATGAATTTACGGTCATTCTATGGAAAAAAACATCGTTTTGAGCAAAATCGAAGGCTAACCCCTTTGAATCTGAGCGAAAATTTGAATTTTTAAAAATCCCTAAAAACTTATGCATAGTTACGTAATGCATATACAACATGGAATACAAGCTCGATCTCAAAGAAAAAATGAATTTACGGTCAATATATGGACGAAAACGTCATTTTGAGAAAAATCGAAGGCTAACCCCTTCGAATTCGGGCGAAAATTTGAATTTTTTTAATATCCCCGAAAACTTACGTTATGGCTACGTGATGCATATAAAACATGGAATACAACTCGATCTCGAAGAAAAATGAATTTACGGTCATTCTTTGTAAGAAAACATCATTTTGAGCAAAATCGAAGGCTAACCCCTTTGAATTCGAGCGAAAATTGAATTTTTTAAAAATCCCTGGAAACTTACGTATGGCTACGTAATGCATATACAACATGGAATACAATCTCGATCTCGAAGAAAAATGAATTTACAGTCAATATATGGACGAAAACGTCGTTTTGAGCAAAATCGAAGGCTAACCCCTTTGAATTCGGGCGGACATTTGAATTTTTTAAAAATCCACAAAAACTTACGTATGGCAACGTAATGCATATACAACATGGAATACAAGCTCGATCTCGAAGAAAAAAGAATTTACGGTCATTCTATGGAAGAAAACGTCGTTTTGAGCAAAATCGAAGGCTAACCCCTTTGAATTCGAGCGAAATTTCGAAATTTTTAAAAATCCCCGAAAACTTACGTATGGCTACATAATACATATACAACATGGAATACAAGCTCGATCTTGAAGAAACATGAATTTACGGACATTCTATGGACGAAAACGTCGTTTTGAGCAAAATCGAAGGCTAACCCCCTTTGAATTCGAGCGAAAATTTGAATTTTTTAAAAATCCCCGAAAACTTACGTATGGCTACGTAATGCATATAAAACATGGAATACAAGCTCGATCTCGAAGAAAAATGAATTTACGGTCATTCTATGGAAGAAAACATCATTTTGAGCAAAATCGAAGGCACCCCTTTGAATTCGAGTGAAAATTTGAATTTTTTTTAAAATCCCCGAAAACTTACGTATGGCTACGTAATGCATATACAACATGGAATACAAGCTCTATCTCGAAGAAAAATGAATTTACGGACATTCTATGAAAGAAAACGTCGTTTTGAGCAAATTCGAAGGCTAACTCCTTTGAATTTGAGTGAAAATTTGAATTTTTAAAAATCCCCTAAAACTTACGTATGGCTACGTAATGCATATACAACATGGAATACAAGCTCAATCTCGAAGAAAAAATGAATTTACAGTCAATATATGGACGAAAACGTCGTTTTGTGCCAAATCAAAGGCTAACCCCTTTGAATTCTAGCGAACATTTGAATTTTTTAAAACTCCACGAAAACTTACGTATGGCAACGTAATGCATATACAAAATAAAATACAAGCTCGATCTCGAAGAAAAATGAATTTACAGTCATTCTATGGAAGAAAACGTTGTTTTGAGCAAAATCGAAGGCTAACCCCTTTGAATTCGAGCGAAAATTTGAAACTTTTAAAAATCCCCGAAAAATTACGTATGACTACGTAATACATATACAACATGGAATACAAGCTCGATCTCGAAGAAAAATGAATTACAGTCATTATATGGACGAAAAAGTCGTTTTGAGCAAAATCGAAGGCTAACCCCTTTCAATACGACCGAAAATTTGATTTTTTTTTAAAATCCCCAAAAACTTACGTATGGCTACGTAATGCATATACAACATGGAATACAAGCTATATCTCAAAGAAAAATGAATCTACGGTCATTCTATGGATGAAAACGTCGTTTTGAGCAAAATCGAAGGCTAACCCCTTTGAATACGAGCAAAAAATTAATTTTTTTAAAAATCGCCGAAAACTTCTGTATGGCTACGTAATGCATATACAACATGGGAATACAAGCTCTATCTCGAAGAAAAATGAATTTACGGTCATTCTATGGAAAAAAACGTCGTTTTGAGTAAAATCGAATGCCCTTTGAATTTGAGTGAAAATTTGAATTTTTTAAAAATCCTTGGAAACTTACGTATGGATACGTAATGCATATACAACACGGAATACAATATCGATCTCGAAGAAAAATGAATTCACAGTCAATATATGGACGAAAAAGTCGTTTGGAGCAAAATCGAAGGCTAACCCCTTTGAATACGACCGAAAATTTGAATTTTTTAAAAATCCCCAAAACCCTACGTATGGCTATGTAATGCATATGCAACATGGAATACAAGCTCTATCTCAAAGAAAAATGAATTTACGGTCATTCTATGGAAAAAAACATCATTTTGAGCAAAATTGAAGGCTAACCCCTTTGAATCTGATCGAAAATTTGAATTTTTAAAAATCCCCAAAAACTTACGCATGGTTACGTAATGCATATACAACATGGAATACAATCTCGATCTCGGAGAAAAAATGAATTTACGGTCAATATATGGACGAAAACGTCGTTTTGAGCAAAATCGAACGCTAACCCCTTCGAATTCGAGCGAAAATTTGAATTTTTTTAATATCCCCG